>JAWDJD010000008.1:31752500-32952500 GCA_035047305.1 Bradypodion pumilum | reverse complement strand
GAACAGAAAGGTTGGGGTAGACGTGTGGATCTGAAGACGTGAGGAAAGAAGTGGCCAAGTCAGAGGTTTGTGAGGGTTGCCCTGCCCTCTTTTGTTTATTAATTTAGTGAAAAGGCATTTTTCACAGACCTCAGGGTTTGACAGGTGCAGTCCACTTCCTGCTTTACTGAGTCACCTTTACTTGAAGTCAAGCCCTTCCCAATCAATCAATTTTTATGACAGCCCAAGACCAGCATAGTACACAGAGAGAAAAACCAGAAGTTAAAATGAGGGCACTTAAAATACATCAAGAGTCAGAAATTAAAATGAGGGTACAGTACTTAAAATATATATTTAACCTTAACTCTTCCCATTCCTATCCACATAAAAATGTACATGTGAACACTTTCTGGATCACTTGATGAAGAGAGGGCAACAAAACCCTTTAAAATAGGGGTTCTCAAGGTTTTTGCGCCATGGGCCAGACTACTCACCCTGATAGCGAAGCGGGCTAGACACAACTGTGGCATGCATGTCTGCTTCCACTTTTGGGGTCCTTGCCACAGGCCGGATGGAATGGTGTCAGGGGCTGGGTTCGGCCCACGGGTCATAGTTTGCAAACCTCTGCTTTAAAATAATAATTTTGCAACAGAAGATATCTGTAAAAGATGCAAGAAGCCCAATACCATAGGGTAGTGATGGCAAACCTTGGCACTCCAGGTGTTCCTGAAACTTCAATTCCTAGAAGCCCTGATCAGCAAGAGTGCTGACTTGGGATTCTGGTAATTGAAGTCCAAGAACACCCGGAGTGCCAAGGTTCATCATCATTGCATAGGAAGTGGTTTATGAATATATAAAATTTTATTTATATTGAACTGATCACTTATCCCTTCTGGCTCAGTATTATCTACTTTTCCAACCTTAAAGGTAAAGGTTTCCCTTGCTCGAAAGCCAATCGTATCTGACTGTAGCGTTCAGTGCTCATTTCTGTTTCAAAGCCGAAGAGCCAGCGCTGTTTGCTTCTGCAGATGTTTCCGTGGCCATGTGGCAGGAATGACTAGACACCTGAGTGCACGGAACACTGTTTACCTTCCCGCCGAAGTGGTCCGTATTTATCTACTTGCAATTTCTTGCTTTTGAACTGCTAGGTTGGCAGGAGCTGGGACAAAGACAGAAGCTCATTCCGTCCTGCATACCGTCCAACCTTGCTGTATGAAATTGTTTTAGGAGGAGAAAGCAGTGGTTGAAGTTGGGGTTTTCTGAATGCAGAACACATACCCCTGCCCCACCAAGCTCTGGTCTTTCATTTTTAAAGGACGGAAACCTCCACTCCAGCTCATTGCATAGAAAGTGGGGGTATTTTTGATGCAATTACCCCATCAGCAGAAGGCAATTGTTATCGCTAAACCGCCATGGCCCTGTTGCTTATTCTTGTTCTGACTTGCATAGAAGTCTCAATCCAGGCAATGACTGACAGCATTTGATCCATGGTGTGCATGAAACATTCACAGTACTGTACTTGATTCATAACTAGGGTTGGGCAGGGATTGTGAATTTATAGGTCACCCTCCTATCTACCGGGATATGTTCCAAGATTGATCACAGATACCTGAAACTGCAGATTACAGTGAACCTTATACTGTATTTTACATTGCAGACGTCGGTCTCTAGTCGCCAGTTCTGATAATGCACCATAGAAATACATCATATCAGTGATGGCTAACCTTGGCATTCCAGCTGTTCTTGGACTTCAATTCTCAGAAGCCCAAGTCAGCACTCCTGCTGATCAGGGCTTCTGGGAATTGAAGCCCAAGAACAGCTGGAGTGCCAAGGTTAGCCACCACTGATCTATATTATGTATTTTGGGATTTTTAAATTTAATCTTTTTAGACCGGCTGATAACTGAAACCATGGATACTGAGCCTGCAGATTTGGGGAGGGGTGACTTGTACTGATTTTGGAGGTTATAATACCATAGGGCTCTTAGTGAGGATTTTGGGATGAGGTTGGGCCAACTTTGTTTATGAAAAATGTTGGGCTAAATTGAAACATATTGTGTTGGGAGGGGGGGGAAGTCTTCCTTGGGCAGGTAAGACATGGGTAATTTTTTTATGGGACATTCACATCAACTGTGCATTCCCTTTTCTCCCCACCTTTACATTTCCCCCTCTTTTCTCTCTGTCTCTTGGCTCTGAGAACAGCTGGGTCCGGTGGTGAGCAGAAAGGCCAGTGATAAGGGTTAAAGAGTGAGGTGGTGGGTTGCCTGGGGTTTAGTTGGGGAAGGGTTTTTTTTGTTTTTTTGTTAAAACAACAGATGCAATTCCTGGGGTGAGTAGGGAGAGGGACACTTAGAAAAAGTAATAACAGCCTTTTGATATAGAGAAAGGACATTAGCAATACTACCCTGAACTTGAACCATTTGTGCCAGGCACTCTTTTACCCATCAACATCATCACATCAAGCAATTAGGACATCTGAATATGGAACTTCACAATTGCCACACAATTCCAAACCAAAACTTTTAAAGCATCTCTATTTTAAAAGATATTATGTTCCTAACCCTTAATCCTGAGGACCAATACTATTTTAAAATAGTACGGTATATTTATTTTTAAAAAAACCATTGAAGAATAGATTCAGGTCCGTTTGTGTCTGATATAACTTAAAGACTTTCTTTATACTCCTCCATATTTTTATGCTTCTATAAATCTATGGTTCATCATGACAGATGAGTTTTATTTCTGGCCAGATTTTTAAGCAAGCGATTGGAAATGGAAATAAAATGACCAGCCATCTCATTCATGTGCCTTTAATCTATTCTATAGCATTCTTAAGTTCAGTAGTTTTGTCCTTAGAACTATCCTGGGATGGCAGTAAAAATGGGAAGGTATATCTACACTGCAAACACTGTTCTAACTATGATGGCATCTGCCAAATAATACTAAGACCTGTAGTCTAATGAGGGTGCTGAAAATTGTTGGCAACTGCTAATTATCATTTGCTTCTCAGCATTCTCTAGTCTAGGGAAAGGAAAATACTATTAAACCCGTCTTTAAATTCAGCAATATAGACATGCCCATAATGACATGCTCAATGCTTTTGAGTAAATTATCCAGCAAAAAGAGTCAACAACAAATAAATTAGATACACATACACAGACAGAAATATTCATCACAAAAATAAGGAAGTTCTGACTAATGACAGATACTCTGTCAAGGAGGGAGTGGATTTTTTTCATAGTTCTTAAATTATATCAGATGCCTCATTTCTAGCTGAACTAGATATTCTGGATTTGAGGCAAGACTCTCTGAATGATGGAAAAAAAGATAGAGTAAGGTCTCAACAGGTCACTGAATTAATGTAGATTCACTTCCTCAGACATAAGAGTGAGACTTCACGGCATTATACACATCAGGTGGGGATAGAGAGGTACACAACGGTTGGTTAGTACAAAAGGTCTTACAAAATGGACTTGATCCACAAAAGTTAACATTAAAACACAATAGTTAGTCTTGAAGTTGCCACAATGTTTTTGTCTTTTTGTTTTATTTACTCTCTGAGATGCTTAAAACACAGATTAACACAGCTACCCTTCAAAAATTTCAACTATGAAGTGTAATTACCATACCTCTCAAGCGCGACTCCGGAAAATACGGGAACTGCGCAGAACGGTTCTGTGCAGGTTGCCTTCTACGCAACCTGCGCAGAACAGTTCTGCGCAGATTGCCTTTTATGCATGCGTAAAAGGCTTTTACGCTTGCGTAGAACCCTTCTACGCATGCGTAGAAGGCTTCTACGATCCCCTTCTGCGCAGATCGCCTTCTACGCATGCGTAGAAGGGTTCTACGCAAACGTAGAAGGGTTCTACGCAAGCGTAGAAGATGATCTGCGCAGAAGGGATGCACAGTACCTCTTCCCCCCCCCCCCCCCCCCCCGCTGCCAATTCCGGGGTTTTGGCAGCTGTGGGCGGGAAATTGCTCAAATTGGCGCCGAAAATTGGGAAATCCCGGCCAATCCGGGAAGGTTGACAGGTATGTAATTACAGGTCCACAAATACCCTCCCTCCTTGGGTTTCCCAGGTTCATTTTAGGAATTATGGAGAAGCAGAATATTAGTAAAATTGAGATTAGTTACATCACTGGAAGTGACTCATCTATTCATCTAGGAAGCCTACAGTATTTACTGCACAGGTTCTCAGTTCTTTCACTGAGCATTTAACATCAAAAAGAGCTAAAAGTGCAGACTCTTGTTTTAAAATGTACTGAAAGTTTTAGCTGTGAGGACCAATTTCCTTTTCCAGAATGCATTAGGAAGCACAGAGAATATGGAAGCAACTCCTATGGATAAGAAATAGACACCGTGATCAGGTTGTGTTCTGCAGAGCAGCACATTGTGAGTTCTGAATGTACCTGTGGAACAACAGGATGAAACAAGATGACAAGCGACCTGGACAAGAAGCCAAGCTGAACTTTTCACAAGGAGGCATAGGCAGGGAGCTAAACAAAACAAAAACATTCAAATCTTGCCTACAAATAATGGGCATGGAAAGAGAGTATCAGGAGGTGTAGCTTTTCTAGGCAGAGTATGGGAACAATTTAGAGTAGTAACATTGGGGAAGGAGGATTATTGTGGAAGAAACAGGGGCCAAATGATGCAAACAAGGAACAAATAGTTGGGATTCATAGTTTTACTGGGGTTAAAACTAAGGGGTCTAGTGAGTTAGACCAGGAAGCTTAGATGGGTAAGGATTGGGAAGGCAGAATGGGAAGCAGGCAGGAGTGTAGCAGAAGGTGCCAGATAGAGGCTATGGTGACAGGCACAGAGAGGAAAATATAACAGGATGAAAACAAGAGGACAGCGGTATAAAGAAAGATGGCGTCCAGAAGAGAAACGAAAGGGGGACTCTAGGCAGCCAGGTAAGGTAGGATTTGAGGTGGGGGTGGAGGATGCATGGCTCTCTTCTCTTCTCTTCTCTATCTCATGGCTTTCTCTGAACTCTCTGGCAAGATTGGCATCGCATCTGGGAATTTCATAAAGTCCGGCTGGGAGGAGGGGTGCAAAATAGAGAAGGCAAAACTTCTGTGGTGCAAGAAATGCCACCTATAAGGTGAAAGACATAATTGGTGTGGGCTAGTATGCTATCAATTCCCGGCCACTATCTGGCCCTTCCTTCAGTATCATACTGTTTTCTCCTCATGAATCTTCATTATGGTCTCAATTTAATAACATGGTAGGCTGCCTCATAGTATTCTAGTGTCTGGCCAGACATCCCGCTACAGTAATGGAGTAGACTGTACAGCCAGCGACTCAACGCCAAGTGTTGGGTGGCGGTAAATAACCTGACTCCCTAAATGGGCCAATGGCTATGGGTGTATGAGCCTCTTTAGGTGGGGTGATAGTCCCCCTAAGTGGAGGAAATGCCACTGGAAACCATCATATTGGGCCCAATGGCAAAATGAACAGAAGAGGAACCACTTTACTCTTCTAATTCCCAATGGTCATGGAGGTGGAAGAGGCTATGCTAGATGAACTGGCTGTGAAGGCACACCTTAATAATGCCCTCAAGACTGTGGCAGTCCATTGCAATCTGGGTGTTAAATCCTGCATGTCTCATTTCATATGTGCCGGAGGAAATAGCTCCGTGATCATAGCATGTGGGTCACTGCATGGCAAGCTGGGATCCACCTTAAACAAATTCATGCCGCTGCTATTTTTCCTGAAAATGATTTCCATGAAAATGTATACTCGAATACGAGTTGTAGACGATGGCAGTATTCTCTCAAGGTAGCCTTTCCTTGAGCATTTATTCGGTAAAAGCAATGCAAACAATGGCCATTGAGGGTTAAAATATTTGTGTTTGTTCAATTGCCTAACCTTTTAGTTCACTAGTTTGAAAAAAAAAGTATTTTAGCAATCTGTCATATTACCGAGGCTTAGTTTAGGTGTCTCTTCGAGATACTGAAGGAAGTCTAAAATACTAACTAGACAAAAGCTAATATTCTTTATTAGACCCTTTGATCATTTCTTTTCCATTCTTTATTATGACTAACACAATAACCAAACCAAAATATCCTGAAAGAAACAAATGGTGGTGAGCAAGTATTTGCTGCCTGACTAGTTTGAATGATTAACCAACTAAAGGTTAAATGAGGACTGTCACCCAGTTAAAAATATCTTGTTAGTTTCCCATTTAATCCATAATTGTCAAACTTCCCCCGTTTTCACATATTGTGTGTCCTCCAGGGTTTTTCCTTCCAGAGTTAATTCATAGCAATGATTTTCAAGTAAAAGGTAATTAGAGTATCAGCAGATCTAGTACAGATAGCCTAAATGCTTTTGAGGGTGTTCAGGGCTACACAGCTTTTAATTAGAAATCTCTTTGTTGTGGCTTCTGCTTCAAATTGCTACTTGTTCAGGAGAACTAGGGCATTACTGACAAATTGGTCAATTTCTGTTCTCTGAACAAAAGTGAGGATTTCAGTTGTTAGTCTCCACCATTGATTGCTTTTTCTCGTGAAACAGCGTTTCACAGTTTGTTTGTTTTTTTTAAAAAAAATCACATTTAAATTTGGCTTCCAACTGTTTGTGGAAAAGCAAAAAAATTCTAATGTGTTAGCAATGTTAGATGATTAATTTTGTATGTTCCCTTTGATTACTTAATTAAAGCTGAATAAATTTGCAAGTAAGAGAAAAATATGTTTTAGAAACAAATTTTTTGGGGGGACAGTAAATATGTGTACTGCAGAAACACCATCTTTAAAGAGCAAGCTCCCTTTCTATGTTGTAAATAAATGCTATTGAAATGGCATTTGTCAGTTTTTATTAAAAAAATTCTGTACAAAAAAAATGATGTGTGAAAAAAATCAGCATTCCAAATAAGCAGAGGCTATTTCTTTGTCTATCAAGAATGTTTTATTGGATTTATATCTATTTGATTAATTAAGCATTTTGGCCTTAGATAAAAATAAATAATGATTATTGCTTGTTATAAGAGTCATGAGCATGCACTCCCAGGTTAAATCTCATTTTGGCAATGGTGAAGGGCAAGAGTGAAATTAAATTAAATGTAGCAAAGATATTCAGAAGGCATCCCTTTATCAATAACCATTCCTGTGGCTCCTAACTTTCACTGATGTTCTATGCAACCTAGAAATCATGTGGCCTGAATTATAATCCAATGTGATTTATAATCCAATGTACTAACCCTAACCCTAACCTTAACCCCAACCCTAACCTCTCTCTCTTTGGACAGACAAAAGCATCCGGCCAGCACACTGGTTATCTGCACCCATGACTTCACAGCCAGAAACAGCAATGAACTGTCAGTGCTTCAAGCAGACATTTTGGAGGTGAATTGGAGTGCTGGGAGAAACCTGACTTCACATTAGAACCGAGTTTGGAATTATGGATCTTTGGGAACTGCAATTCCTAGACTTCCTCACCAGTATGGCCATTGGTTTCTGGCAAATGTCATTTAGCAGAATACCTTTCCAATCACTGTGAAGGATATAGAGCATTTGGGCACTCAGTTGCCTGCTTAGCTATGCTGAGTCGGACTCTTTCCTGAATAATAAACAGGGCGTGTAAATTATAAGTCCCAATGTTTTTCTTCTCTTGTAGACCTTGGATGTGTCCAGAATACTCAAAGAAATATGCATGAGTTGGCAGTCTAATAAAAACATTGTGGGATGTTAACAGTTGTGGAATGATATGTTAAGATGAATTACAGCCTTCTGTTGGCAGTTCTAAAAGGACAATTCGCCCACATGAAAACTTGGGTGGAATTTTCAGCAGACTTTTCCTTTTTGTTTGCCCTTAGGTTCTGGATGACAGCAAGAAGTGGTGGAAAGTTCAAAACCGCTACGGTCAAGTTGGCTACGTCCCCTATAATATTCTTAGCCCGTTTCAGACGGAAGAGAATCCCAGCGTCCAGAATCACAAAATAACTGCCCAGATCAATAGCACCAGCCCTGTGATAAGCAAGGTAAGAAGGACAAACAAGAAGCCAATGTTTAAAATGGAAATCCATTATGCAAAATAACAGGAATAGCATTGAATACAACCTGAAACAGCAAAGGAAATAAAGTACTGTAGTTGGGTGTTGTAAAAGGGGCTGCAGTGGCTCAGTTTGAAGCTTGCCTTGTTAGCTGGAAGGATGGAAAGTCAGCAGTTTGAGATCTGGACACTGAATGGCGGATTGAGCGCCCGTCTCTGTCCCAGCTCTTGGGGACATGAAATGGAGCCTCATTTGGGCATTCCCTGAGCGGAGTTACTTCTGCAAAAATCCTTTCAACCCAGAGTAATTTCTGACATGAAATTATTAACATTCTTAAATTTATGAATGATGTGGAGAGCGTGGGGAAGGTTTTGCCTTTTTTTTAAATGTTCAAAATTAGAATTCAGAAGCAGCCAATGGAACTAAATGGCCATAACATAACAAAAAGCAAGACAAAAACATTAAGCTGAAAAGCTTACTTTTACTGAAAAGCAGTATTTCTCCAATACAGTACCTCTGTGTTCAGTCATGATTGCTTTACTGATGTCACCAAAATGGGGCCACCCAAACACAAGAAGGTTGGTGAACTCTGAGGTTTGCGGAAAGAACAAAACACAGTTTTGGTAGGAGGATGGGTTCTCTGTAGGAGGAAATCTTCCCACCACCCACCCAAAGCCCAATGAGAATTGAATGGGGCTGTGGGATGTTGGCTTGTTGAAGGGATGGGGAAAAAATTGAGTGACTAGGAACAATGTACCGGGAGCACTGTGGACAAAGACATAGCCCCGTGATGGTGAACCTTGGCACTCTAGATGTTCTTGGACTTCAGTTCTCAGAAGCCCAAGCCCCCGTGAATCCATGCAAAGGGGTTTACTGTGATTCATCCGGCCCGCACTACCCTCGTCGCTCCCGGAAGCGGAAGTAAAACGAGCCCATACAGGCATATTTTACTTCCGCTTCCGGGAGCGACGAGGGCGACATGGGCTGGATGAATCACAGTAAACACATTCATGTGGATTCACGGGGGCTTGGGCTTCTGGGAATTGAAGTCCAAGAACATATGGAGTGCCAAGGTTCGCCATCACGGACATAGCCAAACAGTTGACCTAAAATCAATAAACCGAATCCTGTTAAGGATTTACACCAGTGTAACTGGAAATGACATAGGGACTGCAGTGGCTTACTGGTTAAGACTCTGAACTTGATGACTGGAAGGTCAACAGGTCAGCAGTTGGAGACGCGAGTGCTGCATGACAAAGTGAGCTCCCGTCTCTGTCTGAGCTCCTGCCACCATAGCAATTCAAAAGCAAGAAATTGCAAGTAGATAAATAGATACTGCATTGGTGAGAAAGGTAACAGCATTCCATGTGCTCCAGTGTTTAGTCATGCCTGCCTCATGACTACGGAAACATCTGCAGATGCAGACAGCACTGGCTCTTTGGCTATAAACAGATGAGCGCTGCCTCCTAGAGTCGGATACAACTGGCTTTCAAGCAAGTGTGACCTTTAACTTTACCTAAGTGGAATGACATAAACCGTGGCAATTAATTGCCGCCAATTAACAAATTGGAGCTTGTATTCTTGATTGTGAGCCTAGTCACGCAACTGGCATGCAACCAGAAGTGAAAGTGACAATGCATTGATTTGTGACAATTTGCCGCACAATTTACATTTACCGTTTATGCCACATAGGATTCTGGCTGCATATTCTTATCAGAGGATGTAGACTTTAGAAGCTTTTCTTCATCTAGCCTCAGATCACATAAAAGAGAAAAAATGAGTTTAAAATCAAATATTCATTCCCACTAAAGGCATTTTTTTAAATAATAAGACTTACAAGTGATAGAAATGTAAAAAGCAAGACCAAAATCATTTTATGTGTCTAAGGAAGGCTAAAATTAATAGGGATTTCCATGTTAAAATCTAGTTGGCCTATAACCATGATGGCGAACCTTGGCACTCCAGATGTTCTTGGACTTCAATTCCCAGAAGCCCCCGTGAATCCACACAAATGGGTTTACTGCAATTCATCCGGCCAGCGCCGCCCTCATCGCTCCTGGAAGCGGAAGTATTCACCCATACGGGTGCGTTTTACTTCCGCTTCCAGGAGCGACGAGGGCGACGTGGGCCGGATGAATCGCAATAAACCATTCGTGTGGATTCATGGGGGGCTTCTGGGAATTGAAGTTGAAGAACATCTGGAGTGCCAAGGTTCACCATAACGGGCCTATAAGACAGTGGGTAGTCAGTAGAGACGCAGTGGGGGTAGCATGCTCCTTGTGACTTAACCACAAAGAGATAGGCTATTCCAAAGGCAAAACACTAAATTTTGTTCCTTTCCCTTCTTCTTAGAAAAAACCACCCCTGCCACCTCCCAAGACCAAAGGTCTGTATTCAAATGGAAAATCCTGGGCTAGCACTGAGGACCTGAGCGAGCGAGGTAAGCGTATCTTCCTCCACATAGCTAGAGAACCACTGAGCCATTAAAACAAAAGATCCCAAGCTTTTTAAGCCGGTGGCTCCAGCTTCAAAGGGGGTGGCCATTTTGTTTCTCGAATGCCCTTAGAGGGGTGGAGGGCCACATGAAATGGCATCACATGCTGGATCCTGCCCATGGGCCTTAGATTGGGAACCCCTGCATTAAAAGGATCAGCACTTTATGTTTTGGACTGGGAATGCCACACACACACACTCAATCTGGGACATATCTCAGCATAGAGTAGGCTATGTCATTGATTAATCTGTTGACTTGCATAGCAGTGATAAAGGTCAAAGCATCAAAAGTATTTGATTGAGTAGAGATCAATGAGCTGATCACACTGCCATTAGAAAATTCTTGTGTCTCCCAGAAAAGGCCAACCAAAGCAATGTAGCTCTAGAACAAAGCACTTTGCTACTGCTTCTGCATCTTCAAGTACTATATCTGATTCTGAATTTTGGCTATCCTCATGGTGATCAGCCATGAAGATTGTCCTGAGAATATAATGCAGTGGCCTTCCATTTGCCTTCTGCATCGCAGCATGACACCCATACCACTGATACAGTTCCATGAGTCATTTTCTGGTCCTGAACCCTTTTGGCACACAAAGTCCTCATCGGCCCCAGGCCAGTATTGATGAAGCTGCTGCCCTCCATCAAGATGGGTTCAAGTGGGATTTAATCCATTTAGGGACCATCACACTTCCCTGTGGACTTCAGCACCCAAGCCATTAGTCCTCAGGGTTGTTAGTTAACCGCTGCCTGATGCTTGGCACTGAGTTGCTGTCAGTATGGTCTGCTCTTATTACCATAGCAGGATAATCTGGCCAGACTTTCCACTTTACATCACATAGCTTAAATTAATAAACCCTTGGCAATGTAAAGTGTATACTACATAAAAGTTGCAAGGCTTGAAAAACTTATTTTGGGGGGAAATCTGGAAGATGGAGTCCAAAAATAAAATTTCCAAGCTCTCAATGTCCTCATTATACTGTACTACATAACAGGATACTCTGGGAGGAATGTGGTTGACATTTGAACTACAGAGAGAGCCATTTGAGATTGCTGTATTGTATTATGGGACAGTACAGGACTGTGGTGGCTTAGTGGTTAAGATGCTGAACTTGACGACTAGAAGGTCACCAGGCTAGCAGTTTGAGACCTGGATGCTGCACGACAGAGTGAGTGCCTATCTGTGTCCCAGCAGTTTGAAAGCAAGAAATTTCAAATAGATAAATAGGTACTTCTTCAGTGGGAAGGTAATAGCGTTTTGTGCACTCCAGTGTCTAGTCATGCCTGCCACATGTCCATGGAAATGTCTGCAGATGCAGACACAGCACTGTCTCTTTGGCTGTAAATGGAAGTGGGCAGCGAACCCTAGAGTTGGATACGACTGGCTTTCAAGCAAGGGCAACTTTGACCTTTACCAGAGGGTGATTTGCCTGCCTCTCTATAACATCACTTCCTACCCCAACAGAGCGTTTCAATACTGTCAATGAAGAACTAGTTCAGAGGCTGGCTAATGGATCAACAAGCCGTGGCAAAAATCTTCACATCCAGCGTGCTCTAGACACAGACGTTCCTTTGGGATATGATTCAGATTCTGCTCAGGTCCGAGCCTGGCTTGAGGCTAAAGGTTTCGATCCATTGTGAGTTGATGACTATGGCCAAAAAAAAAAGATCTATAAGTTTGTTATGGAATACTGAACTAGACAAAATCACATTCCACACGCTAAGACAGATTTTGGAGTTTTATTATCATTATTTAGCCAAACAGATTCAGGAACGCTTTACCAAGCTAATAATCCCTGGATGAATATACATTTTCAGAGCCATCTTTTTATAGCATAAAATTTGGAAATTTCTACACATTTCATCACCAAGGGATAAGCCAAAACCATTAATTAATCTTCTGACATTGTCATGCATTTCAGGTTAGAACATTCAGAATATTTGTTCATGTCATGTCACACAAATATTATTCAGCATTATGCTTTTCTGAGTCTAAGAGAGATCCCTGTCAGCTGTACAAACTGTGATGAGCTTGTGGACACAAGGCCTTCTGTTTACTTTAGCCTCGTCATCAGTTCTATTTGATAGGTCAATCTGATCTGTTTAACTTTACAGAGTACTGAGAAAATAATTTTTACTTTTAAACCAGAATTAATATTAGAATTAATTTCTTAACTCCTATTTCAAGCTAGCAATGAGTCTCAGCATAGATTGCTTGATCTCTTTCTACCAAAGACAAAGCTTGTGTGATGTGTTAGATAGAATGTCAGACTAGGACTCAGAAGGTCTGAGTTCAAATCCTGCTTGGCCATGGAGGTGGAGGTGTAGCAACTGCAAACCAATCACTATATGTCTCCCATGTCTCAGAAACTCTGCCACGTTCACTATAAATTTGGAAGTGACTACACAGAGAACAGCAGCACCTACCAAGCCAGCTTGTTGCCTTTCTTTTAGTGACTGGGTCTAGTCATGCCTGCCACATGACCACGGAAACGTCTGCAGAAGCAGACAACGCTGGCTCTCCGGCTTTGAAACAGAGACGAGCACTGAACCCTAGAGTCGGATACAACTGGCTTTCAAGCAAGGGGAACCTTTACCTTTACTAATGTTTTAGGATTCACATTCAGATTCATGTTGAATACCTGCTAATCCTAGGGACACCATATGTCAGTTTGATTTACCCTGTTTTCCTAGCTGGCAAGCATCTAGTTCAATAGAAACTGTGTATGGCCACCATCTAAAGAAGTTGCAGCTTTCCCAATCCACTTAGTTTCACAGAGATTCTAGAGTTGTTCCATTAGCCCATGTTTAGCTGTGGGTTCTTTTTCTAGAATCTGGATTAATGCCAGCTAAATTTAAAATGTGGAAAAGCAGATCCATCTTGATCAAGGTTCTCAGTTGACACATTAAAAACCATGAGATAGCGCAGTGAAGGCTAATTTCGGCACTCCAGGTGTTCTTGAACTTCAATTCCCAGAAGCCCTGATCAGCAGGATTGCTGATTTGGGCTTCTGGGAATTGAAGTCCAAGAACACCTGGAGTGCCAAGGTTGGCCATCACTGACATAGCATATAAGAGATGTACTGCAGAACTGTTGTAGTGGCTTCCTACTCCTTCACTGGCCAACATCAATGTTTGGGTTCCTTAAGATGCCAAACTATCTGCTTAGTTGCCACTTCCCTGTCAAGGATTTTAATGGTTGTTTAAAGTTTTCTTCTTCCTTTGTGTGATAACACAATATCTTGATTAGGACTCTGTAAAAGGCACTGCAGTGGCTTAGTGGTTAAGATGCTGAACTTGACAACTGGAAGGTCGTGAGGGCAGCAGTTCGAGACCCAAGTGCTGCACAACAGAGTGAGCTCCCGTCTCTGTCCCAGCTCATGCCAACCTAGCAGTTCCAAAGCAAGAAATTGCAAATTGATAAATAGGTACCCCTTCGGTGGGAAGATAACATCGTTCTGTGCACTCCAGTGTCTAGTCATGCCTGCCACACGACCATGGAAATGTCTGCAGACACAGACAAAACTAGCTCTGGCTTTAAACAAGAGATGAGCACTGTACCCTAGAGTCAGATATAACTGGCTTTCGAGCAAGGGTGACCTTTCGAGCAAGGGTGACCAGAGCAGACCAGAGGGGCTCTCTAATTGTGCCATCAGCCAGAGAGGCACGTCTCTCTGGCACAAGAAAGAGGGCCTTCTCCGTGTTGGCACCGGCCCTTTGGAACCTCCTGCCCGTAGAGCTACGGTTACAGATGGAGTTGCTGCCCTTCAGGAAAGGTCTT
Source organism: Bradypodion pumilum (assembly GCA_035047305.1). Taxonomy (NCBI): domain Eukaryota; kingdom Metazoa; phylum Chordata; class Lepidosauria; order Squamata; family Chamaeleonidae; genus Bradypodion; species Bradypodion pumilum. Next base: position 32,938,254 of record JAWDJD010000008.1, on the reverse strand, counting down.
AAAAGCTGGCTGGCAGGGCAAGCTTTGGGCCCTGAGGGTAATGTGGCCCCTGCCCTACACCTCTTTCTTCTGTGGGGTAGGAATGTTTGTTTTAAAGTGGGTAGTTTTTAATGGTTTTAAAACATACTTCTATGTTTTATTGTATGTTTTTAGATTACTTGTAAGCCGCCCTGAATCGGGCTTGCCTGAGTGGGCGGCATAGAAGTTGAATAATTAAATTAAATTAAATTAAAATTACCTAAAAGGCCCAAATATGAAGTACAGTATTTACATATACAGTGGAACCTCATACAACAATTGCCCCATATAGCAACGAAATTGCATAACAATTAGGTTTTGTGGGGAAATGGTGTCCCGCATAACTATTTTCCCTATGGAAAAAATTGTGCAAAAACATTTCAATGGGAAAAACCACGTAGCGAAAAAAATCGTTGTACGATGCATCACATAGGGAAAATCGCTATACAATGCATGCATCGTATAGCAATTGTTTCATACAACAATGAGCCCCGTGGAACAGATTAAAATCATTGTATGAGGTACCAATGTATATATGTTTTTAGGACTTAAGATTCTTCAATTACACAAAAGTATTTTGAAAACAGAGATAGGAGGAAACATGCAATGGTGGTAGTTTCAAAGCTAATAATCTCTTCTTCATATCTGTGTGAGTTAGGTATGTATGCTTTGTTTTGAATAAATCGATTTAATATCTGTTTCACATTTAAGATTTTATGAGGGTATCTCTCAGAAATCCTCTTTCTTCCTATGATATAATGGGCTACTTGCTTTTTAAACTTTCCTACAGAACTGTACATGCCTTTGGGATTCTGAGTGGAGCTCAGCTCTTCTCACTGAAGAAAAGTGAGTTTAAAGCTGTCTGTCCAGAAGAAGGAGCTCGAGTCTACAGCCAGGTCACTGTACAGAAAGCACTCTTGGAGGTACAAGTGGGGAAAATGAAGTCTCTCCTCAGGTTTGGGGAAATTATGATGTGTATTGAAAACCAAGATTTCTAAGATCCATGAGAAGCAAGCAGTCTAGTGGCCCATGACAAAGATTCAGTGACCCTGGGAAGGCCTATGGCAGTGGTGGCGAACCTATGGCACATGTGCCAGAGGGAGCACTCAGAGCCCTCTCTGTGGGCACACATGTTGTCATCCCAGTACAGAATTCATCTTGCCACTCTGCCCAGCAGCCCAATGGGAGTGCTTCCTCCCTCCCCTCTCTGGGGTAAGGTGGGTGGCTCACATGCGGCATGAGGGTGTGGTGCGGACTTCAGCCTCTTGAGTCTGTGGCGAAGGTGAGTTTGGGCACTCGGCCTCTAAAAGGTTCGGCAATGCTGGCCTATGGAATCAAGCAAGAGTGCAAAAATACTGATTTCCCAAAACATCCCAAAACCGCTGATGTTGTAAATTCAATCCTGACCAGGCTCAAGGTTGACTCAGCCTTCCATCCTTCCCAGGTTGAAAAAATGAGTCCTCAGCATGTTAGGGCAAAATGCTAATTACCTTGTAAACTGCCCAGAGAGTGCACTAAGCGTATGGGCTCCAAAAAAATTACTACCGCATTGTGGCCGTGGTATGGTGAAAGCCCTGCGTTGCACCCAAATTAGGACTACTTTATTTCAAAACTTGGATGGGTGGGGCCAGCCAAAATTTCTGCTACCGGTTCTGGCGAACTGGTGCGAACCTGCTGATGTGCACCGCTGCTATGGGGCGGTATGTAAGGGTAATTGCTATTGCTATTGTCAGACTGGTGGGAAAAGGCATAGTAATAGTAGAATGGAGGGACTGCAGTGGCTTAATGCATAAAATGCTGAGCTTGACAACAGGAAGGTCAGCAGATCAGCAGTTCGAGACCCGAGTGCTGCACAATGGAGTGAGCTCCCATTCTCTGCCCCAACTCCTGCCAACCTAACAGTTTGAAAGCAAGAAATTGCAAGTAGTGAAGAGAAACAGCCTTCCGTGCAGTCTGATATCTAGCCATGCCTACCACATGTCCACGGAAACATCTGCAGATGCAGCCAGCCCTGGCTATACACGATGAGCACTGAACCCTAGAGTTGGATACGACTGGCTTTTGAGCAGGGGTGACCTTTACCTTTTTACCTTTACAATGGGGGGGAGTGTGGAATTCTTGAAATCAAGTCAGTAAGTAATGCTTATTATTATCTTCCAGGATGCTGGGAAGATATCAGAGCTAGAAGCTGTGATGAAGAAGCAAAAAAGGAAAGTGGAAGGTTTGAATGCATAGGCGGGAGTCCTTCCCATTCTGATGTGAGACTGCCCTCTGTTGAAGAAATGTTGAACTGCATGACTAAGACTCATCATCACTGGGGACCTGTCCTCCTCCCTGAACCTGACTCCTAATTCCCAACCGCTGGCTCAGCAGCCGTATCCTCAAACTACTGAGCTATCCAGCAATTCACAAATCCAAATCCAGTTTGTACAGAATTTTTTTTTGAGTTAAACTTTTTTTTGTTGAATAGGTTTTTTGTTCCTGATCGTCCCTAAGGAAATGCCTCTTTCTGCATTGCAGCTTTGATTCCTCACATTTTCCTCTTGGCTCTAAGATACCTTCCTCCAAACCCCCTCCATTTGCACCTTTACAATGCAGAATATTTATGGAGCACCTTTTTGAGTTCTTTAGTGAGAAATAAAGTTCTCCCTTTTCTGCGACTACACATAGGTCTCTCACATGAAGGAAACAGGAAACCCAATGTTTGCGTATTACCATCAAGTCAGATTTCAATTATTCAGTTAAATCTAAACCTACATATTGCAAGAAATGCTGATCATTTATCTGTTGCATTATGTCCTTGATGTTTGTAACCACAATCTACTTTAAAGCAATTAATTTTGCTCATATGTATCTATGTCCTATGACTGAGTTCATAGCTAGCAAATGACATTGTCATTTTCAGATTTCTCCAACTATCCTTACTTGAGAAAAGGTAAAGAGGTTCTGGTGAATGAAGAGATTGGTACAACCATGAAGTATCTCAGAAGTAATATTTCTTCCTTCAAGTTTGACATGGGGCCCACAGAATATGCAATTCTACAAACCCATGCATCCATCCTTAACAGAGAGAGCTTGCCAACTGATGGCTTCATTCCCTGTACTCAACACAAAAGGGAAAGCGAACAGGTTCCCCACCTGACATTTTGCTGTACCACTTCTTCTTGTTCTGCCATATCCAAATCCGAATATTGGCAATCCTCATGGCGATCAGCTATGAAGCCTGTCCTGAGAATATAATGCAGTGGCCTTTCATCAGCCTTCTGCATCGCAGCATGACACCCGTACCATTGATCCAGTTTCACGAGTCACTTTCTGGTCCTGAGACTTTTTGGCACATAAAGTCCTCCTCAGCCCCAGGCTGCTGCCCGCCAAAAGATGGATTCAAGTGGGATTTAATCCACTTGGGAAGCATCACGCTTCCCTGTGGACTTCAGCACCTGCCAAGGCTGTTAGTCCTCAGGATTGTCAGGTTAGTTAACCACTGCCTACTCCAGAGGTTCCCAACCTTTTAAAGCCACAGACCAGACCACACACCCTCAGACAGTTGAGCGGGCTGGACTGGTGGTCCCCCCCCCACTGTAAACACTGTCATAAAATGCATCCACGGCTGTTGCAAACACATTTACGGCAGCAGCTGGCACATTTAGAGCTGTCGTAAACGCATACGCTTCCACTAGCGATGGTGACGGGGCCACATGAAATGTGCAATGGGCTGGGGCTGGCCCATGGGCCATAGGTTGAGAACCACTGGTCTACTCTATTACCATAGCAAGATAACCTGGCCAGTCCAGACAGTTAATATCCAAAGGATTGCAAATGAACTACATAATACAGTACAAGCAACTATTCATTTATACTACCTTTGGCCACCAGATGGTGGGACAACATTTATTTGAAGTAGACCAAAGTCTGTGTCATATTTCCCCCCCTGCTTTGTTTGCATACATAAAAACATGGCCAGATTTTAATTGGCTTTTTAAAGTCTCTTTTATGAAGAGAGATGAACTGAACTAAATCAGCTGTTCTTATTAAGTCTTGTGCAAGAAAATGTGGCATTTGTACTTTCTAAAAGTTTACATGGAAGTGCCAGGTTGTCTTCCCATTGTGGCAGAAGGTGGGATCAGGGATTGTGATGAGGTGTTTAAACTGGAGGGTCTTTTCCCAACAGATTTTCATGCAACTTGCTAAGAAAAAAAGGCTAATGTACACAAAATTAATTCTTAAACCATTTCCATTTTGAACTTTGATGTTTAATTTTAAGCATAACTTTGCCAGCAGTGTGTCCCAGGACTGTTTACCTTTGATCAACACATTAAGATAGTATTTTTTCCCCAAGAAAAATTGGCCCAATCATCCAAAGCTATTTTTTCTAAAAGAAATCTATTGTAAGAAGATATTTATTTTAAGCATATTTATGTTAATTTAACACTGGCTAAAATTATTGTTTTATCAGGAACTGAATGAATTTTACATTGTCTTTTGCCTGCAGGAGCCTAAGAAGGTTGAACATTTCCTTGTAGTAGGAAAAGGAGGGTGCAGTTAGAATCACATCTTCCTTGTGTGTTGCCCATAGACAACTAGTTGTCCGCTGGATTAAATTTTGATCTGTATTGCCCTGGAAAAACAGTGGGACTGTGGTGGCTTAGTGGTTAAGACATTGAACTCGACGACTGGAAGGTCAGCAGATCAGCAAGTCGAGACCTGAGTACTGCACGATGGGATGAGCTCTCATCTCTGTGCCAGCTCCTGCCAACCTAGCAGTTTGAAAGCAAGAAATTGCAAGTAGATAAATAAGAACCACTTCAGTGGGAAAGTAAACAGTGTTTCATGCATTCTGGTGTCTAGTCACGCCTGCCACATGTCCATGGAAACGTCTGCAAACACAGACAGCGCTGGCTCTTTGTCTATAAACAGAGATGAGCACTGGACCCTAGAGTTGGATATGACTGGCTTTCGAGCAAATATGACCTTTACCTTTACTACCCTGGAAAAAAACAATTTCGTCTGATTTCATAACCAAAGCAAAGTCAGAATCTGGTTAATCCTTGGATGATGGAAGATAAGTGACTTCCAACTAAGGCTTGGTTGAAATCTTAAGAGAGCTACTGCCATTGAAAGCTGACAGTACTAGACAAGACAGACAGATAACATGGTTTCAAGAAATTTCTTATATTCATATTACAGTATATCCATAATAATTGCTGCTAGAAAAATCAACTTGGTAAGAGAGCTCACATTCTTATGAACATAATGCTTGCAAATCTGAATGCCGATTTTATTTCTCAAAACTTCCTGAGATGCCCAGATGTTGTTTTATAGTAGCAGTGGTAGAAGGCACATGACGGAAGGTCAACATGGTTATTTGCCTATGGGCTTGACATTCCTTGTTTGTTATGTTTCAAAACTCTGTAAATAAATAAATAAATGCAAACAGTAGTCTGTCTTGAGTATCTTTCCTCTTATGTTGTTGAGCAACTAATAATTAGATTTCTTCTGCAGATTGTTTGCGGATTAAAACTGGCGGGGACTTTTCACCAGCAACACTGACTAGAATGGCAGGAAAACAATTTGGTTGTCAGTTTAAAATATTTTCAACCCAGAATAATATCTGACACGAAATTATTATTATAGGCCTGTCAAAAGGTACCTGTTGTTGTTTTTGAAAAACCAGGAACCCTGCCATACCACTTTATTGACTACCTCCCAGCCTTTACGTAAAGGCCACAGGGCAAAGAGGGAAAACTTTATATGTGGAAGGCTCTAGGTTGAATTTCTGGCAATTCTTCTTTGGCCATATCTAGGCCAGACATGAAACTGTCAAAATGAAGCCACCATATAATGTATGGTGCCATCATATATCTGAGTTGGGTTCACCTGAGTGGGCAGCATAGAAATTTTAAAATTAAATTAAATTAAATTCCTTAACCAAAATTCAGGTTTCCTTATAACCATGTGCATTTATTGTTGCTTTGTGATCAGCACTGTTTCTTCAGTGACTTGTCACATTTGATCGAGACCATCTTCCCCACAAATTCGCCCTGCCAAGAACCCATGGCTAAAGAGCACTGTGATGCAATTAGCCTTCATTTTTCAGAGATGGCAGACGATCCAAGTTGTTTGTTTGGGGCGGGTTTGTTGAAGGGAAAGGATTTTTTTATTTTTGTGATTTTGCAACACGAGTGTTGTGGTGAGCAGTGTTTATGGAACAGATTCTTCTAATTCCTGACCAAAAAAACCAGCCCAGACCATGTCAAAGCAGGTCTAGGCTTGCTTCAGAGGGTAGCTCCCAGTGTGGGGTGGAGCTGCCAACGACAATAAGCCATGCAGTGCAAAGTGGGGAGGAGGAGAATGTGTGATCGTGTCATAACACACCCTGGTATATCGATACATGCATATGTATGCATGGTGGTGGTTCCCTAGGAGATTAAGAAAGCATTGTGAAGAACCTTAGGTTACTAACAGTTGTGAGTGTTTGAGATCATAGGCGGCATAATAGATAAACTGTAGGGTGTTGGGATGGGATTAGGCACTATCAAGAAGATGATTCAATCCCTAATGAAAAACTACTAGTCCTGCCCCTGAATTCCGTATGTTGCCACACATCCACACAACCCTCCAGGGACCTGTCGGTTGCTAGATGAGGTTTCACAACCTCTTGCATTCTCCGTTCAGTGGAAGCAGCCACACAAAGTGCCAGGGATAGGGCAAGGCTGGGTAAGGAAGCCAAAACCGTCATCATTCAACCCCTCTTCTGCTTAAATCAGTACGTGCACTCTCTCTCCCCAGAGGCAGCTGCATGTCAAGTTTAGCTACTTGAACTGTTAGAAATTGCTTCTTCTGAATTCTTGTCCATCTCTGCACTCCCCTCCAAAGATGGCCATAAAAAATTGCATCGCAAGGAGACAAGTCCTAGGACCATGATGGCGAACCTAGGCACTTCTGATGTTCTTGGACGTCAATTCCAAGAAGCCCAAACACCGTGTGAAACCACACGATTGGGTTTACTCCGATTCATCCAGCCCGCGCTGCCCACGTTGCTCCTGGAAGCGGAAGTAAAACGCACCTGTATGGGCGCGTTTTACTTCCGCTTCCGGGAGCGACGAGGGCAGCGTGGGCCGGATGAATCGGACTAAATCCAATCGTGTGGTTTCACATGGTGCTTGGGCTTCTTGGAATTGATGTCCAAGAACATCTGGAGAACATCTGGAGTGCCAAGCTGGTTGTGTGGATGTGTGGCAACATCCGGGAGCGACAAACAACTTGGATTGTCTGCCATCTCTGAGAAATGAAGCTGCTGACCTTTCAGTCATCAATTTCAGCAACTTAACCACTAAGCCACTGCAGTCCCTTGGACTCAGTCTTACCACTTTTATAAAAAAAAAGGAGAGATGTATATCACAGTGTTAACAATATAACCAAGAAGCTCACTCCGTCAGTTTGACTAGCAGGAGTTCCCAACTTTTCGCGCCATGGGCTGGACCATGCCCTTCCCAGACAGCTGTGTGGGCCAGTTTAGTGTAAGGGACCAAAGACAATGAAACAGCCGAAGGGTTGGCTTAACACAGGTTTATTGCATGATGATCCGGAGGAACATGAGGTAATGGCGGATGGGTAGCTCAATATATACAGCTGGCTATACATTTGAATGTGGCTCGTTGACAGACTATTGGTTGCTGCCTGCGTGACGTCGTAGGAGGTCACGCCCTTCTTGACCAGGTGAGGAAGTCGCGGGGAATCTTCCCGCGCTGCTGAACCAGGTGGCTATGATCCATTAGAGCTGGACGCTCGCTACTGCCCTCTGGTGGTCACTAGCTCGCGTCCCCTTATTAGGCTTACATTGATACAGGTGATGGTTATAATGTTGCACACAGAAAGGTTACATTGATAACACATGGTAAAGGTACATTGTTAAAGGCACTGCTTTACAGAACACAACAGCCAGTCACATGGTTCCTCCTGCTGTAAGCACTGCCATAAATTGCATCTGTGGCTGTGGTAAACACAACTGTGGGTGCCGTTTACAGCAGCGTTTACAGCAGGTGTGGGTGCACTTACGCATGCATGGATGCATTTTATGGCTGTTGTAAACGCATCACTTCTGCTTTCGGTAGCAGAGAGGGCAGTGGCAGGCCACATTAAATGGTGCCGTGGGCCGGAACCAACCCACAGGTTGTAGGTTGGCCACCCTTGAGCTATCTAATTACAGAGAATCTGTCATTAACAGTCATATTAATGTTCCCAAGCTATGATTCAAGCAGACTTTCAGGTCTGAAAAGGCAGACTTGCAAATAAAGTTAATGTTTACCTCCCCGTGACCAATCACAAAGCAAGCTGATTCCAAAGATATAGAAAGTGAGAAAATAATAATAAGCTCCTCTAGTGGTGTAGTGGTTAAGACGCTGAGCTGGAGACTGGAAGGTCAGGTTTCGATACCTGAGGGCTGCACTTGGGGACATGAAAGGCACCTCATTCGGGCGTCCCCTGAGCGGAGATTCTCCAGCAAAAATCCTTTCAACCCAGAGTAATCTCTGACATGAAATTATTATTATTAGTGAGAAAAGCTTCTACTCTGACAATAAATGTTTGCCACAATTAAGAAAGTCCATCTTTCAATTACAGACAACCTTTAAGGTACTGCCTGACCAATCCCAGTTCTCCCAAAATTTAGTCACAGAAATATATCACCTCTGTTAAGGCACACACACAATATCCTTCATAAAAATGTGAATTGAAGATAAATGGCAGCATCAGATGGTGAAGCTTTTTTTTGGTAGATTACAGCCAGTTACAAAGTATTACTTGGGTCTGAAGAATGACTTGTGAATCCTTTGAGGTCAAGATGCTGTAATTAGGCTCCTAATTCATCTGAGGGCATGCCTGTCCATCCTGCCCCCCAATTCATTTGCTGGCGCACTCTGGGCACCTATTCACACACTTCCAATAGATAATCAAGGAGTCTAATTTGTTTGGCCAGTCTTGACACACCTCACATCTTTGGAAGAAGCAGGAGACACCAGGAAGAACAAGTCTTAACACTTGACCACTACTGGCTGTCCTTACTATGGGTTAGGTGCATCAGTTAGAATGATGTTTGTAATGGCTAGAAATTGAAAATTTTATACTGAATTGGTATTAGAGGATTGGTATAAAGATTTATGGGCTATGGCTATTTAATGTATGAGAGTCAAGACACAAGGCACAGCCAAAGGCTGGGTTAACTCAGGTTTATTGCATGGTGGACAGAGGGAACATGAGGTAATGGCGGACGAACAGCTCTATATATATGGTAGGAACATGTTTGAATGTGGCTCCACGGTAGCCCGTTGGCTACTGGTCCGCGTGACGTCATGGTTGGTCACGCCCTTCTTGTCCAGGTGTAGGTAGCGGCGGGAAGCTTCCCGCGCTGCGGTCTTTGATGGGTTTGAACCAAGAGAGCTTGGACGCTCGCTGCTGCCAGCTGGTGGTCATTAGCTCGCGTCCTATTGCAGGGTTTATATGATACAGCTGAAGGTTACATTGTTACTCATTGGCAAGGTTACATTGGTTCAGATGCATTGATATCACATGTAGAAGGTTACACTATTAGAACACAACACTCCTCCCCCCTAGGATGAGACGAAGTCTCTCAGCCAAGATGGCTTATTTCGAACACGCTGGGGTCTCGGCGCGGGCTGCCCTGCCCCGGCTTCGCTCCCTCCTCCTTGCTCCCTGGCTTCCTGCCCTGCAATCGGAGAGGATGACTTGTTAGTGGTTTGCCGCGGCTCTGCGGCTTTGTTGGGAGGTGTATGCTTTGTTTGGGAAGAACCGGGGGCACTGGGGACTAACGAAAAACCCCTCTTCTCACTTGGATGGGTGGGGGAACACTCCGAAAACCCCCCCCCGGCTCACAAAATCAAAATCAAAATCGGATTCGGGGGAAGCGGCAGCGGCGGCCGCACACTCCTTTTCCCTCCCCCCGGGCTCGGATAGAACTGGGGTATCAAAAGGATATGAGTCGGGCTCGCTGCTTTCCCCCCTGTCTCCCCCTTGGGCTAAACGGGTGGGGGAGAACCCTATCGCTGAATCATGTCGCTGTGCTCCATTGGTCGGCCCCTCGCTCACTCGGTGCCTCAGTTGATCAGCGTGCCTCCTCCAGAGGAGGCCGGTGCTAGTTTCCACCCGATAGGACACTGGCCCCGTCTGTTCTATTATTGTCCCTGGCACCCAGGCTGGGCCTGCGTTGGCATAGTTCCTGCAATGTACAGGATCGCCTATGCCGAAACCTTTCGAGACCGCTAACCCTATGTTCTTCCCTTTATCCTCGACCCTCGACGGGTCTAGCCTGGACAAAAGCGTGGTCAGTTTCCTCCGCATCAGCAGCTCGGCCGGCGAGTAACCAGACGCTAAGGGGGTCACCCTGTACGCTAATAGAAATTGACAAACTTGGTGATTTAGATCTCCCGAGCCCATGCGCCGCAGCGCATCTTTTGTGGTGCGCACCAACCGTTCCACTTGGCCATTCGTGGCCGGGTGAAACGGCGCGGATGTGACATGCCGAATTGCATTTGCCTCCATGAATGCTGCGAACTCAGTGGACGTGAAACAGCTGGCGTTATCGCTGACCAACGTGTCGGGTAACCCGAACGTGGAAAAGACCCTCCTTAGCTGGCGAATGGTAGTGGCGGAGGATGTGCTCTTTACCGGAATGACCTCCAGCCACTTTGAGTATGCGTCCACCACCAGGAGAAACATGGTTCCCCGGAATGGGCCAGCAAAATCTACGTGCACCCTGGACCACGGTCCCCTTGCAGCGTCCCATTCCCTATGCGGTAGGCGGGCCACCTCCGGTCGAGAGCATTGACATGCCTCACAAGTGCCAACCATCTGCTCTATGTCGGCGTCCAGCTGGGGCCACCAGAAGTAACTCCGGGCCAACGCCTTGGAACGGACGATCCCCGGGTGGCTGACGTGCAACAGCTTTAGCACCTTCGGCCGCAGGGACGTAGGGACCACCACCCGTTGGCCCCACAACAGGCACCCCCTCTCTAAAGACAACTCCACTCGCTTTCGGAAGAATGGGTCGAATTCCGTGCCTGGGGATGACGCCGGCCACCCCTTCTGCACCCACGAGCATACCTTCTCTAGTGTTCTATCCTTTCCGGTCGCCTTGGCAATGTCGGCCGGTACTATCGGGGGTGACTCTAAAACCTCTATTAGCAATACCTGGCGGTCTCTTCTTACCCCTGCCTTCTGGTCGTCCGACAATGGTAACGGCGACCGTGAGAGCGCGTCTGCATGGCTGATTTCCTTCCCTGGCCGGTATTCTAACTCATGTTGATATGCGTTAAGAAAAATAGCCCACCGCAGCATCCTCGGGGACAGGATCTGTGGCGTGGGCTTATTTGCAGTGAAGATCCCTAACAGGGGCTTGTGATCAGTAACGATCTTGAACGGCCGACCATACAGAAAATCGTGAAATTTCTTGGTTCCCGCTACTATCGCTAGTGCCTCCCTATCGGTCTGTGCGTAATTCCGCTCTGCTTGGGACAGGGACCTTGAATAAAACGCTATCGGGGCCTCCCTTCCGTCGTCTAACACGTGGCAAAGCACCGCCCCCACCCCCACCGGGGATGCATCGCAGACCAAAACTATGGGCCGTTTGGGGTCGAAATGAGTCAGGATTGCCTCGGATGTGAGGAGTTGCTTTAACTCTGAGAACGCTCTTTCTTGCTCGTCACCCCACAGCCATTTTTCCTCTTTTTTAAGCAGCCGATGAAGCGGCTCGGCAACAGACGCCTTCCGTGGAAGGAAGGTATGGTAGAAATTGAGAAGCCCCAGAAATGACTGAAGCTCGGTTTTGGAAGTGGGGCGAGGGGCTTTCTTAATGGCGGCCACCTTAGATTTGGACGGCCTAATTCCCTCGGGTGTGACACGGAACCCTAAAAACTCAACCTCTGTTTCGAAAAATACACATTTGTCTTTTCTCAGTCGCAGCCCCGCTTTCTCGAACACGGCCAGGACCTTATCCAATCTGTGGGCCAGCTCGGCCTTACTCCCCCCTGTTATCAACACGTCATCAAAATATGGCAACACCCCCTCCAGCCCCTTCAGGAGGCGTTCCACTAGCGACTGAAAAATGCCAGGTGCCGAGTTCACGCCGAACTGTAACCTCGACACCTGGAACGCCCCCTTATGTGTGACTATTGTTTGTGCCGCCGCTGTGGCGGGGGTTACTGGGAGTTGCTGGTAGGCCTGTGCTAAATCGAGTTTAGCGAAACACTTTCCCCCATTCAGCCTGGCCAGAAGGTGGCTGACCACTGGCACCGGGTATGCATTAGGGCGGATTGCCTTATTAATGGTACACTTATAATCAGCGCAAATGCGCACCTCCCCGTTAGCCTTCAGTGCTGTTACAATTGGAGTCTCCCACTCCGCGGAATCCACAGGAACGAGAATTCCTTGACCCACCAGTTTGTCCAGTTCCGCCTCTATTTTGTCCTTAAGCGCGAACGGTACCCTGCGCGGTTTGAGTCTTATCGGGCGGACCTCCGGGTCTAAGTCGAAGGCTACAGGGGGTCCCTTGAACTTTCCCAGTCCACTTTTAAAAACGGCGGGGTGTGCGTCACACACTGCTTGTATTGGGTCCTCGCCTACGGCATGCACCCCCCCTATGAACAGGCCTAAGGGCTGAAACCACTGTGTTCCGAGGAGGCTACAACTCCCCCCTTTTAGCACCACTAGGGGAAGTTCCGCAGAATGTCTCTTAAAGTGAACCCGGAACGTTCCGACCCCCAACACTGGAATGCTGTTCCCCTGAACGTCCCGTAGTGTGGCCCTCAACGCTTTAAGTTTGGGCCGCACGTGGGGGTCGATTTTCAAGAACTCTCTCTGGGGGATTATAGAATAGGAGGACCCCGAGTCAACTTCCATCCTAATAGGGGTCCCTTGTACTAGTACCTCAACAAAGTAATGGGGCTGTCCCGCAGACACGTTGAACACAGGAGCGTCGCCCTCGCTGTCGTCCGAGATGCGGCCCACGCCGTCCTGCTTCCTCGTGGCCCGGGCGCCATCTTTGGGCCTCGCTGGACGGTCCGGTCTGGCTGAACGGTCTTGCGAATGTCTCCGGCCCTCTTTCCATTTCCTGCACGCCTTGGCGATGTGCCCCCGACGTCCGCAGTTGAAGCACTCGGCTTTCCTGAATGGGCACTTCACGCGCTCATGGGCCGCTCCGCAACCATCGCAGCGGCGCCCGCCTCTCCGGACCTTCTGGACCTCCTCGCCATCGCTACTTTCTGACGACGATTTCGAGGTCGGTCGGGTTGCATGCACCGACTGACCAGACTTCCCGTGCGACGAGTTTTCCGCCTTGCCAGCCCTCGGGCGCCACTCACGCCACTTGTGCATCTCGTCTACTCCAGCATTCGTGGACTCCGCGGCTTCCGCGGCCTCTACAACCTCTTCCAGTGTGGGTGGTGGCTCCCTGTTCATCAAGCTGCGCTGTACTTCCTTGTCCTTCAGGCCACACAGCACTCCGTCCCTGAGGGCCATCTCTAGGATGTGGTCCCATTTGCAGGGGGCGGCGGCTACCCTCATAGCCGTTACGAAGGCTTCTACCGACTCGTCCGGCGCTTGAACTCGCCTCCAGAATGCACTCCGAGCGGGGAACATTGCCCTCGAGGGTCGGAAACGCTCACGCAGCATTTTCATGATGTCACCGGCTTTGAAATCGCTCATCTTCTTCGGTGCAAGGATGCCCACCAGCGTCCGCTTGGTTTCCATCCCCAGCATGCGAGTGAGGATGGCCCTCTTCCTTTCCTCGTCGTCTTCTTTGACTTTGAGCTCCACCAGTGCCGCCTGGAAGTCCATCTCAAAGAGCTCCCAGTCTTGCGGTTTGGTGATGTTGAACCCGCTCTGTGTCCTGGCTCCGTGGGGATCCATCATCCCACCTTCGTCGCCAATTTAATGTATGAGAGTCAAGACACAAGGCACAGCCAAAGGCTGGGTTAACTCAGGTTTATTGCATGGTGGACAGAGGGAACATGAGGTAATGGCGGACGAACAGCTCTATATATATGGTAGGAACATGTTTGAATGTGGCTCCACGGTAGCCCGTTGGCTACTGGTCCGCGTGACGTCATGGTTGGTCACGCCCTTCTTGTCCAGGTGTAGGTAGCGGCGGGAAGCTTCCCGCGCTGCGGTCTTTGATGGGTTTGAACCAAGAGAGCTTGGACGCTCGCTGCTGCCAGCTGGTGGTCATTAGCTCGCGTCCTATTGCAGGGTTTATATGATACAGCTGAAGGTTACATTGTTACTCATTGGCAAGGTTACATTGGTTCAGATGCATTGATATCACATGTAGAAGGTTACACTATTAGAACACAACAGGCTATAAATGATAAATTGACATGTGAGTAATAATAATAATTTTGTGTCAGAAATTATTCTGGGTTGAAAGGATTTTTGCTGGAGGAACCCCACTCAGGGGTCGCCCGAATGAGGCTCCTTTCATGTCCCCCAAGATCTTTTCCCACCAAAGTGGTGCCTATTTATCTACTTGTAATTTCTTGCTATCGAACTGCTAGGTTGGCAGGAGCTGGGACACAGACGGGCGCTGATTTCGCCATACAGTACCCGGGTCTCAAACTGCCGACTGGCCAGCCTTCCAGCTAAAAAGGCGAGTTAAAGAAGCGATTGATAAAGAAAAATGATTTAAAGGAGGTTTGGGAGATTTTGTTAACCATGTAATTGTTAAAACTAAAGGGATAAAACCTGGGCAAGAATGTTCATCTTTTTGGAAATGCGGGATAGGAATAAGAAAGGAAAGTTACCGTATTTGCTGGCATATAAGACTCACTCTCCCCCCCATTAAAACACACTGGAGTATGTCTTGTACTGTATATAGTGGCCTATAGTGGGTTATTTTGGTTTTATAATCCAATGCATTTTATACGCCAGCAAATACGGTATGTTTAGATAATAAGGGGAAGATAAATAATATCCCATTGGTGGAGAGTGCACATATTTTTTGATATAATTTATTTATTTTGTGTTGTATTCTTTTTAATATATTTTTTTAAAATAAAAGAGTCGCATGTCTGAATGCTGCTATTGTTTACCCTGAAACATTTTTTTGAGAGGTGGAACGTAGTTCAATGGTAGAACAAAAGGTTTCCATTCTAATTTTGATAGGGTTTGAATTGGGAAAGATGTGAAACCCTGCAATGTAAATAAACACTGGGTGATGACTATTTATAATTGTATTATTGTATTTTTTTCCTTTGTTTTTCCCATCCTATCCATAATTGCATATTATGACTTTTTGGGGAAATGAGTATTGGAACATTAGCTAATGTTAGAGAATAACCATTAAGTCATAATTTAAGAGATTAATATTATTATTATTTTAGGATGGTGTTAAGATTTTGATTTTAAAAAGATAGGTATAAAAATGTATTAGGATAGGTGTGTATATTTTTTTATTTTTTTCATTGTTTGTGTATATTGATTTATTTGTTTCTTTAGTATGATGTTTTTTTCTCTTGTATTGTGTTTTGTATTTTATTTGTTAAAAAAATTAATAAAAATTATTATTAAAAAAAAAGATGTGAAACCCTGCAGAACTGCTGGAAGTCGAGGTCACAGTAGACCAGTGGTTCCCAAACTTTTTTTGGCCATACCCCACCTAAGCATTTCTAAAATCCTGACACCCCCCCCCCCCGTGACATATCATTCTTCTTATTAAAAAGTGAACTTCTATTCACATGGAGGAAGCCTAAAAGGCCATTCACTGTTAATAACTCATTCTCGAATTGCCCCCCTTAAAAATCAAATTGCCCCACATTGGGTACCATGATGGCAGTAGACAATCCAGAGCAAGGTGGAATGGTCTGACATGGCACAAGACATTCCAAGGCACCCTCTCCTTCCTTCTACAAAATGGGTGGTCTGCATGTCTTGTGAACATAGTCCATCATCCCTGTTTCTCTCTCTCCTTTTGCCTTCAGCAGTTGGGACAACCAGCTGAGCCTCTGAAGAAGTGCCATCCCTGAATGAGAGATTTCAACACAGCCTTTTGATTCACCAGTCAAGGAGTAAATTAACTTTACAAGCCCTAACAGAAAGAGATCACAGCTTTTTCAAATTTGCATGCATTCGCATATGTGTGTGCCATGCTGTTGTGTTCTGTAAAGCTGTGCCTTTAACAATGTACCTCTGCCATGTGTTAACAATGTAACCTTTCTGTGTGCAACATTATAACCATCAGCTGTATCAATGTAAACCTGATAAGGGGACGCGAGCTAGTGACCACTAGATGGCAATAGCGAGCGTCCAGCTCTCATGGCTCAGATTCACCTGGTTCAGCAGCGCGGGAAGATTCCCCGCCACCTCTTCACCTGGTCAAGAAGGGCGTGACCTTCTACGACGTCACGCAGGCAGCAACCAATAGTCTGTCGACGAGCCACATTCAAATGTATAGCCAGCTGTATATATTGAGCTACTCATCCGCCATTACCACATGTTCCTCCGGATCATCATGCAATAAACCTGTGTTAAGCCAACCCTTCGGCTGTTTCATTGTCTTTGGTCCCTTACACTAAACATGCACTGTTGACAAGGTTTACCAGTACAATATACATGCGCACAACTAGTCTTCTCCCCCTACTTTGTACCACAACTGCCGTGATTAAAACCCCATCGCTGACTGGATCTGACTACTCAGGCCTCAAGGGGAAAAGGCAGCAGCTGTTTTATTCAGAGCCCTTTGGCACCAGCGGACAAGCCTGTGTTTAACCAAAAACATTTGTAGTGGCTCTGTTTTCATTCTGAAATAGGATCCATCAGCTCTGGTCTGACGTGAGGAGTGCAAGCCAAGGAAATGGTGGGAGGCACAATTTGGGGCCATGCACTTCTCCTCTTGGCTGCCCAATATGCTACATAGCAAGGGAGGATCTAAGTCTAAGTAAGTACAGTACTACTCCTCTCTCTACTTAACACAAGCAGTTCATTTTTTAGAGACCACAGCAGTTCCATTGCATCTTTCCTTGCCTATCATGCCTATGTCACTCCTATTCTCTAACCCAAAAGTCCATCTTCAAAATTTCACCATCTTAACTGGGATACACAGAAAGAGCCTCCTCAAAGATTGTGGTAGTTTTTTGAACCACAATCATATGTATCCAGGGAAACGGCACCCTTGTTGTGCCGGCTAATCTTTCTCACACTAGGACAGGCAAAAGGAAATACGGACTGAATATAGGGACTGCAGTGGCTTAGTAATTAAGACGCTGAACTTAATGACTGGAAGGTCAGCAGATCAGCAGTTTGAGACCCGAGTGATGCAGGACAGAGTGAGCTCTCCGCTCTGTCCCAGCTCCTTCCCCACCTAGCAGTTCAAAAGCAAAAAAGGGCAAGTAGAGCAATAGCACTTTGGCAGGAAAGGTAACAGCATTCCATGTGCTCTGGTGTCTAGTCTTGCCTGCCACATGACCATGGAAATGTCTGCAAACGCTCTGTGGCTAGAAATCAAGATGAGCACCGTACCCTAGAATCGGATTTAGCTGACTTTCAAGCAAGGGTAATCTTTACCTTTACTTTGTATATTTTTATATATATTGTAAGCTACCCTGTTCCTGCTTGCATCAAAAGGGCAATGTGTATCGGGAAGTGTAAATAAATAAGTCAAATAAGCAATGTTTCCCTATGTTCCTCCTTTTCCTTCCTACAGGATCTGACACTGGAATTAGAAATCACTGCTCCAAAGAGTGGTATTTCCTTCAAGTCTCTTGACTCAAACCTGTCTTGGTGGCAAACCACTGTTCATCCCTGGCTGTGACTATTCTGTTGACTGGACAGTATGAAACCAGTTTTATTACTCAAGAGTTTCTGCTATTCTCCCTGCTTATTAAACTCTTATCATATACTCCTTGCCACCAAAGAGACCTGTGTAGAGCTAAAGAAAGCAACAGAGGGTATCTCTCTATCCATGTCTTCTGCCGTATCCACATCTGAATATTGGTGATCATCATGACGATCAGCCATGAAGACTGTCCTAAGAAGTTAATGCAGTGGCCTTTCATCTAACTTCTGCATTGCAGTGTGACCCCTGTACCACTGATCCAACTCTGTGGGTCACTTTGGTCCTGAGTCCTTTTGGCAAGCAAAGTCGTCCTCAGCCCCAAGGTCAATATTGATGAAGCTGCTGCCCTCTATAAAGATGGATTCAACCTACTTGGGGACCATTACCCTTCCCTGTGGATTTCACTACTCAAAGCCATTAGTCCTCAGGATTGTCAGGTTAGTTAACCGCTGCCTGACGATCGGCGTTGAGTCGCTGGCAGTATGGTCTACTCTGTTACCATAGCAGGATAACCTGGCCAGACTGTCTTACCAATGACAAAAATTCTGTTTTATCTTTAATTATTTTGCTCTTGTCCAGCCAATTCCAAAAAGTGTGTCCTCAAACCCCAGTATTTGCTGAAAGGCACTGCTCAACTAAAAGACAGCAATAATATCTGTCCAGCATTTTTGAAAGATAACTTATTATTGCTTTCAAAGAAAACGGCTGTTAAAACAGATCTGGAAGCCCAAGAGTGCATTAATGTCCCACAGATTTATGGCTGTATATATCTGTGTGAGCTAGAGCACACTTCACTGCATGTGTGATGCATTTGTTGGTCAATAACAAAGAGGGGCATTGTGTGCACAGAAATGTAACATGTCAGACTTTCCCATGTGAGTTGCCCTGAAGCCAAAGACGCAGTCTCTAGGGGACACAACTAGCAGGAATGGTGCATTAGAGTGTGTGGTTAGTATGTGTGGTCATGCTCCTCTCTGCCAGTTCACTGGCACATTTGCATAAACATTCCCACGGTCCTAAGGTTGCCATACGTCCCGGAAAACCGGAATTGTCCCGGATTCAAGATTGGAAAAAATGTCCCTGACAGTTCGATAAAAATCATGTTAAAGTCCCAGATTTTTAAAACATACTGGTTGTGTATTATAACACACCATTAAAATAAATTTGAACTCTTACCATCAAACGAGTGATTTCCTGCCACATTGAAGTTGGAGTACACCTGGAGACAAATCTTAATGTCCTCGCCTCACACCATTGCTTAATAAGTGTGACCAGTGTGTTTCCTGGAACTGAGGACGTTAAGAGTTGACCATGACGCAGAAGTACAACAGAGGGCATTTATGTATTGATATATTTAATGTGAAAGTGTTTTATAGCTGTCATTATATTATGTTTGTTTTTTTAAAAAGGCTATTTTGTAGATAACCCGCCCATTTTTGTCGAGTATACTTCTGTCCCGGTTTTGTGGGAGAGAATTATGGCAACTCTATGGTCTTCAACAGTTCAGTTTAAAATGTAACATATGCAAGATAAATGTAGTGGACATTCTCAAAAATGATACTACCTGTAATATCAACAGAGGTACTATTCACTGGCTCATTGCCCCTTAAGAATTATTTAATTATTTTCATAAAGAATCCTACATTTGGAATAGACTATGAGGTTACCCAAAGGTGGTGGCGGCTTAGTGATTAAGACACTGAGCTTGACGGCCGGAAGATCAGCAGTTCGAGACCAGAATGCCACATGATGGAGTGAACTCCCATCGTCTGTCCCATCTCCTGCCAACCTAGCAGTTTGACAGCAAGGAATTGCAAGTAGATTAATAGGTACTGTTTCGGTGAGAAAAGTAACAGCATTCCATGTGCTTCAGTGTCTAGTTAATCCTGCCACGTGACTATGGAAAGGTCTGCAAATGCAGAAAGCACTAGCTCTTTGGCTGTAAACAGAGGTGAGCACTGCATCCTATAGTTGGATATGATTGGCTTTGAAGCAAGGGAGACCTTTTACCTTTATGAGGTTATCCAGGCAACTCTTTCCCTGGAAATCCACTGCTACATTATTAGAAAATCATAAATTGTTTAGGAAAACATGTACCCTACTGTTTAGCCCACAAAACTGCTGCCAGTTCAAGAATACAGAAGCTGAAACTCTATTGCCTAGCGTAGTAAGTCACAACTAGAGTAGGACTATTTGAATCATTGGAACTTACCGAATGGTTGACTCACCAAATCATAGTACAGTAATTTACTGTGCTACGCAATGGAATTTCAGCCAATGGGTTATAGTAAAAACAATTGATGAGACAAATGAAATGCATAAATGAAATGCATCAGCATAATATACCATTAAAAGCACATGAGAAAGGCAGATAAGATTGCCCTTGCTTGAAAGCCAGTCATATCTGACTCTAGGGTTCAGTGCTCATCTCTTGCTTATAGCCAAAGAGCCAGCGCTGTCTGCATCTGCAGACATTTCCGTGGACATGTGGCAGGCATGACTAGACACCAGAGTGCACGCAAAGCAGACTCAAAAGACCACAGAACAGAAGAGCTTTTCCCAGTCTGCTACGTCATTAGTTTCTGTACCTCAGACAAATAGGTCAATCTGCTTCTGAAAGAATAAACAGACACAAATCTAGTATCAAAAATGTCAATCTATAGAAAACAGTGAAAGAACACATCCTTCTGCAAAGCCAGTTACTGACCTGAAAGTTACTGTTCTTCAATGCAAGAGCTTCGGAGAGTCCCTAACAGAAAATTACTCATCCAGATTTAATTATTAAATTAGATTCTTGTGGTTTAGCCTTCCCTCAATAGGATGACTTCTTCTTCAAGTATTAAATTAGAACAGGAGACCTAGGACTTTTGTGTTATCACCTTTAACTGTTGCAAATAATCAGCAAGGCAGTTAATCTTACATACAGTACCTTTAAACAGTACAATGAATTGTCAGAGGCAGTATCTACAGGGCAGTGTGTGGCCTCTCAGACCATTTACAGATTCTTCTTAGGATAAGAGTTCACATCTCTGATGAAGGTCCCTGGTTTAGGAAAGCTTATGGTACAATCAATGTATCAATCTGAAGTGAGCATTGAGCATGTTCTGTCTGGGATCAGACAGAGCTGCCTGGTCCTGCCTTGTACATGATACAAACATGCTTAAGAATTGTGGTTCTCAATTAATAGCTGTCTACACGTTTTCCAAAACCAGTTCCCAGAATCCACACTGAAAGGCCATACTCAGCACCATTTCCAGGTTCTGAGGTCAAAAACTCCAGAAGGACCTAAGTTTGATAAGCATTGCCATAGAATATAAGACTCATTTTTTTCATGGACTTTGGACCAATCAGAAGAATTTCATGGACTTTGGACAAATCAGAAGAAAAAAAATTCTTCGAAATTCTTAATGGAAGAACGTGAAATGAGGTGTTCAGGAGGTTGGCATGGGGAAAGGATCAGCAAACATCACAAGAAAAACCAGAATTTGCGCATACATGATGAAATCCACAGCTGACACATTTGGTGTGTAGCAGAGGCAGAACACATGAACTATACACAAAAGGTCTTGACTCAGTCTGGAAGAATTCTTTGCCAAATATTCTGGAGACATCTGCTAGTCAGAGAAAATGAATAGTTTGGATGGACTAGCAACAAAGTAGTTTCCTCTTCTCATAAATGTTCAGATTTAGGCATTTATCTAGTTTACCCACATATCTTTCTCTCAGTATCTATAATCCACAGGAATGCAAACAGTTAGTGGGAATGTTATAAATGCAGAGAATATATATCTTTGTATATAGCTGTGTTGTGTCTTCACTTAGCATGACATTTCCCCCCCAAAACATATTTCTACTCTCTCTCTCTACACAGTTGTACAATCTCTGAGTATACACACTCACAATGTTTGCCCAGGGCAGCAAAATGAAATAAATCAGCTCTGCTAGAATATATCCCAGAATCCTTTGCAAAACGAGCAGACAAATCGACTTGAAATGGTGGTGATAGTGGTAGGATGCTTGAAAATTGCTAGCGGCTTCTAAAAGTAATATCAAATCAGGTCTAACGACTTGACTAGCGCATTCTAAACTTTGAAATCCTTACAATTACAGTGTTGAATTGCTCAGTGTAATGTGTGTGGTCGCATGTTTCATGCCAGGATCGGTTTATTGAGTCACCAGAGACACATCCATCAACTGAGAAAATGACTTCCAGGAAAAATGTATGCTCAGATATGAATAGCAGCTGCCGCCGCCGACAATGTTAAGATGCAAAGTAACTGTATGATCTACTGTGGGAAAGGATACATCTATTTTTGTTAGATAAATCCAGCAAAGATGTTGTGGGTTTTTTAAATAAAAAAAATGGTAAGAAAGATTTTTCCAAATTCTTTTAAGGAAGTGTGCCAGGCATTAGAACTTCTAGGACAGTGATGGCGCTCCCATTGGGCTGCTAGGCAGAGGGGCGGGGCGAACTCTGTGCTGGGGGAGGGAAGAAGCACTCCTATTGGGCTGCTAGGCAGAGGGGCGGGGCGAACTCTGTGCTGGGGGAGGGAAGAAGCACTCCCATTGGGCTGCTGGGCAGAGAGAATGTGCTGGAGCAATGGTGCACGTGCCCACAGAGAGGGCTCCGAATGCCCCTTCTTGCATGCGTGCAATAGGTTCACCACAACAGCACTAGGAAGTAGCTTTGTTTTGTTTTTTGTTGGCTTTTGGTGACTAGTGACTATGTTGCCTATTTAATAATTCACTTTACGGTATCTGTACTCACATAAGAAGGTGGTCATCTGTAGCCCTGATCTTGTAACTAATCTCATTATTAGCACTTCTCCAGGGTCACACCAAATTTTGGAGAGTGGAGATAAGGCAATACAGGACTGAAATGTGCAGCCGGCAGGATTTGCAAAGGACATATTCGCCAGAATGTTCAAATGGAATCCCAATGTCATGCTACACATGTTGGAATAGTTAAGTCACACAATGTTGTTAGGATGATAGGGATGCCATTCAACCACTGTCGATGACCTGGAACATGACCAGACCATATTACCATTATGGTTGGATAATAGGAAGAGGTTTCATGTATTCCTGAACCATAATAGGGAAGTAATGCCTGTAAAAAGGAGAATAGATTGACAATGTGGGACATTCAAACCAGAGATTATCAAAATATATTAATATTGGCTGAAATTCTGTTGCTTAACATAGTAAGCCACGTTTGAGTAGTCCAACCCATTTTGAGACTGCCTAAACTAAAGGGTTCAACTAAATTGCTCAGCCATGTTTTGTCCCAGCAGTGGTGGGATGCACTTCCCTCACTTCCCAGGGGATGGAGGAAACGATCCACCCATCAGGTGGGAAATGCTGCTGCTCTTGCCGCTGATGGAACTACAGGCTGCTACAACCTCATCTTGCTTCTCTGGAGGAGAAGAAAGCTATGTGGATGCAGGGATCAGGCCCAATGGCATGTGTGTCCTTCTCCCTATCTCAAGCAGTTTTTACACAGACCTTCAAATGGTGCCAGTGATGCACTGCAGCAGGTTCTGTCAGGTTCTGCAGAACCGGTAGCGGAAAAGGCCATGCCTACTTGGCTGGCCACGCCCACCTCCATTGCCCATAATGCAGGATGTTTGGCCATGCCCACAGATTTGGCCAGCCCACAGAGTAGGTAGTAAAAAAATTTGCAGTGCATCACTGAGTGGTGTATATAAACAAATACAACAAGTAATGTTACAAATGCTGGCTCACTTCATCTGAGACAGGGCTAGATTTTATAGGGAAGAGCAGATAAGCTAACAGTGACTTTTAATATAGTCTCTATTTTTATTACATTTTAATCCTACCTTTCCTCCAAGGAGCTTAGGCTGGTATATCCAGTTTCCCTTGTTTTTGTTCCCTCAGTTTTCTTCTCGCAGCCAAGCAGGTGATGGAGAGTAGGTCAAGGGATTGTAAGTGGATCAACGTTTTCTCTTGCCAAAGAAACTAAGCAGAAGAAGGACCCTTGAAATCCACTGAACAGATATGAGTCTCACATCCGCCGACTCAGATCCAGGAAGAGCTTTATGGCAAGAACAAGCATCCTTGATGGTAAAAGTCACCTTTGCTCGAAAGCCAGTTGTATCCGACTCTAGGGTTCAGTGCTCATCTCTGTTTCATAGCCTAAGAGCCAGCACTGTCTGCTTCTTGCAGACGTTTCCGTGGTCATGTGGCAGGCATGACTCCTTGATGGTACACAAGAGCAAAATCAAATTAGAAGATGGAGGAAGGAGCTCATTGGACAAGGAATAACATTAAAGGAGGATATGGCTGAGGAACGTGACCTTCTTATGTCACTTGGAGGACCCTGAAAAAGGCTGAGGGTCAGAGTCCCTAAATGTAAGAACCAACATGCTCAAGTGAGTACTACTGGCAGGTAGTAACACCCTGCATGAATGTGGAGAGATACAGAATCCAGATCATCTGCTGGTCTGCCGGTTACTTCTGGAAAAAGTGCCGATGACGACTTAAGCTTGGTCAATGACAAAGCCAAGAAGCTGGCTTCTTTTCCACACTTTAAAGTCTGACCTAGAAGAAGAAGAAGAAGGTCACCAGCCTAGAAGAAGAAGAATGTAAGCCAATTAAGCTCCACAGGGGTTTGAAACTGGACAATTTCTGTGGACTATGCTGTTCCTCTCTCTATTTTTAAGTGTTACTGACTTGTACATACTGAATTGTGAAGTCGCAAGCTAGTGCATGATACAAGCCAAAGATGGTCTCCCTGTGAAACTTACAGCTGCCTTCCAATTAGCTCTGCAACGGTTATCATATGGCTTCTTGAATCCATCTCATTTTTCATTTCTCTGTGAGGAAATCATTTAAAGTGTCTCTCAAATATTCCACATTTGTCCTCAATGTTCTCCTCTCCCTTCCCTGTGCAACATAACTTTTTCCAGGCCAGCAGGGGTTAAACCCCAAGCTCTGTATCTCTACCTTCAAATCATCATCTACAACCCTTCCCAGGCCCACCAAAGCCTAGTTCAGGAAATCCGTGGGCTTTGGGCCCAGTGGGGGGATTAGGGGAGCCTGCAATGCATTTCCTGCTGGGGGAAAGTGAAAGAATATTCCCTGCCCAGCTTGGTTGACAGTATCTTGACAGAAAATCTACCATTAAGAAAAACCCTGGATTTCTCTGGGAGAGAAATGGATTTCAAGGGAGGGAGAAATCAGATCCAGGGCTTCTGGGTTGTCTTGTAAGAACATGAGATCTAGTGGGCTTAGGACAGGATAGCTTGGCCGCTAGCCCTCCTAGGTTCTCCAGTAGATCTTGGAAACATTACTTGAGGGAGAGGAACGTAAAAGGAAGCCATGATAGTTAAGGGATTTCAGGAGTTACAGTCTTAAAAAAAAACACAACTCCCAGGTTTTGTAATCTCTGGGACTGCAGCTGAGTTTCTTGTAAAGGTCCACAGGCTGGTGACCTTCTGGCTAAACCTAGCTA
The DNA here is from genome assembly GCA_035047305.1 of Bradypodion pumilum. Lineage (NCBI taxonomy): Eukaryota > Metazoa > Chordata > Lepidosauria > Squamata > Chamaeleonidae > Bradypodion > Bradypodion pumilum. Next base: position 32,912,923 of record JAWDJD010000008.1, on the reverse strand, counting down.
CTGTATGACAGCAATGCCTTCCCCAGCCAAGGTCAGAGAAGCGCAGCTACTGGGGGGGGGGAATAGCCTGCATCCTCAATTCTCAGTGGAGAAGAGCAGGTACCATGTCAAACACAGTGCTACAAGATTGACAGGTCTCAGAGCACAGGATGACATTTTCAGAGAATTCCTGGGCTCCCCAGTCTGTAGGTAGAAAGACAAGTTTTCAGAGCAAGCTGCTCCAGGGAAGGTGAAGTTCTGGATTATGAATGTGAGATGTTTTTTGAAGTTTGGGCATTCATCTCCGCCTGTTCCCTGATAATGGCCAGGGCTCACTGTAAAGATGGTGCATGCGTGCATGTGCACATGTATGCTTCTTATGCAACATCAGCACAAAAATGAACACAACCTCCCCTATGTCACCTGGAGGACCCTAAATAGGCTGAGGGGCAAAGTGCCAAAATCTAAGGCCAACATGCTCAAGTGGGGGCTGCTGGCAGACAACAACATGCTGTGTGAATGCGGAGAGATACAGAATCCAGCTCATTAGCTGGTCTGCCGTTTACTGCTGGGAACATGTACTGACAAGGATTTAAGTTTAGTCAATGACAAAGGCAAGAAGGTGGCTAGACTTTGGCAATTTACAGTCTAAGCTGGACACGAAAGAAGAAGAAGCACAAAAATATCAGTATATTTTTAAAAGCCATATAACGAAGGAGGGGGGAAGAAGAAGGTGTATGCACTTGGGCTTATCACTGCATTTTGGGGGAAACAGTGCAGAGTACTGCAGAGACTCTGCCATCCTCTGTATTACACAAGCCTAGGCAGCAGTGGTATAAAGTACGAGAGAAAAACTTCCCCTCTCCAGTTAGCAGTAAGATTTTCCCAGAATCTGTGTGATGCCTTAAAAACTCCTCAAATATCTTGTACTAGCTGATTACCCGGCCTTGCTTGAGTTTTTTCCCCCATACATGTGTCTGGCCACCTGTGTCAGGCCACTGCCCTGGAGCTATGACATTAGCATCACTATGTGTCCGGCCACCTGTGTCAGGCCGCTGCCCAGCTCAATTACATCACAATGATGTCATAATCAGGTGACCTACCTGGGGCAATGACTATGGATACTACCACTGGGACACACACCCTCCTGTCGAGTATACTTCCCTTTGCAGATCAATTTAGGGGCATACAAACCCCCATGGGGCTCATGACCCCTGCAGTGACCATCCAGCATGCCTAAGGTATGTGTGTGCCACGTTACAGCATGATCAGTGCAGGGGTGTAGATTTGTGTTCTTCACATACAAGAGGACACCTCTGCTTTATATATAGATAGATGTTGTAGGTAGGACCACATGAGATATTAGCCTTAGTGGGAATGGAATAAATTACTGCATCTGCTGGGCATAATTTGCCTTCTGCCTGGCTGTCAAAAAGAAGAGGTTTCTTCCCCCTCTGACTATGGTTTGCTATATTATTTGATTACTCAAGTTTTACATAGATTCTAGGTTCAATTACATCAATTTTTGGGGTGTCAGCTTTTGTAGGTGCCCATGTTTCACTGCCATATAATAAAGCAGGCAGAATGGTGATGTTGACAAGTTCAGCCCGTAATGTTCTTGTTTTTGCTTCACTAAGCACATCTCCCTCCCAACTCTAAGTGTCAGACAAAAAAGAACCTGATAGACTAGACAAGTTATCCTGCGAGCAGAACCTGAGCACAATATTTGTTTCCTGCTGTTGTTTCACAGAAGTCTCTTCAGCAGTTTGCAACCTCCCAGCAGTAGAGTAGAGTCATTAACATTAACAACCTTATCTATCATGAATCTGACTAATTGCCTTTCAAAACCATCCAAGTTGGTGGCCATTGCCGTATCTTGTGGAAGTATAGTTTACAGTTTATCAAAACCTTGTGTCAAGATTCTTGTGTTGAATCCTTAAGACCAGGAAAATCTTCAGCTTCACTGAATGAGGAAATAAAAATCCTCTCTATCCACTTATTTCCTGTTAGGTGTAATTTTATAAATCACTATCATGTCTCTGTCCCAATTACTATTTAAGCCAGACAATACCAAATGTACTGAAATGCTACCTCAAATTGCATGTTAATTAGCTTCAGGGTTAAATTATGATGCATCCAACACTTATGAAAACAAAGGCTTTGTAGTACTTTAAAGACCCAATAAGTTGTATTTAGCATAAGCTTTCCTGAATTGTAGCTTATGCCAAATGAAATGTGTTAGTCTTTAAGATGTCACAAGATTCTTTGGCTACTATTTTATTGAGCTTCTGTTGAGCAGAAAAATCCCACTGATGTAACTATGTGGGAGTACAGCTCTTGGTACAAGCAGTGGCATTGCGATAGCGGTGATACCTATGAAGAAAATTTATATTTCAGTTACACAGTGGCAACACTAGTGCAAATGGTACAATCCTGTGTCACTCACTATGTTTGTGAGACTTTCCACTCAGTGGGCAAGGTGGTTTGAACTGCTGTACAACCTTAATAGATAACATTATTTTGCTCTTTAAGATCGCTTAGTTTTTCAACTCTAGAGTAAAACATACATAGCTTGAACCAGATAACACTGTGGACTGGTTGTGCGATGCCTTTATCCATCTTTTAGTTATCATCCACAAAGTAAGTAATTAATTGTTAATTTTAAAACACTAATTAGCCATAAGTGAGGAACTCGCTGAACAATGCCTATTAACTCTAAAACTGATTTTCATAAGAAATTTAAAATAACAACTGGAAATCTTGAGACAAGAAGACACCTTCTCATTGTTACATAACTTTTCTGACAGACATTTCTAACTTATTTTAATGGCTTTGGAGTGTTCCTGTCAGTCACAAACTACTTCAACAGCACCCGAGTATAGATAGTTTGGAAGAATAATTTCTTTGGATCATAATTTACAGAATGTTCCCAAGTGTGTTGTGGTCATGGGAGTTGTAGTCCAGTGAGAGCTGTAGTACAAAAAACTCTCTAGAATCTCAACCACATAGAAGTTCTCAGCACATACCAAGATTGTATATTGTGGACATTCTCGGCTGCTTTCAAAGTTTCTTGTGGCCTGGATGCGAATAGATGGATGACTGCAACGCTGCAAGGATTCATTACATCTTGAGAACTGAAAAGGAGTGTGAGAGAAATTCAGTCAGTCAGTCACTCATTTGAAAGGAACGAGCTTGAATATTGCTAAGGATTTCCAGTGGCTGGTGGCAAACAAGAAATGGAATTAAGGTGCAGTTCTTACTGCCACTACATGCTTCTGTTATTCAACAAACTTGTTTCATACTCTTCTTGTTCTTTGTCTACCACAGAAATACAAGGATACAGCTCCAGTGCTATGATTACATGAAACTGCCTTTTCCTGAATTAGATTCTTCTTCTTCTTCTTCTTCCTCCCCCTCCCCCTCCCCTTCTTCCTCTTCTTCCACTTCTTCAAGTGCCATATCTGTTCCAGACATTGGCTCTCATCATGGCGATAGTCTTCCTCTATTTAACTCTTTGGAACAGTTCTTCCAAGGACATCCCACACAATGTCCATTCCAATATGTTGAATATCCTTGAATTAGATCACTGAAGACATTGAAAATGTTGTTTGATTTGATTGGTAGCACTTTTTCAAAGACTGCTGAATAGCCTTTATCAGTTAGCTTTTTAATTCTAGCGTAAACATACAAAGCCTGTACCCAGACAATACTGTCAATGAAGGAGATGAACCCTGGATCTTGAACATACTCCACAATGGAAATACTGTACCTTTATACAAAATCATATCCGACAGTATCTTCAAGTAGATCCTAGAAGTCCAGGTTATATATTACTTTTTCATAGGCCTATGAACTTGGCTGACATATTACATCTAATTTCCTTTTTCTTCAAATTTCTTTTTTCCCCCCATTATAAATAACTATTAAAAAGATTGTTAGTTACAAGGAGATTACAGGGTATCACTGTAGACAACAGGGAGACAAGAAATTCCCCTATAAGCCTGGAGGGATTGATTGCTTTAACAAGGGCATACTGATTTAATTGCTGAACAATCAGATTAATCAGGTTCTGGATCTCAAGTTAATTAAACAATACCCTATGTGTTGTATAATCAGATCTTCCCACACGGCAGAATAATTGATTAACAAGATTTCTGCTAACATGATACTCAGCTAGTGAAAGAATCAGATATTGTAATTTTATTTGGCAAAATCTGGCAAAACAAATATGCAAATTTGCATTCAGACTAATGAAAGTATTTTACTGTACTCTGATGTGCCTGATTTCCAGAATCAATTACAGCAGTGAGATGAATTTGAAAGAAAGCTTCTTCCAGAAAATTATTGTGTCTCCTGTTATAGCACACTTTTAAAAAAAAACTACCTCCTCCACAGATAAGAGCACATTCTGCCAGATAGATCCCCTAAAAATCAATTGATTTGCAGATCTCCACTGATTGTGTGTGAGACAGTCATGAACACCACCTTTAGTTCATTGGAGGAAAGGTGGGATATAAATATATACATAAATAATCAGAGGTGCCATCAATATCGTACATTGGTTGGAACAAATACTCTTTAGAGTGAAGCGGCAAAGTAATTTTGAGTTTACATTCTAGATATATTTTATAGCAGGGGTTCCCAACTTAAGGCTCCCGGGCAGTATGCAGCCCACGGTGCCATTTCATGTGCCCCCCACCCCTCCAAGGGCATTTGAAGCTGTTGGGACAAAATGGCCACCACCATCGTGCAGGTAAAGCAAAATGGCCATCCAGCCCTCAAAGCTGACTGAGAGAGCATGACCCGGCCCCCGGATTGAAAAGGGTAGGCACCCCTGTTTTAAAGCTTTAAATGGCAGCATCTCCAAAATGGATAACTTTCTCTGGTAGGAGAGGCAAATTGTGTTTGAGACATTTTAGTTTGATGTCTCAGAGCCAATAAAACTAAATTAGTATGAAGAAAATGGATAGAATAAATATTTTTCTCATAAAACTGATGGTGGTTACCAAGTTAAACTAATTGACAGTCTAGTCAAGGCAAGACAAGGCAGAAAAAATAAAACATTTCTTCATAATGCATATCTTTATTGAATTTATTGCCAAAATATGTGGCAATACCCACTGGCTTTAAAACAAAAGTAGACAAGCTATGAAATTACCTAAACTCATATTAGCCCAGGGACAATAATGGCTATAAATGTCAGGTCAAAGAGTCTGATGTCAGGTCAGAGTCCTACAGAACTTTATAGACCTCTTGGGGAAAAGTCATATATGAAAGGAAATATAACATACTTCTATGTCAGTTGGCTATGTATGGTGGGAGTTTTAGCCAACCGCAATGTTGAGGGCACATGTATGAGGCAGTTGGACTTTCATGTTCTTCTGCAATGAGGTCAAGATGGAAGTACTTTTTCTCCAGCCCAGCCCCCCAAAATGTTAGGCAGTGATTTCGTTTTTCTTCTGTTGTAATCCCCCCCCCCTTTCATGTCCAGATCACACTTTGGACTGCCAAAAACTTCTTGGCTTTGTTGTTGGCCAAAATTAAATCTTCATTGGTACATGTTTCTGGTTGTAATCAGCAAACCAGCAAATGAGCCAGATTCTGTAACTCTCCATTTTCACATAGTGTGTTGTTGTCCGCCAGCAGCTCCCACATGAGCATGTTGGTCTCACGTTTACATTCTCTTGCAATGAATGACTTTTGAGTAATCTGCAACTACTCTGTCCTGGGATTCCCATTTCCTCCACCAACATGGACAGCCACAATATCAAGATCAAAAGCCAGAGTGTCTCAGGTTGAAAATTAGCCCAGTCACCAGGAAAGCCTTACCACAAACTACTGTCCCTCAGCTTCCACCCTGTTTCATCTGTGCTACAGTGAAATAAATACGAGGTGGTGACCACAAAAGGTTGTGGTAAAGTTAATACATGTGAAGCACTTTGATATGTGGGTTGGCAGCAGAAGGAGGAGCACCTTATAAATATTAATTCGATCTTTATCTGTCACAACATAAGATCTTGGGACACACAACTCAGATTTTTTGATCTGGTTTTTCTCTCTCTGGAGAGGCAAAACTAGAAAGTAAGATGATAACAGAATGCAACTGTACAAACAAACTATCTGATAATGTCAAAATGCTTTACAGTGGAATAGGATTGGATTGATCTAGCCCAGGCTTGCTTTGTCCAACTGGCAGTAACTCCACCAACCCTTCAAATGTAAATTTGTTTTAACTATGAAACAGTTGGCTGTCCAGGTGTGCTGGACTTTAATTCCCAGAAACCCTCACCAAGCATGGCCAATAGCAAGGGATGATGAGAACTAAAGTCCAGCTCATCTGCAAGGACAACAATTTCTCCATCCTTGTTTTCACAGTTCAGGAACTTCTCCAACATCAAAAGAACATGACTGGTGTAGGGTGCTTTACATCTAAAACATAAAGCTCCCTCTAGTTGAGAAGATATATCCCCTTGTTAGTATTGCTCCACCTAAGATCAGGAAAAAAGAAGCAGCAGATACTGAGAGAGCTAAGCAAGAGAATGACCCTCAACACCCTCTGAATGGATATGAGCCTCAAGTCTGCCCGCTCAGATCCAGGAAGAGCTTTATGGCAAGAACAAACATTCTTGAGGGTACACAAGAGCAAAACCAAATTAGAAAATGGAGGAAAGAGCTCATTGGGAAAGGAATGTCATTAAAGGTGGGTATAGCTGAAGATCTCAATCTCCCCTACATTACCTAGAGGACCCTAAATTGGCTGAGGGTTGGAGTCCCTAAATGCAAGACCAACATGCTCAAGTGGAGATTGCTGGTGAACAACAACACACGGTGTGAATGTGGAGAGACACAGAATTTGGCCCATTTGCTGATCTGTCGATTGCTGCCAGAGACATGCACCGATGAGGACTTGCGTTTGGGCAACAACAAAGCTAAGAAAGTGGCTTTGTTTTGGCAGTCCAGGGTCTGAGCAGGACATGAAAGATAGAGAGAGAACTGTACTACCTGTGTGAGAAGGCTATCACTTTTGTGGCTCAGAGAAATCTGATCTATGTTTTAGATGTAATGTGGAAATTAACACTTTAGATTGAAAGCTCAGAGACACTATTTTTTTTAGATCACACTGTCCAGAATCCACAGGCAATACTATAGGTTTTTTTTCCTTCAAAAGAAGTTTTTGGACTCTAAGAATGGATGTTTGATGAAACAATCTTTTGAATTTTTGATATGGTCCTGGACTCTTTATATAGTCTTCTTTTTCCTCTTGTCCTGTTCTCCCTTATTTTCCTATCTACTTGCCTCTTCATATTTCCCTCTCCATCCTCCCTTCCACTCCTTATAATTTCCTTTTCCTTCCCTCCTCAAATTTATTTTAGTGTTAACCCATACACTGTAAGGGTAACGTGGCACATCTGTGTGGAAATTAATTTGTAACACATTGCTTGGACGTTAAGTGGGTTTTATCCTAAACTGCCTTCATATTTTTAAGGTATCAGCATAAACTGGCAGCCTAGTAATTATGTCACTTAATAAAAGCCCGTGATGGCGAAAATTGTCACTCCAGATGTTCTTGGATTTCAATTCCCAGAAGCCCAAACCCCTGTGAATCCACACGAATGGGTTTACTGCAATTCATCCGGCTCGCACCGCCCTCGTCACTCCTGGAAGCGGATGTAGAGACGCTCGCCTCTCTGGCACGTGGAGGAGGGCCTTCTCCGTGTCCGCACCAACCCTCTGGAACCTCCTTCCAACAGAATTGAGGCTACAGACAGAATTGCTGCCTTTCAGAAAAGGAGTGAAAACCTGGCTGGCAGGGCAGGTATGGGGCCCTAATGGGAATACGGCCCCATCCTGTTGGCTTATTTCCAACTAGAGCTCAACTGTCCCTCTTTTTTGTGTTGTGTACTGCGGTATTCCTCCATTCCCTATTCCCTTTTTAGTCTTTTAAGTGGGGTGGGAGTGGGAGGGTGGGTTGGTGAGTGGCCAAGTGAGGGTTTTAATCTGTTTTGTTATATCTTACTGTATTTTATCTGTTTTTACCATTGTGCGCCACCCTGAGTCGGGTTTCCCTGAGTGGTCAGCATAGAAATCTAAGAATAAATAAATAAATAAATACATAAATGTAAAACACACCCATCTAGGCACATTTTACTTACGCTTCCGGGAGCGATGAGGGCGGCATGCGCCGGATGAATCACAGTAAGCCCATTCATGTGGATTCATGGTGGCTTGGGCTTCTGGGAATTGAAGTCCAAGAATATCTGGAGTGCCAAGGTTTGCCATCATGGATATAAGCAAACATACATGACAGAGAATGTTGCCTGTTCACCAACTGGGAAGAAGCCCTTGGATGTTCAGCCCTTAGAGAGCTGCTCTTGCCATTAAGGCAGCCATTTTCAGTTCCGTGAAAGGACCGCAGCTTCTTTACTTGAATAATTTAATTTTTATGCCCATGGATGGGGCACCATAGACATACAGTACTTCTGCCCTGACTGCCAGAATTGATGGGGCCAGCTTTGGTTACTGTGTGCTTGGCCTTGTGAAAGGCACCCTTTGCTGCTTTGCCTCAGGCGCATACCTGTCAAGTTTTGGGAAATTTCTGTCAAACCCCTGTATTTTACACTCTTTCCTGCCGTCATCCCGGATTAGTTAGACTGTAATTAGACTGGAGTTAGACTGGAGGCCAGCACAGGATAATCATAGCTGTCCAGTTTTCTGTTCTGACCAGGAAATTTCCCTTATTTGACAGAAATTTCCCGAAACTTGACAGGTATGCTCAGGCGTCAGGATGGCTTAGGTGGCATCTGCCTACAAAACCACATGCTTTGCCACTCATGCAGGGCATACGTCTCTGCAGGAGGCGTTAAGCGCTTGGAAGTGTTACTTTGTTGGCCTGTAACTTCCAGAATCCCCCAGCCGGCCCATTGGTGTCCCCAACCTTTTTATGCTGTGCCCTGACCATGCCCCCCAGACAGCTGATCGGGCAGGGCCACACACAGCAGAAGTGGGTGCATTTATGGCTGTCGTAAATGCGGCCACTTCCGCATTCACAACAGTTGCGGTTGCGTTCACGCACACACGGGCACATTTTACAGTTGACATAAACGCATCTGCTTCCACTTCCGGGTGCGGTGGTAGCAGGGCGGATGGAATGGCACTGAGGCCTGGGTCCAGCCCACGGGCCGTAGGTTGGGAACCCCTGCTATATGGAATACTGGGATCTGGAGTTCAAAATATGCTATGGGATCATGCATACCTTGGTTTGCAGAGACTCTCTGCTAACATTGTCTACTTTCATACCACATATTCAATAGAGGCTATGTCTTGTGTCTTGTTCCTTGGGGTCGGAATCGACTGTGCGAATGAACAACAAACAACTGAAGGGTAAACTCACTAGCAAATGTGTAATGCCACAATGTTTGTCTTGCATCCATCTGCTAACCATTTGCAACTCAACAGGGCCAAACGTCACAGCAAATATTTGTACCAATTGGGGATCTTGTTATTACCAGTTGTAAAAAGCCACACTGACGTGTAAACTTATCTATTGTGCTAACCGTTGTGTGTGCCTCTGATGTGTATAAATTGATGCCATGAAGTCTCATTCTTCCATATGACGAAGTAGAACTAATTCACAAAAGTTGACATTAAAATACAGCAGTTAGTTTTTAAGGTGCCACAACTTTCTTAGGTATTGTTTTGTTTGTTTACTCTCTGATCTGCTTTCTTTTTTGTTACACTTCTTTTTCTTTTGGCTCAGAAGAAAATGTCCCAACCCCTGCCCCATTTTAAAAAAACTTCTTTCCCTCTTCCTTGCTTTCCCCCTCTGTTTTTCCCTGGTCTCTCTCTCTAGTCTCTAGCTATTCCCGCCTCCTTTGCCATCTGGAACTGATTACTTTCTTTTGGGAAAGAAACTTTCAGGAAATTCCATCCTAGGGCTGGGTTAGCCATGGGGGGGGGGGGACGACGACTCCCATTTCCAGCCTCCAGTTGCTTTTCTGCTTCTCCTCGTTCCCAGCCCCACGGTCTAAATAGGCAGGAGTTTAAATCTTTTTAATCCCAGTATATATATATATACTTTTTTTTAAAAGTTTCTCTTATGTTTGTTTATAACTCTTTCCCCTTCACTTTTGGCCCGCTGTCTCTTTAAGAACAGGACCCGAGGGGTGGGACAGAGGGAGGGAGCGCATAGAACGGGTGTGGCCTAAGACACACCCCCAACCCTTTTAACCCCTGGTTTGCCAGAATAGGGAGTGGAATCGGTTTAGGTGAGGGCGGCAGTCTTTGGAAGGCGAAGCTGGGGCTGGTTGCGGAAACGCCTGCGATGGAAAGCGGGTATGGAGGACGCCCTGGGATGGGGTGGCACTGCTGGGTTTGCTTCCACGGAGGGATAAGAGGGGGAAATCACCATTATTGGGACTTTTTTGGAGACAGGAGTGGGAGAGGTGGGTGGTAATGGGAGCGAGGACGAAGAACCCTGTGTTGCCCACATGGTTACTGATTGCCTAATGGGTTAAAAGCAGGGAGGATTTCAGTGGCTGAGAACCAGAGTTGAATAGGGGAGAACCAGCATTATGGGGGACTTTGTGAGACAGGAGTGGGAGAAGTGGGTGCTAATGGGAGCAAGAACGAAGAACCCTGTGTTGCCCACATGGTTACTGATTGCCTAATGGGTTTAGATGCAGGGAGGATTTCAGTGGCTGAGAACCAGAGTTGAATAGGGGAGAACCAGCATTATGGGGGACTTTGTGAGACAGGAGTGGGAGAAGTGGGTGCTAATGGGAGCAAGAACGAAGAACCCTGTGTTGCCCACATGGTTACTGATTGCCTAATGGGTTTAGATGCAGGGAGGATTTCAGTGGCTGGGAACCAGAGTTGAACAGGGGGAACCAGCATTATGGGGATTTTTTGAGACAGGAGTGGGAGAAGTGGGTGGTATGGGAGCAAAAAAACGAAGAATCTTGTGTTGGCCGGAATGGTATTAATTGCGAGTGGAGGATTTCAGTGGCTGAGCACCAGAGTTTGCGGGACTGCAGGATCCCAGGGCTTCTCTATAAATGGAGTGCCACTGCTGAACCAAAAGGGAGGAAATTAGGATTTCTTTCATGTCTGCTAGAAGAATAATTGGGCATCTCTTGAATTTGGTGAAGGACAATGTGGACTAGTGAGTAAGTAGGTCCTAGAAACATTCCGGTGTCAGGTTTGGGCTACAGGACACTTTTGGGTTATTGAAGTGTAGTGTAATGGTGAGAGGAACAAGGATTATTGTTACGTGCTGTCAAATCATTTCTGATTTATGGCGATCCTGTGAATGGGAGATTCCCAAAATGTACAGTCCTCAACAAATCTGCTCAGGTCTTGAAAGCACAAACCTGTGGCTTTCCTCACAGGGTCAATCCATCTCACGTCTGGTCTTCCTCTTTTCCTGCTGCCTTTTCTCAGCATTAGGGTCTTTCCCAGAAAATCTTGCTTTCTTCTCATGAGGTGCCCAATGTAGGACAATCTCAACGTCACCATTTTTGCCTCCAGAGAGACAGTTGAGGCTTGATCTCTACTAGTTCTCCAGGATTACTGGATCTGAGTCTGTACTTCTGTAAACAGGGCTATGAAGACCTTAGAAACTGTTTAGGAGGCAGGATGGGAACCTCCTGGAGTTCCTTTGGCTGGAGCAGGAAGCGTAGTTTAGAAGCGATTGTTTCCCAAGGATGATGAACTGTGAGCCAACAGAATGAGTCATAGTAAGTCAGTGGGGAGGGACTAATTCTTCAAAGTAAAGTTTCAGGTAATGTCCACTTGGGGTGAAGTAAATGCTAATCTCCAAGAGGATGCCTTGGGTCAGAAAGTTTAAGATTTACAGCTTGGGAAAAAATTGTTTCCTGAACTAAAGTTTCCAGCATCCCCTACTGGGGGATGCTGGGATTTTAAGTTCAAAAACAGATTTTTCAAACTCTTGTCAAGTTGTGGGGTATTAAAACACAAGCTGTGCATATGGATACACTGGGGTGGGCAAAATGCAGCCGCAGACCCCAAGCCACCAACCCATTAAACTAACTAGGCCAGTAATGGACTGCAGTGGTTAAGATGCTGAACTTGATAACCGGAAGGTCAGCAGTTCAAAACCCAAGTACTGCATGACAGAGTGAGCTCCTATATCTCTCCCAGGTCCTGCCAACCTAGCAGGTTGAAAGCAAGAAATTGCAAGTAGATAAATAGGTATCACTTCGGTGGGAAGGTAAAGCAACATTCTGTGCACTCCGGTGTTTAGTCATGCCTGCCACATGTCCACGGAAATGTCGGCAGACGCAGACAGCACTGGCTCTTTGGCTATAAATAGAGATGAGCACTGAACCCTAGAGTCAGATACGACTGGCTTTCAAGCAAGGCGAGCTTTACCTTTACCTAATGGTGTAAAAGATAAAGGTTTCCCTTATTCGAAAGCCAGTTGAATCCAACTCTAGGGTTCAGTGCTCATCTCTGTTTCAAAGCCGAACAGCCAGCGCTGTCTGCTTCTGTAGCCATTTCTGTGGTCATGTGGCAGGCATGACTTGACACTGGAGCGCACGGAAAGCTGTTTACCTTCCCACCAAAGTGGTCCCTATTTATTTACTTGCAATTTCTTGCTTTCAAACTGCTAGGTTGGCAGGAGCTGGGACAAAGACGGGAGCTCATTCCGTCCTGCAGTACTTGGGAATCGAACTGCTGACTTCCTGCCATCCAGTCAACGTCTTAGCCATTTGAGCCACTGCAGTCCCATACCTAATGGTGTATCCATTTAAAAAAAAACTATTTTGCTCACAAAGCTACCTAGAGTAGAAGATACAGCTGCTTGTGAAAATGGCAGCACAGCATGGAACACAGTCCATGTATTGTGTTATGCACAATAATTAATATGAGCACTAGAAACTAACTTTACCCACAGGGGAAATGTCAAACTCTTGGGTGAAAAGGAGGCCAAGTTTGCAGTTGCATGTTAATAGACTGATTTTGCGATTGGCATGCAGTGGTGTAGGGTTCTCTTGTAACATTTTACAGTGTGCATGTAGCATCATTGATCTGCACTTGGCAAGCCCAGTCCGCTTCCCGGGGCGAAACCTGCCCTGTTTGAGCCTAGGCGTGTTCTGTTCCAGGCATGCCTCTTGACAATCACATGGCACAAGGCATGTTGGAAGAATGATACAGATCTCCAGGGCAGTTGGAGGGGGTAGGGTGCCATGGATTATCAGCACATTACATAAATCACAGTTCTATCATTGGTTATAGGCCTGCTGATTGAGCCATATCATGTGCATTTTTTTGCTCCCTGCTTGCCTAGATCATTGATTATTTTTGTCTTGTTGATGTTGCTTTGTTGTTAATTTAGCTGGGTTTAAAAATGAAAAACTCATTGTCTGATTCCTTAGCTGGCTTAATTTTCTAAGCAGACTTTATCCTCTCCGCTTTTCTCAGATAAATCAGAATTTTTTGTATTGTTATGTTTCTACTACCAAATCTTCTGTTGGATCCAATCAGACTTCCACCATTCTTTTTTCAGTGTATACCTGGAGAAGTCTATAATATAGTCATTAAGGGGAAAAATCACTCTTTGTTTCTTACCACAACTTTGTGTTCAGAGATACAGTAACTGTGAGTGGAGAGGTTCTGTTTAGCCCAGGAATTCTCAACCTTTTAAAGCTGGGGGCGAGGTCATACTCCCTTAGACAGCTTCGGGGGCCGGATGGCCGTTTTGCCCTTCCTCCACCACATAGCACTTCCTGGAGGCGGTGGAGGCCCCACATGAAATGGTGTCGTGGGCCATCTCCGGCCCATGGGCCACAGGTTGAGAATCTCTGGTTTAGCCACTGCAACCAATAGGCATTAAAATATGTTGAGATACACTGAGTGGCGAAAGTCACTAATTTTAATGTTTAAAATCTGGAACTGATCCTTCTGACTGCATCTATTTAGCTTGTGCAACACAAACTTTAACAATCTTTCAGCCACAATGAAATCAGGTATCTTGGGAGCTTTTTAGCTAAAAATGCAAACAATTTTGCAAAGAAGTGGGTGTCCTACCAAGGATGTCTTTGATTATTCTCTTCATTTTCTGACTTCACTTATGATTATCAATCACAGCAAACATTCGCACCTGAAAGCCTCATTATCACTTCATTTGTTTCCTAGCCTCTTAACATCATGGCTTCTGCTGGGGGTGGGGGAACTAAGAACTGTACATCTTTGATTACGCCCACTCTGCTTCACCGTTGCCTAGAACACGTTACTTCTCATTGTTGGATTCAACCATACCCTTCCTACTTTACAGTCTTCTTCTGCCATATCCAAATCCATATTTTGGTGATCCTCGTGGTGATCAGCCATGAAGACTGTCCTGAGAATATAATGCAGTGGTCTTCCTTCTGCCTTCCGCATCGCAGCATGACCCCTGTACCAATGATCCAATTCCGTGAGTCACTTTCTGGTCCTGAGCCCTTTTGGCAGGTAAAGCCCTCTTCAGCCCCAGGCCAGGATTGATGAAGCTGCTACCCTCCATCAAGATGGATTCAAGTGGAATTTAATCCACTTGGAGACCATCACCCTTTCCTGTGGACTTCGCCACCCAAGGCCACTAGTCCTCAGGGTTGCCAGGTTAGTTATCTGCCACCTGATATTTGGCATTGAGTCACTGGCAGTATGGTCTACTCCAGGGGTGTCCAAACATTTTGGGCCAGGGGCCTGACCATGCCCCTGGAACAGCTGAGTGGGCCAGACCACGCCCCCAGAAAAGGGTGTGTTTGCGCATGTGCATCCATATTCACTTCCTGGTTCAGTGTGGATACTTCAGCGCATGCGCAAAAGCATCTGTATTCACTTCCTGGTTTGGCGCGGACACTTCTGCACAGAAGCATCCATATTTACTACTTGGTTTGGCATGGACGCTTCTGCTCATGCGTGAGCATGTCTGCACCAAACCAGGAAGCGAATACAGAGGCTTCGGCACATGTGCAAGCACATCTGCTTGCGAGGACATTGTGGGCCTGATGAAATGGCTTCAGGGGGCATATCCAGCCCATGGGCCGTAGATTGGCCATGCCTGGTCTACCCTATTACCACAGCAGGATAACCTGGCCAGACATTTTACTTTACCTTACTCATGGGTTTCTTTACATGTCTGTACTTGGCAGCCATCTCTGTTTGCCTTTCTGAATCAAGATGGACTTTATGGTTTGTTTGGATAAAGCCTGTGCTTAATATTAACAGTACTGGGCATAGAAATCACTTTGTACAAAAGCCTCCAGCAATCAAGCAGATAGTAATGTATAGTCTCATGATTATGCAGGAATTCTGCAGGAGTAAGTCAAAGTTGCAAGACTTGTGCAGTTGTAGCTTTCCTGCATACCTACAGTAGCAGGTAGGATGAGACTTCAGTTTGCTTCTGATTCCTAATTTCCCATTCCTTATTTGACATTGCAGCCTGAATAAAATTTCTATATGCCATGGCAGGGCTTGTAAAATATTCTTTGAATCACCACTTTTAGAATCTTCAATCTAGCATGAATGTGGAATTCTGGGAGTATTCTGGACTTAAAGTAACTTTTCCAAGTTTTATCCCTATATCATCAAATGAATCGGAGTTGCACCTATACTCCTATCAGGTCAAATATGGATCACTGGTCAAATCAGGTTAAATGATCTGTGCTGAGTCTCTGTTTTGCAGATATTTGATGATCCCTGTTTTACACAAATTATTTCCCAGCTCGTATGCTTCCTGATACAAACTGATTTATGAATTAATCCAACTAACTTTTGATAAAATATCCTTAGGATCCATGGACTAGACCTCATTGGCTCCCAGAGAGTCAAAGGAATTGTAGCTTTTGCCTCCACCTTTACCATCCCCAAACCTTGGAACCTGTTACACAAGGAGTGTTTAGACTTCTAATCTTCATCAATCCTAGCCCAACATAGCCAACACTAAGGGCTTATGGGAGATATAGCCCAAAACATCTAGTAGGGCAGAGGAATGTTTGGCATGTGCTTCTCACAGTGACCCTTAAAGTCTTCAAGGAACAGGAGATGGTCAAGCAATGGCATATACCAGAGGTTCTTAAAGTTTTCAAGCCTAGGGCTGGGTCACATTCCCTCAGACAGCTTTGGGGGCCGGACGGCCATTTTGTCCCGCCTGTCACACATGGCACTTCCTGGTGTGGCAGAGACGGTGGGGGGCCACACGAAATGGTGCTGTGGGCCTCATCCGGCCCCTGGCCCGTAGGTTGAGAACCCTTGGCATAGATGTTGCGAGGCATAGCTTCCGAACAACCAGCCCCCACAGACAGCCTTAGAACTATTGAATGCGAGCAAGGAGCTACCAGATAACTGGGCAGAACCACATGACTCTCTACCATCTGGCCAAGAACAACCATGGCCTGTGTGGAAAGCTTTAAATAGACTATGTGCAGGGGTAGGAAGATCAAGGGCTAATCTGAGAAAGTGCGGTTTCCCTGTAGATGACAGCCTGTGTGAATACGGAGACGTACCAACTATCTCCCATATGATACAATGCACACGATGCCCCTCAACCAGTGGTGGGCTCCCAAAAAATCTACTACCATGCTGGGGCCATGGTAGGGGTGGCCAGGGAGAAAGCCCTGCATTGCACTCGAATTAGGACTACTTTATTTCAGAACATGAATGGGTGGTGTTAGCCATAATTTCTGCTACTGGTTCTGGTGAACTGGTACGAACCTGATGTTGCCCACCACTGCCCTCAACGTGCACTGAGGAGGACCTTATGTTGGCAAGAGGAAATGCTGTTGAAGTAGCCCTGTATTGGGCAGAGGTCATCTAGTCCTTCTATTTTTTTAGATGTGTTAATTTTAGCTTTGTATGTTTTTTATATGCTGGTGGTGCATCTGACACAAACAAAGAACGAAAATGGCTTTACTATTGCTGACATCCTCAGTGGATTTCCATGTCTTGAGCAGAGTTTTGAACCCAAGTCTCCTAAAAGTTAGTCCAACACTGTCCAATGTCTTCCTCAGGCTTGACCTATGTTTGGCCAAAGACCTGGAAGAACCTTCACTGGAGACCTTTCTGATGGAGGTCTGTGAAATCCTCCTTCCTTCTAGCTCATCACAAGCAGATGGAGACCAATCAATGAGTCACATTGTAACATGTCATTTAGCTGACGCATCAGTGGATGAGTGTTGGGGAATAGTAAGTAAACATTTCCGATAACAGCAAATTGAACAGCTAAGACCCTGATACCAGAAACATCCATGGGTGGAAAATGCCATTGATTTCATTAAACTAGAGCAGGACGGGTGCTTCTGGGTACTCCAGTTCAACTGAGGATTGTTTAAAGAGAGATTTTATTCCTTTTAGGTGATAGCTATGGTGGGGAGTTTATTTTTAAAGGCATCAGGACAACACAAAAATATTTCAGTAAATTTGAAGTTTATTTTATTTAACTGTTGACTTTTCTTCTATAAAACTGCTGGAAAGATCAGCAGTTTAGATCCCCTGTTGTGTTTCCTTAACAGGGGCAGGATTCAGGGATTTATAGGATCTTCTCCAGCTCTGCAGTTGGATGATGATGATGATGAACTATTATATATTGCTCTTCCTGCCTTTGTTTACATCATTTTATTGTGCATTCAGATTACTTGTTCATGTCATACTCCACTCCTTTAATCAACAGTTTATTTTCATTTTTACAACATTTAAATATCCCATGGTTAACCTGAGATAAACCTCCTCATTCTAAGTAGTACTATAAAATAGGCAGATTTCAAAAATCTCAATTTCTGTCCTAGTTTGATGTTTATCTCCCCCCCCCCCCCCCCCGCATTCAAAAATGTCATTTGCACATAGAATTGATAGTCTGTTCTCAGAACTTTACCACCACATTCTTCTGTGCAAATACATCTAGCCTGCAATGCTGGGCAGTTAAAAACATCAACTCTTTACCCAGGAATAATGCTATATTATGATTGGGGTTAAGGAGAATGGCAGGATGTTGGTGATGGTGGGAAAGAAGTAGAGAATTGTTGCCTCTGTCTTCTGTGATTCTTCGAGCCTTTTCCCATATATGTATTTTTGTCTGCTGCTAAGTATAAGCTTTGAACCTGACATTCATAAAGAGAGATAAAAAGTCCTGGACTTTGGGATTTACTGGCACGTACAATTAACATTTTCACGCCAAGCCAAGTCAGATCTATCTCCCAAACTGATTTAATCTTGCATGCAGTAATTCCTCCCCTTTCCAATTATTTCTTTCCCTCCAACCACCCATCTTTCTCCTGATTCTCATTTTCTGTTCTTTCTTTATGAATCATGTCAGAGGCACCACAAGCATATGATAGCATACAAAGCTAAAATTAACATATATAAAACAAACAGGAATTAGATGACATCTGCCCAATATCAGGCCACATCAACAGCATTTCCTCTTGCCAACATAAGGTCCTCCTTAGTGCACATTGAGGGGCATTGTGTGCATTGTATCATGTGAGCAATAGTTTGTTCTTCTCCACATTCACGCAGGCTACCATCTACAGAGAAGCCCCACTTTCTCAGATTAGCCCTTGATCTTCCTACCCCGGCACACAGTCTGTTTATAGCTTTCCACACAGGCCATGGTTGTTCTTGGCCAGCCAGTAGAGAATCGTGTGGTTCTGCCCAGTTGTCTGGTAGCTTATTGCTTGCCTTCCAAAGTTCTAGGGGCCGGTTGTTCGGAGGGGCAGAAGTTGGGGCTGGTTGTTCGGAGGGGCAGAAGTTGTGAGGAAGCTATGCTTTGATTTCAGTCTCTACTTTGGTAGTTGGTGATCAAATACCAGGTGTGTTTCCAAGGAACTTGCTTTGACCCACTCTTTCTGAGCAGCACTTTCTCAATGGAATTTTGGTGGAGGGATGCCAGTTAAATAATGCCCTTTTTGCATTGGCGCTGGTTTTAGGCATACTGTGACCAATCACTCTGTTTCATTTAGGGCCACATCCACCTGCTTTGCATGTGTTGATCTGTACCACGCTGGATTAGCATACTCTCTTGCAGAGTAGCTCTTGACCCTGATCCTTCCACAGTCTTGGGCTCTGTGTCTCTCTGGTTTTGACCTGAGTCTGTAGATAGAAGCTCACTCTGTCATGCAATACTCGGGTGTTGAACTGCTGACCTGCCAACCTTCCAGTCATCAAGTTCACCGTATGTTGGATCCGGCCCTTATAAGCACTAGTCCAGGACAACGATGTAACAAACAGCAACAGGCTTTATTAACAGTCAAAAAGAGATGAGCTTACTGGATCCTGAGATGGCTATACAATCCCAGCGTATTCAGTCCCTCCAGACTCTTTCCCGTCTTGGGCAATATACGTGCTACCGTGAAGCGCAACAGTGGAGGGACCCAGGGCATAGTGCTACCCGGCTACCCGACTGGTGTGTGGGAAGTATAGATCCAGTCCGGCCCCAACCCTGGTGTACTCGTGGGGCTTACATAGCGTCTCTCCGGCGGTAGCTCCTGGAAACAAGGTAGCGACCCGCTGGACGGACGTAACTAACTAATCATAACCAGGGATATATGTAATTAACCAATGGAGAACAGGATCCAAAAGTGTAACCAATCACAGGGCTTGGTTTAGTCTAACAAGCACGCCCATTTTTAAAGGTTTCGCATCACTTTGGGCTTCTTGCTAGAATGGCGGGAAACCGTCATTTTCCTTTTGCAAGAACGCTCCCGCGCTACTTTGCAATTGTGCTTCAATACACAACACCATCTTAACCACTAAGCCATCACAGTTCCTCTGTAGTTGCTAACCTTAAAAAGAGGAAAGGTCTTGAGATGAAAGCCAATTCAAAGGCTCCCGTCTTCAAGTCTTTTGAAATTCTTTGTCCTGAACCCCAATTCTATAAACTCTACTTAGTGACAAATGAAGCACATTTTTTTACTTGCTCAGAGGTAAGCATACCTCTGTCTTTGCAGGTTCTAGCAAACAAATTACATTTAAGGTCTACATGCCAAAGTTTTTAGGTCTAGAATTTGTTTTCAGTGCTGAGTGGACCCATGAATGAATGTCATAGCAAAGAGAAGGGTGCCTCTGATCATGTGTAGAATGCCTTGCTTGCTCAGCTTTAGCAGCCAGGTTGCGCCTTGCCCTTCCCTTGAAGGGTTATATCCATGTTGATATTCCCTTTATTTCATTGGCAAATTGAAGCTCATTGTTTGCTCAAGTATTTGGCCACCAGTGAGTTTCTGCCTTGATTTTGCACTTGATAGTTTTGTTTTGTTTTACTTTGAATTGTTAAACTGTAAAGTGTGCAATATTATTCTAAAGTATTTGAATGGCTTTAAATTGATTTAATGTGGCTTTATTGATTGTATCCTGCTTTATTCTCTGATATCCTGCTTTGGGATCTACTGATAAAAGTTGGTTAATATTTTAAGTAAATAACTTTAATCATTTGAGGCATCCTTTCTCAGAGTAAAAGAATTCATTACAAGAAAGGAGCTTGTAGATCTGCTGAAGACGTTTTAGTGCTTTTCTCTCCTTGTACTACTTGCAAGAAAAGAATTAGATGCAATTGGAGGTGATGCAAATATAGTACCAGGAAACCTCAAATTTTAATTATAAAAATCATTTGATGTCTCCCTCTTTGTCAGCAGTCCTTAAGAGTCCTGGATGTCTCAGTTCAACATTGAATTTACACTAGACCAGTGGTTCCCAATGTGGGGCACATGCCCCACAGGGGGACTTCAGTTCCCAGAAGCATAGGTCAGATCATTAGCTGATCAGTGCTTTGGGGAATTGACTTTGGCTTCTGGGAATTGAAGTCCAACAACCAAAGGTTGGGACTGCACTAAACTGTATTCTTTATTCTATGTTTTATGATTTCAGCACTTTCTGGTATTATTATTTTTAATTAAATACTATCTTAGATGCTGCCATTTTTGTTAAAAATTGTGTTTGCATATTTTGTTTTATTTTGTAAACGACTTTGGAATGTTTTCGCCTTTAAATGTATTCTATGCTGTCAAATTGGAATTGAATTTAGCGACCCTAATAAGGCTTTCAACCCAGTGAGACATTTAAGGAGTGTGTGTTCCAGTTCCACATTCATCCAATAAATATCCATGGTTGAGTGGAGATTTGAAACTCCAGTCCAGGGAGCCTCAACCTGCAGCCCGTGGGCCAGATTTCATGTACCCCCCCCCCCCACTGCCATGTGGTGGAGGAACGCAGGCGCATGTTGGTATATTGGGCAACTGGGCTTTGTCCCACCCCACCCTCACCTCTGGCGCCCCAACCCAGCGCACCCAATAGGCGCCCCCACCACTCCTTGTCCAGCGCCTTCCCATGGTGCCCTGCACACCCCTGGAGGAAGGGCAAAATGGCCATCCAGCCCCCGAAGCAGTCTGAGGGAGTGTTACTCGTCCCCTGGCTTTAAAAGGTTGAGAATTCCTGCCCTAGTCCATTGCTCTTATAAGACAACAGGTAGTAAATGTGTAATTAAAATATCTTAAATATGTACATGTGCTTAGTTGGTTTGGTTTGCATTAAGCTGCACAATGGTCTTGCATGCTATGTTTGAATTTTTGTACAAATCATCACCCCATACATCAGTGTGGAACAGTTGTGTCCTGGAGCACCTGACAAAATGAGCCCAGTTCGTACCTGTCAAGTATCCCGTATTGGCCGGGATTTCCTGTTTTTCAGCAATCGGACCTCCCCTTTCCTGCCACCATCCTGTATTTGAACGGCGAGGAAAGGGCTTCCTGAGCATGTGCGGCCACGGTGCTCATGCGCAAATGGGCTATTGCACATGTGTGGCCACGGTGCGCATGTGCGAATGGGTTACTGAGCAGACGCATCCATGCATGCGCAGTAACTTCCCATTTTTTGCGGAGCCGTGCTTGACGGGTATGGCCCAGTTGAAGGCAGTGGGAGGAGATAAAGATAGCATGTGAGGTGCAGAACAATAAAAACTTTGTGCATTTATGTCCACAATAACAATAAGGACTAGAAACTTGTGTTTCCCCCCCAGAATGCAGAGATGTATGTGTTAAATTACTGAAGCCGTGATTTTGACTATAATCCCTCTTACTTATACCTGAGTGTTTATTCCAGCCATCTACTTCCTTATTCCTCCCTCCTTTTCTCTCCAAAATACCACTATAAGACTTCCTGATTAACCTTTCTCCCTGCAGAACAATACCATGAAATATTTTTTTGTCTTTACTATTACCATCTGGTTTCCTTTTACTTCTTTCACTCCCTATCCACCAGGCTCCACTTCACATTTCAGATTTATTATGCCTATATCGACTTGTACGCTACTATTTTAAAGCCGCACGATTTCAAATTCTCTGTTTCCTCCTCTTCACCACCTATCTAAGTCTGGTTTCCAAATACGCCAACTCTACTCCGGAAGTCCAAGAATGCAATAATATTGGTCTTGGCTTCTGGATCTCAGCCTTGCTGTCACATTTGGAACTGGTTGTTCCCCCCACCCCCCTTGTTTGTCTTGCAGGCTAGCGGTTTCTTTGGTTTTGCTTGAGATTTTGACATCTACTATTTCATCCTTTTAATGCAGGTATAGATAAATAAGGTTCTAGGCCACCACCCAAGGAGGAGGAGTGGAAGCTTGCGACAGAGACGTGGATGAAGGAGAGGGAGAAAGGGCAGACAAATGAAAGGAGGCAGACAAATGAAAGGAGAGAAAAAGCAGAGGATTTCGGGGGATTTCTGAGAACTGAGAGATACTTCCCGGACGGACGGACGTTGGACACAAGTAACACCAAGGAGGATATATAGTTTTGCTGCTTTGCTTCACTTGGTGTAGTCCCTTGGCAGTGGATCGGGGCGGCTACAAAAGCAGGAAGGGAGACGACCGGACGTTCCTGTGAGTCGCTGAGATCTGCAGGGGGAAAGGCAGCTGGAAGCGGGCGCTTTGCAAAGGTGAGTTTGCTAAGTTGTTTGCAGAAACATTTTTGCGTTGCTGAGAAGGAGGTAGCTTCTGGTTGGGATCCTGGGGGGAAATCATGTGTTGTGCCGAATGACAGATCCCCCTAGATAAGGGGTTTGCAACCTACTGCCCATGGGCCAGACCTGGCCTGCGGCAGAAACAGTCAAAAATGCACTGCACTTGCTTCTGCTGCCATCACCACCACCGAAAGCCGCGGAAGTGGCAAAAACAGCTGAAAATGCACCATAAATGCACTCACGGCTATGGACATGTTTTATGGCATTGTTTATGGTGGGGGTAACCACGTGTCTGGCCCACTCAGCTGTCTGAGGGTGTGATCTGGCCCACCTCTGGAAAAGGTTGAGAACCCCTGCTCTGGATTGCTGGAGATCAGGAGGGGGGAAAGGTCTAGGGGCCAGTGGTTTTTGGACTTCAATTCCTAGAAGCCTAAGTCAATTCCCCAAAGCGCTGATCAGCCAATGTACTGACTTAGGCTTCTGGGAATTGAAGTCCACCAGTGTGACCTGGCTCCCATGTTGGGAACCACTGGTCTTCTAGACTCTAGACAAGAGATCTCCTAAGGACAGGAATGAGGTGGACAAAGAAGCCTGCATTCTTGGATTCAAAACAAGAGGGATGCGTGAGATTTAGTGGATTTGAACCAGACAGGCTGGAAATCAGGATTCCTGAACGCTCTAGTAGAGGAATTAGAATTTCAGAGCCCAAGACACAGAAAGTTGGGGATGACTTGGAAGAGAAAAGAGAGAGGGTTGATTTTTGCCTGATTCCTGTTAATGCTCACCTGCCATGCTACAGGAGGAGGCGGGGAAGTCAACTGCCTTTGGCGCAGCCAAAGAGGTTTCTTCGAGGGAACGGGGAGGAACGAGAGAATGGACATAAATCAAAGAGAAGTCGGCCAAAAATAATGGACTGTTGCGTGGGCTGCTTCTAAAGCAAACAGGCTTCTACCCTGAGCCCATGGCCTGGAGTTCTTGGCACACTTTCCCCCGGGGGTTGAAGAACTTGTAAATCTCCCTCCTCTCCTGGTAGTAAAATGTAGCAGCTTTAGGTCTCACCTGGTTCTTCCTCATGGTTGTCCACTAGATCAGGGGGTGCCCAAATTTCTTGGGCCGTGGGCTGGTCATGTGGTTCAGCAGGCTAGATCCGGCCCCTGACGCAAATTCATCCAGCCCGCGCCACCCTCATCGCTCCTGGAAGCGGAAGTAAAGCCCAGACGGGTGCTTTTTACTTCTGCTTCCAGAAGCGACAAGGGCGGCTCAGGCCTGATGAATTGGCGTTGGGGGCTGGATCTGGCCCATGGGCCGTAGTTTGGGCACCCCTGCACTAGATCCATTCCTTTTGTTTATTTTGCAAGAGATCCCCTATTGTACAACAGTGTTGTGATCCTATTTGATCTTACCCACTTCTGTTCCTCTCCCGGAAGACCTGGCTTCCTCTCCTCTAGCTTGTTTTGGAGCCTGTATTTCTACTCTTGTCTTTGTTTCTCTTCTCTTCCTGAAAGCCCCGGTGTCTGGATCCCTTCTAGACACCAGGTTTTTCTTGCCCATTGGTGGGCAGAGCCAGGGGATACGGGAGAGCCTCAGCTCTCTCTAGCTTATCACCATTTTGCTCCAGCTGTTTCAAAGCACTCCCATTTCTTTTTTGCAAAGGAAATTCTGTCATCATCCTCTGGGACTCTTAACCATATCTGTCATCCGCAGAGAGGGGAAGTGTGCAGGGGAAAGGGAATAGATATATCGCCCCTCGGGCTGTAGGGTTAAGCTGCCTGGACCCCTGCCAACACTGTGTCAGAGACCCCTGTAGTCCTGGTTCTCAGCTGTTTCCCATCTCTTGCAAAGCTCTGTGGGCATTGTTGGGCTTCCAGTGGGATTTCTTTAAAAGTTGTCCTCCTATGGTCAGGGGATCTTGGGATGTTCAAGTCAAACCAGCCTTGCAGAACGAAGTTTCTAGTCCTCAAAATGAGTTCTCTTGTTAATGATTCAAGTGTCATTACAGATCTATGTTGCTCTTGGGACAGGGGTTCCCAACCTTTTCAAGCCGGGGGCTGGGTCACACTCTCTCATACCTGTCAAGTTCCGGCTGCAAAAATAAGGGAAATTTTCCGACGGGCGTCCATGCGCAGTAACCCCTTCATGCATGCGCAGTAACCCCTTCGTGCATGCGCAGCCACCCCTCGCACATGCGCACCGCCGCCTCTGATGGGTGCGCATGCACAGTAACTCCCCCTCTGGCCGCTCCAAATTCAGGATGACGGGGGGAAAGACGGGGAAAGAGGGGCAAAATACGGGATTTCCCCGGCCAAAAAGGATACTTGACAGGTATGCATACTCTCAGTCATCTTCGGGGGCCGGATGGCCATTTTGCCCTGTCTGCACGATGGGGGTGGCCATTTTGTCCCAACAACTTAAAAGAGGTGGCCATTTTGTTTCTCAAATGCTCTTGGAGGGGGGGGGGCACATGAAATGGTGCCGTGGTCTACATCTGGCCCACAGGCCTTAGGTTGGTAACTCCTGTCTTAGGAGGTCTATATGGAGAATGAATTCTTCTGTCACATAACGTTTCCTCTTGATCGCCTAAAGGTTATCCTTAATTCAACAGAGGGGACCCCCATTTTCGAGAGGTCTCCCTTGCTTGAAAGCCATTTGTGTCTGATTCAAGGGGGTGGTGCACCTCTCCCTTTATAGCCAGAGCTGTCTGTGTTTGCAGACATTTCCATGGTCATGTGGCAGGCATGAGTTGGAGTGCACAGAACACTGTTACCTTTCTCACCAAAGCGGTACCTGTTTATCTACTTGCAATTTATTTTATTTTATTGCTTTTGAACTGCTAGGTTGGCATGAGCAGGGACAGACGGCGGGAGCTTACTCTGTCACACAGCACTCTGGTCTCAAACTGCTGACTATCCAGTCATCAAGCTCAACATTTTAACCACTAAGCCAGAGAAGGGCTGCATAGTTTACTTTATATACCCCAAATGTCAGAGAGTCTCCTATCAACTTTTTTAAAAATGAGGGAAGTAAAAGATAAAGGTTTCCCTTGCTCGAAAGCCAGTCGTATCCGACTCTAGGGTTCAGTGCTCATCTCTGTTTCAAAGCCGAAGAGCCAGTGTTGTCTGTTTCTGCAGACGTTTCTGTGGTCATGTGGCAGGCATGACTAGACACCGGAACGCACAGAACGCTGTTACCTTCCCACTGAAGTGGTCCCTATTTGTCTACTTGCAATTTTTTGCTTTCGAACTGCTAGGTTGGCGGGAGCTGGGACAAAGACGGGAGCTCATAAAGGTGAAGAATGATAACAGTTTCAGTCCACTTACATCCAGAGGGCTCCCGACCCTCTCATTTTAAAGCATCTAAATCTACTCCCCTCTGGATTTCTCCATCTACCCCACCTCAAAGTATAGGAAATTCTGGTTTCCCCCTTTTTGTACCACAGTTTCCAGAATCTCCCAGGCAACACAGCCGGTGCCTATACAAGTACTTTGTCTTTCCTTCTTTTCCACCTGTTTGTGTAACTCCAGATCAAAAGCAGGGGAAGCCAAGCAAGCAACCACACTTATTTACTTCCCCATATCGCTTTGTGCACTCTCTGGGCAGTTCACAAGTTAATTAGCATTTTGCCCCAACATGCTGGGTACTCATTTTGCTGACCTCAGAAGGATGGAAGGCTGAGTCAACCTTGATCCCTGGTCGGGATCGAACTCACAACCTTTTGGTTGTGAAACCACTGCACCACCGGGACTAAAATAACACAAGATTCAAATAAGTTTAAGTTGACTCTAATGTCTTCCCCATCCCAGCTGGTGTATAAGCCCTCATCCTTGCGTTTCCCCCCTTCTTCCACAATCCAACAGACTCATGCATTACTGTTAGACAACTGGCGTTGCTATTCATCCATTTGGGCACATTTTGACATTATAATGCTCTGTTACCAATTACGTGTTTTCTTTTCGCAAGGCTCAATAAACGTGGCACTACTTTAAAAGGTTTGGTTTGATTGGAAAGGGGCCTTTATGTGTGGTTGGCAAAGGGCATTTCATGGAAAGCACACAACGCCAGAAGCCTTACGGCTACTGCTATACCATATGTTTCCATGTGCCCTTTTGTAGAAACTAAGCAAGGGTGCCTCAATGGGAGACCACCTGGTAGTTCTGGTCCCAGCATTGGGCTGCATTATGGAAGAATTGTGTTGAATAAGTGCTCCATCCTCCTTAACTGAAGAACATGAGCAGAGGAGGTAGTCCTAAGAGATTTGCAGTGTAAATCAGTGATGGTGAACCTTGACACTCCAGATGTTCTTGAATTTAAATCCCCGGAAGCCCTGATCAGCAGGAGTGCTGACTTGGGCTTCTGGGAATTGAAGTCCAAGAACACCTGGAGTGCCAAGGTTCGCCATCACTGGTCTAAATAGTAAAGGTAAAGGTCACCCTTGCTTGAAAGCCAACCCTATCCGACTCTAGGGTTCAGTGCTCATCTCTGTTTATAGCCAAGGAGCCAGTGCTGACTGCATCTGCAGATGTTTCCATGGACATGTGGCAGGCATGACAGAGTGCACGGAACTCTGTTACCTTTCTCACTGAAGTGGTGCCTATTTATCTACTTGCAATGTCTTGCTTTTGAACTGCTAAGTTGGCAGGAGCTGGGACAGAGACGGTAGCTCACTCTGTCATGCAGCACTCGGGTTTAGCAAACTATTGATTTAATATACGACATAATAGACTATCATTGGAATCAAAGTTCAGCTGCCGTTGTTAGTGTTTCTTCTTCTGACAGTTGCTGCTATCTGTGTTTCCTCTACCAGCACCAGACCATGCAGCATTTGGGTCTGGAACTGCTGACCTGCCGACCTTCCAGTCGTCAAGTTCAGCGTCTTAACCACTCTAAATACTGATGTCTAAACTGCAGGGCATGAAAATGTGCTAAAGCTCATTCACAAGACTTGAGATGTTTGTAATGAAAAATATGAGTTTCTGTCTTCAAAGTTAGATGGGATTTTTTTTGCCCGTTTCTTAAGATAAATGACATTTTTATTTATTTGTTTGTTTATTCATTCATTTATTTATTCATTTTGTATAGCTGCCCCAATCAACATGTGACTCTGGGTGGCGTACATGAAATCCCCAACATTTAAACTATAGGTTTCCCTTGCTCGAAAGCCAGTCTATCCGACTCTATGGTGCTGTCTGCTTCTGCAGACGTTTCCGTGGTCATGTGGCAGGCATGACTAGACACCGGAGCGCACGGAACGCTGTTACTTTCCCACCAAAGTGGTCTGTTTATCTACTTGCAATTTCTTGCTTTCGAACTGCTAGGTTGGCAGGAGCTGGGACGAAGACGGGAGCTCATTTCTGTCCTGCAGTACTTGGGAATCGAACTGCTGACCTTCTGCTTCTCAGTCAGCATCTTAGCCACTTGACCCACTGCAGTAGAAACCCTTAAAATTCCTAAAAACACTGAAAAACTACCTCCCCACCCGCACCAGTTAAAAACTTTTAAAAGCATGAGTGATCCTGCTCTAAATAACAAAAACCCCATGTGACAAAATACCCATGCTTATTTGAATTTAAACTTTTTAAAAGTTGGTTTTAATTTTTAATGTTACATTGAATATATATTTTTTAATTTAAAGGGGTTGGGTGATGGTAAAGAAAAGGTAAGTCTTGGGTGTGAGTTTTTAAAAAAATGATTTTCAGAAGTACCTAACAAAAACAATCATTGGCAGATCAGAACAAATCAACATGTTAAAAGAGAAATCCATGCTATCTAGCTTAGTTCCCAATGCCCAGCAATTAGAGAATACTGTGACAGAATTCTGTCTCAGCTTGGTAAAACAATTTATGAACATTATCAATCATTTCCATCTAAAACCAAAGGTATGTTGCATTCTATTTGGCCATTAATTGTTGTCCTTTAACATACTTTTTAATTTTGATGGGGCATAAATCCCTTTTGCTCTGTACTTCCATAACTTATTCCATTAATCTTTTTTTTACTGCGTGCTTTCATAACTTGTTTTTGTGGAATAATTTAGGGGCCATTCAACAATTACGTGATCCTCGGGGGGAGGAAGTCTGCCATCTGAATTACGGAAAATTACGTGGGGGCGGAGGGGGTCAAAGATTACGTAATCCATTTGGAGCTGTTGTAGTTTCGAAACATGGCGCTTTTTTAGGTTTAAAAAGGATCTCTGGGAATTTTGATCCGATTTGAGATTATTGAATTGCTTGTGCAGTCTATTTCACCAGTAGTGAAAAGCTCTAAAAATTAGAGTTTTGATACAAAAGCTATGGATTATGTAATTTTAAGGGGGGGGGGTGAAGCGAAAATTATGGTCGGATTACATTGGGGGGGGATGGGTCATTTCCCCCCAAAGAAACAGATCACATAATTGTTGAATGGCCCCTTAATCCACTGCAAGGAATAGCATCTTTTTATCTTTTCAAGTTAACAAACTGGGAAGAGAGGGGCCAGAAAGGCGACTGGCTCTTAATTTCCAGGTCCTGAAAAAGTTTTTGGCTTTTGAAGAATTAACAGCCAAGAAGGGCAGCCAACATTTTCCTGCAATCCTTAGAAAAGGGAGTGGTGCCTAGTGGCTTATAGAGAGAATGGGTGCTGGGAAGTCCAGTACACCTGGGTTCTTTCCCTGCCTTCTGACTTGCTGTGGCTTTCCTCACCTGTACAGGTGCTGTGCCGACTTGCCTGTGTCTCTTTTTCCACTTCCATCAGCACTTTCTGATCTGGGGAGGCAGCCTGATGTCTCCTAACCGGAGTGCCTTCTCTCTATCCTCCTCGCTATCTGCCCAGACTATGCCGCCTAAACCCC
This sequence comes from Bradypodion pumilum, assembly GCA_035047305.1. Taxonomy (NCBI): domain Eukaryota; kingdom Metazoa; phylum Chordata; class Lepidosauria; order Squamata; family Chamaeleonidae; genus Bradypodion; species Bradypodion pumilum. The sequence continues at coordinate 32,883,177 of JAWDJD010000008.1, read as the reverse complement.
AGCTCAGCTCCCATTTAAAATATGAATCATCTCTGGCTATTAGATCATCACACCTTAAGCAAGAGAGAGGGTTCGGCAATATAGACCACATAAAGGGAGTGGCAGAAATAACCGAGAAGGCTGAGGACTCAGCCCCCTTACTTGATCAGTGGGGCGTTTAAGGTAGGATTTGATTTCTTTATTGACAAAGGATCCCACTTAACCAAGATGAGGAGGATGGGGCTGGAATACAGCAAGGGTTGGCTTTTGAAGTAGATGAAGCAATGACTGGGAGGTGGAAGGTCAGCAGTTCAATTCCCAAGTACTGCAGGACGGAATGAGCTCCCGTCTTTGTCCCAGCTCCTGCCAACCTAGCAGTTCAAAAGCAAGAAATTGCAAGTAGATAAATAGGGACCACTTTGGTGGGAAGATAAACAGCGTTCCGTGCACTCAGGTGTCTAGTCATGCCTGCCACATGACCATGGAAATGTCTGCAGAAGCAGACAGCGCTGGCTCTTCGGCTTTGAAACAGAGATGAGCACTCCACCCTAGAGTCGGATACAACTGGCTTTCAAGCAAGGGAAACCTTTACTAGAGAATATCAGAGAGTAAACAAAGCAACAAAAGACTAAAAATGTTGTGGCACCTTAAAGACTAACTCCTGTATATTTAAATATGAGCTTCCATGGATCAAGTACATTTAATCAGACAGGAGTTAGGTTGCGGATCCCTGCCTTAAAGACTATCATCTGGCCCATCACCCTCGCTCTCACTGCCCTCGCTGCTTTTGCCGCTCGAAACAGCAGAAACAGCCGTAAACGTTTCTGCGGCTCTTGTAAATGCATTTACAACAGCCGTGGACACGGTTTACGGCAGCATTTACCGTGGGGGACACTAGTCTGGCCCCCTCAACTGTCTGAGGGAGTGTGACCTGGTCCCCAACTTTTAAACCCCTGCTTTATTTATTTATTTTATTTATTTGGATCATTTATATCCCGCTCTTCTGGCGCAAGCGCCACCAGAGGGGCAAACAAAATCAGTAAAGAATGCTCCCTGCAACTAGAAGAGCAATCTTAACACAATACAAAGTATTAAAACCTTTAAAAAAATCAAAAGACCCTCCTATACCCTCCCTAACCCCTTAAAAGAATAAAACAACAAGAGAAGATAAAACATTCAAGCAACAAGCATAAAAACAGACATTATTTCAAAGAGCAACATATCACAGGAGGCAGGCTTGGGCGGCTACACTAACCAACGGGCCTGGGCGCTTCCACATGTTGGATCCCACACCTGCTGGCACAACCAAGTCTTGAGTGCCTTTCTGAAGGGGAGTAGCTCCGTCAGGTGCAATTCTGGGGGCAAGAGGTTCCATAAGGCCAGGGCAGACACAGAGAAGGCTCTTCTCCTGGTCCCCCCCCTTTTTTTTTTGCCATGCCCCACCTAAGCATCTCTCAAATCCTGATTCCCCCCCTTCCTCCAACATATAATTCTTATTATTCAAAAAGTGAGCTCCCATTCACTTGGAGGAAGCCTTAAAGGCCATTAACTGTTAATAACTCATTCTTGAATTGCCCTCCTTAAAAATCAAATTGTCCCATGTTGGGAACCATGGGTCTAGAACCAGGTTATCTGATTCCCAGAAACCCTGATCAGCAGGAGTGCTGACTTGGGCTTCTGGTAATTGAAGTCTAAGAACACCTGGAGTGCCAAGGTTCACCATCATAGGAGTAGACCATACTGCCAGCAACTCAGTGCCAATCATGAGGTGGCGGTCTCTAAATGGATTAAATTCCACTTGAATCCATCTTGATGGAGGGCAGCAACTTCATCAATACTGGCCTAGGGCTGATGAGGACTTTGTGTGCCAAAAGGGTTCAGGACCAGAAAGTGACTCGTGCAACTGGATCAGTGGTACAGCTGCGATGTGGAAGGCAAATGGAAGGCCACTGCATTATATCGCCCCCAGGACAATTTTCATGGCTGATTGCCATGATGAGAGCCAATATTCAGAATTGGATATGGCATTTGAAGAAGCCTAGGGTCTAAAATTGCCCAAACTGTCTGCTGATAATTGCTCTGTCACTATATGTGATGCTGTATACAGTACGGAAAGGCAGATCTCTGCCTGTGAGACCTTACAATTTAAAATCAGACACGAGAACATAATAGGCACAAGTTCATAAATTGAGAGAGGAGGTCTCGATTTCTCTTAACATTCAGAGGTTTGTCTCCATCCTTACTGTTGGACAGGGTTTCTCCTGATATTATTTTTTTTGTTCACTCCAACAAAATCCAACATCTTTCTCAGAAGTAATGGTCCTGGTATCCTGGTTCTAGAAAGCTGGGCCCCACCGTTCTCCTCAGTTTCCCCACATCCAATTTGTTAAATAATCCAGATGTCTTGCAATCTAGGTGTACCATATTCAAGAAACTGGCTGAACAAGTTGTCTTGTGAAAAAGTGAAAGTGCAACATCCAAAGTATTGTACAAGCAATATTTGCTCTGTCTTGTCTTTTGATCTTCCTTTGCATTGCACAGAACTGAATTTGAAATCTAAACAAGCATGGGTGAAGGGTGGGGAGAATTTCTAGATGTCTATCCCTTGGTGTTTTTCCATACTCGGTGGATTGTTTGTTAGACTCGGGACAGAGATCTGAGTTCAGATCTGTGCATTGTGTTAAAGAAATCACTCTCTGCCCAAGATCCACTGTGATGTAGCAGTCGGTGTTGAACTCAGACCTGAAGTATTCAGGTTCTAGTCCCCACTGAATCATGGGCTCCACTTGGGCCATCCCCTCCCTCTCAGCTTAACCTGCTTAACAGGGTTGTTTTAAGGGTAATGTATGCTGAGTTAGAAGGCAAGTAATTGCAAGTAGATAAAATGACATTTACATGTTTATGGCATATATTTCTCAGGGTTGGTGTGTAGAGAAAATGGAATAACCCCATGCAGGCCTTCTTGAGTTTATTGGACAAACAGTGAGATAAATCATCTTGACCAAGCTGAAATTCAACTTCAAGATGCACTAACAGTTGGATAATATTTCCAAACAGCAAAATGTGCAGAGTCTGTGGAATGTTAAAGATGGACAGATTCAGTATTACATAAGCTTTTGTACACTGGACTCTACTTCAGCAGATGCATGAAGTTGAAGGCATGCATATGCACACTCACATTTGTGATTCGAAGGGAGAAATTATAAGCACTAGAGTCATAATGAAAAGAATAAAGATAATAGCAGTTATATTAAAGTTCATCAGTGACCAACATTGACGGCCATGCAAACATGCTGGCAATAATAGACTAATTAACAAGTACAGTTTGTTAACAGCTGTAAGTTGATGGGCTCAACTATCTTCTTCTGCTGTATCTGAATCCGAATTTTGGTGATCATTGTGGCAATCAGCCATGGAGACTGTCCTGAGAATATAACTTAGTGGCCTTTCATCTGCCTTCCACATCACAGCATGACACCCGTACCACTGATCCAGCTCTGCAAGTCATTTTCTGGTCCTGAGCTCTCTTGGCACACAAAGTCCTCATCAGCCCCAGGCCAGGATTGATGAAGCTGCTGCCCTCCATCAAGATGGATTCAAGTGGGATTTAAGCCACTTGTGGACCATCACCCTTCCCTGTAGACTTCAGCATCTGAGGCTGTTAGTCCTCAGGGTTGTCAGGTTAGTTAACCGCCGCCTGCCAATTGGTGTTGACTTATAGTATAGTCTACTCTATTACCATAGCATGATAACCTGGCCAGACTCGCGGGCTCAACTATAATCTTTGTAAACCATGATTCTGTAGATGGTATGCTGCATGTTTTTCTATGTTTCCAGTTTTGAACAGCACTTTCAGTCTTTTTTATTGCTCTCAAAACAGTCAAGTATATCGTTGTTTCCACTGTCTTGATAGGAATATAAGCTGTGATCATGTCTTGTTCAAGGTGAAATGATAAATCAGTGACAGAGGTTGGTACTCCAGGCCAGGTCCAGTTGTCTATCTGGGAATCCATGATGACCTGACTAGAAATGTTCTCTGCCTTTCTGCTTCTGGTCCTCACTCTTGCTCTCTCCTTCTTTCCCAGATGCCTATCCTCAAGCAGTCCCCTGTTTCCCACTCCAAGAAGCGGCCCCGTTTGGATAGGGCCATGATCAGTGCCCCTTTGGGGGACTTCCGGCACACAATGCACATTGGCCGTGGTGGAGATGCTTTTGGTGACACATCTTTCCTGAGCAACCATGGAGGTGCCAAGGCCAACGGGTTGCCTCCTGAAGTAGCCGCATCTCCTGGGACACGTTCTAGTGCTGGAGATATTAGTGATCACTTCGGTCTGCTGTCTTCCCCTGGGAGTGGGAATGGTGTTATTCAAAGCCCAGCAACGTCAACTCCTGATGGCAGTTTTGTGGTCCTAGACCATCCAGAGATGTCAGAACAGCAGTCCCAGAAACCTCCTAATGGAGAAGAGTGGAGTCTGCAGCAGAAGTTATCCTTGGAGAGCCCCACTTTAGAACATGCTGAATCTCTTCTCTCTTTCCAGTTGGACTTGGGACCTTCCATCTTGGAGGATGTGTTGGGAGTGATGGACAAAGACTGGGGCATTTTCCAAGGACAAGAACAGGAAACAGTGAGAGATGAAAGCTCAAGCGCAGTGGAACAACTTCACCAAGATGCAGCAGGAGAAGTAGAAGAGGAGGAAGAGGAAGAGGAGGAAGGGCAGGGATACAGTTTTGAGGATGAACAGGATGAAGAAATAGGGTTATAGAAGGGAGGAGTAATGTTGGTTCTGGTCAAACCACTCTTTGGTTCCTCCTCTTCTCTAATGTTCCTCCACATCCTCCTCTTCTGCAGGATTTCTGAATATCTCCAAGAGCGGTCAACAGCTGGCAGCCCCAGGTCAACAGATAGCTTACATAAACTGCAGGTTGACCCCCACGGCTTGTCTATGCTCCACCAAGGAGCCTTTTACCTTAACATCTCTCACAGTTGAATCCATGAGGAAAATAGGCAGAGGTAGGCAGATTGCACCTCCAAGGCAAAATTTGGTATCTCCCTTTCCATGTGGAAAAGCAATGTGTCACACTTAGGTATTTCACAATGGACAAGTACTTAGTGAGAAGCTAATATGGCCTGTCCTTAACAGACAATGAGAGGATTGTTTGTCTAGATGACTAGTCATAGTTGTAGGATGCATTGTGGAATGTTATCTCTGAAAAACTGGATTGCATTATGTACTCAATAGTGCATCGCTTCACCCCACACACTTTCTTATGTTCCTTTCAAGACCTGGAGGTTGTAGAAATCCTTGGTTGTACTGCAAAATGGATTTTGGGTTCAAGACCTTTCATCCATATGGAATCAGTGAAGTAGTGTATCATTGATGCCGCTGAGAATGCTCTTTTTCAAACTCACCTTCTGCATCTCAACTGTTTGTTTTTCACTTGTGGTGCTCACTATTCATCTGATGGGTTTTCTCTCTGAACATAGAAACCTCTCTCTTTGTTTGTTTTTCTTTGATAAAGAAGTAAAAGAACATATGGGTTGGTATTTATCTGTCAAGGTAACAAGTGGTACATTGGTTAAATGCGGATGGAGAAAAATGGATTCAAGACTAACAGAGAAGAATGAGAATGTAGATATTTTTATTTATCTGTCATATAACTTATCTGTCTTCCTGATCCTCATTTTGCTTTCCATCTATATTAACTGTATTGGAATATACAACTATGTCTAGCTATTTTTATTCACCTGTTGATAGTCTCTCCTTAGTTAATCATCCTTCTGTCTGTCCAGATACCAATTCATTGACCATTTTTGCTTCTCATCAGTTAGCATACCAACGTTATCTGTATAGCCAGCAGCAGCATTGCAAAGCCTCTTCTGATCTTGCATAAAAAATAGTGGGAGGAAGACGCTGAAATTTTTCAGAGGAAGGAAGGAAATGTTTGGGAAAGAAAGAAGAAGATGGTCCTCACATACCTTCTGATGGAGCCCATCAAGAAAAGACAAGCAGGATGACTCAATGAAGGATGAATATTTGGGAGCTTAATGTGAATGAACTGTTGAACAGAATTGTAAATAATTTTTTCATTTGATGACACTAACAATTATCTGTAAGTGACAGTATATACTGATAAAAGTATGCGTGGGCAAGTTGACTAGAATCCCAACCCCCTTGGGCATAGTGACCTTTTAGGGGGCAGACTTATTTTTAAAGAACAAAACTGGGAATTTCAAGTGGAGAAATAATGCCTTTTTATTTTTTCTTTGATCCTGCGGTGAAGCCAGGGAGGTAGAACTGGGTTGCAACCATTGACTGCATCTCTATCAAAGGTGAACTGGACAACCTTCTAAATAAGGCACTTCAAAGCCAAATGCAATAACTGGAGGAGAATTTACAGGCTGATATAGCTGACAGATTCCCCACCTCATCCTCAAACCCTGTGAATCCAGGACCCCATTCATCAGCTTAATGATCTGTCCTTTTGCTCCTTAGCTATTTTCTCCGCACTTTGTTTAAAATGACATTCCTTTATGGACACCCTTAAGTCTCTAAGCTGATTTACGCGGACATCATTGGCAGGTATTTAGTTGAGGTCAGTGGTAAAGAATTGGGAAGTTAATCTATCTGTTCACCAAATCACCAGAGCCTTTTCTACTACATCTCTTGGTGCCGCCACCATTGGTACTTTAGATGTGAGAGGTTTGCTCTATCACACTCCTGATATAGTTTGGTATGTAATCATACCATATAGTTTGGTATGTAATTAAGAGTTGTGGGGAAGTATCTAATATCCTAGGTACAGTATCTGGTTATGGATGGACCTCTTACCCATGTTATTCATTATTCATTGTTTTTACTCTTTGTATTTTTTGTTACTCCAGATTCACTAATCAAAATGGAAAAGGTATACTTGTAGTGTCTGCAAACATTACAGGGAATATTTATGAGATATCAAAACATTAATTGCAATTTGCATTGCTAAAATGGGTTCTGCCACTACTTGTCCCTTCCTCATAATGGGGCCAAGGCTATATGATGGCCCATAGTAATTAATCACAGTCAGTTGTGCTGCTAGCACTTACCTTGTAGACCACCATGACTCTAGTATGCCACGGGGTATTTCATTCTATTTAGGCTTCTCCTCCAAAGATGATGTGATTTTGGAAATTGATGAACAGGACTGTCCTTACCATTGGGCAGAGTAAGGCAATCCAATAGGGTCCAGGTGTCCTGGGAACTGGGATTAGTAATGGTCTTTTGCTCGTTTACCTTCGTTGGAAGGCTGAGCTGTTTGTTGCCCTTAAACGGTCCTTAGGGTGGTGGAGGGTGCTGTCCTATGACCAGTTTGGGAAATAGTTCAGTTGGAAGCCTAGTCAGCTTCTATATTTGGAAGAAGGGAGGAGATACTGTTATGTCACTTATGGCGAACCTTGGCACTCTAGGTGTTCTTGAACTTCAATTCCCAGAAGCCCAAGTCTCTGTGAATCAACATGTAGTAGTGTACACAGTAAACCCTTTTGTGTGGATTCACAGAGACTTGGGCTTCTAGGAACTGAAGTCCAAGAACACCTGGAGTGCCAAGGTTCGTCATCACGGGTCTTTGTCTTGGCCTGAGGCAAAGAGGGGAAAGACTGAGTTTCAGAATTGCTATGTTGACTTTGATTTGTACATCCTCAATTAAAATATCAGCTCAACTTGTGCAGTGGGAAGACTTGTATACTGTACATTACTTTTTGTGTATTGTATCTGCTAGGATAGAGGTAGGGTAAGAGTAGCCAAGGACTCTTTGAGAGAGAATTTACATGTAATATATTTTTCTGAGGGTGAGAATGAGTCTAAGGCAGGGGTGCCCAAATTTTTCGGGCTGTGGGCTGGTCACGTGGTTCAGGAGGGCGGTCACTATGGCCTGTGGGCTTGATCTGGCCCCCAACGGCAATTAATCCGGCCCACAAAGCCCTTGTCGCTCCCAGAAGCAGAATTAAAACACGCCCATACAGGCGTATTTTACTTCCGCTTCTGGGAGCGATGAGGGCTTTGTGGGCCAGATGAATTGGCATCAGGGGCTGGATCTGGCCCATGGGCTGTAGTTTGGGTACCCCTGGTCTAAGGGAATGGAGGTCCTCCCTTAACTGGGAGTGCCATGGAGCTTAGTATATAATTCAAGGCAAAGACATTTAGTTGAGTTTTCAAGTAAAGTGGAGCAGAATCAATGAATCCACCAATGGTCCTTTTTTAAATAAATAAATAAAATAAAAATACCACTCCCTTGTTGTTTCTTAAATTTGGAAGCTAAGGATGTAGTCACAGATAGTCAGGACGCATCTACAGTATCTTCTGTAATTTCAGTGCTTCTTCAGATGATAGTCATGATTTGTAACTAGATATGGGCCAACAAGTGGCACAACCATCATCCATTGCTGAATACTGCTTTATGACATTGGCCTTCATTTAGCAAGTGTGCAATGGGACCCGAAAGAGAAGTAGAAAAAGTGAGCGAAATGGTGAAAGTATGTCTACTAGTTATGAGACTTCTGAATTTATTAGACTACAAATCCCATACTTCTCCATTCTGTCCAGCAGACAGACACCTAAATGTGGCTGACCTGAAAGAAAGACTTCTCAACTGGAAAGCTCTAAGTCTTAACTAGGCTTGATTCTATCTCGCTTCATGTTCAGGAAGAAATTTTCCAGTTTAGCAGTGGAGCAAGAACAAAACGCTTGGTGGAATCAGGCCTAAGCTAGATGTCAGAGCCTACCAGTTGATGCCGTTCTCCTAGGTAATCCACACTGTCAAGTGGAATTTACAGAATGGAGAAATATGGGATTTGTAGTCCAAGATTTTTTTAAAAAAAATCATTCCCTTAATATCTATTTTCCATGCTTTGATAAATAGTTCCCTAATGGATTCAACATTAACAATCTTTCACTCCTGTGAATTATGGGGCTTATAGCCATTCTTTGTTGGAATTTTCTCCTCATTCCATCATATACTGTAATTTCCTGGGTACCCTTAAAAGGAAGAAATAATTGTTCAGCCAGTTTCTGCAATGTCAAGAAGCCCAAACAGGAGTAAAAGTATTTTAGTTTTGGAAATACCCCCAATGGCATCTCTTATAGGTTGGGACCCCAGTTTGGAAAGAGTCAAGATGGCAGCTCTTGGAGAAAGAGTGAGAAACTTTAAAATGGAGAACTGCATTCCTATGTGTACTGAGGTCAAGTAGTTTTATTTTTAAAAAAAAAAGATATTTCTCATTGTGAATCCTAAGTTATTCAGTAACCTCAAATTGTCCTTTCCTCTCTCTATGGACTCTGTATATCTCTGGTTTCAAAATGGGAAATGTGAAAAATGATTTCCTGCAGTGACCATGTCTGTGTCTGATAATTGTCCAAAGCTGTTCCAAGGGGAGGATTGATAAGATCCAGCCATTGTACGCAGAAGAGTTCAGAAAGAATAAAGCCTCCCATGGCCATCTCATTTAGTTATCCACCCCTTTGATTTAAGCCTGAAACCTTTTTTTTTTTAAGATCCAGCTGTCTTCCGCCATCCTTTGCAACCTCTGTGATTGAAGCTGCAGTGTGATGATTCTATATGCACATTTATTATTTTATAATAGCTCATTTTTATTTTTATGGATTCCTATGTAGGGAAATGTCTGTATAATCTCTCTTCTCTGCATTATGTTAATTTTATCCTATTAGCAGAGTATTTGTACAGTGACAAAGAAGTGTTTGATAATTCTTGTAATTAAAAGACAATTAGTTTCGGATGCTTCTCTTAGTCTTTTCCTTCCTCCTTATTCCTCACCACTGTTTCCTCATAATGCGCATTGTGACTTAAGGTAAGGATAGGTGACGATATTATTACACCACCGAGAAATCACAGACAGAAGCTGGTTTTCAACCCCTACAGTTGTCCTCAGTCTTGGCACCAGTGCAGGAAAAAAAATGCATGGAAGCTTTAGAGTAGTTTCTCAACCTTGGGGTCTCAGATGTTCTTTGACTTCAATTCCCAGAAGCCCAAGTCAGTACACCTGCTGATCGTGGCTTCTGGGAATTGAAGTCCAATAACATCTGGGAACCCAGTATTGAGAAAACCTTGCTTTAGAAGAAACATGACTAAATGCCATGTCTCTATAAAAAGTGCAAAGTCCTGATCAGCCCTAGGCCAGTATTGATGAAGCTGCTGCCCTTCATCAAGATGGATTCAAGTGGAATTTAATCTACTTGGGGACTATCACCCTTCCCTGTGGACTTCACCACTCAAGGGCAGCCCTCAGGGTTGTCAAATTAGATAACAGCCATCTGACACTCGGCAATGAGTTGATGGCAGTATGATTTACTCTATTATCATAGCAGGATAACCTGGCTGGACTTGGGTTCTATATCTGGTCATGTTGATTGTAATGCTGAATGACCAGCAGTTCTTTGCTTGCTAGGTTTGGGAGGGACAATCCAATCCACATTATAATTTTTATGTTTCACTTTCCACAGCCCAGCCTGAGAAAGACATGTATGAGTTGAAATTAAGCTGCTGTTTCTGATTTTTTTTAAAATAGTCTAATAAAAGTAGCCTCTGCTCTTGTCTTTGGATTGTCTACAGGGGCCACACAGTTCCCCCTCCCTTTTAATTGTTATCAATTACTTTACCAAATTGTGTTACCGAACATGGTTTGGTGTTCATGGAGATTGTGCAAATTGCTTAATCGCTATGGATTGTCTACCTGTGGGTGTATCAAAGCAATGATAGTCAATCCAATTAGGTTCATGCTTACAGTTTAGTTGATCAAAAGCATGAAAGGTGTGGCTATATTGTGTATGCTTCCTTAGCTGCGATGCTTCAGCTTTACAAAGAATAGTGGTTTCCATTGCCAACATTAATGAGCCCTTTCACTTACTGAACATGCTGTTCATGGGCTGAAATCCAGAAGTAAGTCTCATCGGAGTGAGTCCCTTAAATCTGTGGGGATTTGGTGAGTCAACTGTAAGTTCTGCTGATCAAACAAACAGGGCTACTTTAGTTGCAACTTAATTGTTCTAAAGTATGTTACAATTAGAATAGTAAAGGTAAAGTTGTGTCCCACTCTAGGGGGTGGTGTTCATCTCTGTTAATGTTTGCAGCCAAAGAGGCAGCATTGCCTGCGTCTGCAGACCTTTCCATGGTCATGTGGCAGGCATGACTAGATAATACAATTAGAAATCAGGCGAGACGGAGTAGAGACTAGAGGAACAGAAAATCTGTTCATGGCCAAAATGCAAAAGTTCTAAGTATGGCTATGTAAAAATGATTGAATCGAGTCCAGTAATTAGGTTTGTGTTGCAATATATTTGTGCAAGTTAATACCACATAAATAATTTTTTCCACTGAAGAATATTTCCAAAGCTTTTTCCGGATATTAAGATATGCTTTTCAGGGTGTCACCCCTTTCATCAGGGAATCTATAAATTAATATATGCATACATTATTAGAATTATTCTCCCCCTGGAACATCGACGAAGTGACAGTGCAAGTTTACAGAACAAATATACACTAGGTGCAAAAGTAGATTAAAAACATGTACAGAAATAATGACTTCATATGTACATACAGTATATACATAAGTAGATTAAAAGAGCACAGAACACTATTAACTTTCCAACCAAACTGGTACCTATTTATCTACTTGCAGTTTCTCGCTTTCGAACTGCTAGGTTGGCAGGAGCTGGGGCAGAGATGGGTGCTCTCTCTGTCGTGTTAGGTCTCGAACTGCTGACTTTCCAGTTGTCAATCTCCGTGTCTTAACCACTGCATCCCATAGGTATTTTTTTAGATATACAGGGTGGCCTGTAAATCCCTATTGATTATTTCTCTAAATTTGCCACTTATTGTATCCAGGGTGTTACCAGTATTCTTGCATTCATTTACACACATACTTATCACAATAATCACTTCCAAGTGTAAATGGGCTTAAACTGGCAATATTTTCCTGAAAAAATAAATAAAAAGTATAATACATATGGATGGGTAGGGACTTAAGGGCCACCCTGTAGTGTTTAAATACAGTATTTCTTAGAAGGTAGCAGAAGAACTCTGCAATGTCTGTCTCACTCAGATACACATTTTTTTTTCAGTTGCTATAAAAGGATCTGCCTGATCCAATGCTGTTTTTCCCCCTTCCTAAAATCTCAGGAAATGGGAAGTGGAGGACTCAGCAGCCCTATATTTACCACCCAGTCCCTTTCCAAAAGAATGCTGGGATGCAAAAAAAAAAAGGCAAAGTAGAACAGAGAGCAAACAAACAAAAGAGAGACAAAAACATTGTGACACCTAAAGACTAACTCGCGTATTTTAATGTGAGCTTTTGTGGATCAACTCCCACCTCATCAGACAAGTGGACACACGAGCCACTAAAGCGAACAGTTTTTGTCTTTTTTGTTTTGCTTTGTTTTGTTTACTCTCTGATCTGCTGGCACAGACTAACACTGCTCCCACTGCAAGAAAAAAGTAAAACAGGTTTTAGATGGGAATATGAAAAGGCAACTTTGCCTTTGGCCACGGGAAGGGGGGGGGAGCATACTCCCATTTGCCGAAGCTCCATTTCAGTATTTGCCACAGCAGATGGGAGATCAGAAGCTTGACTTCTCAGCAATGGAGATTGGATCAAAGGAAAGCCATGGGTTGATCACATTCCCTGCCCCCACAATTGACTCCAGCTGCAAAGTTTCTCTCTCTCTGGAGCCCTATCTGGTTGATCCCAGCTGCGAATTTCCTGCCAGAGGATAAACAGATCAGGGGCCCTCCCTGACACAATCCAGGCCTGACAGGATGAAGGAAACCACTGCAAAGGCAACTTGTGAAACACACCAGCTGGGAGAGAGGTGGAAGGCCGTCCAGTCCTCACCCACTTTCCCCTATTGTTGAGTGGGTGCAAAGTCTCCAGCCCAGTCATGGATTCAAACTAGCCTGCAGGAGAGGAATCAGGGTGTGTGAGTGTGTCTCTTACTCTTCCTTTACAAGCCACAGATCAACACCTCTTCCAAAAAGACTGGTTTCCCCTAAACGACAGACTCAGTGGTTTGGACTTTGCAGTGGGCGATGCTGCCTTCTGATTATCCAATGTCTGACGAAATGGACTTGATCCATGAAAGCTCACATTGAAATACAGGAGTTAGTCTTTGAGGTGCCACAACTTTTTGTCTTTTGCTTACTCTCTGGTATTTATCCTATTGTCTCCTTCCACCAGCTCTTCAGCTTCATTCAAAGAGGCTCGGTGGGCACCACGTCATGGCCAGAGTGGGTTTTATTTATTTTATTTTATATTCATATTTATATAGCCACCCAACTCATGAAGACTCTGAGCAGTTGAACTTTTGAGGATAGATGTTAAGTATCTGTGATTCAGGTTCTTGTGTAGCCAAATGGAGCCTTAGGGCTGCCATTTGGCTGTTTTAATACATGTACAGTACTGTACTTCCAGAGAGGATTCTCTGGAGAAGGCCTTGATGCTGGGAAAGGTGGAGGGCAAAAGAAAAAGAGGGCGGCCAAAGATGAGATGACTAGATGGCATCGTGGGCACAGAGCTGGGCAGGCTGAGGAGGTTGGTGGAGGACATAGGTGCCTGGAGAATGATGTTCTATAGGGTCACAAAGGGTCGAAATCGACTGTGCGATTGAACAACAACAAGTAATTCTCAGTCTTTGGTCCGCCAGGGAAAGAACCAAAGAATTGTAGGGCTGGCATGGACAGCAAAGGTCTTTCTTTCATTCATTTATTAGATTTATATCCTGCCCTACTCAACAAAAATGTGACTCAGGGCGGCTTACAATAGAGAATATATAAAAACAAGGATACAATCAGCAAAATACAATAGGGTACAGTAACATCACAGAAAAACAGTAACATTTCAGTAACACAACAACATCCCAATAATACCGTAACATCTCAATTATGAAATAACATCTCATCTTTGATTTCAGTCCCCCACTGAAGCAGGAAATTCACGTCTAAAGCATCCCTGATTGACATGTCTGCAGACATTTCTGTGATCATGTGGCAGGCATGACTAGACGCCAGAGCACATGGTTACCTTTCCTGCCACAGAGGTACCTATTTATCCACTTGAATTTTCTTGCTTTCAAACTCCTAGGTTGGCAGGAGCTGGGGCAGCCGACGGGCGTTCACTCCATTATGCAGCACTTTTGTTTCAAACTGCTGACGTGCCAACCTTCTGGTCATAAAGCGGAATTGTTTGTTTTATTACCACTAAGCCACTGTATCCATGCCTGGTTACCTAATCTTAATGCAAATCATTTGTGCAATCTACATAAACTTGCAAATTGAGTCTTGCATTAGAACTGTTAATCCAAACAGTAAAACCAGCCTGTGATAACAGTCACAGTTATTATTTGGGTCTGAATACACAACATACACCAGAAGCTCATGACAATGAATTGGTTGAGTTCTTTAAAACACAGAAGAATGGTGGGTGAACAGGAACAGCTTTGAGAGAAAGAGAGATCCTTTCACAACAGAAACCACATTAAAAGGAGGATAGGAGTATTTTGAGGAAGCCCTTGGCCCTAGAGCAGGAATTGTTGTTGTTGTTATTAAATTGTTCAATTTGTATGCCACCCCACTCACATCGCGACTCTGGGCGCTAACAAGGAATCACAAAGCATCACAATTACCATAGTACAATAAAAAGAATTACAAAATACAGTGGTACCTCGCATAACGAATGCATCGTATAGCAAAAAAGCCATACAATGAAGCGTTCATTGTGCAATGGCAAAATCCCACATAACGAAAAAAAAATCATTATGTTTTTTTTTTGTAACTGGGGTATATCTGCTTAATGGGAACCTCAGTTAACGAACATCCCCCCACCCGGTTATCCGGGCTATCTCCCATAGAGAACTGCATAATGAAAAAACCGCATAGTGAGGAGCTCCGTGGAATGGAGTTTTTCCGTTACGCGCGTTCTACTGTATCACATTACAATAATACAAAAAACATTTCAAAAGCAATGCACAATAAACAATACATATAATATTGCAAAAATCTCAACCCCAGAAGCTATGTCCATTTCTCTCCAGGCCGGACGGGCCGAGGGAAAGAATCCTGAGGTGGTGGCAGCAGCGGCAGCGGCGTTTTTGTGGCCATGGAGCTGCAGACAGCTGCTCCCACTTCCCTCCGGCTGGGATGGGCTGAGGGAAGGAGTCTGGAGGCGTCGGCGTCCTCAACCTTTTAAAGCCGGTGGCTGGGTAATGCTCCCTCAAACAGCTTTGGGGGCCAGATGGCCATTTTGCCCTTCCTTTACCACATGGTACTTCCTGGTGTGGTGCAGGTGCCACATGAAATATGACCATGAGCCACATTCGGCCTGCAGGCCACAGGTTGAGACCAAGGAAATCAGATCTGGCCAAGAAGTCATATGCCTCTCTCTGTGGCATTTATCTGTGGCTTGGCTTCACTTCACCAGATTCTTTAAAGGTGGTGGTTAGTTTCTTTTTAAATAAACAAATAGGAGGTGTCATAACCAAAACCGGTTTGGGAAGAGCACTGTCTGTTTTCAGACCTTTCTCCATAACACCTGAAGTGTGGGAAATGCTCTGTTTACTCATAGTGAAGAAGACATGGCACTCTGCCCATACTTTGGGCAACTTTTTATTTAACAAAGGGGCAACTTTGTGCCCAGGAAAAGTCTCAGCACACATTAAACTCTAGTGAATTGCTAATAATATTTATGTACCGCTGAGTCAATTATGGTGATCCTTTCAGAGTTTTCTGAGTAAAGAATATTCAGAAGTGGTTTAATTCTTCTGATGCCTCTTAAGACTTTGACACTTGCCTAAAGCGACACAGCCTGGCTCTTCTTCTAGGAGGCCCAAGTGGGAATTGAACTTCCAACCTCTCTAACTCACTGAGTTATCCAGCCAGCTAGTGAAAGGCTATGTGTATCCACATTGGAGAGGGCTTGTGGGATTTAATTGTTTGTTTAATTAGGACCACAAGGTTCCATTAAAAGCTAGGTGTAAAATAGTCGCAAAGGGTGGGACAGGGGTCATGCTTTTAGAATGAACAAATAGCTAAAAAGTGTTTTTAGACTTTCACAACAGGCTCCACTCATCTTTGGGTTCTGTGTTATCTGCCCCAATGATCTCAAGGGGTACCGATGGCACTGTGCCCTCATTAAAACGATGGTAAGCAAAGCTCCTGTCTGACCTACTGTAGCCCACATAGAAATCAGCAATAGATTCTAAGCTATGCCCTGCTCCCCTCTGCGTGAGATCTGTTGTTTGAAACCAATGGAACCCATACAGACCTAGCCAAGGCGCAATTCAGGATTGTCATAAAGATAACCAAGAATTCACTTTCCCACGAGCCCCAAAGTTTTCTTCTATGTGCTGTCTACTCCTGTCCCAACCAGCCAAGGACCAGCTATCTGTGACCTTACAATGTGCCCATAACTTTGGGCATCAAGCGTTCCTCCTATTCCAAAGCTCTACTGTAAATCATACCTGTCAAGCGCAGCTCCGGAGATTACGTTTCTGCGCAGATCCATTCTACGCATGCATAGAAGGCTTTCATGCATGTGTAGAACGGACCTGTGCAGAACTGTTCTGTGCAGCTCACTTCTACGCATGCATAGAAGGCTTCTACGGATCCCCTTCTGCACAGAAGCCTTCTACGCATGCAAAGAAGGGTTCTACACATCCGTAGAAGAGTTCTACGCATGCGTAGAAAGGACTTGTGCAGAAGGGATGCGCAGTAACTCCTTCCCCCCGCTGCCAAATTACGGGGTAGCGGCAGCTCCGGGCAGAAAATGGCGAAAATCGGTGCGGAAATACGGGAAATCCCGGCCAATACGGGATACTTGACAGGTATGACTGTATATGCGTAGAAATGTAGGGCTGGAAGCAGACCACTGGATCATCAAGCCCACCCATTGCTGAGAAACATTGTGTTATTATATGTGTGAACACAGACCTATGTTTTTTTGTGTCATTTGGAGTCTTCTTTGTGTAACAATGTTATGTAATTTGCAGAAGCCACTCCTTCGAAGCGCATCCTCATTGGTAAAGTGATCAAAACATTGGATCTTTAAAATTCGGTGAAGGCACCTCTGCTGGAAGATGTCAAGTCTCTTGTTGATACTTGGTAATGCCTTCCAACTCTCACAGACATAGGTGCATTGGTGGGCATCAGCAGGTTTGCACCAGTACGTGCGCACCGGTAGTAAAAATGGTTTGCCCCATTTCCCCTTTCACAAAGGCTTTTCCTGGGCTCTGTTTCCCCCGAAAGCACATCCCCAGCCACTCCTGAGTGGCTGGGGAGGCACTTTGGGGTGAAACAGCCCTGGAAAAGCCTTGGACAAGGGGAAAATGGCTTCAGAGGTTTGCTATAGAGTGATGAAAATAGACTTCTATTTTCATAGCTCAATAGCGAAGAGCAGTCGCATGGCCAACAGGCCACACCCACACAGTCACATGGCCATGCCCTCAGTGTGTCAGGAACTTTTTTTGATGCCCATCACTGCATAGGTGGCTGGGACTGCAGTGGCTCATGTGACTAAGGTGCTGACTGGAAGGTGGGAGGTCAGCAGTTCGATTCCCGAGTGCTGCAGGACGGAATGAGCTCCCGTCTTTGTCCCAGCTCCTGCCAACCTAGCAGTTCGAAAGCAAGAAATTGCAAGTAGAAAAATAGGGACCACTTCGGCGGGAAAGTAAACAGCGTTCCGTGCACTCCGGTGTCTAGTCATGTCTGCCACATGGCCACGGAAACGTCTGCAGAAGCAGACAGCGCTGGCTCTTCGGCTTTGAAACAGAGATGAGCACTGAACCCTAGAGTCGGATACGACTGGCTTTCGAGCAAGGGAAACCTTTATCTTTACTAATGCCTTCCAACTCTTGCAGACATAGATGGCTGTCCGGATCATTATGGAGGCAAACAAACAAGAGTTTAATTTTCAGAGTTATAGATGGTGAGGACCAGATCTTATTCATTCTCCTGAAGACAGCTTTTGCTTTTCCAAGGCAACATTTGACGTCCACATCTGCATCTCCCAAATAAGTAAACCACAGGGGTGGGGGGAAATTGAAGGACTACCGCTCTCTTCTGGCTCTGGTGTGGAACTGCTGCAAGAGATTGTGATCTCCCACAATGCCTTTGTGTGTCTGTGTGTGTGTGTGTGTGTGTTGTGTTTTGAAACTCCCCTGCCCTTGTCATGTCCAGGAAGTTAAGTTCCGAGAAGGAAGGAGTTCTGTATTTAAGTGCCTTGGTTGGAAAAGGACCTACCTGGATTTCAAGGAAAGGTAAGTATTTTAACTCCCCCCCCCCCAAACTCCTTGCCCCTCTCCTAGTCTTCTTCGTAGTCATTTGGACTGAAGAGCCCAACATCTGTTTACTGTTGAGTTGATTCAAGACCTTTTCACATAAGAAGCGTGTAGTCAACTTATGTCTGTGATGGTGAACCTTGGCACTCCATATGTTCTTGGACTTCAATTCCCAGAAGCCCAAGCACCCTGTGAATCCACACAAATGGGTTTACTGCGATTCATCTGGCCCGCACTGCCCTCGTCGCTCCCAGAAGTGGAAGTAAAACGTGCCCAGATCCATTTGTGTGGATTCACAGGGTGCTTGGGCTTCTGGGAATTGAAGTCCAAGAACATCTGGAGTGTCAAGGTTCACCATCACTGACTTATGTAGACGGGCCAGGCAGTAGGCCTGAGTGCTTGTGCACGTGAGATACACACCATGAATAGTGGGGGAAAGTAGATGGAGGAGACGTATGGTTGAAATATCAAGGGAGAGGAGGGGACAGAGGCAGGGCATTTCTAAACCCCCCTCCCCCCCCCAAAAAAAGGTGCTGGCATCTACTTGATCTTCAAAAGACAATTAAAGTTGTGACTGACCTGTGTAGATGCACGATTTCCCATTTTCTCCTGTTTTTGATCTTTGCATGTCCTTAACCCAATGTTTTTCAACCTCAGGCCCCCAGGTGTTCTTGGACTTAGATTCCCAGAAGCCCAAGTCTGCACACCTGCTGATTAGGACTTCTGGAAATTGAAGTCCAAGAACATCTGGGGGCCCATGTTTCGTGTAGCCAATTCCACCCCCACCATCGCTACTTGTCTCCAGTTCCTGATTTATCAAATCAGGACTTTTTGGGTCAGGAGGTGGAAGGGTAGAGTCATTATAACTCTTAGGTAACACGTTCCTTAGATATTAGTTCAGCAGGCTGCCGGCTAAAGTCTGAAAAATATCATTTCCGTGTTAGAAAGCTAGAGCGTGTTTCCCAGCTGAGCTTGTCTTTAAACCAATAGTTCTCCTTCGTATAGTTTGTGAATCCACACTCATGGGTTATGCGCCTGCGCAGAACAGCCGATCGGAGGCTTGAAAAGCTATTGGTCAAAAGTTTTGGCGGTAAGACCGCCCACCGTACCGCCCACCCTGAGGCGCCCGCGCGCCATTTTACCTCAGTTCTCTTCTTTCCGCCGTAGCAGCAGGACGATCGTTGAGAGCTTCCTCAATTTTTTCGCCCTTCTGAGGGAAAGTCTTTTTGGCAAATCTTAACAATTTTTCTCGGTGATCTTGTCCTCCGGGCAGGATCGCCACCCCGGCTCTGTCTCTTCTCTTGAGTGGATTCAGTAGCCAATTTTTCGCATCGATCACCGTCTCCCCCCTCAAGGGGGTGGCGGCTGGTCGGCCCTTCGGGGTACTCGTCTCCAGAAACTTCCACTGGAATAATTTTTTCCGCGGTTGATGGCTGCAGCGTTTAAACAGTGCACGGCTTGCCTTAAGAAGTTTCCGGCTTCCGACGGACACAGCCTGTGCCTTTTTTGTTTGGGAGAGTCGCATCAGAGCCAGTCTTGCCCGCATTGCAAAAAGTTTACGCGCCTCGCGGTGCAGAACCGAAGCAATCGCCTCAAGGCTCACCTGATGGAGCTCGCTCTGGCTCCCGCCGCGTCCGCCTCCACGGCCGCCGCTGCCGCTCAACCACCGCCGGCCTCTTCCTCCGTGCTTCCGATGAGGAAGAAGAAGAAGAAGGACAAGAACGGTGAGAAGAAGCGCAAGCGTGGGTCGGAGAAGAGACGGTCGCTTCCCCCCACTCCGCGCACACCCGCCTCTCCCGGGCCTTCGCCGCCGTTCTCGACTGCCCGATGTCCTTCTCCGGGATCCTCCATCTGGGGAGGACGGTCGTCTTCCGGGTCACCTGAGAAAGGACGCAGGGCTGGGGCTCCAGCTCGCCCACCTCAGGTGCTCTCCTCTCCTCCTCGGGGCAGAAATTCCTCGCCGAGGCAGGCCTCCGTCTCTCCACGGCCCAGGACGCCGACGGACGAGGCGGTCGTCACCGTTCCGACGACCGTTTCGCCGACACCGACGCCGGCCACCGTTTCGGCTCCCACCGTTTCGTGGGCCACCATCCCGCCGGCCACCGGAGCTCCACCGCCAGCGGACTCGGACGCGTCTCAGATGGCCCTCGTCCGAGAGATGTTCCAGGTCATGGCGTCGTTTGCGACCAGGTTCCAGACCTCCACGCCTGCGGCCTCTGCGGCTCCGGTTCCGACCACCGCAAGCCCCGGGCATCCCGGCTCTGCCGCGGCCCCACCGACCTCCCGTGGGTCGAGTACCCGCTCCGCCGGCCCACCCAACCCGTCATGGTGTGGTCCGGACGTTGATGCGGTGGACGCCCATCCCGCCGGCCCGCCCAGGCCGTACTGGCGCGGTCCGGACGTGGACAAAAGACTGCCTCCCTCGTCCTCCGATGAGTCCAGCTCGTCGTCGGAGGAGGACGAGGGAGACGTCGACGCCGAGCGCACGCCGGAACAGGCCATCGGCTCAGTGGACCCACCGCGTGGTGAGGACCAGCGCTCACTGACCGCCATGCTCACGAGGCTCGGCACCGCCCTCAACCTGAAGGTCGACCAACTGCCGTTGGAGGGTGAGGATCAGATGACCGCGAAGCTCGACAGGCGTGCTGTGCGGCCGGTCCACATAACCATGCTCCCCTCCATGATGACCACGGCGAGGGCGACGTGGAAGAAACCTTTGGCGGCACACTCCGTTTCGTCCAGGCTCGACAGCATGTACCGGGTCCTGGACGAGAACGTCGAGTTCTTGCAGGCGCACCCCCTGCCGAATTCCCTGGTGGTCAAGGCCTTCCAGCATAGGACGGCCACCAGCGGATTCCCGGTCCCGTCGACGCCGGAGGGAAAGAAACTGTACGCGGTGGGGCGTAAGTTTTACGCCACCGGCTCCCTATTCTTTCGGGCCGCAAACTATTCGGCCGCCATGGGCCTGTACCAATCTCACCTCTGGGAGCAGGTGAAGGTTGAGACGGCTAAACTGCCCGCCGATGCCCAGAAGAGGATTGACGCGCTGGCCACCGAGGGGGACTTCGTCGCCGAGCAGCTGATGCGCACTGCCCGGCATATCAACGATTATGCGGCAAAAGACATGGCCTCCGCAATCTACCTCCGTCGCCATGCTTGGCTCAGGGACACCTCCCTCGATGACGCTATGAAAAAGCTCATCGAGGAGTTTCCCTTCGACGGGCAGGGCCTCTTCGGTCAGGACACCGATAAGGTCCTGAATGAGATGCGCCAGACCAGTTCCACGGCGAAGTTCCTGGGGCTCACCACGCCGGCAACTTCCACCAGGCCGAGGTTCCAGCCCTTCACACGGCGGTTCCAGGGCAACCCACAGCAGCAGGGACCGACGGAGCAGCCTAGATCCAGCTCCTATAAACAGCGGCGACAACACAAACCCCGCTACCGGCCCTACGGACAGGACAAGCGTTCGACCGCGAGGCCCAAGCCCCGCGTTTGAAGCTGCGACGGCCGAGTCTCTCTCGCTCCACATCCCGTACCTCCCCCTCCGGAACTTCCTCCAGGCATGGTCGGGCATCACGGACGACCAGTGGGTCTTAAAGATCTTGTCCTCTGGCTACGCCATCGAGTTCGTGCGGGTGCCTCGAGTAGGAAAACATCGTCTCACCACCTCGTCCCCCCATTTGGAGGAAGAAATAGCAACCCTTCTCTCCAAGGGAGCCATCGAGCGGGTAGCACCGTCCGACTGGGACAACGGCTTCTACTCGAGGTACTTCGTGGTCCAGAAGAAGGACGGAGGCCTTCGCCCTATCCTGGACCTACGCCGCCTGAACAAATGCATCCACACCAGGAAGTTCCGGATGGTGACCCTACAGACCGTCCTCCCCCTCATCAACAAAGGGGACTGGTTCACAGTCATAGACCTCAAGGATGCCTACTTCCACGTTTCCATCCTCGAGGAACACAGACGGTTTCTCCGCTTCCGTATCGACCATTCCGTGTACCAGTACCGATGCCTACCGTTCGGTCTGGCCACGGCACCGCGGGTCTTCACCAAATGCATGGCTCCGGTGGCTGCATTCCTCCGCCAACGGGGCATCAGGGTCTTCCCGTACATCGACGATTGGTTGATCGTCTCCCCCACCAAATCGTCGGCCGTTCGGGACACACAATACACGGTTCACCTCATGGAGAGTCTCGGCCTCAGGATCAACTTCACCAAGTCGAAGTTGACTCCCTCCCAGCGCGTCGAGTACATCGGAGCGGTACTCGACTCGCTCACTACGAGAGCCTACGCCCCCCAGAAACGCTTACGGGACATTGCGCAGGGGGTGAGCGAACTGCGCACGAAGCCGTGCATCCGGGCGAAGAAGGCTCAGAGACTTCTAGGCCTGATGGCCTCAATGACGGCAGTGATCCCCCATGCCAAGTTGAAATTCAGGTCCCTGCAATCGTGGCTCCTTCACGAGTTCGACGGACTTCGGGAGAGCCAATCCAAACGGTTGACCCCATCTCCAGAACTGAGGGACCAACTGCTCTGGTGGTCTACACCACTCAACGTGGCCACGGGGAAGAGTTTCTACCCCCCGCAACCTTCGCTGCAGATACTGACCGACGCGAGCAACCTCGGCTGGGGCGCTGCTTGCGGGACTCTCACGGTCAACGACACCTGGACACCGCACGAAACGGTGCACCACATAAATTACTTGGAGCTGCTGGCCATTTGGAAGGCCCTGCGCTCCTTCGAGACTCTGCTCACCGGCAAGGCGGTTCAAGTGGCCTCGGACAATACCACGGCGGTGGCGTACCTCAATAAGCAGGGAGGAACACGGTCCACCACCCTCTTGTACCTTGCAGTGCAGTTGTGGGAATGGTGCCTGGAGAGGCACATTTTCCCAATTGGAGTGCACATTCAGGGCACACTGAATGTCTTGGCAGACCACCTGAGCCGTCTCACCTCGACGACCCACGAATGGGAGCTGGACGACGGAGTGTTCCAGTCCCTGTGCGAGGTCTGGGGGACGCCGAGCATCGACCTCTTTGCATCGGAGTCCAACAAGAAACTCAGCAGGTACTGCTCCAGAGCAGGCATCGGACTGAACTCCGAGGGCGATGCCTTCATGAAACGGTGGGATCAGGACTATCTCTATGCCTTTCCTCCGTTTCCTCTGGTCCAGAAGGTACTCACCAGGATGCACCAACACAGAGCCAATGCAATTCTGGTGGCACCGGCGTGGCCGCGCCAACCCTGGTTTCCGCTACTGTTGCGCATGTCGTCACAGTATCGCACACTGCCGGAATCACCGACACTCCTCCAAATGGAGCAGGGCCAGCTGCACCATTCGGACCTGCCCAGCCTCCACCTCACCGCGTGGAGGATAACCCCAGACTGGCCAGGATCCTTGAACTAGCGCGGCGCCCCTCCACAAGGAAGTCCTACGCTTCCAAATACAGGCGTTTTTGTGCTTTCCTGGCCGCCCGGCAAACGCCCCCCACGCAGGTGGGACTGCAGGACATTTTAACCTACCTCCTCCAGCTGGCGGAGTCTGGCCTCAGCATCACCTCCATCCGAGTGCATCTCGCAGCAGTGGTAGCGCACTCTCCTGCTGGCTCGCCCGCTTCCGGGGCCTTCCGCGACCAAACGGTAAAGCGCTTCCTCAAGGGACTAAAGAACGCTTTTCTGCCGGCCCGGACACCGACGGCTCAATGGTCACTGTCCACCGTTCTTAACGCGCTCACCAGGACCCCCTTCGAGCCCATGGCTACCGCCGATGTTCGTCTCCTCACATGGAAGACAGCATTCCTGGTGGCCATCACGTCTGCACGACGAGCTGGTGAGCTGGTTGCCCTGCGAGCAGACGCACCTTTTCTCCAGTTCTTCAACGACCGCGTCGTCCTCCAAGCGGACATCACCTTCCTACCCAAGGTGGTCTCCAAGTTTCACATGGCACAAACTATCTCCTTGCCAACCTTCTTCCAGAACCCCACTAACGCCCAAGAAAGGACTTGGCACACGCTGGATGTGAAACGAGCTTTATTGTTTTACACCAGCAGGACTAGAGAGTTCAGGAAGTCACAACGCCTCTTTGTGGCTTATGGGGGAAAGTCCAAGGGTGAACCCATCTCTGCTCAAAGGTTCTCCAAATGGATCACCTCTACCATCTACCTGGCCTACGAGTCAGCTTCACTGCCACCTCCACCGCATGTCAGGGCGCATTCCACCAGGGCGGTTGCCACATCCACTGCCTTTCTGGAGGGCACACCACTTGAGGACATATGTAAGGCTGCCACCTGGTCCAGACCTTCCACATTTGTCCAGCACTACAGGGTGGACACCAGAGCCACTGTGGACGCCAGGCTTGGCCGTGTCGTCCTCACCAGGGGGCTCCGGACTCAACGCCCCTGACGGGTCCACCTACGGGTTCTTCAGCTCATCGTGGGATCATCTCATCCGACTGCCCACCGACCAAGTAAGTGTGAGCTTGCTAATCTCCCATGAGTGTGGATTCACAAACTATACGAAGGAGAAAGTTCGGTTTCACTTACCAGTGATAACTTTCGTTCTTCGAGTATATAGTTTGTGAATACACACTACCCACCCTGCCTCCCCTCTTGAGCTGCACGGATGAGATCAGTTGGTTTATCCTGTGCTTGGCTTAAGTATGGAACTGAGGTAAAATGGCGCGCGGGCGCCTCAGGGTGGGCGGTACGGTGGGCGGTCTTACCGCCAAAACTTTTGACCAATAGCTTTTCAAGCCTCCGATCGGCTGTTCTGCGCAGGCGCATAACCCATGAGTGTGTATTCACAAACTATATACTCGAAGAACGAAAGTTATCACTGGTAAGTGAAACCGAACTTTTCTCTTTTAATCATTACAACCGTTCAATACCAAACTGTACAAATATTTTTTTGTGTGTTGTCTCTGGAAGAGCAGATGAGAATCTGAGATGGGTAAATGTTCCTTGTAGTTTACAAGACTAGAGCCATTAAGGAGAGTAGCTTTCAGAAGTCATAAATTCATAGGTAAAGGTCTCCTTTGCTTTAAAAACAACAACCCAGTCGTATCTGACTCTAGGGTTTGGTGCTCACCTCTGTTTATAGCCAAAGAGCCAGTGTTGTCTGCATCTTCAGACATTTCTGTAATCATGTGGCAGGCATGACTAGACACCAGAGCACACAAAATGCTGTTACCTTCCCACCAAAATAGTACTTATTTATCTACTTGCAATTTCTTGCTTTTGAATTGCTAGGTTGGCAGGAGCCGAGACAGAGATGGGCACTCACTCCATTGTGCAGCACTAGGGTCTTGAAGTGCTAACCTGCTGACCTTCCAGTCACCAAGTTCAGCGTTTTAACCACTAACTCATCACAGATCCCCATAAATTCATTAGGTTGTCTTAAGTTAGAGAAGCAACTTGATAGCACATTACATCCCACGCTTTTGAAGTGGTAGCCATGTTAGCCTGTGCAAGCATACCAGCGTTAACAAAACAAAATGACAAAAACTTTGTGGCATCTTAAAGACTTACTGCTGTATTTTAGTGTTAGCTTTTATGGATCAAGTCGACTTCATCAGATATAAGAGTGAGACCATTGTGTGTCTCTGTACCTGATGTGTATAAATCGATTCCTTGAAGTCTCATTCTGTCTAACTAAGTGGATTTGATCCACGAAAGATTAAATTAAAATACAGCAGTGAGTCTTTAAGGTGCCACAATTTTTTTTGTCTTTTGTTTACTCTCAGATATAACATCACAAAAGTCTCACTACTTGTTTTACTTCTAATAGGGGGAAATCTCATTTTTTTAGCCAATGGCTGAATTGCTTCCATCCTCAGAAAAGGATCTCAGTGAGCTAGATTGTGCTACCTCAAGAGAACCACCGCCAGTTTCCGATTCACTTCCAGCAGAGCCAGAGTCAGCAGAGGACAGTCCCCCCTGCCGCTTTTTCCTGGAAGGACGCTGCCGGTTTGGTGCCTTATGCCGAAACTATCACCCTGGGGATGGCCATCATTTTGAAGCTCCCAAGCCCACCGTTGAGCCTTCGTCTCCGCTTCGGCAGAGCAAGAAGCCTGCCATGAAAACAGCAGAGGACGTTATCTCTCGTCTGCTCTGGGACACCCAGGTGCCAGCGGAACACTTCTCTATCGGTTACCTTGACCGGTTCTTGGGGGTAGTGGAGCAACCTTTTGATGCTTTTTCATGGGCGGATCTTGCTTCAGCTGGGCCTAGTGTACTGGCAATCCCCAAACATAGGATCCAGTACTTCAAATATAGGGACCGTATAGTGTGGGACAAAGCCAAGCGGACAGACGACATCTTCGGGTCCACAGGAAGTGGAAGAACCATCCTGGAGGTGATAAAACAAGAAGAGAAGGTGGCCCAAGCCATCAAGGGGGAAAGTGATAGCCATTGTTCTAATGGAGATGAAGAAAATGAGATAGAAGCTGCAGGGCAAGAAACGACTGACTATGATGAACAAGAGGATGCCAGCAGTTCAGCTGGATTGAGCAGGCTAACTGCACAACTGGACGTAGCCAAGGAAGCCGTGCATAATTTGAATGTAGTTGGAGATGCATATTCCATCCTAAATGAAGATGGTGAGAGGAATGAGAGGGCAAAGGAGGC
This sequence comes from Bradypodion pumilum, assembly GCA_035047305.1. Taxonomy (NCBI): domain Eukaryota; kingdom Metazoa; phylum Chordata; class Lepidosauria; order Squamata; family Chamaeleonidae; genus Bradypodion; species Bradypodion pumilum. The sequence continues at coordinate 32,856,259 of JAWDJD010000008.1, read as the reverse complement.
TGGGAATAGACTTTCCACCGAGGAAAATGTGATCGAACATAGCAATACACAGGAAGATGAGCCAAGGATGGAAGAAAGTGCAGCTTTAGAAAGCCTATGCCTCTCTCAACCTAAATGCCGTCCCACTCATTTTGTGGCTATCACAGTTACCAATCCAGAGATCAGGAAAGCAGTGGCGCTTTTCCAAGAGGCCCTTTGCGCAGTTCGTCCAGACTTGGCCAAGTTCTGTGTGCCACTGGAATCTCTCCATATCACACTTGGCTTGTTGCACTTAAGCACCTCGGAAGAGGTTTACAAAGCTGTTACAGCTCTCCAAGAATTAGAAACCAACGCTCGGCACCTGCTACCCCCCGCCTTGGTGCTTTCTTTCTGTGGTGTTGAGACCTTTAACTCACGTGTGCTCTACATGGCTCCAGCATCCATATCTGAGCTGGGCTTGCTGGCCCAAACTTTGGAGGATGCCTTTAGTAAGAAAGGTTTGACTGTGATTCAGTCCCCACAAAAAGGGATTTTCCACTTAACCATTGTGAAGATACCACCAGCAAAGACGAGGCTACAACTACCCCCAGATTCCTCCTGGATTCCCACTATTAAGGATTTAGGAACACAGGTAATAGAGGCACTATGCTTAAGAGATCTAAGATGTCGGAGGAGCAGCAACGTCCTGGCTGAGCTCTCCCAAATAATTTATTTTAATTAGCTTTTTCCTTGCCTTTCCCCTGCCCTTATTTATTTATTTATATTAGTTACACTTATACCCCACTCCTCTAGGTAAAAAAGAATCCCTACATGAGGCGGCTAACAGCATAAAATCCTCCATACAACAAACAACTTATTAAAAATACCCCCAAAATAATAATAATAATAATAATAATAATAATAATAATAATAATAATAATAATAATAATAATAATAATAATAATAATAATAATAATAATAATAATAATAATAATAATAATAATACAACGAAAGCTTACAGTAAAACAGAACATACAAATGGGTCAAAATATAGCAGACCAGCATCCTAAGTGACCTAACTGGGGGAAATTTAAGCTGGCCCCAATCTTAATATCCAGGAATAAGTGAGACATTTACAAAAGCCTCATCAAAAAGCATAGTCTTGAGTTGTTTCTTAAAAGACTGAAGCGAGGAAGCCTGGCACAGCTCAAGTGCGATAGCATTCCACAGCATTGGTGCTGCCACCGAGAAGGCCCTTCTCGTCCCAGACTTCCTAGCCAATCTCAGGGACGGCACTCGAAGCTGCGCCGACAGAGGAGCAATTGATACGGGCTACAGACCTGAAGGGAAGATGTTCCGTGAGGTAAGAAGGTCTCAAGCCGTACAGGGCTTTAAATGTTAACGCTAACACCTTGTACCCAGTGGTGGGTATCAGCAGGTTCGCACCAGTTCACTAGAACCAGTAGCAGAAATTCTGGCTGGCCCAGCCCATCCAAGTTTTGAAATAAAGTACTGTAGTCCTAATTCAGGTGCAACGCCGGGCTTTCCCCCTGGCCACACCCACCATACCACGCCCACAGTGTGGTAATTTTTTTTGGAGCCCACCACTGCTTGTATCTGATGCGGAAAGAGACCTGTAATCCGCCTGGCTGCTGCATTCTGGACTCAACGAAGTCTCCGCAACAGGGACAGGGGAAGCCCCACGTAGAGAGCATTACAGTAGTCAATACGGAAGCCTACCAGTGAGATGCTGTGAGGGACCGCCTGTCCAAAAGGGGGTGCAGCTGGGCAATTTGATGTAGCTGGACGAAAGCGGCTTTACATACCGCAGCCACCTGTGCCTCAAGGGTCAGATGATGATCTAATATGACCTGAGTTGCACACCTGGTCCCTAGGAGAGAGAGAGCTAACCCCCCTCCCCCACAGCATTTCCATCTTGTCTGGGTTCAGCCTCAGCTTGTTAGCGCTGGTCCATGCCATTACTGTGGCCAGGTAGTCGTCTAAGCACCGGGAAGCGCGTTTTGCTTCCACTTCCGGGAGCGATGAGGGCAGCACAGGCCGGATGAATCGCAGTAAACCCATCCGTGTGAATTCACGGGGGCTTCTGGGAATTGAAGTCCAAGAACATCTGGAGTGCAAAGGTTCACCATCACGGGAATAGGAGATCCTCCGATTGCCTTTCTGTCACAAGAGTTTGGGATTCTCAGTTCTGGTTTTGCTTAGGTGGGTGGGGTTTGTTTTATTGTTTAATATTTGTTTTTTCAATAGTGCAAGCCGCCCAGAGTGGGAGTTCATCCCAGATGGTCAGGGTATAAGTGAAATAAATAAATATCTGAGGCAAGAAAAGGTGGGATGAATGAGTCTTATACCGCAGTCCTAAAACTAGAATTATACTGAGAATTTATATCAGTATTCCTTATAAGTGGGTGTCTATAGTCAAGATCCGCTCCGTGAAGATGAAAAACTAGAAATGTCAGCTACAGAATGAACGTATCTCTTTGAACCGGCAGAAAGCACAGAAAAATAGAATATTCCATACAGCTTTAACTAACATGGGAGCTCAATGTTAAAAAAAAAAAAAGATTTGATTAAATCACTCAGTTTTGGGAAATTTGGAAACATTGTATTGAAATTGTAATGAAAAAGAACTGCGGATTTAAACCTGTACAAATGTTGTAATTCTTGATAATTTAAAATAGTGGTCTCCCATACTGGTATTGGGCGCACTCGTTATTGAATATAAACATGTCAGTAAAAGTTTAGCAATGAATAACTATAGTCTTTTGAATATTTACTAATAATGATTGATTAAATGGAAAAGTAAACATAAAAGTACTATTCAACTACAGTATTGTAAATGCAGCCAAGAGCTGTTAATTACTATATTTGTATTTTTTTACTTGTATTTTTTCTTTTCTATTTTACCTTATTCTATATTTTTATTTTGTCTATAACAATAAAAAAATATTTTTAAAAAGAGATGTAAATTGAGAGAAAGAATGAAAATCAGCAAGTATAAAATTGCAGTATTTTCTTAAACATTAAGAATATAAGAGCTGGATTGACATAGGGTTTGCACCTTCCCAGAATTTCTGCAGCTTCTTTGTACATTAATATGTTCAGTATAATAAAGTAGAATAGAACTGCATTGTTCAAAATAAAGGCACCAAAAGCCACTCTGTGCAATCTCTATCGTGCTGTTCAGGTGCTCATTCCAAAAAATGAGTGTGTTCCAAGTTCCCAGAGAAGGGATATGGTTTAATTAATATTCCTTTGCTTTTTGATGACAAAATGAAGCATTACTTCTAAATGCAACTAAACCTGACCCAAAAGTTGGGGATTATGGCTTTGAAATGAAAGCGTCTCAGCTGTGCAAATGAATAGCAACAATTTTAGTGGTTGTTTGTCAAAACCAACCATAGACTACAAAACCTTACCCAGTAGTATCCCATTTGCTTAAAAGTAGACAAGACTCTGAGTTTTAGAAGGCTTTCTCCACACCCCCATTGCTTGGAGGTTGCATCTTTTGTAGACTAGCAAGTGTACAGATGCTTGTATCTCACACTGCTCTAATCATGCCATTCAACTGGAAGGAGTGTTAAAGAACTACACAAATTGTTTAAACATTCATCAACAATTTTTTGAGATGCGGAAGAGAATCTCTTTCACAAAATAGGGGATCTTTAGTGACCTCACCTAAAGTACTGGCCCTGTTCTATGGCAGTGATTATTACAGTAAAACTAGGAAGTAATTTACCTCAATATTCCAAGGGGTAAAAGATGAAGTAGAAGAAATGATAGATTAGATCAGTCTCCAGCAAGTTGGACTGGGTAAAGCAGGGGTTCCCAACCTTTCTACGCCATGGGCTGGACCACACCCCCACAGACAGCTGAGCGGGCTAGTCATGTTGTTCCCCCACTGTAAACGCTGCTGTAAACCGTAGCAGGTGCATTTGCGCAGGCGCGCTTTACGGCTGTTGTATACACATCCACTTCTGCTTTAGGGCGGTGGCGACCTGGGCCACATGAAACGGTGCTGCAGGCCAGGGCCAGCCATAGGTTGGCCACTCCTGGGATAAAGAGTAAAGCCAGTGTGTGCTGTCACCTCCCTGCACCATTAGAATCAATTCAGTGCTGTGATTTCATACCTCTAGATAGGACCACCCACCACTGCTAAACCCTGAATAACAACATCACACCAGAATAGCATCTTTTTAATATTTTTTAATCAAACGGAGAAAAATTCAGAGGTTTCTGAAAAGGAAAAGGGTATCCTTGAAAAATCCAGCCCAAGCCAAAACATCCCAAAATTACACATGTTCCAAAACAAAAAGAAAAGAGTTAAGAGCAAAGAAAGGGAGGAGGATTATAAGAGACTAGAGAGACTAAGGGCAGGAAAGAAAGAGGAAAAGAAGACAACTGGACAATCTTCCAAAACTTTAAAACAAAACTAAAACAATGTGACTAAGAAAAGTGAAAATGGGGTGGTGCATTTTCTGAGTTTACCTGTAAAGAACTGAGAACAGAGGGAGAAAAAATAAATTAAAAAAAATTAGCACGACAACTCCAGGACACAATATGAAAGCAGGTTTTTTGCAGGGGGTAATCTTGTGTGTTGATTTGATTCCACAGCTACAGGCTTATTGCTTTGTTTTGACTCTCTTCAACTTTGTGTTGCCACATCCGTATCAGGGTATAATTTAAAAGTCTTTTACATTCTCCGCTACATATGGAAAAGTCCAATTTGCACTGGTGCAAAATGTGTGAAGGCAGATTTTGCTTTGCTCTTCCTCCTCAGGCTGGTTGTTTTTTTGTTCAGCTGGAGAGGTGGCATCTCTCTCATGCTTTTCTCAGACCCAGGTCATAGCTCGGAAGAGGAAAAAACTGAGACAGTGTTAGTTTTTCAGGAGCATAATGGAGAACACAAAATGTGCAGACAAAAACAACCTGGATTTTTCGTCTTCAGAGAAAACCATTTGTTAAACTCATCATTATAAAAGTAGAAAAGTATGAGGGTTTTCTTAGAAAACAACAGCTTTTCTAGCATTATTTACAACTTGCAGCTTCTGTACAAAATCATATTCCACATATTTACAAAAAGGGAACCATTTGTTTTCAAATACTGCTGCCTGCTGAGAGGTTTGCCAAGTGGAATGGAGAAGAAATTATGCTTCTGGAAAGATAGTGCTGTGATTTTAAGGGGAGAAACCAGAATCTCCCAGTGGTTTAGGGAGAAAATACTCAAGTTTCCTGAACATTTGTGAGTGTGAAGGGATGATTAACAGAAGACAGACAGCAATTAAATTTGTAACTCCCAGGAATTCATTTACAGATCCCTGGTTTCCCAACACTTTATCTCAGTAACTCCTAATCAACTGATGATAGAAGGCATTTGTAGCTATTTTTTCCCATGCATCTTGACACGAGGAAGGAGAAAATCACTGATCATCACCTGATTCCCCAACACACTTCCCATTCCTGCTGCTGCTGACCAATAAATAAATAAAATTACAACGGTTAGACAGAACTCTGCTCTTCTCAGTTTCTGCTGGTCTTAGATGCCATCTGATGTCCATGGATCTTACCCTCTTCTATCCATGTGCGGTGTGGACAGCAGGAGAGGTGATATAACTAGGCTCCAGAATGCCATGGCAGCTAAGTGAATCTGGTTTTATATACTGTACATATATACATAGAAATCCATACATATATATGTACATGTTAAAATAGGACTGGGCAGGGTGTGTGCTTTCAGAAATTGGCCAGGACCGCCAAGCTCTGCTTGCAGTCAATCTTGGTGACGTCGGGACTAGTATACACAAGGGAGAGAGCTGTGAGGAAGACTTGGCACTCCTCCCCGCTCTCGAAGGCCAGCTCTGACACAACGTAGGAGACGGGAAGCACCGGGCGGAAACTGAGGGAGATAAAAAGAGACACTGGTGAATGGGAAAAAGGCAACAAATGTGAAAGACACACGTTAAAGACAAGCAGAATCCTGCTTATGCTCTAAAATTAGTGACCCTGGCAACATGATGACACCCGGTGTGACTTCCAGGTTTTAAGGTCTAATGGAGTAGTTTTTGCTTATTTGTTTAGAGATGTGTTTTATGGGATGTCTTCTTAATTTGTGAAGAGAAGCAAGAGTTCAACCAGCCTGGAATATCTGCATGTTCATCTGTACAACCCTCACATTTCCTGATTGGGTGGCATACAAATGGGAAATTAAAATTAAATTAAATTCTATCTTCAGAAAATGGCTTAGGAAGGCTGGTCTTTTCATTAAGTAAAGGTCACCCTTGCTTGAAAGCCAGTCATATCTGACTCCAGAGTTCAGTGCTCCTCTCTGCTTATAGCCTAACAGCCAGTGCTGTCTGCGTCTGCAGATGTTTCTGTAGACATGTGGTAGGCATGCCTAGACACCGGAGTACACAGAATGCCATTTACCTTCCCACCAAAGTGGCACCTATATATCTACTTGCAATTTCTTGCTTTCAAACTGCTAGGTTGGCAGGAGCTGGGTCAGAGACAGAAGCTCACTCTGTCGTGCAGTACTTGGATATCAAACTGCTGACCCTCCAGTCGTCAAGTTCAGCATCTTAACTACTAAGACACCGTGGTCCTTCTTCGGTCTTTTCATCACTGACATGTAAAATATAGTCAAATATCCAAACATGCTCTCAGTGGCTCCTGCAACTCCCACAAAAACAACTACAGTACTCCAAATTAAACATCCTTGTACACTCCAGTGCAATGGCACTGAATTTATGGAGTAAGAGGAAAGAGAGAATACAACTTTGAAGAAGCAAACATTTGTAGTTGCCTCATTAATATATTCGGTAACTAAACAGTCCCACTGTCCTAACAATGTTTCTTCTTAATGTATAATCCAGACAAATACAGTACATGAGAAATTTGGTTTTAGGATTTTTTCGGACTGCCTCTAGACAACTTGCCTCACACAATGCTGAAAAAAAATTAGCTTTTGTGCTACCTGAAAATAAAGTAAATTAGTATGATGTGCCTTTTACTGCTAACTAAACAAGGAGGCAGCAGGACAGAGCTGTCCAGCAAAGACAGTGAAGAATTTGGCGTTATTATCAGTGCACAACACCAGGACTGAAACCTGGAGAGAGAAAAGGGCTCCACTTCTCCCTAGAAGGGAGAAACTTAGAGCTATCAATACAGAACACGCAGCTCTGCGTTTCAGGAGCGACCCTACGGCACAAACAAAATTGGAGAAAGGGTCAGTGACGAAAGCACTATAATTAATCCACTAGTACTTTTAAACGTCTTTTAGGAAAAGGCAATTTCTGTCAACAAAGCCAATTCTCTACACCTGGAGCCCTGGCAGGTATTTTAGCAGGCAAAATGTAACATATTCCAGCAATTTTGCCAATCACCTTTTTGTATCTGCTAGATTCTTGTTTGCTAGTCCCTTCTTGCCCTAGTCGAGGACATTCGCCCCCCCCCCACCGCCACTCCATCTCAAGTAAGTCAATCCAAACAACTAAATGCTTTGCAAGCTTTCAAGCAGATCCACATACTGTATTTGTAAAACATCTATATCTCTTAAATGCTTAATCTTTCTATCATCGCTTCCTCTACTTGTAAAGTGTATGCTCTGTCCACAAATATATTGGGCACCAGCCCTGGAAAAATGACTAAATACCGAGGGCATCCCTATGGACAATTCCTTAGTTCATGGCAAGCTAGAGTACGCAACCTTTGGATTTCTAGATGCTTTCCATTACAACTACTACAACCTCTTGTCACTGAACAAGGTGGTTGGAGGTGCTGTGAGTTCAACTCTGACACATTTGTTACATGTTCCCTAACCCTGATTTAAATGGCTGTGGGGTAAAGGGGATGGACACCAAAGCAGATATAGAAAACACTGTACTGTTTTCAGGGGGATACAGGGGTACATTGAAAGATCCTCCTCGAAGACTGTGGAATTTTTTAACCAGCATTAGATGCACCCTGGGCAATGATAACCTTGTTGTGCTGGCTAATCTTGCTTGTACTAGGTCAGACGAAAGGAACTATGGAAATGAATTCACCAAAAGGTGGCTTCATTTTTGCAGTTTAAAGTCTGGCCTGGACATGAAAGGAGTGAGATGCAAACTCAGCACTTCATCCTACCAGAATCTACATATAGAAGGTAAAGCAGATGATACTCAAATGTGCATCTGCTTGAGATCTCTGGCCCCCAAATGGAGAAAAGTCACAAGTGTATGAAAAGATGATTCCATGTACTGTTCTCCTTAGGTAGATGAAGCCAGGACGCATGTGTATTTCCTATCAATAGACAATGTTTCTATAGCAAAGCCTTGGGAATGAGGATTCACATGTCTCTCTAAGTCAATCAAAATATGTCTGATCGGCCTTTAAGCTGACCCTAGCACACAAGCCAAGCTGCTGTGTTCAAAACCAAGCAACCAATGCTGCCTAATAGATTACTACTAGTTTACTTACCTGTCAAAGGCATGGCACCCTGCTCTAAGACTACAGAAATATAACACCATTTTACTCAACTCAATCTACAGGATATATTAATCTCTCTCTTTGCCACATAAGGCAGCACAGGCAGGGGGGAAAGTGTGAAGATGTGAGGCATCTCCCCATCCCTCACCCCGGGGTGGCCTGGTTCAGCTTCACATACGTTTTGATCATGGCTTTGAGGGCCGTTTTCCTCTCTCGCTCAGCAAATTTGTCAATGAGGTAACCAGACATGCAGGGCGCCTGACGATATAAGCAGAAGAATCGGTGGTAATTAGACAGAGCCCAGGCTGCTCTCAAGGCCAGTGCATGTGCCACACAGGGGTCCGTTTTCAGCTCTTTTGTCAAATAGGCCAGTTCTGTAGTGATGTCTGCAAGGCAAGGGAAGAACAGTCACTGTAGCTCTGCTCCCTGCTGACACTCGTTACCCTTTGGCAAAAATATACAGTGGTACCTCGCATAACGAATGCACCACATAGCGAAAAAATCACATAATGAAGCATTCGTTATGCAAAGGCAATACCCTGCATAACGATTTTTTTCCAGTTATGCGGGTTTCTTGGTAACCAGGGTATACCCGCTTAATGGGAACCCCAGTTAACGAACATTTTTTTGTTATGCGGGGTATCTCCCATAGGGGTTTTACTGTATTAAGTATCTACTTCCACATTCAACTTTAGCTCACTTTGCCATAGTTTATCAGCAAAACAAATTTCTATCTACGAATACCACAAAATGGAAATAAGCCCTCTTTTTCCTCAAAACCAGGAACCTTCCTAGCAATTAGAAAAGAGAAATTTCTTTCAATCCCTTGGATTGAAAGAAATTTTAGATAACATCCCAAGAAGCTGCATTACAATGATGGCTGTGATCAAAGGCTAAAGGGTGGGACAAAAATACCAGAAAGTTTTAATGTAAAGATCTTGCTCTCAGTAACAAAGGTTTTAAGAGAGGGATTTTAATCTTTTAAAAAGTGGAAACTGTGTAAACAGTTGGAAAACCACCAAATTATGATACTATGGATAAGCAGACATATGGACACCTAAAAAAAGCGTATGGGACCAGAGTGCGACATTCAGAGGTATCCCACCTTGGATTTGAGCTTGAGACCTACATTAAAAATGTGTGAAACTTTTCTCATGAATGGCACTGATGGAAAGAAGACTCAGATTGGTTGGAGTAACCTAAGAGTAACTGATCTGTCTTATTCATAAATTCAACTTGCATCGACCTGCATCTTTCCCCCCAGTGTCAAAGAGGATAAAAGAAAAGTCCTCCTGGAGGAAAATGCCACAATGATAGTTATCCCTAGGTATTAAAGAAACAGACAGACTAGGTCCGTGATGGTGAAACTTGGCACTTCAGGTGTTCTTGGAGTTCAATTCCCAGAAGCTCAAGTCTCGTGAATCCACATGAAAGGGTTTCCTGCATGTACGCAGCAAACCCATTCGTGTGTATTCACAGAGACTTGGGCTTCTGGGAATTGAAGTCCAAGAACACCTGGAGTGTCAAGGTTCGCCATCACTGGACTTGGTGAACCTCCTGAAGACTCCCTAGCCCTTGCCCCAACACTTGCCTCCTGAGTTCTTGGTGAACATGTAATAGAGAATGCGGTAGGCAGTAAATTCGCCAACATTTCCAGGGAGGTTCTCCGCATAAAGAGACTTCAGCTGCGTCTGGCATTGATTAAATTCCTCATGGTCGCCCTGTAAAAGATAGGCAGTCATCACCAAAGAGGCTCAAACTGCCATAAACCTACACTGCTTTTACCACAGCCGGCTTTAAAAAAAAAGCAAAACAAATGAACCACACCCTTTCAATTCTGTACTTGTTGCCTCCCTCCCCATCAGCCAGCTAGATAGGCTCCCATTCCTCTAGGAAGGAGAAAAATAGACATGTCCTGAATGGCTAATGTCTTCCCCCCTTTCCATTAAGCAACAGCACTTTTAACCCAGGGGGACCATTGTTAAAGCTAGCCAGGCTGTTTGCATTGGGAGACAATTTTGGGGTGGGTGGGGGTGGGGTGTTAAACAGGAACCTGTTTCTTCCTCCACTCCTATAATAATACAGCTCTCTCTCTCTCCTCTCTGCATCTCCATCTCCATCTTCCTTGTATTGTTTTAATAGCAGTTTCCCTCTTTCCATCATCTCTATTTGAAAAACACATCCAGCAGACGAATAAAACTTTAGTTCCATGAGCAGAGAGCCTGGCCCTTGTCACCAACAAATCCATATGGCACACTCATGGTTCTCTTCCCCAACATTTTATCTTTCCAACCTTATGACCGGTCAAAGCTCTCCCCCAGTGGCTTAGTGGTTAAGACAGTGAGCTGGAGACTGGAAGGTTGGGTTTTGATACCAGAGAGCTGCACTTGGGGACATGAAAAGAGCCTCATTTGGGTGTCTCCTAAAAATCCTTTCAACCCAGAGTAATCTCTGACACGGAATTATTATTATAGGTCAAAGCAGAAGGGCAAGGACTACTCAAATTACCAAATCATGTATTAACTAAACAGAGCCTGGAACACCCTCTTCTTCAGTACTACTCTGACTTACACCATGCTAGGGCATACCTTCTCCAGTGCTATCCTGGCGTGGGTTTCATAGACCTCCACAGTGAATTCTGTACGAATTCCCTGAACCTATAAAAGGGTACAAGGGAGTATTAACAAGGAAAAGAAGCAGCTTCACAATGTATATATTAAACATTTCTGCTTGTGCTTGAATTCTTTCTTGCTTTTTCAGAGAGAAACCTGAATACATGTTGTCAGCAACTCCTTCTGGACACGTGCCAACGTTACCTTAATGTTACCTGGCACTAAACTCCCTCCGACTCAGTCCTTTCCTTGTTCCCTCCTGGGTCTCCCATACACAAGCAACTCCAATTTGGGACTACTGAGACTCCGAGAAGTTTTCCATGGAGTGCTGGTGCAGCAAAATATTACCTTTTACTGCAACCTGGAAGATCCACTCTAAAAATTGATCCCCAGAAAATATTTAAAAGGAGAGAATGGTAGCAAGCAGTGTGGCCTCTCCTGGCTTAAGGGGGCTTTGTTCTGTCCTCCTCCCTTAAATAAACAACAATTTGTAAAAAGAACTGAGGTTCATTTCTCATAAAGGATATTAAAGATACATTGTTCACAAAATAAGTAACTAACTACTATATACATCACTACTCAAAAAGATTCAGGAAAAATCAATACAGTATAAGACTAAGGGTGTGGGGGTGGTAGCGTCTATGAGGGCCAGCAGTCCTCCCTTTAGTTCTCTGATCCCCACTGGCCAGGAACACAGACAGAGTCTGTGAACAACGCTTTTTACATAGCATGGGAGAATCAGGAGTCTGATTTTTATTAGGAAAGCCATAGTCATAAGCATTCAGTGCATTAGTGTATCAAAACAACAAACCTACTTCTCACTCACCCTATAACTTCGCAGCCATTTCTCATCCTTCTCTCCCTCCTCCCAGCTGGCCAGCATCTAACTACAAAGCCCGGAGAGGAGTTCCCAGGCCACAGTCAGTTTCAGTTTCTCTCTTCCCTCCTTCCCTAGGAACAAGCTGAAGGGAGCATTGCTCTATAGATAACCACATTCCACTCAGCTCCCTTCCTTGACATGCTGTGGGTATGCCTGCACTCACCCACAGCCTGTCCTGGAAGGGAATGGGGCCAAGCTCTTGGCCCCTTCTCTTCCTGGACAAACTGCGGGTGTGCACGGGCACACCGGCACCTTGTCCTGGAACGGGGGCTGAGTGGAATGTGGTTATCTGCCGGGGAGAGCGCCTAGAAGCTGCCCTGGCTGGCGCTGGGTCCCCCCCCCCCGGCCCATCCCAATTCAAAACGACCCGCTCGCCTGCCTCGGAAAGGGAACCGCAAAGGACAAGCTATGGGTATGCGCGGGCGAGACTAGGCTTGTCCTGCACTCACCCGCAGCTTGTTCAGGAAGAGAAGGGGCCAAGAGCTTGGCCCCTTCCCTTCCAGGACAGGCTGCGGGTGAGTACGGGCACACCCACAGCTTGTCCTGGAAAGGAACGCCTGTTCCCTAACAGGACAAACCTAGTTTCACCTGCGCATACCCGCAGCTTGTCCTTTCCGTTTCCCCTTTCCGAGGAGGCAGGCGAGCGGGTAGCTTTGAGTTGGGAAGGGCCGGGGGGGGGGGGGGGACCCAGTGCCAGCCAGGGCAGCTTCTACACGCTCTCCACGGCCCTTCCCAAGTCAAAGCAGCCAGTAGAGGGCAAGCCCACGGTTGTCACTTTGTCTTCGAGGGCGTGGAGGGGGGGCCTAGAAGCTGCCCTGGCTGGCGCTGGGTCCCCCGCTCCAGCCCTTCCCAACTCAAAGCGGCTACTGTGGGCTTTGGCTTAACGTTGTGCGATAAATGTATCACACAACATTAAAAAATGCATAACATTAAAGCATTATCCAGGGTATTACTGTACCTCCCTGTATCCTTTATGTATTCTGCCTGGCAACAGGACGTTAATAGTCCAGCAACGAGAGATAACAAAGCCTAACATATGGACTTTTAACTCCCCCCCTTTTTTTTTTGTAACTTGTGAGCCCATGTTAGGCTCTACCGTGACACATGTCCAAGCCTCCTTCAATGGGCAGAGAAAATTTGGAACAGCAACTCAACCAGAAGCATGTTTCGCTAAATTAAGGGTATCCCTGTATTCCAACACACCAAATCCAGTAATCAAGGTGGGCTTGAAGGCTACAGCATTCTAAATCCTCACACACACAAAATACGATTTTAATTTATTCTACAAGAAGGGTGAACCGAGATGCATCATATATCAACAGTACTTTAAATATTAAGAATATTATTACAGTAATAATTGCCATTAATTTGGGTTCAAAATTGCGCTTTGGAGCAGGGATTCGCGACCTACAGCCTACGGACCTGGCCCACGGCAGCAAACCATCTGTCCCACAACAACCCCCGGAAGTGGAAGGGATGCATTTACAACAGCTGTAAACGTGCCCGTGCAAATGCACCCACCAAATGCGAGTTTACACCGGGGTGAACCACGTGCCCGGGAAACATTGAGAACTCTCATTATGTAAAATTTGCACTTTCAATATGGATTTTTCCTTTTCTTAGATGCACAAAACATGAAGTGCAAGCTATCTTTTGTTTAATACACCTTCCCCATCTTTCCACATACACAAACACACTACCCCTACTAGCAATCATCAGTTCAAACTAGAACAGTCACCTGCCACTGTTGAAGCTGCAGCATCAATACAGTGCTATCAGTAGGACATGCCACACTGCTGTATGTGCCTCCATTAATTATACAGGAAGGGTCAGAGTAATAGCCCCAAATCTACCCACAAGTCTCGTATTTATCTTGTATAAAAGAGCTATCAACACAATATGCAGTGTAGCATGTGCTGTTATCTCTGGCTGCCAGTGTGGCATTTGCCTACTGCTCCAGTAAACTCTCATCTTAACAGTGGAAAGGTTATGAGCTGCTATTAAAAGGCGTCTCTCCCATGCTATGTAAAAAGCGTTGTTCCCTAATCTAGCAGACGACCACAATTTTCCCATCCTTATGTAGCCTAAATATCCAACAGGTTTACCGTGAGGTCTTGACGAATTGATTTCATCTGCTCGCAAGCATATGCATAATCTTGCTTCTCCTTCCAGTGGGTTTTCACCATGTTCAAAGATTTTTTAAGCACCTGAGAAGGAAAAACAAAGAGAAACTTAGAAATACCTATGAAACGCCAAACCAAATTCCAAGGTATTTGTAGGCCATTAGTCATAAGAAAACAGCAAGAATTCATCCACAGGAAACACCCCCAGCACAAAAACAAACAGGATGCTGACCTGGGTCATGGAATGAAGACACCATTGCCAAATCTGCTGTCGTTGACTTTTTACATATATTTTTTGCAACAGTATGCTGGTTCTGCCAATTTCGTGCAATTTCTCATCTAAGCAGACTTCAAAGCAACTGATAGTAACTGCTTGATAATCTTTCCTGTGAGAATGTGTTTCTAAAGGAGACTTATGTTGCCATTCAGTCTATTATATGCTTAACTGCTATTTAACAACCATGCTTTCCACTTGGTTTGCCTATAAAGCAGAAACAGTAAATGGAGCAAGAGTGTGAGCAAGAACCAAGAGCGGCAAGGATGCATTCTCTTTCCTTGCACATAACTACAGGACAAATAAGTGGGGACAGTACTGTTTGCTTGTATCTTTTTGTCTAATTCCCTGCCTCTCCTTCAGGCCTCTTGTGTGCACAAGGCATTAGCCTGGCTATCTTAATTTGTAGGATTTTTAAATATAAATATCACCCCAATTCCTCTCTCTTCCCCTGAATCATACAGTGGAAACTTAAAAGGTGAAGTGGAAAAACCAAGAACCCCTGGAGCAGGAAGATGCAAGAAAGGCTCCTGGAGAAGACATCTTTGCCTTATAGCTTGGCTGCCCAAACTACGGCCTGTGGGCCAGATCTGGCCCCTGGCCCCAATTCATCTGGCTCATGCTGCCCTCATCGCTCCTGGAAGTGGAAGTAAAATGCACCCATATTCTTTGTTTAAGCAGAGAAAATGGCAGCTTAAAATCTATCTCATCCTATTGCACAATATATCTGTTGTAAAACAGATTGCAAGGCACGTTTTACTTCCGCTTCCTTTCAGATGAACCACATTTCCGGCTCACTGAACCACGTGACTGGCCCAGAGCCCAAAAAGTTTGGGCACCCGTCTTACAGCCACTCACCAAGACTGGTCGGACAGTAGAAGGGTCTGGTGCACATGTCAGGCGCAGGTAATGTTTGGTGATCTCCTGGGAGGTGCCCACAATTTTCAGCTCATTCCAGTCGAGGCCATCAGATCCAGTGGTATCAAGACTGTTGATCTGCAGGATAAGGGGCTCCAGACGCAACTTTTTGGAATGGGCACCATGTTGGAATCGGGCTGCCCGCCGTTCTTTCTTGAACTCCTTCTCAGGATCTTCATAATCCATAGTGTTGCGCTTCCGGTTACGTTTGGAAAACCCTTGATCATGCCTGCAGAAGACCAATTCAGAAATCATTTAGGGAAGGGAAAGACATGCCTCAAAAAGATTTCTGATTATTAGATCTAGTGCCTCTGAGGATCAGTGAGAACATGGTAACTCTTCAGTCACTTCTACGGGTCCTGCAGTCCCCTACTCTGTAATCACACTAAAAGCAGCTTGCAAACACAGCGAAGCTCCAGTTTCCCAGCCAACTTGCCTTTTTCCTCGTTGGGATCTCATCCGGCCTCTCTCCATGTGGCCTCCACGGCCCCGGTTCTTCTGCACATTTCTCCTGCCACTCAAGCGATACTCACTTCCTGAATAGGAACTGTCTGATTCTGAATCACTAGTTGTGAGAAAAGGAGAAAAAGTGGTTTTATTTTAAAGCTGCAACACTTCTTAGTCATGTTGTTTGTACAAAAGTGGAATTGTAGAACACAATCAGATTTTCTAAGATTCTCAGCTTCTACTTTGTGGAATTCTCTTCCGGTTGAGCTGCACCAGGCTCCATCTCTATCTATATTTTAAAACATCTAAAATCATTCCTCTATAACTGTGGTGGTGAACATATGGCATGTGTGCCACAGAGGGCATGGAGAAGCCTGTCTGTTGTCATGTCTGTCCCAGCACAGAGTTTGCCCCAACCCTCTGCACAGCAGCCCAATGAGAGTGCTTCTCCCTTCCCTCAGCAGTTTGCCCACCCCTCTGTACAGCAGCCCAATGAGAGCGCTTCTTCCTCCCCATCAGCAGTTTACTCCCACCCCTCTGCCAAGCAGCACAATGGGAATGCTTCCTCCCTCCCACAACACAGTTCACCCCACCCGTTTGGGCACTTGGTTGCTAAAAAGTTAACCATCACTGTTCTATAAAGAGGCTTTTAAAGATAACCTGCCAAAGGCCGAATAATATGGTTTGATTAACTCTTTCCGTCACCAAGATGTTAAAGGTTCTTTGTTGATGGTTATTTTTAATCGGGGAGGGGGAGGTTATTTTTTTTGTTTTGTTATTCAGTTTTGTTGTTGTTGTTTAGTTTCTTACTGTATAGATTTTTAAAATGTGTTAGCTGCCCAGAGTGGGAGAATATCCCAGATAGGTGGGGTATAAATGCAACAAATAATAAAATACTTCTTGACAAGCAAAGCTTCCATTTGTAGGACAAAATATGGGACTTTCAAGATTCTGCAAGTGAAATTTCAATATATAGGTCCTGTGTCCTTCCCTCCTCCAACAAACAAAAACCTATAGCAGCCGCATAAAACCTAACTGCAAAAAGCCTGGAGACGGTTGCTCCATGCTGCAGTTGTTTCCATTTCATCTATTTACCTCCGTCGGAAGTGCCGACTGGGGGACCGTGATGAGGATCGAGACCTGGAACCTGAGTCAGCACTTGAGGATGTGCTGTTCTCCTTCATGAAAACGTTGCGATTTCCAAATTTGGTTGGGAAGCTACTCCCACGAGCCCGGCCAGTCCCAGCTCCCCCATTGCCTCCACCTCGTTGAGGCTGTGAGATGCTGCTGCCACTGTTCCGCTGCTGCTGCTGCTGCTGCTGCTGCGAAGAAGAAGAAAGAGTGGACTGCAGAGAAGGGCGTCCCGAGTGAACAGAAGAAGACACTTCCCAGCGCTGTTTCTTCTTGGGGCTTTCTGCTACGTTGTCTCGGGCTAAACTGCAGTGACAAGGAACAGAAATGGATTGAATCAAGCCTTCTTTCCTTACATGTCATCCTGATCTACCTCAAGGGAAATCTATCATGAAAAGGAAATGATGCCCCCTAGCATTTTATGCTTCCCTTAATTACTAGCTCGCATTCACACTAACTGGTTGACCTCACGTGATTGACTAACAAGTCCTTGTTTGCCTTCTAGACCTACAGTCACTCACCCTGGAAGCGGCTCTCTGCTCCAGTCGATTGTGTAGGCAGTGCCGTCCTGCAATCTGGCCTGCAATACTTCCTTGAGCAGTTTCTCAGTGCGGTCTTTGTCCTCTTCCGATTCGCAGGCTGTGAAACAGCGCTGGACATACTCCTTCATGTCTTGTGGCCAATCTTCTGGCTTACCTGTTGAAGAACTATAGACAGAAATTTATTAATGTCTTAAAGCAAAGCAATCACACTTATATACCACCCCATAGTGCTTAGTGCACTCTCTGGGCAGTTCACAAGTGAATTAGCATTTTGCCTCCAGCATGCAGTGTGCTCATTTTGCTGACCTCAGAAGGATGGAAGGCTAAGTCAACCTTGAGCCCTGGTCAGGATCAAACTTATAACCTTTTGGTTGCAGTGCAGTAGTTTAACCACTGCACCATCAGTAACATACTCAGAGACATGTGAAAACCTTTTCTAGCCCCCATTAATCCTGTGAGACTGTTTACTATGATTAGAGATGGGGAAGGGGAAATTAAATTAAGATTTTGGAAAACTATCTTATAGCATACATGAGGTTTAGTTCTTTCATCAAGACATCAGTAGGATTTAAACTTGTTTATTTTCATATGCAAGATGAATATGATGCTAAAAAAACAAATGTTTTACTTCTACAGGCTCAACATCATTTTGCTGACAGCTAAAAAACTTACATAGAACTCAGAATAAATTCAAGAGAAAAAGTAGAAGGGAAGATTTGCTCCCAGAAATCCTATCTTAAAACTTAGTTTCTAGGTTCTCTTCAGAAATAGAAAACTAACAATGAAGATGAAAGCTAGAAACTGACTGGCATATATACAAATAGTGACTGAAAAATAGGCACAGCTAAGTGAGTTTTATAATCTACAATATGTCCATCTCTCCACCTCAATCTCATCTTCTCACCTACCAACTACACAAAGATCAAAACTGAAGAGGTTTTGCACACCTGTGATTGTGCCGTTTTTCAGAATTCTGCTGTGAACCAAAGTTGTGTTGTTGCTGCTGCTGTTGCTCTGATGAGTTGAAGTTTTGATTTGTTACTACAAATGGGCGTTTTGGAAGGTTGAATTTCAGACCACCAGATCCAGGTGCTTCTGTTTAGTTAAAAATATATATATATTTAGCCTTCTGTCTACCACAAAACACATGTCTACCAGTTCAAAAAGAGAGTTCTATGGCTATCAATTCCACCCCAATTTTTTTCCTCATAAACAATGAGGTCCAGATAAATAAAGTGTAGCAATTGTGGCTGAGGCACATACTATACAACTCTTAAAACTACTTAATAAATTAAAGCTGGGGTGGGTAGGATTAAGTAATTCAGAAATGGAGGAAGTACAGTACTCTCATCTACTGCAGACAGGAGAGCCCAAATGGTAAGAGTATTGATCTACAAAATCACTCTTTTTCTCTTTAAATAAAAAAGGAATCCTCCTCTTGCAACATAAAGGAGGCTGTTGCCCATTTTTGAAAACGTTAAACGCTGGATCCAGGCTGAACTATTAGTACAGTGACATACCTGAATCCCATAGAGATTTTTTGTGCAAATGAACATGATTTCCTCTTGTATTGGAAGGTAACTCCTATCTTCCCAACCCTTTTCCAGTTGCATTATCAGCCATCAGCCATAGATGGCCATGAACCCTAATGAGTGGTTTAGGATATAAAGGGCTACAGTGGGGAAATCACACTGCAGGAATAGAGATTTTTTGTATGTGGGTCAGCATTCAATCGCATATATTTAAATACTAGTAACACAGATTGCAGTGGCTCAAGTGCCTAAGATGCTGACTGGAAGGCGGAAGGTCAGCAGTTCGATTCCTGAGTACTGCAGGACGGAGTGAGCTCCCGTCTTTGTCCCAGCTCCTGCCAACCTAGCAGTTTGAAAGCAAGAAATTGCAAGTAGATAAATAGGGACCACTTCCGTGGGAAGGTAACAGCATTCCATGCGCTTCGGTGTCTAGTCATGCCAGCCACGACCACGGAAACGTCTGCAGCAGCAGACGGTGCTGGCTCTTCGGCTTTGAAACTGAGATGAGCACTGCACCCTAGAGTCGGATACGACTGGTTTTCAAGCAAGGGAAACCTTTTAACACAGATCTGCTTTGGATTAGCAGCCAAATATGATTTCTTACAGCTTGCTTCTTCCTGCATAAACGTGAGCTCAGCACACTTCCTCTGTGCTGGTTGACCAACAAAAAGGAAAGACAAGCAGTTTCCACATGTTTATATATCTAGCTGCCATTTCAATAGTAGTAAAATCTGCTTCCCTTTAAAAATAATGCCCCCATTCAAGTGTACTTTTAAAAACCTATTATTCCTTATCATAGATTATAATAAGGACTTCTTTGTTTACTTCCAGAGCTAAATTTATGGATACTACTGGCAAACTGGCAGCTGTATCTATCAGCTCCCAAAATGACATGAAGTAACAAACAATGGGTACCACCGAATAATTTCATCAGATATTTTTTTCTTTAACCTTTGCTCCAGCTACTCTAATTCAAGTTATCTGGTTATAATCGTAACTTAAAACTGTGTCAAAGAAAACTGTAAAATGTTTTTGCACACAAAAATTATTTGACTATAACTAATAATAATAATTTTGTGTCATAAATTATTCTGGGTTGAAAGGATTTTTACTGGAGAAACTCCACTCATGTGATGCCTGAATGAGGCTCCTTTCATGTTCCCAAGAGCTGGGACAGAGACAGGTGCTCAATCCATCGTACAGTACCCGGGTCTTGAACTGCCAATTTGCTGGCCTTCCAGCTAACAAGGCAAGCTTCTTAGCCACTGAGCCGCTGCAGCCCCTTTGACTGCAACTGCTAATTATAGAGAGCAATAAATCTTCCTTCTTCCGTCCTCACTAATCAAGTGTTACTTCCTTTAATATTCTTGCTCTCATCTTTCCCCCCCAAGAACCCATAAACTCACGTTTCATCCGATTCCAAAGCTGTTGCCCCTTCTTGGGTTTGGCTATATCCTGATAGGAATGTTGCTGCTGTTGCTGGTGCTGCTGGTGGTTGTAGGAGGCATTTGACTGGTTTTGTTGGGAGAGTGGCCCTCCATTAGGTCCACCCTGCTGTTGCTGTCCCCCAGAGCCCATGTGATGGTTGCCATGCTGTGAAGGATGGCTGGGATGTTGCATAGGGGACTGTGGTGGGTTAGGAACTTGCATTTGCTGCTGCTGGCTTCCATAAGACATCCCTCCATCTTCCATACCTGGAACTGGAGGCTGAAAGAGAAGAGATTTGTGCTGTGGCTCATCCTGCAAACAAATACAGTGTGGACCAAAAGTCGCCATACATAACAGATATTTATTTAATTTTTTATATTTATACCCCGCCCTACTGGTGGAAGCACCACTCAGGGCGGCTTACAGCGTGAAGCAAATACGACAATAAACATCTATAACGGAGCCTGGGCTCAACGTCTCTGGAGCAGATGCAGTGACGGCGTCCCCTCCCTCCAGCCGATGGTGGGGACTAGGGGGTGGCGACGAGGTCTTCCTAAGTCGCCCTTCAGGGCCATGGATATCTTGGAACACGCGCTCACCATGAGTTGGGGAGAAGACTTCATGTGTGTGTGTGTGTGGAAAGAGGCAGCTAACATGCAGAAAATTTTCTGTAAGATTTTGTAATTAATATTTTGTCTTCTTCTTCCTCCGTGTCTAGGCCAGACATGACACTGTCAAAATGAAGACACCTTTTAGTGTGAAAAAGATTAGCCAGCAACACAAGATTGCTGTTACGCACGATTGTGGTTCAAAAATATCACAATCTTTGAGGAGGCTCTTTTTGTGTATCCCAATATTTTGTCAATAAAGGTACATTTAGCTACAATTTCCCATTTTCCTATGTACGTTGCTAGACATATCATCGAGCATTCTTGACAATTAGCAACACTAGCTAGGACTGATGCAGGCCAGGGTCCCGTCTGGCACCAACTGGTGGTTTTGGACCAGCCAGAATTCCAATGAGCTTAAACTTCCAACAAGTACATGTCTGAAAACCCTGAGATGACTAAATACCTACAACCACAATTCTTTGCTATCTACTCTTTCAGTAGAGTAATGCTATCTACTCTATCAGGAAGCAATGTCAGAAAGTAGCACCTCTTCTGTTTAGTCTCTGGTGAACTACAGTCGTCTTCCAACACTTTCTAGTAATTTCAATGGAAAAGAGCAGGTTGCACAGCGTAACTTTACAATGTGATATTCAGTTAGCTTTCCCATAAATTAGCCACATTTTAAAAATCAAGTTGATTTTAAAGCAGTTGTTTAATGATAATTAAACACATTATGTTTTGACTTTACAATAATTTAATTTATTTCTATATTTGTTTTTTAAATCCCCAGTCAGGAGCTTGAGATGCTTTAAGCTCCTGACTGGGGATAAAAGTAGCAGGTTAATTAAATAAAGATGGCAGCTCATCCACAAACCATAAGTCACAATATAGTGGTCTTGAAGATAAATAACTTTAGAAAGGTAAAGCTAAGAGTGTGTCTTTTCTTGCTCTTTCCTGACACTCATGTTGTAATCTATCAAGACCTCTTCATTTTAAACAGGCTAAGACACCAATGAAGATTCCTGGAAAGGATTTCAAACTGGTTCATACTGAGATGATTAAATGTTTCCTTCACTTTGACATAAGGAAAAGGTACTTAGGGGAAAGTTAAGAAAATCAACTATCAATTATATATAATTACCTGGTTCATGCTCCCTTGGTGCTGTCCAGGAACTGGTGGCTGTTGGGGTACTGCAGATGGGTAAGAGCCTGGAACACCATACTGGCCAGAAGAGCCATAGCCAGGATACACATTCTGTAGGGAATGTATACCACATAGCCAGGTCAGCAGAGGTATATAACAGATCAGCGATTTCACAAGCACGCAGGTAACACCTTCCCCATGCTTTTGAAGATATACAGCATAACTAATGGTGGCCACAATATCATATCTTTGTTTCAGTCTCCACTCTCAACCAATGGATTCTATTTAATAAGTTTCCAGCCAGGTTGATGTCCAGAGAAAGCTCACCTTGCTTCAGTGTTATTTTGAAATTTCTTATTTATCTTATATAAAATCCTCCTTGACAATTACAATGGTTTTGCTAAAATACAGGGATTGTTGGATGCTTAAGCAAAGCCCAACAGACAGGAGGATTCATCCAAATCTGATTGTCCCTTCCTACAATGTAAGTAGAGTATTTGCTGGAGACATTATATTGGATAAGAGATAATTCTGGGAGAGAATCTAGGAGAAAATCCATTTTATTATTACTTACCATAGGATAATAATAATTATAGGGATAGAGGTAGCTATATTGTTGATACCACTGGTAGTACTGTTGCTGCTGCTGCTGGTGGAGAGATTCACTCTGTTGGGCCGTGTACTATAAAAAGAAACAACACAAATACATGATGGCATCTCTAATGATCCCTATGGAGAACAGTTTGTATAATTATGTATATGTTATACATGTTATGTGCATTATTTTTGAGTCACTTGTGTTATTTTATTATATGTGTATGGTG
Organism: Bradypodion pumilum; assembly: GCA_035047305.1. Classification (NCBI taxonomy): domain Eukaryota; kingdom Metazoa; phylum Chordata; class Lepidosauria; order Squamata; family Chamaeleonidae; genus Bradypodion; species Bradypodion pumilum. Next base: position 32,833,351 of record JAWDJD010000008.1, on the reverse strand, counting down.
TAAAATACTAATACTAATAATACAATATTTATTTATTCATTTGTCCAATTTATATAGCTGCCCAACTCGAAACGACTCTGGGTGGCTCGCATTAAAATCAACAGCACAATCTAAAACTTAAAAACCGTAAAAACCCAATTAAAAATACTACAAAAGTTACCCCAAACAGCTAAAAGAACGAGGGAGCAATATTGCTATATCAGCCAGCAGGCGCTGGTCACCGCATCACCAGTGCCCCACACCTACTTTGCAAGCCAGGTTTTTAGTTCTTTCCTGAAGGGCAGCAACTCTGTCTGGAGTCGTAACTCAATTGGCAGGAGGTTCCATAGGGCCGGAGCAGACACAGAGAAGGTCCTCCTTCTGGTGCTAGAGAGGCGAGCCTCTCTGACAGATGGTACAATAAAGAGAACCTCTCCGGTCTGCTCTGTTGGGATGGACAGATGTTCTCGGGGTGACGCAGTCTCTTAAGTATCCTGGCCAAATACCACCTAGGGCTTTAAAAGTTATTGCCAGCACCTTGAATTGCACCCAGGGGCACACCGGTAACCAGTGCAGCTCCCAAACAAGTGGAGAGGAACGGGCATAACGTCTGCACCCATCACCACCCGGGCAGCTGCATTCTGGACATCAAGGGCAGACCCATGTAGAGCGCATTACAATAGTCCAGCCTGGAGGTGACTAGGGCATGCATGACCATGAGCAAAGAGTCCTGATCTAGGAGCGGGCGTAACTGGCATATGACACGAAGTTGTGCAACAGCCCTCCTGGCCATGACTGCCACCTGCTCATCGAGCAAGAGTTGTGAGTCCAGGAGGACCCCCAGATTACTCACTGGGTCTGTTTGAAACTGGAGCATTCCATACCTCAGTGGGTATTACTGTCCGACATACTTCTGCAAAAAATCAAAACTCTAGTGTTCTTTGGGAGTCATGGGGTTAGAAATTTGAAGGGCTGTGGCCCCACGCAGCCAAATAGGAATCATGACTACGCATCCCATGAATCCTTAAGGCACAGTTGCAGCAATTTTTCAACATTAAAGGCTCCCTTCATAGGACCATCAAAATTGAAAGGGATCCCTAGGAAGCCTTGTAACGTAAGAGGTGTGTGTATGGGGCGGGGGAGCAGGGGGAATAAAAAACCTTTAATTCAGGGGTTCGCAACCATTTTCAGCCATGGGACAGACCACGCCTCCCTCAGACACCTGAGCGGGCCAGAGTGGTGGTTCCCCCACTATAAATACTGCTATAAAACATGCCCACGGCTATCATAAATGTATTTACGATGGCTGCAGACTCATTTGCGGCTGCCGCAAACGCGTTTGCAATGGTCAGACTCATTTACGATGTGTTTATGACAGCCGTAAATGGGTCTGCAGCCAATTTCGGTGGTGGCTGGAGCGAGGTTGGGAGCTGGATTATTTTGTGCTGCAGGCCAGATCTAACCCGCGGGCCATAGGTTGAGAATCCCTGCAAATTAAAGATATCATCAACATTTCCAATACAGGCCAAGGACAACAAAAATTCAAACTTAGATATCTTTTCTGCCCTCCCTGAAACACTCTCTGAGCAAGTTTTGAGTTGTTACTGGTAGGTAAGGACCTGAATTCTAAAGATGAATGAAAGCAGACAAGTGTATTAAACAGGCAAAGTTTTTTCTAAACATATAAATGCAGTTAAAAATATCAAATCATCTCACCTGGGCATTAACCTGTCCATTGGTGGCATCTTTATCGTTGGAAGAGGCAGCAGCAGCAGCAGCACTGGCCTTGCTAATACTAGCCAGGGCTTGACGGGCCTTTTCCCATTCAGGGTTCTCATGCATTGGGCCATCCATTCCGTTTTCTCTGGTGCTTCCGTTACCCAGATTATACTGAGGAGCCCTGCAAGTGCCAGTTTTCAGATATTAGTGGATTACAAATTTAGACGTCTTATTTCAGTTTATCATTACTATAATATTTATTTTTTTACAATGTTTCCAAGTAGGGTACTGCAGTGGCTCAAGTCACTAAGATGCTGACTGGGAAGCGGAAGGTCAGCAGTTTGATTCCTGAGTACTGCAGGACGGAAATGAGCTCCCGTCTTCATCCCAGCTCCTGCCAAACTAGCAGTTCGAAAGCAAGAAATTGCAAGTAGATAAATAGGGAACACATCGGTGGGAAGGTAACAGCGTTCCGTGCGCTCCGGTGTCTAGTCATGCCTGCCACATGACCACGGAAACGTCTGCAGAAGCAGACAGCGCTGGCTCTTCGGCTTAGAAACAGAGATGAGCACTGCACCCTAGAGTCGGATACGACTGGCTTTCAAGCAAGGGAAACATTTACCTTTACTCCAAGTATTGTCTTTGCTTGAGAAAATCAAACTTTTTGTTTGTTTGTTGCAATTTTCACTTCTGGTTGCTTAGTGAATGACTTTGAATAGGACTGAATTGATGTCAGCTCCAAACTGATAATCTTGTTTTACTGTGAGAGTATGCTACAAAGGTTTCTTAAAGTAGCACCCTCCTAAAGCAGCTGAGACCAGCTATAACAAAAAGTATCACCTGAAAGCTCATGCCAGCTATCAAGTTTCAGAATTCAGATTTAAAAGCTTTAGGACAGGGGTTCCCAGCCTTTTTGCACCACGGGCCAGACCACACCCCAGACAACTGAATGGGCCGGTCACATGGTTCCTCCCACTGTAAATGCTGTGGTAAAACATGTTTATGGCAATGTTTACGGCAAGCGTGGGCACGTTTTACAGCTGTCATAAACGCGTCCACTTCTGCTTCCAGTAGCGGCGAGGGCGGTGGTGGGCCACATGAAATAATGCCATGGGTCGGCCCATGGGCCGTAGGTTGGCCACCCCGCTTTAGAATTATGGCTCACTCAATCCTGTGTAACATCAGATATGTTGAATCCATGGAAACTGAAGAATCAGGACAGCAGACTCATTCCAAGACTAACAGAGACACACTGTGGCAGTGGAGCTAATGAAATGTAATGTCATATAATCAATAGATGCAGAAAGGGGAGGCATATCAGAGACAAAGGAGGATATTCTGCAATATTAATTCAGGCTAATTATTACTAAGACAAGCGTAAAATGGATTACATCCAGACAGTTTTGCAAACCTCTAGCCCAGGGGTTGGCAAACTACGGCCTGCAGGCTGGATCCAGCCCATGACATCATTCCAGCAGCCCCCCACTCTCGTTCCAACTGCCACCAGAAGTGGCTGTGGATGCATTTACATCTGTCAGAAATTCATTTACGGCAGCATTTGCAGCGGGGGCACCATCAGTAGAGCCCCCTCAACTGTCTCATGGAGTGTGACCCGGTTCCCCACTTTAAAAGGTTGGTGAACCCTGCTGTAGCCTAAGTGTCCCTGAGTTCCAGTTCTCTTGGTTTTGAGCCTATTAATATCTTAATATAAAGTATAACTAAATAGAAATATACATACAGAACATAAGCCAATAATTGTATTTTAAATGGTACCTCTCATTTAATTATGGGGAAAAAACCTTAAGAGCTACTAGTCAACATAATTCTTGGGGTACACTGAAAAAGCCTCCTAGACCTAGAAGATAATGGTATTGTGAAACACAATTGGGCATATCCCAGACAATGGTACCCTTTAAGGTGTTTACAGCAACCTTGTTGTGCCAGCTAATCTTTCTCACACTAGGTCAGGCAAAAGGAACTATGGAACGAATACATCAAGGTAACTTCATTTTGAGAGTTTGGAACGAATACATCAAGGTAACTTCATTTTGAGAGTTTGGAACGAATACATCAAGGTAACTTCATTTTGAGAGTTTAAAGTCTGACCTAGACACAAAACAAGAACACAGTTCTTCAGGCTTCCTGTTCATAAGTCTCTATGGTTCATCTACTGACCACATTAATCCATTCCAAACATCAAATTTCGATTTATTACATTTATATCCCACCCATCTGCAGTGTTCCCATTCGATTTCCAGGACACAATTCTTATTCACCAAACATATGGACATTTAATCAGTCCAAAGAGATCTGGTTAGTGAATCAAGTCCACAAGTTATTAAAAGAATGTCTTTATTAGAACAAAAATAAGAAACCATTAGTCTACAGCAGGATCACTACCTACAAAACAAATTAGTTAACTTTATTGTGGAAGTTTTCATGCACCACACCAGAAAACATTACAGAAATCCTGCTGAGGAGAGAAACATTCCAACAGAAGGGGGTATTTCTTAGTCCTCGATGTCCACAAGATAAAATGCCTAGTAACCCTAGTCTAGTTACTAACCTCTGCTAGTGATGACGTGTCACATTCTTGTTTGAAGAGCTTTGCAGTTATATCGGACAGCCAGTGAAAGAAGCATTACACTCCCACAGAGCTGGAAAGCAAGCTGTCGTAACTACTGTGCCCTTGTCAACAGATGACATCGTAATTTTAGGTGCCATCTATATAAGGCACCCTTGGTTGCATGGAATAATTGACTGCAATCAAATAATTAGCAGCTTGGTCAGCTGATATCTGACTGGTCAACTGCCAACCTAGCAACTCAGAAAATGGGTGTATGCACTCCTATTTAATTCTAAGTGTCCTGTTCATAACAAACTATTTTTAGTTAGGAAAACTAAACTAAAAGGGTTATTTTTCCTTGCAGTAGTATCAGACACAGACCATGTCTAGCAAAAGCACCAATCTTTCAAGAGGGAAAAGCAATGTTAACTTGTTACAACAAAAAGCACAGCATTTGGGCTTTGAAGATTAATGTACAGTATTTAAGTTATCACAGGCTAAGTCTGCTTCTATATGTCAATTCTATTCCACAGAATGACATGCCATGATCAATCTGGGCCTGTCCAGACTGCCCATTTAGGGGCAAGTTGGGATGGACATAAAATCTGAGACTATGGTCAGGGTGGGGTGGGAGAGTGATGAGAAGAATCCCCCCCCTCCTATATTATTGATTGAAAATGCAGCTACAGGGAGCTTCTTGATGGGCGATACACAGAAAGGGAAATAAATTTTATTTTACTATTATCTTGATTTATTCCCTGCTGACAAAAAAGGGAGGAAAATAGACCAAGAAAAGGGGAAATGAACCATCATTTGTTTGGTTGTCTTCAGCATGATTCACAGCTAAAGTAACAGTGTGCTTCACAATGGCTAATATGACATGCAGTGCACCATTCAAAAGTAGAGTTTCTGTTAATTAACTTTTTCTGCTTTACTCTGCAGCTTCTCTACAATTACTTATCCTTCTGTTAGTACTATGTACCTACTTCTCACATACAGGTAAGCTATTTTTCTGAACAAAATAATGCAATCAGTTTTATTTTTACTTGCCCTATTCTTCAGAAAAGAGAAATCAAAACCATACTTACTAACATCTGATGATTAAAGGGGGAAGAGGCCCAAAAGCACAAAGTGTTATACAGTACATTTACGTCCAAGGTCTCCTCTTGAATAACTTAGTGATCAACAAAACAGCACCAGCAAGCCATGTTATCATCACTATTGTGACATCATCAGAACTTAAGCAGTCTCAAAACAATGCTTAGCTTTGGATGTCTTTACGCATTTAAACTGCCCATCAGTAGTATCTTTCCTAACATTCACATTTTTCCTACATTATCACTAGCCAGGGATATTAAACTTTAGCTAGATGTTTTAGTGCCAGAAACAGGTTTTACTACAGAACCCCAAAGAATTAAGGCCTACAAAGCAGACCATGAGGACATACATACAGTATACACAAAAACTCTAAATTTCACTCTCTTGCCATATAAATATTTTTAATGTAAATAAAAAAAACCTGAAAATAAAAAACCTCAGTTACGTTTTATTCCCAGCTAATAAAGTACAGGGCACACAAATATACCACACAATGTTTTTCAGTGAGGTATGACAAGAAGCAGAAGTAATACTGTAGGTATCAGTGCACAGGCCACACAGGGGTTTGGTATTCTGAATGGGCTCAGGGAATACTACACCTGGTAAGCCCCAAACTAACTCTTCTAATAACCTCCTGAACATACTCCAAGCATCACTCAATGTGATTTCTTTTAATCTGACCTGAAGGGTTAAGCAAATGTTGGAACAACCTCCCAGATACATCCCTTGATACTAAACAAAGGTAGATGCACAAAAATACAAGCAAAAGCTCTGGACCCACAGAAATAGAAAACATTTCAGCCAATCTCAGCTGCACAATTTATCAACTGGTCTGGTTAGTCTAGTTATTCAATAACAGCAACAGATTCCTTAGTCATTAGACATAAGAAAGTACAATTCTTCGCCCAACTTCGGGTGATTCGCCAGTTGCGCCCGCTCCTGGACCGGGACTCTTTGCTCACGGTCACTCACGCTTTGGTGACCTCCAGACTAGACTACTGTAATGCGCTCTACATGGGGCTGCCCTTGATGACCATTCGGAGGCTGCAACTGGTCCAGAATGCTGCGGCCCTGGTGGTGATGGGGTGTGGACGTTATGACCATGCCTCACCACTGCTTCGGGGGCTGCACTGGTTACCAGTTTGTCTCCGGGTGCAATTTAAGGTGCTGGTTTTGACCTTTAAAGCCCTACATGGTAGTGGGCCAGGGTATCTTAGAGACCGCATCGCCCTAAGGACGTCTGTCCGTCCAACCAGAGCGGACCGGAGGGGCTCTTTAATTGTGCCATCAGCCAGGGGGGCTCGCCTCTCTGGCACAAGGAGGAGGGCCTTCTCCGTGTCCGCACCGGCCCTTTGGAACCTCCTGCTGTGGAACTGCGTCTCCAGACGGAGTTGTTGCCCTTTAGGAAGGAACTAAAGACCTGGCTGGCGGGCCAAGTTTGGGGTGCGGGTGGGGATGGGGGTACCATTGGGTGGTTGGTATAGAGAAGTGTGCCTTCCCCCAGGGTCCCTTTGGTTCTTGCGCACCTTTTAGGGGTGGGTTTTGTTTTTTAAAAAACTTTTAGCTTTTTTATCATGTGTCTTTTATGTATTTACTGTCCACTATGTAAAACGCCCTGAGTTGGGTTGTACCTGAGTGGGCGGTATATAAGCGTGAAAAATAAATAAATAAATAAAAATTCTAACATATAATATACTGTATTGTGCCATGATAAAAACAACAACAGGTAGATTCAAATCAGGTCAGCCATGCTCATATAGTACTGAATATCAAAAACAATGCTGTTATATGCATGAACCAAACAACAACACATAACTAAGAATATGTAGATCCAAAACAGATAACCAAACTTTCAACTATATTTTTAAAAATGATGAGAGTATCTGAAAATTTAGAATACAGTAGTCATTGAAATCTGAAAACCTATCCACCCCTCCAGTTTATACTAATGTTCAAAGAACCCTGAGGAAAAAAAATACAAACCACTGATTAGACTTAAATTGGTGCACTATACAATAAGTTATCTTCAAAGAACCAATATAGGTCTTGGATAACTGAAATCACAGATAACATCTAATTCTATATTTGACACACATACCTGATTCATAGTGCCTCTATCTTTCTATATGTGAATTACCAAACCACCTATTCCTTGTAAACATTACCCTGGAGACAGGAGTAACCCATTTTGATAATATGCCATAGAAATACATATATTATGTATTTCAGGGATTTTAAAAATTGAATATTTTTAGACCTGCAAATAACTGAACCTGCAGACACTGAACTTATGGATTGGGGGAGAGGGCAACCTGTACTGATGTAACATTTCGCAGTGCTGAATACATCTCACAATAAAATTGATATTCTGCCCCTTGATCCTATTATGAATTGCCCAACAAAAATGACAATTTTGTCCTCCTCTAGGTCAAATAATAGACCAAATTTAAAAATGCAACAACTGCACAGCAGTTTGAGTCTGACATACATCTAGTGAAATAATTGAGGAAGCTATATGGGTTAAGGCACAGCTAGAGGACAACTGTCATAAAAAATCCCTCTTTTCCCCCTCCCCATATAGCTTCCTCAATTAATTCACTAGATGTATGTCAGAATGTTTATTTTGTAAACATAACCACTCAAACTGTTTTCCATTAGAGATTCACCTGACAAACTGATTGCATTTTATCACTAGTTGTAAATAACTCTTTGATTTACATGCCTGTCTCCTCAACCAACCAAATTTACACAGCTACTCTGGGCCTCTATATGAAATGTATAAATGTATAACATGAAAATCCACTGTTACATCTGATGAAGTGGACTTGGTCCACGAAAGCGAACATTAAAATACAGGAGTTAGTCTTTAAGGTGCCACAGCATTTTTTTGTCTTTTAGTATTGTTTTCTCTCTGATATGCTTACACAGACTAACACAGCTACCACTTTTAAAAAAGACCCAATATCTAGTACAGTAATACCTCATACAAAGTCCGCTTCGTACAACATCGAATTCATACAACACCGCCTAATTCCTTGAAAAAAGTTGCCTCATACAAAGTTGCTGCGACTTTGTATGAGGCATTGGGGTTTTCCCAGGTTGCATTGTGCATGGGCAGTATAAAAGGCAGGACACATGCATGCATTGCTCTTGTGGGTTTCGCACGAGGTGAAGTGTTTAGGAGTGGTTTTGAGCGTGATTTTGGATTTTTAAAATTTTTTCGTCAGAATTTTTAGAAGCATTCCTGGGATTTTTGCAACATTCTTCAGGTTCTTGGACAATCTGGGTTGTTTGAAATGTTTTTGTAATGTATTTAGCCTTTAGACAATGATTTCTTAAAGTTCTGCCAATTTCCTGTCTGTTTCCTTGACATTGCCGTGAAGTCTGTGCTGTTACAGTACAATGTATCTCTATGGAAACGACGTTGTATGAAGCATCGCGGCAAGGATTTGGATGTTGTATGAGGCATCTCAGCTAGGATTTTGCATGCCTCATACAAAATACAAATCCGTATAAAATCCAAACTTGTGGAATCAAGTATCACTCATTTTAGTTTTAGGCTTGATTTTGATTTGAATTTATATACCACAATTTTCTTCCCAAGGGGCGACTCTGAATTGAGCACTACCAGCTATGACTGACAAAAGGAGCAACCTCCGGCTACTGTATCAAGTTTATTTTCAAAAACAGCTGCTGCCATATCACTTCCCAGAAGAATGTTCTCTCTCCTAAAGAGTGAGAGATAAGCTGTCTCCCAACAGAGTACATTATGCTCTAGTTGAGACAGCTCCAAGCCGTGGGCCATAAGCCAGTCCCCTCCCTCCCATCAAAATAAATGCTCCTCGCAATCACCATTCTGAGGCATGCTGATCCACTATATTGGCAGTCATCTCCATCTCTGTAAAGGGCCAAATGGCTGGGGAGGGCTAAGGAGCAGCCCTTTCTTGAGAAGTCGGCCTCCCCTTCTTTCTTCTTCAGCAGGTAGTAGCGTGGCCGGACGAAGGAAGTGAACCACCAGCCAAGACGAACATCTCACTGTGGGAAACAAACTGCAGCAGTGCCACCTCGTGGGAGACCCTCAAATTCACTTCCTAGGGGGGGGGGGCTTTTCACCGAACTCAGGATCTTGAGAAGAGGCTAAACTCCGTCACAGTGCAGTCCATAGGAATCAAGGGGGGCTCTCCACCCCACCCTGAATTCTTCCCAAGGAGGAAACCTAAGCCAGCAGCTGCCACGTATTTTAGCCACTCTGCCCTTTTACTCCGGCCTTCTCTCTTCTTTACTCCACTTTCCCCCCTTCCTCTACCACCCACCAGACCCTTTTCTGCTATAAAAGAAACCCTCAAATTCCAAATCTATAAAGGCCTGACCTCCCACTCCTGATGTACAAAGGTTGACCAAAAACACTCCTCCTGTCAATTAGGAAAGAGCCTCCCTCACAACTTAGCCACCCTCCCCGCCTTTCCCTTCCAACATTACATCCCCTTCGTAGCCTCTCCCCAAATACTCTTTCCTTCCTTTCCTCACTGCCTCCCTTCGCCTTCCTTCGGGCGCTCCAGAGGCCTACTTACATCCGGGTCTTCCGACTCCCGTGGCCCGCCCACTCCCTCCCGCTTTCTTTCCTCCCCTTCAGCCTAACAAAGCCAACGGCTGTCTGGACTTCAGGCCCCGCGGCTACGGGAGACGCTGCAGTCTGAAGCCAGGGACGCGGAAAGCGAAAGAATTCCCGCCTGCGAAGACGGGGCGAACAAAAACAAGACTCCTTTTTTCGCCCTTCCAAAATGGCGACCAACGACTCTCTCCGCCTGAGTTTCTACGTCTCTCGTTCCAGCTGGTCTCCTTCCTTCCTTCCGGTTACGCTACGGCGGGGGAGGGGAACAGAGAGCAGACGCGCGCGCGAGCGTACGCCGTGACGTCACAGACGGAGGCGCGGCAAGGCTCCTATTGGGCGCGGCCTCCAGTCCCTCAAAATTCTATAAGGGAGGGACTAGGTTGGAAGGCACAGTTGGGACTGCGCTGCGGTGGCTTAGTGGTTAAGACGCTGAGCTTGACGACTGGACGGTTGGCAGGTCAGCAGTTCGAGACCCGAGTGCTGCACGGCGGAGTAAGCTTCCGTCCGTCATCTGTCTCAGCTCCTGCCAACCTAGCAGTTCCAACTAAAGAAATTGCAAGTAGACAAATAGGAACTGCAGTGGCTCAAGTGGCTAAGACGCTGACTGGGAGGCGGAAGGTCAGCAGTTCGATTCCCGAGTACTGCAGGACGGAATGAGCTCCCGTCTTTGTCCCAGCTCCTGCCAACTTAGCAGTTCAAAAGCAAGACATTGCAAGTAGATAAGTAGGGACCACTTCGGTGGGAAGGTAACAGCGTTCCATGCGCTCCGGTGTCTAGTCATGCCTGCCACATGACCACGGAAACGTCTGCAGAAGCAGACCGCTGACTCTTTGGCTTTGAAACAGAGATGAGCACTGAACCCTAGAGTCGGATACAACTGGCTTTCGAGCAAGGGAAACCTTTACCTAAATAGGTACCCTTTCTGTGGGAAAGGTAACAATGTTCTGTGCACCCTGGTGTCTAGTCATATTTGCCACATGACCATGGAAACGTCTGTAAACGCAGACAGCACTGCCTCTTTGACTATATATGAAGATGAGCACCGAACCCTAAAGTCCAATATGACTGGCTTTCAAGCAAGATAAAGGCAACTCTAGGGGGCTCTTTGGCCGTAAATGGCTCCATGGTCATGTGGCAGGCATGCCTGGACACTGGAGCACACAGAATGCTGTCACCTTTCCTACCTAAGCATTACCTGCTTTTGAACTGCTAAGAGCTGGGACAGATGATGGGAGGGGAGCTCACTCTGTCATGCAGCACTCGGGTCTTGGACTGCTGACCTGCTGACCTTCCAGTCGTCAAGCTCAGAGTCTTAATTATTAATCCACCGCAGTCCCTTAAAGGGAGTGAGAGGTCAGTAAATGCACAAATTCCTCACTCTGGGCAGTTTACAAAAAATGCAAAACATCAACAATTTAAAAAACATGACACACTTCCGTGACTACCTACAATAAACCTTTCTGGGTCCTTTGTAGAGGATACTGGGGGAGGTTTTTGTTTGTTTTAGTATAGGATCGCTCAATTTTAGCTCGGTTTCCATCATGTATGATAGCTGGTACTGAACCAACATGGCATTGGTAGGATTTCCCCCCAACAATGCAGCATTATGTCATTAGACAGCAAGCCAATGTGACCAGTAAATAGAAAATTTAAAAATCCAAATTTTCCCTGTCCTCAGAATGAGTGACAATAGAAGACACAATTATTATTTTTTACTTTTCCATAATTTCTGTTTCAGTTCAGTAGAAACTTTTGGCTGAGGCAGAATATATGAAGATATAGTCTTTGAGCATGTGAAGGGTGCTTTGAGCCATCTTTTCCATGATTTACAATTTGGACAACAGGCAAACTATTTTCTGGTGCTCAAATGATGCACAAGAAATCATGGAACAAAGCCAAACCAGGACTATGTTCAGTTGGAACCTTTTTGGTCCACAGCAGATCTACTTGTTTATTTATGAGCCTGATTGTACCAAATCTTGTAAGCACAGAAGGACCAGTTTATGGGAGATTGCTCTCAGTGAAACAACTTTTTTCAATGTGATCAGAGAGGATCCTTTATTGCTCTCTGATTGCACCCTAATTGTGAAGAAACTGGAGCTGGTATAAAGGGAAAGAGGTCATTTGCAGTCAGCAGGTCAGCAGTTTGAGACACGAGTGCTGCATGGTGGAGTGAACTTCCAGCTATGTCCCAGCTCCTGCCAACCTAGCAGTTCGAAAGCAAATAGATAAGTAGATACCACTTCAGGAAGGTAACAGCATTCCATGCACTCTGGTGTCTAGTCATACCTGCCACATGCCCACAGAAACGTCTGCAGATGCAGACAGCACTGTGTCTTTGGCTATGAACAGAGATGAGCACTGAACCTTAGAGTTGGATATGACTGGCTTTCAAGCAAGGGCGACCTTTACCTTTACATGGGAAGGACCATGATGGGCAAATTGTACTCTGAAACCAAAAAGGATGAAACAAGGCATCCTGGAGTGCAGGAAAGAGGCTATGTAATATTCTTGTCTCCATTGAAAATGAATAATTATTAGAGCAGGTACAACAGTGAGAAAGGGCTCTTGTGCTTTTTGCTGCCTCTCTAAATATAACTGGAAGCACTGAATCACTGTAAGAGAACAGGAGAGAGGAACAGCTGGTGCAGAGAGTGTCTGCCTTCTCCCAACAGATTTTTAAGAAGCACTGCTCTCCATCTCAATACTTTGCCAAATGCTGAGATGTGGCTAATAGGCAAACAAAGTGACTGTTGTTCAGTCACACAGTCAAGTCCCACCCCATGGACCACAGCACTCCAGGCTCTGTCATCCGCCATCCTCCAGAGTATGGCCAGATCTACGCTCACTGCATCAACAATGTTCTCTAACCATCTCATCCTCTGCTGCCCCCTTCTCCCTTCTGCCTTTGATCTTTCCTAGCATCAGGGCCTTCTCCAGTGAGTCCTCTCTTCTCATTTGGTAGCTTCAGCTTCAGTATTTGTCCTTCCAAGGAACAGTCAGGGTTGATTTCCTTTATGATTGACTGATTTGATCTCCTTGCAGTCCCGGAGACTCTCAAAAGTCTTCTCCAGCACCACAGTTTGAAAGCATTTATTCTTCTGTGCACAGCCTTCCTTATGGTCCAGCTCTCACAGCCATACATTACTACTGGGAAGGCCATTGTTTTAACTATGCAAACTTTTGTTGGCAGGATGATGTCTCTATTTTTTTTATTATGCTGCCTAGGTTTGCCATAGCTTGCCTCCCAAGGAGTAAGTGTCTTTTTATTTCATGGCTGTAGTGATCTTAGATCTCAAGGTAAAGTCTGTCACTGCTTCTATTCCTTCCCCTTCTATTTGCCAGGGAGTGATGGGGCCGGATGCCATGATCTTGTTTTAATTTTTTGATGTTGAATTTCAAGCCAGCTTTTACACTCTCTTCTTTCACTCTCATCAAAGGCTCTTTCGATCTTCACTTTTCGCCATTAGGGTAGTGTCATCTGCATATCTCGACTGCTGTCTACCCAGCAGGAAATCGAAATTAAGACTTGAATAATTCAAGTGCGCTACTTCTGGCTGGCAGGGCAGGTGTGGGGCCTTAATGGGAATACGGCTCCAGCCTGTTGGCTCATCCACATTTAGTGCTCAGTTAATACCCCTCCCTCTGTGTTGTTGCATCCCCCCCATTCCCTTTTATTCTTTTAATTGGGGTGCGGGGTAGTAGGGTGGGTAGGTGGGTGGGTGATTTGGAATTTTAAAATCTGTTTTTATATGTTTTTAACTGTTGTGTGCCACCCTGAGTCGGGTTCGCCTGATTGGGCGGCATAAAAATTGAAAAAATAAATAAAATTAAATTCTGAACCTGCATTTGCAAATTTTCACTTTGAAAACTCCCAATCATTCCAACTTAAGTTTGACTACCTAAATTACTTTCTAATGGCAAAAGTACAAAATCTAAGTGAAATCTGAAATTGCAAACCACATACAAATATAAACAGGTGTAGCTTGTGAATTATGTTTTGCAGTTTTCGTCGCTTTTCTAAAATCATGTATCTTGTCAAAGTGCTCCATGACCACCACCCCAAACACACATATACAGACAGGTGCATACAGAATGAAAGTTAAACACTGTTTAAAATAAAGATTCCCTTTTATTTTAAACCGGGCAAGGTCCAAACGCTTGTTAGTGTTGGGGGGGGGCTCTAATGAGGAGCAAAGAGGTTGGTGGGAATAGGGGTGACTCAGGGCCCCTATTGGACTCCCTTTACCCCCTCATATATCCCTATAGTGGTGGTGGTCTCCACCTTTCCAGTATGTCCACTGTGAGACCATGGAACAGGAATGAGTCATCGGTCAGTGACTTCACTTGTTTTGCATTTCAACCTTAGAGAGCTGCCATTTCTCCCCCTCATCTTTTTGCTCTTTCAGTCTATCTATTCTTTCTTGCATTCACTCAGCGGTGGGCTCAAAAAAAAATTACTACCACACTGTGGACGTGGTATGGTGAGCATGGCCAGGCAGGGGAAGCCCTGTGTTGCACCCGAATTAGAACTACTGTATTTTAATTCAAAACTTGGATGGGTGGGGCCAGCCAGAATCTCTGCTACCGGTTCTGGTGAACTGGTGTGAACCTGCTGATGCCCACCACTGCATTCACTCCACCGTTGGACTCACTCATCAGCTCTTGCACGCACTTGTTTGCAGTGATGCACTGCAAAAAAATTTACTACCCCACCCTGGGCTTGGCGAAACTCTGTGGGCATGGCTGACTCTGTGGGCCATGCCCACTTGGCCACCCACACCATGGCCTGGGGTAGGGAGGCGGGTGTGGCTGGCCAAGTGGGCATGGCCTGGGGGAATTTCTGCTACCGGTTCCTGGGATCCGTGGGAACCTGGAGCAGTACACCACTGCTTATTTGTATATAAACTCGGATTCATTTATTCTCATTTTCAGAAGTGCGTATCTCACTCCAGTTGTTTTCTCTCATTCATATATTCACTCGTCTCTTTTCCCTGTTTTGTGACTCAGCCTTGTCCTGTTGCTCTGCTGTACCTTGGTCTCTCATATATATTTTTTCTCAATGCCCCTTCTTTAGCCTTTTCTAACTCCTGCTTCTGATAATATCCTTTACATCCCCCAAGGAACAACCTCCCCTGACTTCTTTTTTCTTGAAGAGGGCAGGCCAAAGAAACGAGTGACGAAAAGATCCAGGTGAAGAGGCAGAGAGCACACAGTGAGAGAGCTCACTTGGGTTGAGCTCCAATAAGAGGTGAGGTTTGCTCTGTGTTAGTTGGATGGTGTGGATGTGGGTTGGGGTCTTCTGGGGGGGTGGGGTGCATCTAGGTCAGGAATCCAGTCCGGCAGGGGAGGTCCACTTCTTCGCTAGCACCGACGTAAGACGCTCGCATGCTGGGGGAATACTAGGGGATGACATATAGAGATGAATGAAGATGTTATAATACCCAAAATATACATCATAATAGCAATAGGAAGATAATATTCTGTTTCAATCCTTTTTTTATCCATTGGAAAATGCATTTGGCAGCTTTGGAGTACAGAAGAAATGAGCACTTTGTGTGTGAGAGAGAGCCTGTGCATTTCTCCCTCATGCGCATTCTATGTTGAATATTATTAACAAGTAATGCTAGATTAGGGACTGCGGTGGCTTAGTGGTTAAGACGCTGAACATGATGACTGGAAGGTCAGCAGTTTGAGACTCATGTACTGCATGGCAGAGTGAGCTTCCATCTCTGTCCCAGCTCCTGCCAACCCAGCAGTTCAAAAGCAAGAAATTGCAAGTAGATAAATAGGGACCACTTCCGTGGGAAGGTAAACAGAGTTCCTTGTTTAGTCATGTCCTTGGAAACATCTGCAGATACAGACACTCTTTAGCTATAAATAGAGATGAGCACTGAACCCTGGAGTCGAATACGACTTGCTTTCAAGCAAGGGTGACCTTTACCTTTACCTAATGCTAGATTACTTGGATCTAGTTGTTTCAAATGTTACACTAAATTTTGGGGGGAATAGGAAGGAGGAGATTTCTTCAAACATTTCATTAGCAGACTCTATTGTACAGCACGGGTGTAATATCTTATACTCAAATATACTTTAGTAACATAATATAAGCAAATTGCAAGAAAAATGATTTAGAAATGTTAACACCATCAGGATATGATTTGAGTTTTAAGAGACTATATGTCTCTTTGTGGAGTGTATATTTATGTTACTTGAATGTATTGTCAATTGTTTCTTTCATTTAAGTTCAATAAAAAACAGGTTTTGTTTTTTTTAAATGTTACACTGCCATTTCATTTGTACAGCTGATGTGTTTGGAACAATTACTTTTTTGGAATCATTGGCGTTCTCCAGCCTGAATGGCTAGTGGCAGTGCTGGCTAGGGGATTTTGGGAACTGGAGCCCAAGAGATATAATGTTTTGAAGCTCTGTGGTTAAGTACAAAAAATAATTTTTTAAACAAAGCCTTCTACAAGTGGAGATATCCCTCCCTGCCAGCCTTTATTTTAAAACTCCAGTCTTCTAGTATTTGACAAGCAATCTTTCTGCGCAGTTCTAAGAGAGCAGAATTCACATCTATTTACTGTATATCAAACTGCCTACATCAACCTGCCTGCATGCTAAGTGCAAAAAATATCTGCCAAACACTTTTCATTCTGAGTATATGCCTTGTTCTGGCAAAAGGTCATGGTATGAAATTCTTGCCAGTTGCCACTTCTGATTTTGTCCCTAAGAAACTCTTGTTTTTGGCAACTTTCATTTTTAACAGTAGAGGCCTGGACACATGTCAAATATACTAAACTAGTATAGTTATCGTCTATGAAATAAGACAGCTATGGACAGTTTGGTAGCCTATAGTTGAGTAGCCTAAATTTGGGAAGTTGGCAACCCTACATATTGACCATATATTCTGGATCACCAGATTTCTAACAGAAATTTGTTCCCTATTTTTGGAGCCCATCTAGGGCCAAAAAAAACCTTCCTAAACCTAAATCATAACAAGCTGTCAAAGACCTAGAACACCACGTGCTTCATTTGGTTTCTGTATTAGGAGGTATCTGCCACACCACTATCTTACTTACCGATGGGGGTGGGGAATGACGATCAATGAGGGGGACATTCTCAAATCGAGGACTGCCACTGTACGAAGCGCTTTGACTCCTGCAAGCAACACCGACAATGAAGTTAAAACTTCGTCCCCCCACCCCATTCTATTATCTCATATCCAGGAAGTAAGTCCACTCCCAGATGTACCAGAAATGCTTGATATCCCTGTCCTGCCAGCCATTCAGAGATCCAAAAGTGCCTCTCCAGAAATCTTTGATAGGAACATTCTTGGGCCAGAATCCTGTTGGTAACTATAAATGCGGAAGGGCAATCATGCAAGTTCATTGCACCCCTGCCTTTACTCTGGTTGCACAATCTGTTGTCCAGATGACAGCTTGGAAACTGTGCAATTGCCCTTCCACGTGCACTAACACTGAACAGGATTTTGGCTTTAGTTCATTTTGGATGACATCACTGAAAGCTAAATAAAGGATCCTGTCCTTACCAAGATGAAAGTGATACTTTGCTTGACTCTGGAATCTGGATTCCCTTGGTGTAGTGAAAGAATGGGTGCATGTCCACTTGCACAGTTAAGGTTTTTCTTTTTAAAGGTAATGATGCAGGTCCATGTGTTTTAAAAATCCCACAACATTCCATGTAGGACAAGATAGGAATGTCAGAGTCGTCTGCTGACTGTTGAGTTCTCCAGAATGTATCTTCAGAATGGGTGGTACAAAAAAGTAGGGCTGTCAAATCATTCAATTATACATTGGAGAAGTTTGACAATATGCATTGGTGATCTACATGATACTGCATATTTACCGCTATCTTAGGACCAAGTTTAATTGCAGACCTTATGGCCAACAACATCTGGCCTGACTGGGAGAAGTTGCTATGCCCTATCTCCTTTTTGTTTATATCACCTTATCTAAGGAAGAGTCATGGAAAACTCAAATGCTTGCATCCTTTTTGACATTTAATTTGGTCCCAGTACAGGGACTGTCCTCTGCAGAATTCATATTTAAGATAAAGCTGGATGTAAGAACTCCAACCATCACAGCTAAACTAACAAGGTCCTGTTTTGTGCAGTTCTTGCTTCCTCTCAAAAAGGAAAGGCAAGATCGAGGAAACCTTTTTCCTATATGCATAGAGAGACTTACACTCAAATGTCCTCCACTAACCTAGCAGTTCGAAAGCAAGAAATTGCAAGTAGATAAATAGGGACCACTTCGGTGGGAAGGTAACAGCGTTCTGTGTGCTCCGGTGTCTAGTCATGCCTGCTACATGACCACAGAAACATCTGCAGCAGCAGACAGCGTTGGCTCTTCGGCTTTGAAACAGAGATGAGCACTGCACCCTAGAGTCAGATACGACTGGCTTTCAAGCAAGGAAAACCTTATACCAAGAGAATTCACAGTTCACACATATGTATCAATTGACCCTAAGTTTAGCTTGGCTTCAGGCTTCTTTTTGAGCTGGCATTAGACCACATTCTGATCAAAACCTTATACCAGGAGCTAGAGTAGGGAAGGGGGACTGAAAACACATGGAAGAGTGGGAACAGCTGTTGATTCGGGGCCAATGGTGGCTGATATTCACTGGGTTTAGAGGGCTGCCATGCTAGATGGGGATGTTTAGCCCCACACATCTTTAGGATTTCCCTTTAGGAGACATTGATTAAAAAGGACCATAACTGCTAGACTATATTATCTTGGAAAGCATCTCTGATTTGGTGTGTGGAAAGACCCCATTTTGTGATAGGTGACCTAATGGCCAGCCTGAGTTCTTGACACTTATTCCTGTATAGTGCCACTTGAAAGGAAGCTGATACAAATTAGTTTTCAGCTCCCTATTACGGGAACAGGGTAGGAATGGGAGTCGATGAATGAGACACATAAGGATAGAGAAGTGAAGAAAACTAAAGAACTGATGAGTTCACCCGATGAACAGCTTCCTTTAGTGGGATTAAGGGTTTTGGTGATAAAGGAAATGTGAAGTGGTGCATAATGGATACCAGTTTGGTGAACTGCAGAAACAGAGCATACATTATCCAACAACCTTATGGACGAGACATGGAAAGTGACTGCCTTTTGTGTTTATAATGCCAGGATGCTTCCACATATAAACTTGGTGTGATGACTAAATCATTTCGTTTTTAAGTAGAGACACAGCAGGACTGCCCCTGTGCAGAGGAGACAAAGGGAGTTTCTAAATTGGGACCACAACCTACAGCGACCCTGGAAACAGAAGCAGAACAGAACCCGTGCATATGCAAACATGGCCACTGCCATTTTGTTTGGCCCGCTCAGCTGTTTGAGGGTGAGTAGTCTGGCCCATGGCATGAAAACCTTGAGAACCTCTGTTCTAAATGAAGCTTTTTCATGGTATGTTTGCCCTCTCTCTTCTTCATGGAATTTCATGGAGATCCAGATGATGACATCTTCTGCTTGTTACCACTCGTCACAGATTCTTTTATTTCCCCTTCCCCCCCTAAAAAAACGCATTAAATGAGAAAAGGCAAAGTAGGCTCACGCTGTCTTTAGCACTAGCAGTCCTTCGTATGAATCGCTTAAAGTAAAAGGAAGAGAGGAGCAGCCAGGACTTTACACAAGCTGCAGGCTGATCTAAAAGCATGCAGAGGAGGTTGTAGGGAGTTATCCTCTCCTTGGGTAAATGTAGAGGTGTTGTGATTGGCAAGACTATTATTACTTTGAAAAAATAGAATTTGGGGAATAAATTCTTCTGGTTTTGCTTTTCAACACAGAGATAAAAGCATTTTTCCAACTGATATCCAAGAGGGAGAGGGGACAGTTTACAGATAATTAACACATATTGATGAGGAAAGGAGATGTACAGGACAAGAAGAATGAAATGATCAGAAAATGTCAGGGGACAGAAGAAGGCAAAGGGAAGGTTAGGGAGCAGGAAAAGTTATAACGGCTAATTAGATTATGGGTTTTTGTGGGGGAGGCAACCCTCCCTTCCCACCACCACTTGCGCACTCAAAGCTGTGCCACTCCAAGCCCCCTTCCGCCTTGCGGGGTGGGGTGGGTGCCATGACCAAGCACGCGGGGAGGGGGTGGGTAGGTCGGGGGCTACTCACATGTACTGTGAGATGGGGGCGTTGGAAATGGGTGGGGCTGAGAGGCGCAGGCTGCCATGGCTGCCCCAGCTTGAACAGTGACTATAGGAGCCAGGCAGGGTGGGCCTGGTCCCCCCCGCGCGCACCATCGGTGCCCTACGTGCCTGGGGCGTGAAGGGGTCGTCGTCCTCCATGTCATCGTAGTCTGAGTCCCTAGACAGGAATCCAAGGAGGAAGAGGAGGAAGAAGTAGAAAAACAGAGCGTGAGTGAGAGGTAACGTTAACAGGAACCATCCCAATTAATGCTGATGATGGGAATATTTCATTTTTTTTGGACTACAGCTCCCATGCATTGATGGCATTCGCCTCTATTTCCAGTCCCTGGCATGAATTTCCAGGAATAAAGCCCTAGGTCTCTTAAGCGCATAACAGCACTTCTTCTCCTAGCACAGTGAGGGTGAACCTATGGTACGTAACGTGTGCCAGAGGTGGCATTCAGGAGCCCTCTCTGTGGTCACCCATGCAGTCACCCCAGCACAGAGTTTGGCCCGCTCCTTTGCCCAGCAACCCAATGGGAGTGTTTCTTCCTTCCCCCAGCAAAGAGTTCGCCACGCCTTTCTTCCCAGCAGCCCAATGGGAGCGTTTCCTTCCTCCCCTGTTGCTATGTTGCCATTTTGCAATAAATAAATGAGTTTTGGGTTGCAGTTTGGGCACTTGGTCTCTAAAAGGTTCGCTATCCCTGTCCTAGCACCTCACTTCCACACTCTGGAGTTTGGTGGGCCTACTTTGCTCATGACAGGTGCAATACATACAAGCCAGTATATCCGGGACATATGAAGTCAGGATGGCATGGCTGGAATGCTCCTATCAAGAAATAGCTGTGAGCTGTTATGGCTGGAATAACATGTTGCAGATAAGCAGGCCTGGCAGTGCAGTGGTTAAACTGATGTATTGCAGCCAAAACTGCTGACATTGTGAGTTTGATCCTGGCCAGTTCTCAACAATGAGAACTCAACATCCTTCCAAGGTTGGTAAAATGAGTACCCATCATGTTGGGGGCAAAATGCTAATTACTCTGTGAACTGTCCAGAGAGTGCATTAAGCGCTACGGGGTAGTACATAAGTGTAATTGCTGTTGCTATTTTGCCTATCTGCATTGACTCACATGTCTTGTTGTCTATCATCCTCAAATTCACAACACACACCATTTCCCCTCATTCTGATTTTCTTTGTGTTTTGTTTTTCCTTTTCTTTGCCTCAAACAAATTACAGTGGTACCTCGTGTTACGAGTGGTTCGAGTTACGAAAATTTCAAGTTATGAATGAAAATTCACTCGAAATAATGCCTTGACTTATGAAGTTAAATCACAAAAAATTCATAAGTCGAAATGTGGTTTCCCATAGGAATGCATTGAAAACAATTAATCTGTTCCAAAGGACAGGGGGGGGGAAGGTTTTCAATGCCAACTTTTTTCTGACCTCCGGAATGGATTAATTATTTTCAATGCATTCTTATGGGAAACCGTATTTTGACTTATGGATTTTTCATAGTATGAAAGATCCCAAGGAACAAATTAAATTCATAACTCGAGGTACCACTGTAATTAAAATGAGTACCCAGAATGCTGGGGGAAAATATTAATTACCTTGTGAACGCCCAGTGATTGCACTAAGTACTATATTTATTTATTTACTATATTTTTATACCGCTTTCCTCACCTATTGGTGACCCAAAGCAGTTTACAGACAAACAAGGATGATAAATTACATAAAACTTGAAATACAATTAAACATTGTGGCTGAACATCCGAGGGAGCCTAAGAGACAGCATCCAGGCTCAATGTCAGTGACAGAGCCTGGTACTCAACATCCTCTGCAACATCCTCGGGCATCTTAAGGCATATACTATATGGTATATAAGTGTAATTGCTATTGCTATAACTTGCAGGAACCTTTTTCCTGTGAGCTATCTGTGGTTCCTAACACGTGAATGTTTTAATGTGATGAAAACAGAACTGCTGGCTGGCCTCCTGTAACAAGAACAACACTAGTCAGTTGGCACTCACTACCTGGCAATGTTATTTTTGCCCATGGCATTAGCTTTAGTAGTTCTGTTTTCACTGCACGTGGAGCAGCCTGCCCTTCCTCCTCCATGGCAGGTGGCTGGATGGGGGTGTCCAGGAAGCACATGGTGGCAGTGGCAGTGACAGACGGAGTCTCCCTAGCCTTTGAAGACATCCCCACTGTTTCCAACACCCTCCCTGGTCGTGTTGCTGTCCAGCTGCCCACCGGGGAAGCAATCCCAATGGAAGAAGGGAGGGCTTCAGTCTGAGGCCTTACTGCATTTTAAATGACATCCAATGTGCACTATATTAAAGCCCAGTAAGTCAAAAGTCATGTGAAGCAAAAAATAAAACAAAAATGGTATTAACCTATAAAGCCTAAAATCAGGGATGCCCCAATTTTTTGGGCCATGGGCCGGTCATGTGGTTCAGCGGGCCGGTCATGTGGTTCCTCCCACGAGAAACGGAAGTAAAACAGAAGGAGATTTTAAGCTGCCATTTTCTCTGCTTAAACCAGGAGTGCCCGATCTATGACTCGTGGGCCAGATCCAGCCAACGGGTTGTACTTTGGGCACCCCTTCCCTAAATGGCTTTGGACCACAATACTTGGCTATTACTCAATATCTTCCTGATTACTCATGCCTGGACTACTTGTTTATCTCAGTCAGGGTGACTCAGGAGACCCACCTCAAGGGTAATGAGAAAAATACCCACCAGAAACTGCTCCTTTCCAACACTGGCCCTAACACTAAGGACTGTTTTACCACCCATAATTGTCGGGCCTTGTCTTTGTCTATTTTTTTTCTTGGTAGGCACATTGAATTTTTAAAACAAGCATATGACCTGCTTATCACTAAGTTAAACCAAGTCATTTCCCCCTTTCTTTCTTTTCGACTAAAAGCCACTGCTGCTAAAATTGAATTTAAATTGTATACATTATTGTTTTATTGCACTGTTCTTGTGTATTTGTATAATGTGTATATATTTTCTCTGATGGATGTTCTATCTCCTGTTTTTGTACTTAAGCCGCCCAGAGTGACTGATACAGTCAGAAAGGTGGGATACAAATAGAGAAGAGGCTCATTCAGGCATCCTCTGAGCAGAGTTTCTCCAGCAAAAATCTTTCAACCCAGAGTAATTTCTGACATGAAATTTATTTATTTAGTAAATAAGCAGGTAGGTAGATAAGCAAGCAAATAAATAAAAGTCACCTCATGTTGACTCTGGTTTGAGGCAAACATGTAGTTTTGGCCTAAGCAAGCAATAACTCTGGGGAATTTGAGAAGAAAATTTATCTGGAGCAGGATCTACGTTCTTTAAAGGACTCATAGCTGTTGATTTGTAAGTCAATGATGCTCGAGTTGACTTGAGGGTTGTGTGTGTTTCCCTAGCAAGAACATACTAGAATTCAACAAACAGCAGCCTGGCTTACCATTGTGTGTGAGCCTAGTCAGTATAAGGGAATTTCATAAATTCAAACTGTACAAAAGTGAGTAGGCTTAAGCAAATAAAGCCAAAGCAATCACCCTAGAAAACTGATATATCATTTTTTTTAAAAAAATCTCACTTTGTCATACAGTACAGCAATTCTACAACATATCACAATTAAAATCCCATTAAATTACAGAAATCCATAACATCCAAGGCATTTTATAAACTAATCCATCAGTTTATTCACTTCAGTTAATCTTCACTGTGTGAGCATGCAGGTGAACATTTTTTGCTGCTGACTGAGGAGGTGCTATGGGGCCATTCAACAATTACGTGATCCTCAAAGGGGGAGGAGGGGGTCTGCCATCCAAATTACAGAAAAATTACGTGGGGTCAGGTCAAAATTACATCATCTATTTGGAGCTGTTTCTAACCAACAGTGGGAAACCAAACCTGTGCATAAAAAGAAAGGGTTCTATTTACCTTTGTGCCTTGCTCCATGCGGTGAAAATGTTTCCTGGTTGCAGGGACAGCTAGAGGCTAGACTAGAACATCGCTTCCTGCTTCAGTGCAATTGGCCTGCCCACCCATTTCCCCTGCAGCGCCACCACTGGTTGGTGGTGCAAAATACAGTACTATTTGGTTCAGATCATGTAATTTTAAAGGGGGGAGGGGTCAAAGCGAAAATTATGGTTGGATTACATAGGGGGGAGGGGGGGTCAATTTCCCCCAGAAAAAGGATCACATAATTGTTGAATGGCCCCTATTGATAGATTTATTTATCTTCATGCCCAAGATCCCAAGCTTTAAAGTTCTGATACTACCTGTTCTGGAATCTCTTCCACGCACGAGGCAGACTGCAGACAGTTGTAGTGAAGGAAATGGCGGAGAAGAAGGAAAAGAGGAGGAGGAAGAGCAGTCCTTCCATTCCATCATAGCACAGCCCTTTCAGGGCATCCACATAATCCTAGGAAACAGGGGAAATGACACAATGAGAGGCCTATCTTGTGGACAGATTTTTGTTTGCCTTTCTCTTAAAAGCTAGTCAAAAGCCTGTCTGATTCTGCTATAGGAATCCTGTTTGAACCACACCAGCCTGCTCCAGCCAAGTTTTTAGACCAGGGGTGCTGAAACTTTTCAGGCCGTGGGCCAGTCATGTGGTTCTTTCCATCAGAAACAGAAGTAAAACGTGCCTTGCAATCTGTTTTTCAACAGGATGAGGTAGATTTTTAGGCTGCCACTTTCTCTGGTTAAACCAGGGTTGTCCAAACTATGGCCTGGGGACTGCATCCAGCCCCCGACACCAATTTTCCCATACAGATGTATTTTACGTCCGCTTCCAAGAATAGCAAGGGCAGCACAGGCCGGATGAATTGGTTTCGAGGGCCAGATTCGGCCCCCAGGTTGTAGTTTGGGCACCCTTGCTTTAGACTAAGGAGATCTGAGTTCAGTTTCTTGTTTTATAGAAAATTTGTTCCTAATATCACCTACTCGGTTTCTAACCTGCATCACAGGCTTGTTGTGAAGATAAAAGACAGGACCTATATATTCTTCCCTGAATAATCTGGAGGAATGGTCATATTTTTTTAAAAGACATAAATGCAGACCTGAATCAAACACAGCATATAAACAGCCAAATAGGAAGGATCATGAAATCTGTATATCAAAGAGCATCAAGATGAATACAGTTGCCCATCCTTGCACTAGACCAGGGTTACTCAAACTTGGCTTTCCAGATTTCTTGGACTTCAGTCCCCAGAAGCCCAAGTCAGTACACTTGCTGATTGGAGCTTCTGGGAATTGAAATCCAAGAACATCTAGAGAGCTATGTTTGCTGACCTTTGTACTAGAGAATTTTGGTGTCTTTTCCAGGAGACATAGAAGGAGTCGCAGTAAGGACTAACACAGGTTTATTGGTTGATGGTCAGAACGAACATGTGGTAATGGCGGAGATACCTCACATTATATACAGTAGTACAATACATTTGAATCTGGCTGCATGGTAGCTCATTGGCTGCTACCGGCGTGACGTCATCCGGGTCACGCCCATCTTCGGTGGTGGATCGGTAGTAGTTTGCTGTTGCGGGGAGTTCCCGCGGCTGCAGGTGATTTGAGGAATGATAACCATGTGAGTTGAACACTCGCAGCTGCCCTCTATAGGCAGCTTGCTCGCGTTCCTTTAACAGCTGGGTTACATTGTGATTGTGGCCAGGTTACATTCATACATTTCTTAAAGCGACAATGTACATACATATCAAGCAACATTGTACATACACAACATCCCTCCCCCCTAGGATGGGACGAAGTCCCTCAACCATTGTGGCTTGCCGCACGTGCGCCTGGGGCGAGCGGCCGCTCGGCCTAACACAGGGGAGCCTGGCTCTGCGGAGTCCTGTCCTGCAACGGAAAGGGGGGACTCGTTAGTGGCTCAGTGTGGGCTCTGTGGTAACCTTGCATTGGGGGACGGGAATGGAATGAACAGTTGGGAAGTGAACTCCTGCCTACCGTTTGAGGAGCTGGGGGTCCCCCCCCAGCACGAATCTCGGGACCGACGAAGAGACCCTCATGGTCTCGCCACCCCCCGTTCCCTGCCTGGGAGTTCTGGGGACTGTGGTGGGTGGGCTCCCCCCCCCCCCGATGCCTGCCTTGGGGGTGTTGGTCTCCGGGGAGCTGGAGCTATGGTATATTCTAACACAAAAGGACTGGGGGGACTGGAGGTACCAGGGGCTGAACTGAAACCCCTCTTTTCGCTAGGACGGGTGGGGGACCACTCCGCTACACCCCCCTGGTACCGCAACTCATAATCATCATCAAACTGATCCCTCTCTTCCAAAGTATCCTCCTCTGTGGTTGAGAACCGAGGATATGCATTTGTATCCCCGGGTTCCGCCGTGTCTCCCCCTTGGGTAATGCGGGTGGGGGAGGACCCTAACGCTGAATCCCCTTCACTAGTGACCCGCCTTCTGAGTTGGTTGGCGTGCCTCCTCCAGAGTAGACCCGAGCTAGTCTCGACCCTGTATGACACTGGCCCCGTCTGCTCGATGACTGTCCCTGGAACCCACGCTGGCCCTGACGCCGCGTAATTCCTGCAGTGAACCGGGTCCCCTGCCAAAAAACTTTTGGAGCTCCCTCCCCCTATGTTTATGTTTCTCCCTTCATCCTCCACCCTGGACGGATCCATCCGGTCAAAAAGTGTTACCGGACGCCTCCTCATGAGGAGTTCGGCTGGGGAAAATCCTGAAGCTAAGGGGGTTATCCTGTAACAGATGAGGAACTGGCACAAATGAAGGTTCAACTCACCGGGACCCATGCGCCGCAGTGCGTCTTTCGTAGTGCGCACTTGGCGCTCTACCTGACCATTTGTGGCGGGGTGAAACGGGGCAGCGGTGATGTGCCTGATGGCGTTCCACTCAATAAACGTCTTGAACTCTGCAGATGTGAAGGTACTAGAGTTATCGCTAACAAGGACGTCTGGCAGGCCGAAACAGGCAAAAAGCTTGCGCAACTGCTTCATGGTTGCGGCGGAGGAGGTGCTGTTCATAGGGATTACCTCCAACCACTTGGAGTAGGAGTCGACTACCAGTAGAAACATGGACCCGCGGAAAGGGCCAGTGAAGTCGACATGGATCCGGGACCATGGCCCGCGGTCCGTATCCCATTCCCTATGGGGTAACCTGGACTCCTCGGGCCAAGAGCTCTGGCAGCTCTCCCACGTGCCCACTAAACGCTCTATGTCCCCGTCTATCTGGGGCCACCAAAAGAAACTCCTGGCCAGAGCCTTGGAGCGCACGATCCCGGGGTGACTGGTGTGCAATAGTCTCAGTACTTTGGCCCTCAGCTTCTCTGGGATAACTACCCGCTGGCCCCAGAGTAAGCAGCCCCTTTCCAGCGACAGCTCTACTCTGCGCCTAAAAAATGGCCTGAACTCTTCATCGGGGGGAGTCGTGGGCCAGCCCTTCCTAACCCAGGAACTAACTTGGGCCAGTATCTTGTCGGCCGCCGTGGCCTTGGCGAGGTCGGCCTGGACAATGGGGGGTGAGTCGAGAGACTCGATCAGTAGGACTTGGTGATCCTGCTCTACCTCGCATGTGGGGTCCCCTACACTTGGGAGGGGAGATCGGGACAGTGCGTCCGCATGGGAGATCTCCTTCCCTGGGCGATAGACCAGCTCATACTGGTAGGCGTTGAGGAAAATGGCCCAACGCAGCATTCTGGGGGATAGAATTTGCGGTGTGGGTTTGCCGGTAGTGAAGATCCCCAAAAGTGGTTTGTGATCGGTCACTACCGTAAACTCGCGGCCGTATAAAAAGTCATGGAACTTTTTCGTTCCGGCGATGATGGCTAGGGCCTCCCTATCAGTTTGCGCGTAATTGCGCTCGGCCTTTGAGAGGGACCTAGAGTAGTACGCTACCGGGGCTTCCCTCCCGCTCTCCAACACGTGGCACAGGACCGCCCCCACCCCCACTGGGGACGCATCACAGACTAAGACCACTGGTTTTTTCGGGTCGAAATGGGTCAGGACAGCGTCCGAAGACAGGAGTGACTTAAGTTCCTTGAATGCTCTCTCCTGCCTGTCCCCCACCGCCAAACCGCGTCCTTTTTGAGCAGCGCATGCAGTGGCTCCGCGACCGATGCCTTCCGAGGCAGGAAGGTATGATAAAAATTTAGGAGCCCTAGAAATGACTGTAGCTCCGGTTTTGCGGTGGGGCGAGGGGCATTCTTCACAGCTGCAACCTTTGACTCAGAGGGTTTGATCCCGTCCGGGGTTACCTTAAAGCCTAGAAACTCAACCTCCCTCGCAAAGAATACGCATTTGTCCCTCCTCAGTCGAAGACCTGCCCTCTCGAACACAGAAAGGACCCCATCTAGCCTCTTTGCCAACTCGAGTTCGCTCCCCGCCATTATCAACACGTCGTCGAAGTATGGGAGGACGCCTGGAAGCCCCTTTAAAAGGCGTTCCACGAGGGACTGGAAAATTCCGGGGGCCGAATTCACACCAAACTGAAGGCGCGTTACCTTAAACGCCCCCTTGTGCGTCACTATCATTTGTGCGGCGGCAGCAGCCGGGGTTACAGAGAGCTGCTGGTACGCCTGAGCCAGATCTAACTTGGCAAAACACTTCCCCCCATGTAACGTGGCCAGCAAGTGGCTGACCACGGGCACTGGATATGCATTTGGCCGAATGGCCTTGTTAATGGTACATTTATAGTCTGCACAAATCCTGACTTCCCCGTTCGACTTAAGGGCTGTAACAATCGGCATTTCCCACTCCGCCGAGTCAACTGGAACCAAAATCCCCTGCCCCACCAATTTGTCCAGTTCCGCCTCGATCTTGTCCTTTAGGGCGAAAGGCACCCTCCTTGGTTTGAGGCGGATGGGCCGGATTTCTGGGTCCAGCTCGAAGGAAACCGGGGGCCCCTTGTATTTCCCGAGCCCCTTCTTGAAAACGTCCGGGTGCACGTTGCACACGTCCCGCATTGGGTCAGTCTCGATGGCGTTAATGCCGGACAGTTCGATTCCCAGGGGAGCAAACCACTGTGTTCCCAAAAGGCAGCACCTCCCCCCTTTGAGGACCACTAAGGGCAGTTTCTCGGAGTAGTTCTTAAACTTCACCTTGAAGTTTCCCACCCCCAACACCGGGATCCCATTTCCCTGCACGTCCCGTAGGTGTGACCTCATGGCCCGGAGCTTGGGCCGCTTATCTGGGGGAATACGCATAAACTCCTTTTGGGACAGGATGGAATAAGATGACCCCGAGTCTATCTCCATCCTCACTGGGACCCCTTGCAACAGTACCTCTACGAAAAACCGCCGGTGCTCCAGGCCCACGCAGTTCACGCCTTCCTCACTGTAGCTGGCTGCGACCTTCCTGGTGCCGGCCACCTTACGTTGGTGCGTTTGGGGATGGCTGGAACTCCCCTTGTCCTCGACTCGCCCGCGCCTGCATACTCGGGCGATGTGCCCCTTTCGGCCGCAGTTGTGACACTCGGCCTTTCGAAACGGGCACCTTGTGCGGTCGTGGGACGCCCCACAACCGTCGCAACGGCGGTCCTGCCGTTCTCGGGTCTGCCGCTTCTCACCACACTTCTTGATCCTCTGGACGTCGTCATCCTCGCTGGAGTAGGGGTCCGCTGTGGTGGACGACTCCTCGGACGACGTTGGTGTGCCAGCGGGCGGCTTGGGGGCCCGCCAGGCCGCCTTCGCTGGTGTCCGCCGAGCCGCTTGTACTGGTGACCTGGCCCTCTCGGACGCGGCCCCTCGGGACTTGAACAGCCTCACCCCGCTCCTGGCCTCCTCGGCTGCTTGGGCCTCCCGCAGTACCTCGTTGAACGTGAGGCGTTGGTCGCGGGTCATCAGCCTCCTCTGCAGCTCCTCGTCCCTCAGACCACACAACATGCGGTCACGGAGGGCCTGGCCCAGGTCATCCCACTGGCAGTGGACCGCCGCAAGCCTGAGGGCCGCCGCGTAGGTGGACACGGATTCGCCCAGTCGCTGGTCTCGCCTGTGGAATGCGACCCGTGCTGGGAAGATCGAGACGAGCGGCTGGAAGTGCTCACCCAGTCTCTCCAGGATACGGTCGATGGGGACCTCGTCTACCTTCCGGGGGGCCACCAGTGTCATCAGGATCCGCAGCGTGGCCGGCCCCACTTGGGCCAGGAAGTGGGAGCGCATCTTCGCGTCGTCGTCGACGCCCGCGGCTTCCATCGCGTGCCGAAACTGGCACTCGTAGAGCTCCCATTGTTCGGGCTCGCTCACATCGAACTGGTACGCCTTGACCTTGGGATTCGCCATCGTTCCCACCTTCGTCGCCAATTTGGTGTCTTTTCCAGGAGACATAGAAGGAGTCGCAGTAAGGACTAACACAGGTTTATTGGTTGATGGTCAGAACGAACATGTGGTAATGGCGGAGATACCTCACATTATATACAGTAGTACAATACATTTGAATCTGGCTGCATGGTAGCTCATTGGCTGCTACCGGCGTGACGTCATCCGGGTCACGCCCATCTTCGGTGGTGGATCGGTAGTAGTTTGCTGTTGCGGGGAGTTCCCGAGGCTGCAGGTGATTTGAGGAATGATAACCATGTGAGTTGAACACTCGCAGCTGCCCTCTATAGGCAGCTTGCTCGCGTTCCTTTAACAGCTGGGTTACATTGTGATTGTGGCCAGGTTACATTCATCCATTTCTTAAAGCGACAATGTACATACATATCAAGCAACATTGTACATACACAACAAGAATCAAATGTGTAACTCTTTTGAATGGATTTTAAGAACTGGTTGTTTGTTTCTACCCCCAACACATAGTTTCTTTCATGTTGTTTCTGCTTGTCTTCATTTCTGAATGTGTATTTCTCTACAAATGCTATACTGTAGCCTTGGGTCTTGTTTTATAGTCTCTCTAGATTAGGGGTGGCCAAACCTTTTGTACCGTGTACTGGTCATGTGGTTCCTCCCACTGAAAGCAGAAAAGGCAGCCACGCATGCACATAACTCTGCCGTAAATGCACCCACGGCTCTCATAAATGTGTTTACAACAGCCACAGGTGCATTTATGGCAGCATTTTGTGCATGTGCGGGCGCATTTTACTTCCACCTCTGGGAGCGGCATGGACCAGATGATTTGGCACCATGGGCCAGATCCAGGCCATAGGCCATAGTTTGGACATCCCTGCTCTAGAGAGTGTTCAGACTTTTTAAAAAGTATTTTACATCCCAACCTTGCCAAGGACGGAGTTCATTGTTAATGTCACAACTTAAGGAAACATGGTGAAAAGATAGGATATTGGAATGAGCTATAAAAGGTTGAGGAAGAAAGAAAGGTCACTTCAATGGAGATACCAAAGAGGGTCTGTAAATCACCTATTTAGCAAGATGAACAAGAGTCAGGCTGTTACCTTGTGAAGTCCCCGGCAATTAAGCAGAGCGACAAGGTGGTGGAAATTGCTTTCAGTTGTGTTCAAAGTGCTCTGGATGGACAAGATGTTCTTCTGCAATGCAAAAAGGGTGTTTTTATTTTTTCACATTTATATCCTGCCCTTTTGGTGCAACCACCACTCAGGGTGGCTTGCAATATATGTAAGTCATTGTCGTCTGCTACTCATATCTGAGTACAGTATACATTTTTTTTCTTGGAAATCATAATGACAAACAGGAAAAATGTCATTGGTCTGCATTTGTTTAAGGTAGATCCCAGATTGCCATGAAGTGACCCACACACTGCGATCATGGAGCCATCCCCTGCAGCACGTATAAAATGAGACATGCAGGATTTACCTGCAATGCACTGCCACAGCCTTGAGGATATTAACAAGGTGCACCTTCACAGGCAGTCCATCTGACACGGCCTCTTCCACCTCCATGACCGTTGGGAATCAGAATAGTGAAGTGGTTCCTCCTCTGGTCATTTTGCCATTGGGCCCAATATGATGGTTTCCAGTGGTATTTCCTCCACCCAGGGGTCCATCACCCCACCTAAAGGAGCTCATCCGCCCATAGCCATTGGCCCCTTTAGGGAGTCAGGTTATTTACCGCCACCCAACACTTGCCATTGAGTCACTGGCTGGACAGTCTACTCCCACAGTGGTGAACCATGGGACTCCAGGTGTTCTTGGACTTCAATTCCCAGAAGTCCTGTTCAGCAGGAGTGCTGACTTGAGCTTCTGGGAATTGAAGTTCAAGAACACCTGGAGTACCAAGGTTTGCCACCACTGGTCTACTCCATTACCATAGTGGTAAATATTAAGAAAAGCATCCCCTAATAGCCAATAAAAACACAAGAAACAAAGCCAGATGGCGTAAAAAAATCTTTTAAAAATCAGCTAATGTGTGAGGAAAGAATCTAGCAGCCCTGGCTAAGAGCTCTCTTCCACCACTCTTCCTAACTTACTAAGTCCCTTCCTAGTCTTGAAGAACCCCTAGTCTAGTCCCCAAACACTTCTCCTTCCCCTCCACCTCCTTGAGCACCCCTGCTTACCTCAGCGGCAGGGAAATGGGGGATGGCTTCTCTCTCCAATCCATACAGCTGAGAGTGTATGTTCGAGAGAGCCCTTTGACACAAGGTGAGCCTCTGTAGAGATATAATAGGAAAGATTATGAGAAAAACACAACACATTTGGAATTAGACAAGGCACAAGCAAGGATCACACAAAGGACTGAAGTGAAGACTCATCTGAATGCCATTTGTGCAAAGCCCAACCATAGATCACTCACTTAATATAGCAGATCAAAAACCAAGCTTGAAATATTTTGGTTTTCCCTTCCTATTTATTATGAATGTATTGTTCATTTAAACATAAGGAGTAATTTTAATTTAATTTAATTTAATTATCACATTTATATACCGCCCACTCGGCCAAAGCCAACTCAGGGCGGTTCACAACAAGAATTAAAAGCACATGTTAAAAACAATTAAAACAGTTAAAACAGTTAAGACTACCCACCCCCGAAAACAAGGGCTGCAGGATCCGAAGGCACCATAGGGAAGAGTTCTTCTACACCAACCACCCCATGGTGGTTACCCTTCCACCTGTGCCCCAGACTTGACCCGCCAGCCAGGTTTTAAGATCCTTTCTGAAAGGCAGCAACTCCGTCCGGAGGCGTAATTCTGTTGGCAGGAGGTTCCAGAGAGCCGGTGCATACACGGAGAAGGCTCTCCTCCTTGTGCCAGAGAGGCGAGCCCCTCTGGCTGATGGAACAATTAGAGAGCCCCTCCGGTCCGCTCTGGTTGGACGGACAGACGTCCTCAGGGCGATGCGGTCTCTTAGGTAACCCGGCCCACTACCATATAGGGCTTTAAAGGTCAAAACCAGCACCTTGAATTGCACCCGGAGACAGACTGGCAGCCAGTGCAGCTCCCGGAGCAGTGGCGAAGCACGGGCATAACGCCCACACCCCATCACCACCCGGGCAGCCGCATTTTGGACCAACTGTAGCCTCCGAATGGTCGTCAAGGGCAGCCCCATGTAGAGCGCATTGCAATAATCCAGTCTTGAGGTAACCAGAGCGTGGGTGACCATGAGCAAGGAGTCCCGGTCCAGGAGTGGGCGCAACTGGCGAATCACCCGAAGTTGGGCGAAAGCCCTCCTGGTCACAGCCGCCACCTGTTCTTCTAGCAGTAGCCGTGAATCCAGGAGGACCCCCAAGTTGCGCACCGGGTCTGTCTGTGGCAGAATAGCCCCATCCAGAACCAACGATGGTAGCTCCCGGGTTAACGCAGGACCCCCTATCCATAGCCACTCAGTCTTGCTGGGATTCAGTTGTAGCCCGTTAGCCCCCATCCAGACCCCCACAGCTTCCAGGCATCTGGAAAGGACTTTGACGGCATCACTGGGGTCCCCATGGGCCGAGATGTACAACTGAGTGTCATCCGCGTACTGATGGTACCGCACCCCATGGGAACGAATGATCTCACCCAGCGGTTCCATGTAGATGTTAAATAGGAGAGGAGAGAGCACCGAACCCTGAGGCACCCCCCTTTTGAGGGGCCTAGGACTGGACCTCTCACTCTCCAACCACACCGACTGGGACCGACCCCTCAGAAATGAGGAAAACCAGGACCACACAGTACACTGGATTCCCAAACCTCGGAGCCGTTCCAGAAGGATACCGTGGGTACTGGGCAGAGCTGTGTTTATTCTCTAATTTTATTATTGTGCCAAATGCAGACACTGGTACTGGACAAAGAATTCAGGACACCACCAATGTTAGTATTAATTTAAAACAGAAAAGGCATGTGCTTTATTTTAATTGCTGTGGAGGTATGACCTGAAAAGTACAGGAATATTTAGGGGAACTGGTGTGAAAGGAGGGGGCCAAATGAGAAAGTATAAAGAAGCTGTTACTTTTTCCTTTCCTTCAAAATGACTGCCATCTTTATCCTTTTAAAGATGAATGAAAGCCAAGTATATGAAAGATCTAGATCAGTGCTTCCCAAACTTTGGGTTTTGGACTTCAATTCCCAGAAGCCAAAGTCAGTCCATTGGCTGGTCAGTGCTTTGGGGACATGTCTTAGGCTTCTGGGAATTGATGTCCAAAACCCAAAGTTTGGGAAACACTGATCTAGGTGGAAAATGGACAACTGAGGCCCTCCACAAGTTTTTCAATTACAGTTCCCATAAACCCGACCATTGGCAGGTCTGATGTTTTGGCTGATGAGAGCTACAGGTATAAAAACATATGGCAGGCCTATAGTTACCCACCTTTGCCTTAGATGAAACTTTATTAATTTCCAAAATGAATACAAAAAGCAGATTTCAGTTTTGCCTGGTGGAGAATTTGGACTGGGTAAAGAATTTAGGATATATCAGTATAGAATTCTCTCCCCCAACACACAAACACGAACCTTCCTTTTTATAAAGAGAAAACAGTGAACACCTACCTGCTGGAAAGGATTAAAAACATCTTGACTGCAGATTAAGTAGTACTGCAAGATTTCTGCAGGGAAAGGAGGGAAAGGTAAAAGAAATCAAACCCCAGGGGCCAATCTAAGTATCAGGCCTAAGTATCCCTTTATCCAGTCCTGGATTCATTTATCTAACTAGTGCTTTAACACATTTTGAAAAATGAAAGAACAACACAAAAAAGTACAATAACTCCAGGAAAGTACAGATGGACCTTAAGCAGGTTCCAAAAGTACATTTATTAAGCAGTCCATAATGAGGCGCGTGAAATGGTCTTAGAAGGCACCTTTTTAACAGAGAAGAACCTGTAACTGTGACCAGGAGACTATGAAATGCAAAGTGTTGTTACATGTTGCCGCCAAGGAAATGTACATTTACTGTGTTTCTCATACATTTTCAACAGAGACGTTGTGTCTTTATTAGTTGTATGACAGACAAGATGTTCAGCAGAAGCTTTAGTTTATCTCAGCAGAATGTCCTCCAAGATTGTGGTATTTTTGAACCGCAATCGGGCGCACCCTGGTAATGGCAACCTTGTGTTGCGGGCTCATCTTTCTCACACTAGGTCAGGCGAAAGGAACTGCAGAATAAACCCACCAAAAGGTGCCTTCATTTTGGCAGTTTCACATCTAGCCTAGAAACAAAAGAAGCACAGATAGCTAAAAGAGACAGGTTGCTAAAACATGAGCTTGGAAATCATACTAGGGGTTTCTGAAGGCTAAAGTCCCAAAAAGCTATTTTGCCAGCTCTGCCTGAATTTATTACCTGAAGTGCTATGGTTGTATATTTCATAGTAGCTGCTATGAAGGGGGAGATTTTTGTCAGGTCTATGGAATGGAGTGTCTTTCAGGACTGCACCATTCTTTCACTGTAACTATTCAGACAAAATAAAAAATAAAATGAAAATGCTCTCAATTCCTGCATGATGGCTACTTAGTCTAAACGACAAGGTTAATTTGGAGCTGAACTGCGTTGGGAAGACTCATTTCTCAACTATACTGCATTACCTTTCTTATATTACAAGTTTTGAGGAAGCCTTCTTTTGGGTGAGGGAGCTAGAATAGCCCCCATTTTGTTTCCCTCAGAAGGCTTATTCTGAGATACTTCTTTAATTTAAGAAATTCGAAATGGCTAACATCATTAAAAAAAGAATGTCCTCTTTGCCAACTGCAGGGGGTTGCTATTACTAGGGATTTCAACTGAACATCTATTTAAAAAACTACACCATTTTTCACAGCAGGCAGATAGTGTCTTCAACAGCACACTTTGTTCAAGAGATGTAGTACAATTTAATAAAGCTCCAAAGAAAGAGGAAATGATTGGAGCAGGCTTGTTAAAAAACTGAAGTCACAGCATGGTATTCCATGTAATGGATCTGTGAAACCAAACTACAATGAAAGAATAATTTGAAGATTCCTCTTTCTTAATTGAAAAAGTAAAATGCATTGAAAATCAATACACACACACACCGAACACACTCTGCAGAAGCTTTAGGGGTGAGGGATGTGTGGCCCTTGGAAATGTTCTGGACTACACTACCCATCAGCCCTAGCCAGCACAGCTCAGGTCAGGATTTGATGGGCATTCCTATCCTACAAAATCTGGAAAACTACATATTCTTCATTCCTGCTTTTTTGTTGTTGAAAATATCCAAAAGGTTTAAAAGGTGTTATATACTAGGGGGAATTCCTATGAAATCAGAAGGAAACCCTAGAAAGGTCTATGGCCATAATGGTGAACCATGGCACCCCAGGTGTTCTTGGAATTCAATTCCTAGAAGCCCAAGTCAGCACTCCTGTTGATCGGGGCTCCTGGGAATTGACGTTCAAGAACAGCTGGAGTGTCTAAGGTCACTCAGCTTTCTTTAACCAAAGAAAGTCAAAAGTGTTGTCATTTCATAAACTACTGACAGCAAGGAAGAAGGCTTAGCCTGCTGAGAGTTCAACTACAACACCTCATAACTTGAAGATAAGCATGAAGATCAGCTAATGATATGTACATCTACCTTTAACTGCAGAAGCGCAGCTATAGAAGCAACTGTGAAAGCTGGCAACCCAATTCTCTAGACAGAAAGCCAATGTTCTTATTCTCTGGACCATGACAGTTTTGATCCTACCTGGGCTGAGTCCAGTCCTGGCCTGGGTTGTGTTCATCACATAGCCATCTGGTTCAAAGCAGAAATCGCTCAGTCCCTGAAAGGGTTGGGAGGAGGAGAGGTTGAGAAACAAATGGTCTCTTTTATCACATTCATTTCTTGACAGATGGCGGAGGCGGGGCAGTAGCAGGTCACTCTGATGGGCACCACAATAGTGGATTCAAAGCTTAAAAGAGCAAAGCTATTACAGTACTTTGGTATATAGGCTTTGAGGAAAATCGAGAGTTCAAGGTAGAGCACTTTAAAAATATCTAATTTTGGAAGGCACCATCCTGACATACCTGTCAAGTTTTGGATTTGAAAACAAGGGAATTTTCTCAGCCAAAACGGGAGACTTGACAGCTATGCTTATCCTGTGCAGCCCTCCAGTGGTGGCATTAGGGCATTGCAGTCTAACTAATATGGGAGGATGGTGGGAAAGAGGGTAAAATACAGGAGTTTCCCAGCCAATACGGGAGACTTGATAGCTATGCATCCTGATGATACTACTACTACTACTACTACTACTACTACTACTACTACTACTACTACTACTACTACTACTACTACTACTACTACTAATAATAATAATAATAATAATAATAATAATAATAATAATAATAATTTCATGTCAGAAATTATTCTGGGTTGAAAGGATTTTTGCAGGAGAAACTCCACTCAGGGAATGCCCAAATGGGGCTCCTTTCATGTACCCAAGAGCAGGGACAGAGACAGGCGCTCAATCTGTCATGCAGTACCAGCTAACAAGGCGAGCTTATCTAAACTCACTGTCACCTCAGCCCCTACCATCCTGATTATGCCTTTGCTAAGCCTATAAACAGAACATACTTGTCTTTTCCTTGCTTTGGCCCTATTCCACCAATGGGTTCCACAAGCTAGGTTTTGAGGAAAGGAAGTAGCCTTTGGGTAGTTGCCAAAGGATCATGCTTAAGGATACTGGACTTTTAGGTTTAGCCAT
Source organism: Bradypodion pumilum (assembly GCA_035047305.1). Classification (NCBI taxonomy): domain Eukaryota; kingdom Metazoa; phylum Chordata; class Lepidosauria; order Squamata; family Chamaeleonidae; genus Bradypodion; species Bradypodion pumilum. The sequence goes on along the minus strand of JAWDJD010000008.1, from coordinate 32,795,239 downwards.
AGCGGCACAATTATATTGTGCCGCTTCGAGTCGTCCATTGGATTGAGGGAAGCGGGATACAAATAAAACATTGTTGTTGTTGTTGTTGTTGTTGTTGTTGTTGTTGTTGTTGTTGTTGTTGTTGTTGTTGTTGGAAATAGTACTAATAGCTATCAGAGATGCTCATCTTTACTGCTTTCCTGAGGTACATAGAAAGAACCTCCTCAAAGACTGGTATTTTTGAACCATAATCAGGCATATCCCAGACAATGGACATCTTGTTGTGCTGGCTAATCTTTCTCACACTAGGTCAGGCAAAAGGAACTTCAACATGAACTCACCAAAAGGTGCTTTCATTTTGGCAGTTTCACATCTGGCCTAGACACAGAAAAAGAGTAAGTCTTCGGTTGTAACCCCACAAGACTTTAAGTCATTACCATGACTTTCTGACACCAAGATGTAAAAGAACAGCCACAACGCACTTTCAATTTGTTTGCTAGTATGGAAGCAATATTGGTGTGTATGGAGGGCATTTTTGTATGTGAAAGCACACAACAAGGAAAGGAAACCCCTGCATCCCTGAGGACTGCCTGTCTCTGGATTATAATATGCACACATAAATGCATTAGCAAATAGGGCAGTCTTAGATTAGGCAAAGGTAAAGGTCACCCTTGCTCGAAAGCCAGTCATATCCGACTAGGGTTCAGTGCTCATCTCTGTTTACAGCCAGAAACCCAGCACTGTCTCCATCTGAAGATGTTTCCGTGGACATATGGCAGGCATGATTAGACACCGGAGTGCACGGAACGCTGTTACCTTCCCACTAAAGTGGTACCTGTTTATCTACTTGCTATTTCTTGCTTTCTAACTGCTAGGTTGGCAGGAGGTGGGACAGAGATGGGCGCTCAAACCATTATGCAGTACCCAGGTCTCGAACTGCCGACTTGCCGGCCTTCCATCTAACAAGGCGAGCTTCTTAACCACTGGGCTACCGCAGCCCCTAGTGCTTACTAATTAAAATCAATGCAAAGGAAGAAGTGTTTATGTATATGTGTTTGTGACAGAGAGAAAATGGTGATAGTGAGAGAATGTTCCTATTCTAGGCCACCCCACTTCAACACATACACATTCCTCTGGCATGAAATGGCAGCAATTAAATTATTGCGCTTCACAGAACACCAGAAAGGGAGTGTCTACGCATGAAGGCCACCCAGCCAGCTCCTTTGCTCATTTACTTGATTGCTGTCCCTTAATGCCCACTTTAGGGTAGCCATGTATTCTTATGTCTGTAGAAATGAATTATAATCCATGAAAACTTGCACTGAGATACATCTGCTAGACCAGGGATTCTCAACCTGTGGCCCGTGGGCCAGATGAGGACCACAGCACCATTTCATGTGCCCCCCCCCCCGCCTTCACCATACCAGGAAGTGCCATGTGGTGGAGGAAGGGCAAAATGGTTGTCAGGCCCCCAAAGCTGTCTGAGGGAACGTGCCCCAGCCCCTGGTTAAAAAAGGTTGAGAACTCCTGTGCTAGACTTAAATACTTTTGTTGTCACTTATAACACTTGTCATTAACCAGCATTGGGAAATACATCCTGTGCAAGGCTTGTTTTTGGACACTTCCTGGGTCATGCGTTAATCTCATGTACATTTCAACTGTACTCATTCATAGAGTACAGACACATTTTGTTAGCATAGGTAAAGGTCACCCTTGCTCGAAAGCCAGTCATACCCAACTCTAGGGATCAGTGCTCATCTGCATTTGCAGACGTTTCTGTGGACATGTGGCAGACATGACTAGACACAGAAATGCACGGAACACTGTTCACTTTCCCACCGAAGAGGCACCTATTTATCTACTTTCAAAGTGTTGCTTGCGACCTTGGAAGGCTGAGTCATCCTTGATCCCAGTCAGGATTGAATTCACAACCTTTTTGAATGCAGCACAGCAGTTTAACCACTGCACCACCAGGGCTTTCGTCAGTCCCCCTTTCCCCCAACTTCTCTCCTTATTTATTTGTATATATGAGGAGAATATCTTGTTTAGCTTGCTTGTCATAAACAACCTGGCATTCTGTTGTGTTCTGTTCTCTTCTTAGGATCCCTGTGGAGTAGGAAGTGGGTCTCTACTCCGCAAGCTTTTAAATGACTGGGTAGGAAAGCACTGATTGCCTTTTCACGCCCTGTGGTTGCTTTAAAAATGAAACTCTACCCAAAAATTATGTTTCTCTAATACAGGAGTTCTCAACTTTTTTGTGCCATGGGTCAGAACACACACATTTATGACAGCCACAGGTGCATTTACGGCAGGCATGGATGCTTTTATGCATGTGTGGGTGCATTTTATGACTGTCATAAATGCGTCCACTTCTGCTTCCACCAGCAGTGAGGGCAACAGCAGGTCACATGAAATGGTGCCACAGGCTGGGACCGTCCCACGGGCCATAGGTTGGCCACCCCTGCTCTAATGCAGCAACCTACCCAGCCCATCACCTGCAGGTGTTTTGGGACTACAAGCTCCATTATCCCTAGCCATCATGACGATGGTGGAGGGTTCCAGATCAAAACCCCAGCTTTTCATGGTTAGCATAAAAAGATGTTGCAAACTAATGCTATATACAACAGAACTGGGTCAGTGAGGCACAGGTAGGGGTTGACAGACAGTGCGAGACTGATCCTTGATATGAGAACAGAGGTGTTATGAATGTGGCCTTATTTTCATCTCTGAAATGTTAGAGCATCTAATTAGATCACTGAAAAGCAGGCTATGCCAGGATCAGATTTGCCTTGAAATATTTTGCTCTGGGTTGTTGCATAGTTTGCAGCTGTGCTGAGATCAATCCCAGACTGTTCTACTCACAATTCCTCCAAATACAGTCTTAGGTTTCATTACCCTCATCCTGTTGATGCTTTTCAGTTTTCCCACAAACAGTCTCATCCAGAGTTCCTTACTCACCACAGCTGCTGCTGTTTCTAGCCCCATGGAGCCCCAGCTCAGGATAAGAACAAAGAAACTCATCACAGTCATTCTGTTGGTAAGGAAAAAAGAGAGAGAGAGAACTGGTCATTAAAGGGGTTTGGTTGACTGACTGTAAAGAACCCTGGGATGCAGAATGTATTCCTAAGGATTGGTAGAATTGCTAAAGTGCCTCTTTGAATGTTATAAAGCAGGAGGTCAGCAACCTTTTAAAGTTGGGGGCTGGGTCATGCTCCCTCAGACAGTTGAGGGGGGGGGTGGACTGGTGGTCGCCCTGCTACCATAAACCCTAAATGCATCCGTGGCCACTTCTGTTAGCAGTGGCGGTGCAGTGGCGACAGTGGTGGTACAGCAGCAGCGGTTGGAGCGAGGAAAGGGGGCTTGATGATTTGGCCTGCGGGCTGTAGGTTGCCGGCCCCTATTATAAAGTAATCTTTCTCTTCTATAGAGGTAAAGGTTTCCCTTGCTCGAAAGCCAGTCATATCCAACACTAGGGTTCAGTGCTCATTCTCTGTTTCAAAGCTGAAGAGCCAAGCACTGTCTGCTTCTGCAGATGTTTCTGTGGTCATGTGGCAGGCATGACTAGACACTGAAGCGCACGGAACACTGTTTACAGTACTTTCCCACTGAAGTGGTCCCTATTTATCTACTTGCAATTTCTTGCTTTCAAACTGCTAGGTTGGCAGGAGCTGGGACAACGATGGGAGCTCATTCCATCTGGCAGTACTCAGGAATCGAACTGCTGACCTCCCGCCTAACAGTCAGCGTCTTAGCCACTTGAGCCACTGAAGTCTATAGGACACTAAATTTTGTAGCATTGCCTTCTAGAACTTTTAACTGAAAGGTATACACTGTGGTGGCTCAAGTGGTTAAGATGCTGAACTTGACGACTGGAAAGTTGGTAGGTCGGCACTTTGAGACCTGAGTACTGCACAATGGAGTGAGCTCTTGTCTCTGTCCCAGCTCCTGTCAACCTAACAGTTTGAAAGCAAGAAATTGCAAGGAGATAAAGAGGGACCACTCCACGGGAAGGCAAAACAGCAATCCATGTACTCCGGTGTCTAGCACAGACAGCGCTGGCTCTTTGGCTAGAAACAGAGATGAGCACTGAACCCTAGAGTTGGATACAACTAGCTTTCAAGCAAATAACAACCTTTACCTTTACTATAGCATGCATAACATATTTTATATGTATCTACATATGAAACCAATATGAATCATGCTTCAAGCAACCAAGCAAATGAATGTTCCCATGGACATCACCAGATGCTCTATATAAAAATAAAATAGACCCATAACAAAATAGAGAGAAGACCTATTCTCTTTGCAAACACAAGCTCAGTAGCAGACTGTGATAAAGGTTGTGAACTGTTAATAGTACCAATTAGAAAAAGCTTAAGACTAATAGTTAAGAATTGCACTTTTGGATTGCTTGGGCAACAAATTTAATAATTCTTCATTCTTGGAGTTCTACGGGTCAGATAGACATCCACATCTGGCTCACCTGGGAGAATGGACTCAACTGGAACACTGCCTAGCTTCCTGTTCAGAAAGAAGTCTCCCACTGGGGGAGAAGCAGGAAGAGTGGATAGAGCAAGCAGGGCCGTAGCCAGGGGGTGGTCAGGGTGGGCATTGCCCACCCTGAGTTAGCCGTTTGCCCAACTCCTGGCTGCTTATATATATGACATAGATATATAACATTGTTGCCCATCCTGAAAAAATATTTGCACACCCATGTCTAGAATCCTGGCTACGGCCCTGACAGCAAAGTCTAGTTTGGCCTCAAGGTCTTCTAGCTGAGTCCTTTCTTCCAGGTGAATAAAAATGACAGAAATAGAGTCCAAATTTTAAATGCAGTTTTTCAGAAATTTGCACATCAGCTCCAAGAGAACAGTTATAAGAACTGTTAAAAAAAATAGGAGAGGACAAAATGGAAAACAAGAGATCTCTTCCATAAAATCCAAGGGGAAATTTAACCAAGACTAGATGTCTTGAAAGATCAACAGAGGAACCACAAATCATTATTATACTAGAAAAGATGATTCCGCCCTCCAACAAAAATAAGTATAGATAGTCTAAAGACTGCTAATACTACTAGAAGCAGAACCCTCTCTGTGTGATTAAGGAAGGCGGGGGGGGGGAATCTATTTGATTCATGCTTGATTTGCACGTGACCCTGTTTTCCTACTCAACATCTGGACCTAACACTGGAGAGACCAGATGTGTCCGCTAGATGGTGCACTCACACGATTACCAGCCACTTGATCTGTTTTGCCAGGCCCAGCAGGATGAAGAGACAGATGATGAGGTCCAACAGCAGCAATAAAATATAGGCCAGCCATCTGGGGGAAGAAGAAAACAAGGACACCCCCTCGATTACCAATGGATATTCCACTCCCAGGTTGTCTACGTCTTTCTTCTATCACAGTGATAGCTAACCTTGGCACTCCAGATGGTCCTGGTCCTGATCAGCAGGAGTGCTGACTTGGGCTTCTGGTAATTGAAGTCCAAGAACACCTGGAGTGCCAAGGTTATCCTTCACTGTTCTATCACTACCGATCACTTCTGTGCAGCAAGAGTTTATACCTCCCTTGTTCTTAACCATGTGGAACATCATCCCACCATCCCTTCTTTCTTCTAGCCCAGGGTTCCTCAAACTTGGCTCTCCAGATGTTCTTGGACTTCAATTCCCAGAAGCCCTGATCAGCAGGTGTGCTGACTTGGGCTTCTGGTAATTAAAGTCCAAGAACAGCCTGACAGCCAAGTTTGAAGAAACCTGTTCTAGCTGATTTCATTTATGCCCATCTGGCTATGTCAGAGGTTGGGGGGAAATTACTTTTCTGGACTACAACTCTCAGAATCCAGCTGGTGGAGATTATGGAAGTGTTCGTTCAAGAAGTAGGGGCGGTGATGACTTAGTGGTTAAGACACTGAGCTTGACAACTGGAAGGTCAGCAGCTCAAGACCTGGGTGCTGAGCAACAGAGTGAGCTCCCTTCATCTGTCCCAGCTTCTGCCAACCTAGCCGTTCAAAAGCAAAAAATTGCAAGTCGATAAATAGGTGACCACAGAAATGTTTACAGAGAGAGACAGTGCTGGCTCTTTGGCTGTAAATGGAGATGAGCCCCATCCCTTAGAGTTGGACATGATTAGCTTTTGATCAAGGGAGACCTTTACCTTAATCCAAGAAGTAAGCTTTCCAACTCCTGATCTGGTTATTCACCCACAGAGTCACACCATATCTCCTCACCCAATCCTTCGGTCTTCTTCATCTTTTATTGATCACCAACCATGTATTCTTCTCCAACCCCTATACTTCACCTCTAACCCTACCGCTCTCACCTGTAGTCCTCCAGGTAGCCAACCTGGTCTGCCAGGTTGCTGGGCCCCCCATTCGCCTCTCCCCAGAAAGGAATGCCATCCAGAGTCTGCGCTACTGCCTCAGCTTGGCGGCGTGTGTTCCTGACCACAGCAACCAGTTCCGTCCGGGGTGCCAGTGTCTCCTCCAGCTGAGTTAGGTCCCCGCGTACTGTTGCTGAAAGGCGCTCTACTGTTTCTGAGACCTGCATATGGGGATGAGAGACAGGAGAAGAATCACAATCTGGTGTACAGAAGGAAGAGATCCATGTGCTACCAGATGGCGTTATGTGGCATGCAGGGCCTTGGCAAATATTTCTACACCAGAAGCACATGGCAAATACAAGGAATTGAGTACCATGTGCTCCTTCTCATATGGTAGCAAACTGCCAAGCTGGACTTAAAGAGCAGACCATTTCTGTACTAGTCACCAGTGACTTGATAATAGAGCAACTCCTGTGTAAGTTGATTCTTGTTTTACCACCACTGCAGGCTCCTCCTCTGTGCTGTATGGACAGAGACAGAATTTGGAGACCATTACTAAAATTATGTAAATTGAATCACTTCCTGAGTCTTACTTATTTTGCATAAGTGTTTTTCTACTTCTCTAAGCAGAAGAGATCTCTAGAGCAGGGGTTCCCAAACTTTTTGAGCTGCGGGCCATTCATGTGGTTGAGCGGGCCGGTCATGTGGTTCCTCCCACCAGAAACGGAAGTAAAACACACCCACGCATGCGCAAAACTCTGCTTTAAATGCAACCATGCAGGTGCATTTATGGCAGTGTTTTGTGCATGTGTGGACACATTTTACTTCCGCTTCTTGTAGCAGAAAGGGTGGGTGGCCCGGATGGAATGGCACCACAGGCCGGATCCAGCCCGCGGGCCATACTTTGACCACCCCTGCTCTAGAGGTTCATTAATGGCTATTAGCCACTTAGTCAAAGAATAGCTTTTCAAAGCCAGATGATGGGTCTCTTTGATTAGCAAGTGTAAGGAAGAAGAGGATGGCTGTCTCCCTTTTCTCTGGGATGCTAGCCTGGATCACATTTCTAGATATTTTCAAATGCTCAACAAGACTGATTCTAGAGCAGTGTTTCCCAACCTTTGGTTTTTGGACTTCAATTTCCAGAAGCCTAAGTCAAAACCCCAAAGCACTGATCAGCTAATGTACTGACTTAGGCTTCTGGGAATTGAAGTCCCCCTGTGGGGCATGGGCCCCACGTTAGGAATAACTGTTCTAGAATGTCAGACTGAGCTGACTTTGAGTGAGATCCCATGGGCATATAGATTGCATATGGATCACTTGTGGCAAGACCCAGTGTGCACAATTTCCCAATAATCACATATCATACTGGAAACAGAGCTCCAGGATAACCCCAATCCATACAGTAGGACTATTGCTTCTTAGGCCCAGGTTGGACCGAATCCCTGACAGACACAAGTGTCACTTTAAAGGGAAATCACTCCCAACAAGGTGACTATTTCCAGTGTGATCAGAACTTTCTCACACTATTCTTATGATAGCCTTTATTCTGCTTATTGTTTCATCATATTTATTTTTGAGAGTTCATCAGCTACTTTCAATAATTTTATTTTAACATGGGTGATAAAGATCTTGAAATAAACAAATAAAGGCAAACAAGGTTCAATTCGAGACCTAACTACTTGTCGTCTTTGCTGTGGGGATATGTTTTGCAAGTCAATTTCCATGTACACAATGGGAAAGTCCAGTGGGTCTCACCAGTATGCTCTGTAAAAGGACTGAGACCTTAAATATGCCCCAGATTCCATGGCAGTGTTCTAAGGCAGGGGTTCCCAACATTTTCAAGCTGGGGGCTGGGTCACACTTTCTCAGTCAGCTTCGAAGGCCAGATGGCCATTTTGCCCTGCCTGCATGATGGTGGTGGCCATTTTGTCCCAACAGCTTCAATGGGGTGGCCATTTTGTTTCTCGAATGCCCTTGGAGGAGTGGGGGGCACATGAAATGGCACTGCAGGCCAGATCCAGCCCATGGGCCTTAGGTTGGGAACCCCTGGTCTAAGGTTTCATAGAAGGGAGCCATGCTGAGCAGTAATGCTATCAAGGTAAGATATGGGGACTCAAGTCAAGTGAATAAGCAGGAGAGTTGTCAAATGTAGATGCAATAGTGTCCCACTTGGTGAAGTAACACACATAGCCACCTAAAGAGATCTCCCTCTCTAGAACCATTGAAGGTAATGTCTCAAATTACCCAGCTGCACCCAATGCCAGGTTTCAAATCACAGATAAGCTGATTTAGAAACAGGTTACATCTAGATGCTGAAAACAACAGTAATTATGTGGAGAAATGCTTTGCGCCAAACCAGACCACTTGTCTACCCAGATTTCTGTTCCTAGCTGATGACTCATGAAGCAAAGGAGGCAGGTATTTTCGGGATGCTACACACAAGTCCAGATTAGCCATATGGTGTGGGCTTGCCATCTCACACCAGCCTGCTGGGGACATCTGCTTGAGATCACTTATCAGTGTGACATGCCTCTTGGTGTCTGATGCATTGTGGCTGTATCTTCCAATAGAATGTGCAGTCTTAGCACATGGTACAGTGAATCAGTTCCCTTTGCTAGCGTTCACTGCATGCTAGCACATGTAAAAACAAACATCAACAATGAAATACCTGAAATGCAAACCAACCCCCTGTAGCTACGTGGCATCTTGATGAAGCTAAGGGTACAGTGCAAATCTTATTGTCATATAATCAAAAGCCACTACACTATGGTGGGTGATGTAATTTTAAAAAAAATCTGTAAGAAAATATCATAACTTGCTTTTAAAAAAAAACCACCCTAAATTCTTGTGGCAATTTTGAGATGAACAGATGCATTTTGATGACCAAAATCCTGTTGCTTTGTGTGGTAAATCATTCAAGCTGACCCAGTCAATGGGTATTTGGTGAGTCAACTTCCCTGTGGATTCATTGTGCCTACTTTAGTGCAATTTACTACATAACACAACAAGATTTTGGCCACTGTGAGCTTCCCCAGATTACAATCAATCCTAACATACTACTTCTTTGGAAATAATGTAACTTGAAACACTTTCTATTTCTGAACCATAGAAAACAATTAATTATTAAGAACTTTCACAAGAACTGATAAAGACATGATTTCCTGGCAACTACTACAGGATATGATGCTGTTACATAGTACGCTGGCTCTCAGCCTATGGTTCATAAACTACTGGTGGGATACAGAACAAATCTACGTGGGAATACAGCATCACTTTCCTTAAATTGCAACATCACCCTACAGGTTTGATGTGTTATTCCTTACCTACCTTCCGCATAGACCATCCAAGGGGCCATTCAAAATTACGTGGGGGTGGGGGTTCAGGTCAAAGATTACGTAATCTATTTGGAGCTGTTGTGCATTCGGCACCAATAGTGAAAAGCTCGAAAAATTAGAGTTTCGATACAAAAACTCTGGATTATGTAATTTTAAGGGGTGAGGGGATCAAAGCTAAAATTATGGTTGGATTACATAGGGGGGAAGGGGGTCTATTTCTACCCAAAAATGGATCACATAATTGTTGAATGGCCCCCAACCATATATGTCCTTTTGACATACTAGTAGTAACTATGGAGTCTCTTCACTTCTCCTAATCCTCTTTCCCTTGCCCACCAGTTTATTTTAAATGAACAACTTAGTAACAGGGTACCTGTAAATAGATAAATGTCCTTTTTAGAGAAAAGCAACCAATTCGTTTCCATCATGGTAAGACTTGGGTTCTTTGATAGAGCGACAGGTGGGACATACGACATCAACCACTGTCACAGATGATAATGGGTTGATTTTCTTTAGAAAATTATCTTCATTATAATTGGCACTTCTTGCAACATACAGTGGCACCTCGTTTAAAGAGCATAATGCATTCCACGGGACTGCTCTTTTAGCGAGTTTGCTCTTTGAGCGAATCACCATTGTAAGTGACCAATTGTGACTTCTGGCAGGAGGGATTGCGAACCCCGATTTAGTTGTTAAGTGAGTTTTTGGTTGGTTTTAGTTGATAAGCGAGGTGACCATTCAGAGAAAATTCTGCTCTTTAAGCGAGTTAGTCTCTAAGCAAGGCACTCTTTATGAAAGGTTTTATTGTATTCCCCAACCACATATTGTATTGGATTCATCCTAAAAACACATGTGAGAAAGGAAGGGGTGTACACCGATAGCCAGGGCCGACATCAGAAATTTCCGGGCCTGGTATGCGGGCCCACCACCACATTTTGGCCATGCCCCCATGGTTTCTGTGCATGCGTGGTCTGTTTGCGCATGCATACATCATTTGTTTCCCGGTGCCGATGAGCCCCCATCATCTCCGGGCCTGGGACAGGAATCCTACTTGTCCCCCACCCCTGATTGCTGTACTGCCGATAGCCACTACTGATTGTGCTAAGAATTGTCAACAATTCCGTTCCGGGTCATTTTGGCATGTGGAAAAGTCTGAAGCACTTGTTCAGATGTTCTTTTTTCAGGATATAAATAAGTCAGAGGGGTTTCCCCACTCCCTCTGCATTAATTCAATCAGTCACTCACCAGAGTATCAATGGAGCTTAGCGTGTGGTTGGCATTCAGCAGCGAGTATGTGACCTGGTATACACCATCATTGGTCTCGCTGTTTCCATAGAAACCAATGCCAATCCCAGCACTGGAAAGAAACAAGAAAGAAAGAGAGATGTGTGTCAGAATGTATGTTTTACAATCTTTATGGGCCCTGTACTTTGACTGCACAGAGGTTTGTACCTGAAATTCTAATAGTATGAAAGTACAGCATTCTGTGCACTCCAGTGTCTAGTCATGCCTGCCACATGTCCACGGAAATGTCTGCAGATGCAGATGGGGCTGGCTCTTGGGCTATAAACAGAGATGAGCACTGAACCTTAGAGTTGGATATGACTGGCTTTTGAGCAAGGGTGACCTTTACCTTTACCTTTGCCTATCATCAAGTTGACTTTGACTTAAACCAACCCCTTCTACGGTTACCCTAGTGCTTGGAATTGACTTACAAATCTCTTCTTCTGGGACCTTGTCACTTGACCAAGGCTACACAGATTGGTTCTCTCTTGCATGGTTCAACTTTTGTTCCACAAATGCCTGATTATGTCGGCAGCTCCTGGGAGATATACCTGTACAATATGAGTGGGGACTTTTTTGTGCTTGTGTCAGGCAAACTTGGATCTGGACTATAGCAAATGTTACGAGTCTCTCCTTCAAACTGTAGGTGAGACCCATAACATTTTACATGTGTTTTGTATTGATGAGTATCCTTTCATGTAAGTAAGTGTCTTACAATGACATGGCACAGTCCATAAATATAGCTAGCATCTAAGTCAGAACTAGGGATGTTTGGAGGTTTTTACTACAAATGTACTTGGAAGCAAAATGGCACACATTTCATTAAACCTTTTTTTTGCTTCAGTGTGATTTATGCCATTTTCTGCCAGCAACCTCTCTGCTTTCTACATAGAGGACAATCCCACACATTTTCTTGACATGTATATCCTTCTATTCCCTCACTGTTCCAAATGTTGCAATATGCCTTTTTCTTTTAAAAAACCAATCAAAATGTAGATTAAAAATCAACTGTGTGATAACATGATTACAAAAATAAACATTTTACCATAAGATGTGTAGCACACTTAATATATGTAGCCTGTTAATTGGACTTGGTCTCTATTTAGGCTCTTTGAGATGCACTAGAACTTGTTTACATTGTGATTTTTTGTCTCTCCCTCCCTCATTAACCTCCCTTTGGAGTTCCCCTTTTCTACAACAGTCACGTTGAGATCCATAACAGAATATCTTGGGAGGTCAAAGTACACTGCAACTGCTTCCTCAGTGTTGCTATTGCTGGTGTCAGAGTTGTGTCCATTCATTCTGTTATACAAGGATGGTCTTGTTTGCCCTGAGTCAAAAGCAGAGGGATGCTACTGGTAGAAGAGGACATAAATTATAGTGGAGAATGAAGAAATGAACTTTTGTGGCTGACATTGCTGGGACTCTTGATAGTTTGAGGGTCACAGCTGGGACTTTTGATAGGGAGACCTTCAGCAGCAAGTAAATTTTAGCCTTCCCTCTCCGGCATCTAGTCTGATGCGCTTACATACAAAGGACAGTATTAACCAAGGGTGCTGTAGGCTGGATCCGGCCACTGATGCCAATTCATCCAGCTTGCAAAGCTCTCATCGCTCCCGGAAGTGGAAGTAAAATGCGCCCGTATGGATGTGTTTTACTTCTGCTTCCAGGAGCGAAGAGAGCTTTGCAGGCTGAATGAATGGGCATTGGAGCCCAGATCTGGCCCACAGCCCATAGTGACTTGCCCCCTGAACCACGTGACCGGCCCATGGCCCAAAAAGTTTGGGCACCCCTGGCGTTAACATTAGATTCAGGTTCTGTTCTAGTTGGTACTTTTGGAGCAATTAGGCCATCTTGTTCTCCTTAGACTTGGACCAGTTTTGCTGCTTTTGTGAGTAAGAAGAAACCTGGAATGGAGTTTCTGCCTCCCCCCCCCACACACACACACACCCATGCAAGGCTTCTGAACAAAAACGGACACTCTGAGGCAAAGATTCCACATCTATCATTTATCACATAAGCCTGAGAACTTAGAGAGTTTCAGGGAAGGGTGGGATGGGAACCAAGATGCTTGACTTCTTTTGATCATGGCATCTGTGTATGGGGTGGGAGCAGAGCCAGAAACACTCTCATCCTCACCAATGAGGCCCATTATCCCCTTACCCCCTCAGTCTGTGAATGGCCTTCCTAATAATGAAAAAGCTTGATTATCATGAGAATGTTGCTAGCTTTCCCCAGACTTGTGTGGCTGTTAAGAGGAGGAGGAGGAGGAGGAGGAGGAGAGGGAGATGGTTGTCATAGAAATGAGATTTAGGGAGAAGAAGAAAAAGAAGGCCTGGTGTGTATCTGAAAGGCAGGGAGGAGGATGAGGAGGGTGGAAAGACCTGTGTAGGAGAGTTGGGTGGATATGTGAAGGAGGGGAAGGAGAGAATAGCTCTATGTGAGTGTGTGTGAGTGTGTGTGTGTGTGTGTGTGTGTGTGTGAGAGAGAGAGAGAGAGAGAGATGGATGAGGATGAGGATGAGGATGAGGATGAAGAGCAGATATGAAAGTAGAGCTGGCTCCCAGATTTGGGGGAACACAGGGGTTGGGCACATCCAGTTGGCAAACCAACTGAGAATTATCTCACAAGATACAGGGTCAATCCTTAGGTGACCCATGCAAAATGTTAACTAGTGTCCCAAATGCTAAAAAGGCCCTTTGGGCAGCCTTGGGTTCTTGCTCTGGAGTTGCCCAGGGACAGATGTGGCAGAAAACTGGACATAGTTTTTGGGGTATTCCCCCCCCCCCTTGTGAAGTCACTTGCATGAAGTCAGCATTCAGATCATTCTTAAAACCTATCAGAGACAAGTCAACACAAGGTATTTTGCTGCCTTACAATAAACACCATGCCCCCATGCCAATCTGCATAGTACTGAAATCTAGCCAGATTATTCCAGCATATCAATGGCAATATAAACAGAAACCATTAATAAATGGCTCGGTTAACATAAAAATCGCATATCAAAAGGAAATCCATAGAAAATAGTGGCTCGGTTTACAGAATTTTTTTTTGAACGGATTAATTGGTTTTCCATGTATTCCTATGGGAAACGGCTTTCTGGTTAAAGTATTTTGGTTTTCAGTGCATTCCTATGGGAAATTGCATTCAATGCATTCCTATGGGAAATTTGGTTAAAGTAATTTTCACAGAAGGAAACGTCCCAGAGAATGCATTAAATACCTTAATCGAGGTTCCACTGTACTAAATATTAAATGAGTTATGATTTTTGACTGTTTATGACACACAGGCCTCCTTGTCACCTGGAAATGGTACTTCTTCAACATATATGATTAAGCAAACATCTGTTTACAAGGATATGTTCTCACATACCTATGCCAATAATGTATTTAAATTCAGTGGTATTTAAACATGCAAGTACTGTATAAATAAGTGAATAGAGCATTGGACAGGATGTGTGTAGGATGTATATTTGTTCACCATAAGTTGGTTGATAGCTGATCTTTTCTACAAAGCTGGAGAATTTGTATGAAACACTATAAATTCATGTGGAAATGGCTAAATATTGAAAAATGATTTAGTCGTTCAAGAATACACATGTGTGAGTGGACTCTGAACACATGGCTCAGGGAGGTAAATATGTGAGGAATTAGCAAGACTGACTGAAAAAAGGGTGGTTGGTATTTCGGACTGTCTTGGGTTAATCCCTGTATATTTTGGATGCAGCTGTTGCTGCATGTTTCTGTCATTACCAGAAAGACTATAATTACCAACCCTCCATGCTTCATAATTGCAGTTAAGAAGCAATCCAGGGAATGGATAGGCAGATATTGGTTGTCAGGAGACAACGTCAACTAGAAGGGCCAATCTAAGATATGTGTGAGAGAGGTGGGATGTACAGTCTTCTTGTGCACTGTTCATTTCACACTCACGCGTTCCCTCTGTACACAAATCCCTCACGTTAAAAATCCCTCAGCCAGCTGCCATAAGGAGCTTAGATGTTTTTCCTCTAGCCGATGTTCCACCAGTTCAGTTCATCTCCTCCCGTTTCCTTTCCTGCTCTCCCTCCCCATCTACACGTCTTCTCCTGATGTGATTCAATGCTACAGATGTTCTTTCCAAAGAGCTCACAGGAGGATTTCTCCTCATGCCTGCCTTGTTTTTCTCTGGGTAAAGCTAAAAAGAAATTTTGAACTACTGTGGGAAGAACAGTTCCTGTACTGGTGACGCTCTGCTACCATCCATATGTGCTTGTCTGATTGTCCACCAATCTTCATCCACAACACAGACAATGGCTGGACCAGGAGAGATGACAAAAGTTGCATGTACAGCTTGCGTAAAAGAGAGTCTATTTCCAGAGGGCCTCTTTTTTTGTTGCTGAGTTGCTTTTAGGCTAAGATGCTGACTGGAAAGCGGCAGGTCAGCAGTTCGATACCCAAATACTGCAAGACGGAATGAGCTCCCGTCTCTGTCCTAGCTGCTGCCAACCTAGCAGTTTAAAAGCAAGAAATTGCAAGTAGATAAATAGGGACCACTTTGGTGTGAAGGAAAACAGTGTTCTGCACGCTCTGGTGTCTAGTCATGCCTGCCACATGACCCCAGAAACATCTGCAGAAGCAGACAGTGCTGGCTCTTCGGCTATGAAACAGAGATGAACACTGAACACTAGAATCAGATATGACTGGCTTTTGAGCAAGGGTGACATTTACCTTATTGTCTAGCAGAAGCAGAAGACACTTTGCCTCCTAAGACAAGAAGACATGTCCATTCTTCTCTTATTGCCTCCCTCCTACTGTCTGACTCCATAGGACAGGCAAGGGCAGCAGGTAAAACCTCTGGCAGAGAATGAGGCATGTACAGATAGTCTTTCTGTGATGCTGAAAGGCAATATGATTCAGTGGGTAGGGTCAGTGGTGGGCTCAAAAATGTTTTACTACCACACTGTGGGCATGGTATGGTGGGTGTGGCCAGGGGCAAAGCCCTGTGTTGCACCGGAATTAGGACTACTTTATTTCAAAACTTGGATGGGCGGGGCCATCCAGAATTTCTGCTACTGGTTCTGGTGAACTGGTGCAAACCTGCTGATGCCCACCACTGGGTCGGGTGTTCAGTGAGAAGCCATCTAATCCTCTTTCAGATCTCACGAGCTTCACACCACTTCTCAATCTATCCTACATCACAAGATTGTTGTGAGGAAGACTTGGGAAGGACAAGAATCATAGAGTCTACCCTGTAGTGCCTTGGTGGGGAAATAGTGATTAAAATGAGTAAATATATACAGTACTACATTTATATCTCACTACCTTCTTTCAAGGCAATTCAGTTCAACAGAACCTTTCCCCCAAAGCAGCAGTCTCTGTTAGATAGGCAGAGAAGTAATGTCTACTTTAAGGTTGAGTGAGATTCATGACTTTTGCAAGCCAAGGTAGTCAGTTGTGGTCAAGAAAAACAGCTTAGCTCTAACACACTACATTAGAGTTTGACAGCTCTGATCATTTAGACGTCTGGGGAAAAGATTATACTGCATTTAGTACAATGGGTTGCATTAGATGCCATTTCATCTCTCACATCCTCTATGACAGTGATGGTGAACCTTGGCACTCCAGGTGTTTTTGTACTTCAATTTTCAGAAGACCAAGTCTCCACATGAATAGATTTACTGAACGTACTTGGGCTTCTGGGAATTGATGTCCAAGAACATTTGGAGTGCCAAGGTTCACTATCATGGTTCTATGATAATATCTATGACCCTCTGGTTGCTGCTAACAACTTACTATATTTTCTGGCATATAAGACTACTTTTTAACCCCGAAAAATCTGTGCCAAAGTCGGGCGTCATCTTATAGGACAGGTACTTAACTGCAGCTTGTTTCCCCTTGCTTCATATGTCCGGCGCATATGGTGGGGGGTGCCGCAGCCGAGTCCCTGCTCTGTGCGGGGAGTATGAAGCAAGGGGAAGCCAGCTGCACACATCTTCCTGTACCTCGAGGAGGAGAAAGTGAGCATGGATTGGCTCTCCACCAGAACCTGCCCATTCAACTCGGAGGGCTCTGCGTCTTCGGGTTGAGTGTGGGTTAATTTTTATTTGGTGTGCATTGGAAGAGAGGTAGTCTTATACGGCAAGTATATTCCAAACTCTATATTTTAACTGGAAAAGTTGGGGGTCGTCTTATACGCCCAGTCGTCTTATACGCCGGAAAATACGGTACTTTCTTCTACTAAGTTGCCCATCCTTTTGTCTGGGGGGAGGGGGAATCTCCTGCTTGTTAATCGTTTTTCTTGCTCTAATTCATTCATTCCCCCATTTCAGAGAACCTAAGAGCCCTGGCACTTCAGTTTAAACTAATATATTTCCACTGCTCGGCAGATGACCATCCACTGCTCCAGGCTCATTTCTGTGCAGCAAACGGGTGGCATCTGGCCGCTGGACCTTCCATGCCCATCCAGCTGGAAGGGTTATTTCTCCCTGGGCTAGATGAATAAAGGTCCTCATGCTCAAACTATTTCTTAGCTACCCATCTTTTTTTAGTGCATTCCAAAGAGGAAAGAGATTACATAGATGGCAGAACACTGGGTTGGAGCAGCAATTTTATAAATGGAGACTTAGTAGTTAGGATGCTGAACTTGATAACTGGAAGGTCAGCAGGTCAGCAGTTCAAGACCTGAGTGCTGCCTGATGGAGTTAGCACTTGTCATCTGTCCCAGCTTCTGCCAAACTAGCTGTTCAAAAGCAAGATATTGCAAGTAGATAAATAGACGCCGCTCTGGCGAGAAAGGTAACAGTGTTCAGTTCACACCGGTGTCTAGTCATGCCTACATCATGACCATGGAAACGTCTGCAGACAGACAGCGCTGGCTCTTTGGTTATAAACAGGGATGAGCACTGAAACCTAGAGTCGGATATGACTGGCTTTTGAGCAAGGGTGACCTTTTTTAGTGCATTCCAAAGAGGAAAGAGATCACATAGATGGAAGAACACTGGGTTGGAGCAGCAATTTTATAAATGGAGACTTAGTGGTTAGGATGCTGAACTTGATAACTGGAAGGTCAGCAGAAATAAATTGGGAGATGGTTCAGGTTTTCTGAAATCAAAGTAATATGATCTCTGTGTAAACGTGTGCATCCTAAAGGAGAATTTGTAGTCTGATTATAAGCTGTGCAGTTTATTGGTCCAGGGGACTACACCAAATTTCAAACTGCTGCACTTAGAACCAATTTAACAATTCAGTGAGGGTGAAAATATTTCTACTATTAATTTTAAAAATATTTTTTCCAAAATGTACTGTAGTGATAAGTGCTGTAAAAATGCAGCGCTATAAATTACATTGAAGATCAGCCACTGCCACGAGCAGCACAGCCACTGCACCATGGTTCTGCTTGCCTGAATTTGGCCGGAGAAGTCTGTAGGAAACCGGACTAGCATGAGGGCAGCAGCTGGAATGAGCAGATGCAATATGATGCAGCGGCAGCTGGAGCTTGGAGCTGCACTCTGCCTGGCTGAGCAAAGCAGTGTGGTCTGGTGCCGGCGGAGGAAACACAGATAGCAGCAACTGTCAGAAGAAGAAACACTAACAGTGGCAGCTGAACTTTGATTCCAATTATAGTCTATTATGTAGTATATTAAATCAATAGTTTGTTATACCCATGTGAGCTTTCATCTCTGTTCTAGCTCCTGCCAACCTAGGAGTTTGAAAGCAAGAAATTGCAAGTAGGTAAATAGGTACCAATTTGATGGGAAAGGTAACAGCGTTCCGTGCACTGTCTAGTCATGCCTGCCACATATCCTTGGAAACGTCTGCAGACACAGATAGCACTGGCTATTTGGCTATAAACGGAGACAAGCACTGAACCCTAGAGAGCCAGATATGACTGGCTTCCAAGCAAGGGCGACCTTTACCTTTAATATAATGTAGAAAAGTGCATTAGTACTTAAATGAAGCAGCACTAAAAAGAAATTATATACTTTAAAAAAAGTTACAAGTTCAGGCTGCAGGGTATCATGCAGCCCAAAATCCTTTATCTGGCCAATGACTTTGCCAAACCCACAGAGACACAATTTACTCACAGCCGATCATACATGCCAAAATGATTCAAAATACTCAGTGACCAGAATTAATTCAAAAGAAATAACCCTCACCAGGGGTGTTTAAAATAAACCCATTTCCAGCCCAAAAAAAGCCCATGTGCTTAGCTGTACATCATGTGATTCCCAATTTTTAAGATCAATTTACAACATGGGAAACACAATGCAAATGCAGGAGTATTACAACATTTAGATGAGCCCTCGGCTCACTTGACCCAGGGATAGGAAGAAGTGAAAATCATGACTTAGGATATATCAATACCGTGGCCAGATTCTTATTGATTAGTATACCAGTGTAAGTGCAATGGCATTAAGTGCAGCAGTGAATTGCCGCTAATTAATGACTTCTACTTGTATCCCTTGTTGTACACCAGCTCACACAACTGGTAGGTAATGAGCAATACAGACAGCGATTTGTTAACTAGTGGCAATTTGCTTCTGCAGTTTATGCTAGTGCACTTACACTGGTGTAACTAACTAAGATTCTGTCAGACAGTTTTAAACTGGTTTTCTCCAGAACAGAACAATATATTATAGGTAGTATGATGCATTGCAATGCATAAAGTTTAGGGACACAATTCACGCAAACCTTTCTTAAGCCATTTTGTCTTTATAGATTTAAATTTAGAAATAATTACTAAGCTATATTTATTACTAAGATTCATTTATTTAAATTGCACAAGATTTAGTTTTTTAAAAAAAATCACAGATAACCAAGGCAGCCTATTCATTTTCCATACCAATAATTCCAAATGAAAGTAAAGGTAAAGCCAGTCGTATCTAACTCTAGGGTTTAGTGCTCATCTCTTTTTATAGCCAAAGAGCCAGTGTTTCTGTGGACATGTGGCAGGCATGCCTCAACACCTGAGTGCATAGGATGCTGTTTTACCTTCCTACCAAAGTGGTATCTATTTATCTACTGGCAATTTCTTGCTTTTGAACTGCTAGGTTGGCAGGAGAATTCCAAATGAAGCAAACTGTTAAATTAATTTGCTGTAACACACACACGCACCCATAATTACTACAGATCCTCTCCAATTACATTTGTTTTGTAAATGCTATGAATAGGTATGTTAAAGTGGGAAAGACTGGCGAGTGTTTTCTCACAAGTCTTTTCACATAAGATGGCAATGTTTGCACCAAAATGGAATTTCGAAACTATTTCAAAAGCAAGTAGGTCACCTTCTAATTACCCATCAGTTATTTAGAATGTGACTCCATGATTCTGCTTTTGATTTTCCAGCAAGATAAAGACATGTGGAAACTTTTTATCTAGGGGTTTAGAGTTCATTTTTTTTGTTATCAGAGCAAAATATTATTGTTTACATGAAGTGCATTTGTAGTTCACAAACAATGCATTTATGGACAAATTGCATCCCAGTGTTTTGTCTATTCATTGCAATGGCTAAATCAGTTAGAAGAAATCAATATCTCTTGTTATAGGCTGTACATTGAAGAGGGCATTTAGGGAACTACAGACACAACCATCCCTAAACACTCTCTTCATTGCAGAGCCCATAGTTCATGGAGAAGTAAAACTCAATGCAGAGCCCATGGTTCATGGAGAAGTAAAACTCAATGAATAGACTGTGAACAAACCTAGAGAGCAGATGGAAGAAAGCTTCAAGGAGTTCAACTTGACAACTGTCAGGGAAGCATCTGGGAAATATTTTAAGAAACCTAAGACCACTAAACAAGTCTGGCCAGGTATTCCTGCTATGGTAATAGAGTAGACCGTACTGCCAACGACTCAACGCCGAGTGTCAGGCAGCGGTTATCTAACCTGGCAACCCTGAGGACTGATAGCCTTGATGAAGTCCACAGGGAAGGGTTATGGTATCCAAGTGGATTAAACCCCACTTAAATCCATCTTGTCAGAGGGCAGCAGCTTCATCAATATTGGCCTGTGGCTGAGAAGGACTTTGCGTGCCAAACGGGGCTCAGGACCAGAAAGTGACTCACGGAGCTGGATCAGTGGTACGGGTGTCACGCTGCAAGTGCGGAAGTCAGATGAAAGGCCACGGCATTATATTCACAGGACAGTCTTCATGGTTGATCACCATGAGGATCGCCAATATTTGGAATCAGATATGGCGCAAGAAGAAGACGAAGACCACTAAAAGAAGCCACAATATCACTGCTTCTGGCCAATAGGTAAAATTTTTAGGTGTAGGTCATGGCCAAAAAACAATTCCTTCATCCAAATGTTA
Organism: Bradypodion pumilum; assembly: GCA_035047305.1. Classification (NCBI taxonomy): domain Eukaryota; kingdom Metazoa; phylum Chordata; class Lepidosauria; order Squamata; family Chamaeleonidae; genus Bradypodion; species Bradypodion pumilum. Next base: position 32,774,028 of record JAWDJD010000008.1, on the reverse strand, counting down.
CCAACTCTAACTGACTAGAAGTCCTTTCAGTCTAAGTTTGACTTTATCTCCCTGTTTATACCAGTAGTTCTGGCGGAGATGTCCAATGCATGACCTAGCAGATGAAATTGGATCAGTTTCACCTAGTGTGGCTTGAGGACTTGGCGAAGGCACTTGCACCATCTCTTCTCTAGATTCTTGCCCGTCATGGGTCTTAAATCAGGAAAGGAAGTGACTGTGGAATAGGCTACATACATAATTAATGTATTTCTACAGGAGGATCATTTACTTCCCTGTTTAAAGGAAACCATTATAAAACTCATTCCAAAGAAACCAAATTTAGCAACAGATGATATTAATAACTATATGCCTGCTGCCAACATTCAGTTCCTGGGCAATTTGATTGAGAGGGTGGTGGGTTGGCCAGTTGCAAGTGTTCTTGGAGGAAACAGATAGCCTAATTCCATTTCAATTGATGTTAAGGCCGCGCTATGAAACTGAAATAGCATTGATAACCCTGCAAGATGAGTTTCTGAAGGGGGCAGAAAGTGGAGTCCAACTTTCATACAGTTGGTCATGGAGATGGCTATCAAGTTAAGAAACCAAGCTTTCTAAATTGTGGACCCTTGGTTTTAATTTTTTCGACACATAAGAAGGCCTCTTTGCACTGGAATAAGATTCCTACAAATGTTCTCCAGGTTCCACCCCTCTCGGTTTTTAGGAAGCTAATTAAGATCGAATTATACATAGTTTTACTAGTTTTTAAATATTGACTTGAGATGTTAAAATATGTTTTAATGTTGGATAAGTCTGCTTAAAGGTAGGTTTACTGTTTCAGCTAGCAACATGGTTTTAACTGTATTTTTATTGTATTTATTGTACCCTGTGGTTTGTTACTGTATAATTTTATTGTGAACTGGTGAATCGGTGTTCACACTTAATGGAATGGTAGAGAAGTTGAAACAATAATGAATAAATAATATGTCCAACTTGGGCCATGGTTTCCTAACCCGAAAACTTCAAACCTTGGTTTCAGATTCCAGTTGTTAGGACTGCTAGAAAACAAGAAACCGATTATTGCACATAATGAGCAGGTTAATTTACTTTATAACTAGTTTTACCTCCTCACAATGGAAGAAGCCAAGCAGGGAGGAATAGGCCACAAATATACTGATAAATAACAATACGCTAATGAGCAATTCTGGCTTCTTGTTTTGTTCTAATGTGGCCATTATGTGTAGCTTCACATGAGAGTCTCAGAATTAACTCAAAAAGAAGGTTAAAGCTTTGGCTATCCATGAGATGGATATATCTTAAGGTGGAAGAGTAATTCTATAGTATTGGTTTAAGGAATCTATTATATTGTTTTGGTTTGGATCCCAATTTTTGAATGATCCTTCATTCAAAAATAAGATATGGTGACATCAGAAATCAAGTAAGGGATATAAAGCACCACACCAGAAAAAAGGATGTTAACCCAGCTCTTTCTTATACTTACTAATATTTTGCTTGTAGGGATTTTTTTTTCATACAAGGAACTATTTTGTAGCATTCACATACATCACTTGCAGTATGTGGTTCAGTCTGCTCTAACTGTATCAGGATTCTCACCTCAGACCAAGCTTCAAATATACAAAACCCAACTCAACATGGTTTCAGCCATCTAAACTGGACCTTTTTAATAGCATTCTGAGCATGACAGTAGACAAGGAGAAAAGTAAGTAGAAATTTAGGTTTTGTACCATTATCAGATCTATCTAACCAAGTGTGTCATAATGTGCTACTTATAACATCTGTGCCATAGGTCAACCAATCCATATGGACCATAATTACAGGCAGCCAAGTTTCCTTTAAAATTAAAAAATAAAACATATGGAAAAAATTCTGAGTAAATAGTTCCAGGCTGGGTTGTGCGCAGCTCGGATGTTTTCCTTACAGGTTGCAATTTCTGATCCCATTCCCAGTTCTATTAATTTCCTAGGACAATTGGTTATCCTGAGATAACCCCTGAACTCTTGCCAGCCTCTGGTTTGTAAACATGTTGGAAAAGGAAAATAAGATTCTATGAAGAGTTTTTTTTAAAGCTATCAGCCTCGAAACAACATATGGGAGTGTTGATACCCATAATGCACAATTTCAATGTATTTTTTAAAAACCAAAACAGCCATGTGAGGCTAGTATTTGAGGCAAAGAAAGGCAACGATAGAAAGGGCATGAGCATACATGTCAAGTGCGGCTCTGGAAAATCCGGGAACTGCTCCGGCCCGGCCGTGCATGCACAGCAACAACTCCTTCTGCGCATGCACAGAACCCTTCAGCACAGAATCCATGCGCAGTAACAATTTTCACCGCCGGTCAAATTACGGGATGGCGACGGATGGCAGTGGGAAAATGTATAAACGAGCGCTGAGATATGGGAAATCCCGGCCAATCTGGGATACTTGACAGGTATGGGCATGAGCAACCTGTGATTAAAAAAGAAAAGGCATCCCACTTTTTCACATGCACGCACACTTTTCAAATTACAACCTGCCTCGTAGAAAGAGGGGTGCTTAGCATTGTTCCTTTTTTCTATAATCATATCTGAAAATTTGGTACCCCCAATTTGGTACTCCCTCTTCTTGGTCCACAAGCCCCTCTTGTTTCTTCTCAACATGTCTCCCCCCACTCAATTTCTTATGACAAAATATACTTTTTGTATCTTTCCCACTGAGCTTAGACCCGTCTGGGCGCGTTTTACTTCCGCTTCCAGGAGCGACGAGGGCAGCGGGGCTGGATGAATTGCAGTAAACCCATTCATGTGGATTCACAGGGTGCTTGGGCTTCTGGGAATTGAAGTCCAATAACATCTGGAGTGCCAAGGTTCACCATCACGGGCTTAGACTAATAGTTGGAGAATGTTTATAGAGACTGTAAAATAACTTTATACAGCTCTTTTTATAGTTGTATAAAGGGCAGAATGTTGGCTTTTGTTACCTCTGCCTTGCAAAGTAATAGCAGATTACATCTCCTCCATGCCCTGCCTTGAACCCTGAACCCAGACTATTACTCAGGAGGGTAACAAGCAAGCAAGTTCCCTCTCAAGGTGAGGGTCACAAAAGACCATCAGCACCAGTGGTCCAGGCCTGTCTGCAAAGCACAGGCTTAGCCATGAGGTTGAAGTTGGCACTTAGCAACTCCTTAGCAACAGCTTTTGTTCACGCACCATGGGCTGGCCCTGCCTCCATTGTTGGGACTTTTTGCTATTGGAAGGATTTGGGATGATTGTGTTGTGGGGCAGGGTCTCTCTCCAAGCAGTCGTTCCCCACCCTACCCCCAATGCTACTCTGATTGGGGCCAAGGAAACAGAGGAGCCATTGTTTTTTGTCATGAATGGGTACAGTCTTGGCAATGAATGGGAGTCTTCTTTTTTTTTGTGGTCACTGGGCTTATTCCCAAAGCGGCTGGGAATGGACCCCAATGTGACCCTTGTCAAACCAGGACAAGGATGAGATGTTCTTTGGAAAGTATGGGGAGGGGGAGGATAGAATGCTAGGTTTTTCTACTGAGAAAGTGGGGGACATTAGTGCAGAGTGCCATTTGACCCAAGAACTGGGTTTTGAGGAACTGGAAGAGGAGATGGAAGTAGATTAGAAGACAAGCCCTGGGGTTTTCTTTCTAGGTGTCCTGTCATCTCCCAATAAGAGGTTCCCTTCTAGGTTTTGCCTTGAAACTGTGGTGGCTCAAGTAGTTAAGACACTGAACTCGATGACTGGAAGGTCAGAGTTTGATTCCCGGGCATTGCATGACCGAGTGAGCTCCCATCTCTGTCCCAGCTTCTGCCAACCTAGCAGTTCGAAAGTAAGAAATTGCAAGTAGATAAATAGGTACCACTTTGGTGGGAAGGTAAAGAGTGTTCCGTAAACTCCGGTGTTGAGGCATGCCTGCCACATGTCCACAGAAACGTCTGCAGATGCAGAAAGTGCTGGCTCTTTGGCTATAAACAGAGATGAGCATTGAACCCTAGAGTTGGATACAACTGGCTTTCAAGCAACGGTGACCTTTACCTCTAGGTTTTGCAGCTCAGTCTGACCCAAACTGGCCAAGGTGTTGAAAGGAGCAAAATAATGGCGAGGTAGAAAGACATCCCATGGAGAGATTGCCTCTCAAACCACTTTGTGAAATCCTGTCTCACACTTTTCCAGCTACATCTCTTTAGTACATACTGTACTACCAATCATCTTATTATGGGTGTGACACCGTCTTCTTCTGCAGTATTCGAGTCCAAATATTGGCAATCATCATGGTGATCAGCCATGAAGAAGGTCCTAAGAATATAATGCAGTGGTCTTTCATCTGCCTTCCGCATCGCAGCATGACACCCGTACCTCTGATCTAGTTCCGCAAGTCACTTTCTGGCCCTGTGCTCTTTTGACACACAAAGTCTTCATCAGCCCCAGGCAAATATTGATGAAGCTGCTGCCCTCCATTAAGATGGATTCAAGTGGGATTTAATCCAGTTGGGGACCATCACCCCTCTCTGTGGACTTCGGCATCCAAGGCTGTCAGTCCTCAGGGTTGTCAAGTTAGTTAACCACTGCCTGACGCTCGGTGTTGAGTTGCTGGAAGTATGGTTTACTCCAGGAGTTCTCAACCTATGGCCACAGGCTGGATGCAGCCCATGATACCATTTCATGTGGCCCCCCACTACCTCTGCCACACCCGGAAGTGTCATGTTTGGCAGGCAGGGCAAAATGGCCGACTGGCTCCAGAAGCTATCTGAGAGAGCATGTCCCAACTTGGGCCCGTGGATTGAAAAGGTTGGTCTACTCTTTTACTATAGCAGGATAACCATACTATCCAACAATTTACAGAGGAGGAAAGCAATTCATACTGAAGGAAGAGGGAAACAGCTTGCTTCACTGCAGAACATGCTTTTGATTGTTCATAAGGCAAAAATATTAATTGGGGTTCACACTGATTTATCATGGGGAATATTTTAAAGCACAGGAACAAAAGAGCCCATGGTCCCCGGCTGGCCTTGTTCTCAAAGTACAAGCTGAAATTACTTTTGGACCTGCAGAACAGGCTGTCCCTCTGTTCTGTGAGATTTATTTTTGAGCAACCAATCCAGGAAACATAGAGAACTTCTGTTGATCTCTCTTTTAAGGACGAGCCATCCAACACTCTCTGAACTTGAAAAGACTTGACACTATGTCTGTTTAATTAAATGCTTTGTACATTTTTTCTTTGCTTGCCCTACAGTTATATGTTGAAAGAACCATAGTTCATAGTGGAATGGGGGTGGGTGGCAATCAGGACACATAGAGTAAAGCAAAGCTGGACAACATGCAGCCTGGCAGGTACATGCAGTGTTTTGACTCCTTTTTTGTGCCTCAAGCCTCCTCTGCAGAATTTACTGCCATCATTTGCACACTTTAATCACAGCAATTTTGCCTTTTCCTTCCCTTCAAAATGTAAAGGAAAAACGATTATTTGCCTTTTAGATGCGTAGGAAGATGTTCTTGCTATGGTCTATACCAGGGGTCAGCAAACCTGGATCTCCAGGTGTTCTTGGACTTCAGTTACCAGAAGCCCAAGTCAGTGCACGTACTGATCAGGACTTCTGGGAATTGAAATCCAAGAACATCTGGCGAGCCACGTTTGCTGACCCCCGGTCTATACCGTAGAGAGATGCTGCCCTTACAGATGAATTTTGCAGCAGTGGCAAATTTAATAGTCATATGGTTTCCAGTAGATTGGAGTGGAGGGAGAGCCAATGTGCCGATTACTGTAGTAAAGATAGTAATGCTTGCTTTGAAGACTATAGAGTGATCTGGTCAATCCCTACCTTTACTATACCTGTCAAGTATCCCGGATTGGCCGGGATTTCCCATTTTTCGGCGTCGATTTTCGTCCTTTCCCACCCGGAGCTGCCACTATCCCAGATCTTGGCAGCAGGGGAAAGGAGTTACTGCACATCCCTTCTGCGCAGGTACTTTCTACGCATACGTAGAACTTTTCTATGCATGCGTAGAACCCTTTCATGCATGCGTAGAAAGGTTCTGTGCAGAAGGGGATGCGTAGAACCCTTCTACGCATGCACAGAACTGACCAGCGCAGAACGGTTTTGCGCAGGTCCGTTGTACGCATGCGTAAAAGCCTTCTATGCATGTGTACAATGGACATGCACAGAATGGTTCTGCGCAGGTCCATTGTACGCATGCGTAAAAGCCTTCTATGCATGTGTACAATGGACCTGCGCAGAACCGTTCTGCACAGGTCCCGTATTTTCCGGAGCTGCGCTTGACAGGTATGACCCTTACAGAAGTTCTCAAAGAGCATTAAACATATACATCAGAAGGCGGGGAAAAGGGAGAGAGGAGAGACAATCATTTAAAAGAAGGAAATAACAATCAAGAAAGAATTTTAAGAAACAAAATACTTTAAATCTGAAGTTTCTAGGTTTAGTGTATGGGACCAAAGACGACCGGACAACCGAAGGGTTGGTTTAACACAGGTTTATTGCATTGCATGAGGTTCCAGTGAAGCATGAGGAATGGCGGTGATACATCTCAATATATACAGTAGCTCTCTACATTTGAATCTTGTAGCACGGTAGCTGATTGGTTGCTACCGGCGTGGCCTCGCCCAGGCACGCCTCTTTCTTCAGCTGCTGAATGCAGGTCTTTCTTCAGCTGCTGAATGCAGGTCTTTCTTCAGCTGCTGAATGCAGGTCTTTCTTCAGCTGCTGAATGCAGGTCTTTCTTCAGCTGCTGAATGCGGGGAAGGTTTTCCCGCGGCTGTCCGTGATTGAGCAATGTGAACCATGTGAGAGTGAACGCTCGCAGCTGCCCTCTATAGGCTGTCTGCTCGCGTTCCTTTATAGCTGATATCGTTTGTATCTGGAGTGGTTACAATCTTGCCTTACAGTATAATGAACATGCATACATACATAACATCCCTCCCCCCTAGGATGGGACGAAGTCCCGCAACCATTGTGGCTTGCCGCACGTTCGCTTGGGGCGTGCTTGCGCCTGCCCTAATTCTGGAGAGCCTGTGATCCCTGACTCCGCGGGCGCTTGTCCTGCAACGGGAAACGGGGATTCGTTAGTGGCTCTGTGGGGCGTCCGTGCCTGCCTTGCGCTTGGGGAAGGGAATGGGATGAACAGTTGGGAGGTAAATCCCTGCCTATTGCCCTCGGACCCCGGGGACCCTCCTAGTGTGAACCGCGGCACCGATGAGGTCGCCCTTGGGGAATGGCTACCTTCTGATCCCTGCTCGGGGGACCTTAAGACTGTAGTGGTGGGCGGACTCGCTGATGCCTCTGGTCTTGGAGGTGTCGGTCTCCGGAACATGGGCGCTATATTGCATTCTAACTCACAGGGGCTACTGGGACTGGAGGTACCAGGGGCTGAACTGAAACCCCTCTTTTCGCTAGGACGGGTGGGGGACCACTCCGCTAACTCCCCCTGGTACTGTAAATCAACGTCTAAACCTCTATGGGCCTCTGAGCCTCGGGGGGACTTCCGCGGCTTCCGCGGGGTATGAGTGTGGTTGGGGCTCCTCCTTTCTGACGGGGACTCCCGCAACCCGGGGCTCCTCCTCTCTGGCAGGGACTCCCGCAAAAGATTTCCGTGGATCGATTCCCTTTCCTCCCCCCTTGGTGGGGACCCATGCTCCCCTTTTCCTCCCCCTTGGGCTAAACGGGTGGGGGAGTACCCTAACGCTGAATCAATGCTGGCCTCATCCTCGTCTTGCTCTCCGGGGACCCTACGCCTGAGTTGGTCCACGTGTCGCCTCCACAGGAAACCTGTACTGGTCTCTACGCGGTATGAGACGGGGCCGGTTTGGTCTACTACGGTGCCCGGCACCCAGGCTGGCCCCGCGCTGGCGTAATTCCTGCAGTATACTGGGGCGCCTATGCCGAAACTCTTGGTGGGTTCCACCCCTATGTTCCGCCCCTTGTCCTCTACTCTCGTGGGGTCTAGCTTGGATATCCCCGTGGCCAGCTTCCTGCGCATCAACAGTTCTGCGGGGGAGTACCCTGACGCTAAGGGGGTGACCCTGTATCTCAGCAGGAATTGGCACAATTTCAGGTCGAGGTCTCCGGGACCCATGCGCAGTAGCGCGTCTTTCGTGGTGCGCACGAGGCGCTCTACTTGGCCATTGGTGGCCGGGTGAAAGGGGGCGGAGGTGACGTGCCGAATGGCGTTGCGTTCCATGAATGCCCTGAACTCGGCGGACGTGAAACAGCTAGCGTTATCGCTGACGAGGGTGTCGGGTAAACCGAACGTGGAAAAGACCCTCCTTAACTGTTTAATGGTTGTGGTCGAGGAGGTGCTCGAGACTGGAATGACCTCCAACCACTTAGAGAACGCGTCCACCACGAGGAGGAAAAGCGTTCCCCTGAATGGGCCAGCAAAGTCTACGTGAACTCGGGACCAGGGTCCCCTCGCAGCGTCCCATTCCCTAGGTGGCGAGCGAGCCTCTTCTGGCCTTGAGCTTTGGCACGCCTCACAAGTGCCGACCATGTGTTCGATGTCGGCGTCTAACTGGGGCCACCAAAAGTAACTGCGGGCTAGTGCCTTAGAGCGTACGATCCCCGGGTGGCTGACGTGCAGCAGTTTAAGCACCCTCGGCCGGAGAGACGTGGGGATCACTACCCGCTGTCCCCACAAGAGGCAACCCCTCTCCAGGGACAACTCTAATCTCTTTTTGAAGAATGTGTCGAATTCCGCTGCTGGGGAAGACACGGGCCACCCTTTCTGCACCCAGGAGCAAACTGTGGCCAGCGCTTTGTCCTTGCCTGTCGCTTTGGCGATTTCGGCCGGTACTACTGGAGGGGAGTCTAGGACCTCTATCATTAAGACCTGGTGGTCCCTCTCTACTCCGCCCACGTGGCAGCAATCCCGGGGAATGGGGGACCTCGACAGAGCGTCGGCATGGCTTATCTCCCTCCCGGGCCGGTATACCAACGCGTGCTGATACGCGTTGAGAAAAATGGCCCATCTGAGCATTCTCGGGGACAGGATCTGGGGTGTGGGCTTGTCTGCGGTGAAGATGCCCAGCAAAGGCTTGTGGTCAGTCACTATGGTGAAGGGGCGGCCGTACACGAAATCATGAAATTTCTTGGTCCCCGCAATTATTGCTAGCGCCTCTCTGTCTGTCTGAGCATAATTCCTCTCCGCTTGGGACAGGGATCTAGAGTAGAAAGCTATCGGGGCCTCCCTACCGTTCTCCAGCACGTGGCAAAGCACCGCCCCCACCCCCACCGGGGATGCATCGCATATCAGGACCACCGGGCGTTTGGGATTGAAGTGGGTCAGTACAGCATCTGATGCCAGGAGTCGCTTCAGGTCATTGAAAGCCTTTTCCTGGACGTCGCCCCACTTCCATGCCTCGTCCTTTTTTAACAATTTGTGTAGCGGTTCTGCCACGGCTGCCTTCCGCGGGAGGAAGGAGTGGTAGAAGTTGAGCAGTCCGAGGAACGACTGCAACTCGGGCTTGGAGGTGGGGCGAGGGGCCTTTTTGATGGCGGCTACCTTGGATTGGGCTGGCCTAATTCCCTCGGGAGTAACACGGAACCCTAGGAACTCAACCTCTGTAGCGAAGAAGACGCATTTGTCTTTCCGCAACCTCAACCCCGCCTTTTCGAATATTGTCAGGACCTTTCCCAACCTTGTTGCTAATTCGGCCCGGCTCCCCCCTGTAATTAATACGTCATCAAAATAGGGTAACACCCCCTCCAACCCCTTCAGGAGGCGTTCCACCAATGACTGGAAAATCCCGGGCGCCGAATTCACGCCGAATTGGAGGCGCGAAACCTGGAACGCCCCTTTGTGGGTGACTATGGTTTGTGCAGCAGCTGCGGCGGGGGTCACCGGGAGTTGCGGGTAGGCTTGGGCCAGGTCGAGTTTGGCGAAACACCTCCCCCCGTGTAACCTGGCCAATAAGTGGCTGACTACCGGCACCGGATACGCATTAGGGCGGATCGCCTTATTGATGGTGCACTTGTAATCAGCGCATATTCGGACTTCCCCGTTGGCCTTGAGCGCTGTTACAATTGGAGTTTCCCACTCCGCAGAATCAACAGGAACAAGAATCCCCTGGCCCACTAATTTGTCCAATTCCGCCTCAATTTTGTCCTTTAGTGCGAAAGGCACTCTGCGCAGTTTAAGTCTGATTGGACGCACTCCAGGGTCCAGGTCGAAAGTCACTGGGGGGCCCTTGAATTTCCCTAGCCCCTTTTTAAAAACCTCGGGGTGCGCGTCGCACACGCTCTGTATTGGATCAGTCCCGGCGGCGTGTGCTCCCACGGCGTGCACCCCCCCAATGAACAACCCCAGGGGCTGGAACCATTGAGTCCCGAGGAGGCTGCATTTACCCCCCTTGAGGACGACTAAGGGAAGCGTTGCGGTGTACTTTTTGAACTGGACCTGGAACTTCCCAACCCCCAACACTGGGATGCGGTTCCCCTGCACGTCCTTCAGTGTGGCCCTCAACGCCTTGAGCTTGGGCCGCACGCGGGGGGCAATTTTCATGAACTCCCCCTGGGAAATAATGGAGTATGAGGAACCCGAGTCCACCTCCATCCTAACAGGGGCCCCTTGTATTACTACCTCAACGAAGTAACGGGGGTGCTCCGTGGAAACGCTGCAAACCGGCGCGTCGTCCTCGCTGTCGTCGGAGACTCGCCCTACTCCGTCCCGCGTCCTCGTGGTCCGTGTGCCGTCCTTCGGCCTCGTGGTGCGGTCCTGCCTCGTGGTGCGGTCCTGCCTCGCCGAGCGGTCTGGAGAACTCCGGGTGGCCTCGCGTCGTTTCCGGCAGACCTTGGCGATGTGCCCGCGCCGGCCGCAGTTGTGGCACTCGGCCTTGCGGAATGGGCATTTGGTGCGGGCGTGGGCGGCGCCGCAGCCATCGCAGCGCCGGCCCTCTCTCTGGACCCTCCGGACGTCCTCGTCGTCGCTGCTCTCTGCAGAGGACGAGTTCGAAGTCCGCCGGGCCGCGCGCACCGAACTCTCTGCCTTGGCGGTCTTCGGGCGCCAGTCCTGAAGTTCGTGCACCCCGGCCGACGTGGCCTCTGCGGCCTGTGCCGCGTCGAGGACTTGTTGCCACGTGGGAGGCGGCTCCCTTTTCATCAGCGCGCGCTGAGTCTCTGTGTCCCTCAGACCGCAGAGCAGGCAGTCCCGGAGGGTGACGTCGGGGAGTTCCCACTTGCATGGGCCGGCGGCCAACCGCAGGGCCGCGGCGAACTCATCGACCGATTCTCCGGGTGCCTGGACTCGCCTCCAGAACGCGCTCCGAGCGGGGAACATCGCTATTGCCGGCCGGAGATGGGCGCGCAGCGCCGCCAGGAGCTCTGTGGCCTTGAGGTCGCCCACCTTCCTCGGCGCGATCAGGTCCACCAAGGTCCTCTTGGTTTCTTGTCCGAGCATGCGGACGAAGATGGCCCTCTTTTTGGCCTCGTCGGAGACTTCGAGCTCCACCAGCGCAGCGTTGAAGTCTATCTCAAACAGCTCCAAGTCTCCCGGCTTCCTGATCTCGTAGCCGGCGCATGTCTTGGTCCCGTGGGCAGCCATATCCCACCTTCGTCGCCAGTTTAGTGTATGGGACCAAAGACGACCGGACAACCGAAGGGTTGGTTTAACACAGGTTTATTGCATTGCATGAGGTTCCAGTGAAGCATGAGGAATGGCGGTGATACATCTCAATATATACAGTAGCTCTCTACATTTGAATCTTGTAGCACGGTAGCTGATTGGTTGCTACCGGCGTGGCCTCGCCCAGGCACGCCTCTTTCTTCAGCTGCTGAATGCAGGTCTTGCTTCAGCTGCTGAATGCAGGTCTTTCTTCAGCTGCTGAATGCAGGTCTTGCTTCAGCTGCTGAATGCAGGTCTTTCTTCAGCTGCTGAATGCGGGGAAGGTTTTCCCGCGGCTGTCCGTGATTGAGCAATGTGAACCATGTGAGAGTGAACGCTCGCAGCTGCCCTCTATAGGCTGTCTGCTCGCGTTCCTTTATAGCTGATATCGTTTGTATCTGGAGTGGTTACAATCTTGCCTTACAGTATAATGAACATGCATACATACATAACACTAGGAATGCTGGACAAGAGTTTCATGAGCTACAGAAGGCATTTAAGAGGGTACAACAAGGGAGGAGATCTAAATGGCAAGATTTTTTGCTATCTAAATCAGTAATCAGTGCTAAAGTTAATGGGATATATTCTAGAAGGCTAAAGACATCCCCCTTTTATTCTTTAAGAAAATAATGGTTGAATAAAGAAAGGTGGAAAAAGAAGAAATCGGAGTTAGGGTGTCATATGCTCTAAGACAAGGGTGCCCAAATTATTCAGGCCATGGGCTGGTCACATGGTTGAGCGTGCTGGTCACGTGGTTCCTCCCACCAGAAGCGGAAGTAAAACACACATGTGTGGGTGCATAAGACGCCTGTGCATGCACAGAACATGACCCAGGGCTGTCGTAAATGGGTCGTTATGGCAGGGTTCTGCACTTCCGGGAGCAGTGCAGGCTGGATGAATTGGTGTTGGGGGTTGCATGCAGCCCATGGGCCATAGTTTGGGCACCCCTGCTATAAAATCAACTTTTCAAAGAGACTCAGAAGACATATTAGTCTCCTATCAGCTCTCCTCTCTATCCTGAAATTCAGATGTACATCTTCCACATCACACATACTTCCCTAACTGCCACTATCAGGAACAGATCCTGCTTCCTATCCCTGTCTTCTGTTTCACACTTGTTTCCATTTGCTGAGACATTGTAGATGCTTTTAATAAAGTTGAGAGTGTACACATATCAGGAACACTATAGTCGCTGCATAGGTCTTAGACCCCTTTTCAAGGTGTCTGAGAGTTGAATATCTGAACGGGGTACATTCTTGACTTCTCATCCATAGGCATGTAAATGCATGAACACGGGCAAAAAGTGACAACATGTTATTTTCCTCCCATCTGCTAGTGACTTGTTAGCAAATGGTGCTGAAATGTTTCAGTTTCTGTTGCTTATCTATAATAAGCACAACCAGATCCATTTGGAGCTTAAACATTCTGTTAAGACGTCCTTAAGCTTTCTAAAAAGGAAGCCGTTATGATCAGTTTACTACCACACCGTTGCTTCGGAAACTAGGGCAGAACAAGCTGTTGCAAAGAACAGAATGAATACACCGTACAGAAGGCAAAGAAGGTTCTACAATGATGTGTGATCATGTGGAGGGGCTACTCACACATGGATCCTTGGTGTGATAGTAAGCAGGATTGGCTGTATCAAGAAGGAGAGTGGGATAGCTGTCTAAGACCATTGATGCTGAGTGTTGGAGACTTCTGGCAAAGTATTTGGAAGACAAAGGGTATGATCAGGCATGCTTCCGATTGTGCTGGAAGTAATTACTTTGCAGGGAATGATGTCCCTTAACGTAGCCATTCTATCTGTTTCCCTGTGTAATCACACCCAGAGTTTCTATGCGTGTGTGTCACTTATCCTGCCCCTCACTTAGCTGCTGCCCTTTGGTGTGGTGGAACATGCTACCTGTTCACCAGAGTTGAAGCAATATTCAGCTGCTAGCTTGGTCAGATTCTGTACAGTGACTCGGGGGAGGCACATTCTTGTCATTTGGTTCAGGCAATAAATCATCTTGGACTGGTCTTGAAATTAACAGCCTGTAGAGTTGTAATATTAAGGTTAGAGACACACAAAATAATATTTCTTGCTTCATTCTGTGCAAATAACAGCTATACTGTATATGTCACTGAACCAAACCATCACTCTTGTCTTTCTGCCAGGTTTCAGGCGCCTTGTCTAGTCTACCTTCTGTATTTTATTACTTAAGACAACAGATATGATTATTCTTTTAGACATTTATTTGATAGCCTTCATTTATCCAGAATACAGTGCATGTATTTCTACAGCGCAAATAATATTATGTATGTGTGTCTGCTTACCGTAACAGATATACAAATATCTTTTTTTCCATCTGAATAATATTTAAGGATATTCTGGGAATGAGACTATTATCTTTCAAACAGTAGAATGTTGATTAGGCAATGAGTATGCATACATGTTGGGAGGGGAGGCGGGGTGGTGGTGGTAAGTGGTGGCAGAGACAAGTGGAATTGGCAAACGGATTGCAGGGAGTACGAAGTCTGGAATAACAAGCAGACAAAGGGGCCTGGTGAGGCAGTGATGGGAAAGAGAGAATAGGACACAATTTCCTATTCTTTTGGTGGAACAAGAGACTCATTGTGGCCTTAACTCAGAAAAAGGGGGTGGAGATGATGGGAGATGAATGAACATCTAGAGTGAGAAACAGGGATAAACCATCAGATAGGCCTGAAAGAAGCAAAAAAAGCAATAGTATCTAGTGAGCGCAAGGCTGGATAAGAAGAATGTTGGAGGGGTAAGTACCACTACATGCTGTCATGGGCTGCAACTCGTATATGAGAATGCATTTTTTTCCGAAGCAGGAAAAATGTCATTGCCATGAATTTGTTAAAGGTGGATCCCAGCTTGCCATGAAGTGACCCACACATTATGAGCATGAAGCCATCTCCTGTGGCACATATGAAATGAGACATGCAGAATATAACACCGGCACTGCAATGGACTGCAGCAGCCTTGAGGATATCCTGGGAAATCCTGGCCTATGTTAATAAGCAGCATATTGAAGGAAATAGTTTATTTGCACTCATTTCGTTTTCCTTTCCAAGATGAGCTGTTAAGTTAATCAGGGATCGAAAGTTTCTAGTGCACCTGTTACCCAAACAAGCCAAGATTTATAAGCCAAAACTAAAATGACTTGTGAAATCTCAGTTTGTCAGGTCAGACCCAAACTAGGAACTCAGATCTAGATTACACAATAGGTTTTGAATTCCCAGCTAACTTAACAAGTCAGGTTTGCAGGAGCTGTGGGCATGAACAGCCTCTGTATGAAACATGACCCTTCTTCGTGGTGACCATGTTTCTCCTACTTTGCCACTGCATGTAACCATAGACTCAGAGTGGTTACGCAGAATGGAACAAGAAGGGTATTTTTTTCCCTTCTAGAAGACTCCAGATGTGTTTCCAGGTTAATATTGAGAAAATGAAGAGGGTTTGTCAAAGATTGGGCAAAAAACACTTTTTGAGGCTTTGGCATCAAAAAGCAACTGTTTTGTTCCCCCCGGCAAAAAAGGGAATTTCCCCACTCCATGAAGTGGGCTTTCTGGAGGGACAAGGAAACCTTTCACGCTGGAAATATCTGTGGCCATATTAGCTGCACAGAGATATGTTTTAGCATGATTTTTGTGTATAGGAAGGAAGGAAAGAAGGAAGGAAGGAAGGAAACCATTTAGAAGTCAGCAGTGAGTGACCATACCAAAAGAAAAGAAGTGTAAGAAAGCAAAGTGGTTGTCTGATGAGACCCTTAAAATAGCAGAGGAAAGAAGGAATGCAAAAGTCCAAGAAGAAAGAAAAATATACAATCACCTAAATTCAGAATTTCAAAGAAAAGCAAGGAGAGATAAGGAAAACTTGTAGCCATGAAATAATAAAAAAATGACTGATTATGGGGAGACAAGCTATGAGAAACCTGGGGAATATAGTGAAAAACAGAGACATCACCTTGAAAACAAAAATTCGCATAGTCAAAGCAATGGTATTCCCAGTGGTAATGTATGGGTGTGAGAGCTGGACCATTAGGAAAGCTGAGCGTAGAAGAATAGATGCCTTTGAAATGTGGTGTTGGAGGAGGGTTTTGAGAGTCAGTGCTGTGGATGAGCTGATCTAAATGGCAGTGCTCAGGTCATGATAATGAACTCCAAACTGTAAGATTGTCAGGTTAGGTGCATCCCACCCAATGAGGTTTTAAATCCAGTCTCCTAGACCAAGGGAATTGAAATTTGAGTCTTAGGGCCAAAACCTGAGACCTGCTAACCTTAATCACTGTATAAACCAGGGGCTGCCAACCTTAGTAAGTCGGGGGCTGGGTCACGCTCCCTCAAACAGTTGAGGGGGCCGGACTGGTGGTTCCCCTGCCGTTTATGGCAGCCATAAATGCGTTTACAACAGCCATAAATGAGTCTGTGGCTGCCTTAAATGCATTTATGACAGCCATAAACGAGTCCACAGCTGATTCTGGTGGCTGCAACAAGTGTGTTGGCCAGCTGGTTTGGCACCACAGGCTGTATCCGGCCTGAGTTCCGTAGGTTGCCTGCCCATGGTATAAGGTGACCTAAAGAGTAAAGCGCCCATGTTGTGCTTTTAGAGATCTTAGCTCAGATCACATTGTTTCAGAGCATAGGAAAGTTTGGGAATTGTGGGATGTGGGTGGGGATTCTGACTCCTATAACGCCTCAACCAACATACTGTAGCATGCGCCTGGTATTACACATTTTTCTTATGCTTCCCCAGGAAGGAGTGCCATTCCTAGTCTAGAGTGTTTGGGAAGGAGGGCAGGTGGACTGGGAACCTTTATTTACCAGCAGACGATAACAGCTGCCACACAGCTCCAAGTGATGCAGCAAACCCGTTGTGTCTTGGTATCCTCATCATCTTCGTGGCTACAACAGCAGAAGCGTATCAGGTAGACACAGATGAGGACTAGGCTGATGGCAAAGCAGAGGCCTGAGATGCTAGCCAGGAACAGCAACGCCTGGAGGATAAGCAAAGTTTTTTTAAAAAAGTTTAAGAATGGAAATAGGTGATATTTGCCTCTTTGATATTTTATCATTGAGAAAGCAAGATAAATCCACACAGTCCTCATCAAATGTGAATGGAATCTCCCCCTCAGGTTTCTAGTCCTTATGAACACAAGAATGAATCTGGTTACATGAAGAAGGGGTCATGGGTTGTTTGATGGGTGGGGAGGGTTCACCCTAAAATATGAGCTACTTCTAGTGTGGAGGACACATGAAAAGGCATGGCAATTACAGTACAACCATGGATAAAGTCCACAGGTTTGGACTTTATCTGATTATGGACTTAATCCAAATCAAATGGGCGATGCATCGGATAATGTCCAAAAAATGGACTTTATCTGAGGTTCCTTTACCAAATACCTCGGATAACGTCCATTTTTTTAGCAGTTTCGGACTTTATGTGATGTATCACGTGTGCATGAAAACTGCGACTTTATCTGAATCGGACTTTATCTGAATCGGATTTTATCCGAGGTACCACTGTTTGCCTTTCAAACAACAGTCTCTAAATCAGGAGTTCTTAACCTTTTAAAGCCGAGAGCCGGGTCACGCTCCCTCAGACAGCTCTGTGGGCCGGACGGCCATTTTGCCCTTCCTCCACCACATGGCACTTCCTGGTGTGGTGGCGGTGGCGGTGGGCCACATGAAATGGTGTTGTGGGCCGCATCTGGCCCATGGGATGCAGGTTGAGAATCCCTGCTCTAAATCATATATACCATTTGCCATTCATATCCACATTGCTACAGTATTGGTCTGTTCCATTCCCTGTACAGTCTCCTGGAAATTAACACTTGTAGCTCTGAATCCTCTGAACCATACTTCCATTCTTCCATGAAGCTTTCAGGCTAACTCCTGAATTTTTTTTTCCTGAGAGGGGAAATATTTTAGAGGCTAATAAGTATTCAGCACAGCCTTACAATCCAGTTTTTCTAAGTATCCATACAAATGGAGGGAAACACATCATTCAGTGCTTATGCTTTGCTGTATAGATTTTGCTCTTTAGCTAAGGCTGATTGTATCTTACACTTATTTTGTTAGCTGCTGCCTTTGGTTTTCCTTTCGAAATGAAAGGGGAGCTACGGAGAGCAAAAAATGCACAAAGAGACGTCTGCCTGAGCTAGAGTCCCCAGCCTTTCAAAAAACATGAAAGACCTTCCACTTCAGTAAGACAGTCTATGAATTTTTATGAACTTACAGCCTTCCAGAGATGTGTGGGGAAGAGATTTGAATCCTGGTTCATTGTGCTTTTAGGCTAAAGCTTTTAAAAAAAAAATCAAAAGGAATTTGATGAAGTGGGATATAAATTAAATAATATTAATACCACAGCGATTGCTGCTAGCACCACTGCAGTTGCCACTATTACTAGTTGTAATATTTCTCTAATGATTATGCCTTTAGTTCCTTTTGTTTTCTGCCTCCTCCCATAGTAAGTCAAGTTTTCCTAGTAAGTATCCCCAGAGCCTGGATCTTGGTCACAATCCACAGAACCCACCAGCCACCATGAATAGTAATTCTTCAAAGCTGTCCCGTACTCAATGATAGTGAATGATGATGATTGCAGCAGCAGTGCTAAAATAAAGCATGACAGACGGCTTCGTCCCACGTGCATTTTTGAGAGAATAAGCCCCATTTAACGCAATGCAGATTACATCTGATTAAACATGCATGGGGGCAGGCCTTTATGTGAGACAAGCAAGTGGAATGCCCTTTACTGATGCATACATTAATCAGAGCTCAAAATTTGAAGATCTGGAAGCATTAAGGCCTTTTGGAAGTTTTTATATTATTGACACAAAATATTAATACAGTAGGCCTCTTTTAGAGATGTCGATCTGGCAGTAGAAGTATGTCAACCGAACAATGGAGAACGATATTTTGTTTATATCCTTAAACTAAAATGTTGAATTTAAAATAACAAGGGCATTTAGAGAATAACATCCATGTTAATCTGTAGCAGCAAAAATAAAAGAGGTTTTAAAGATGAGAAAATCTTTATTGGGTGTAGACTTTTATAAACTGTAGCCCCGTGATGGTGAACCTTGGCACTCCAGATGTTCTTGGACTTCAATTCCCAGAAGCCCAAGCCCCCATGAATCCGCACGGATGGGTTTACTGCGATTCATCCGGCCCGCGCCGCCCTTGTTGCTCCTGGAAATGGAAGTAAAACACGCCCGTGCAGACATGAATTGAAGTCCAAGAACATCTGGAGTGCCAAGGTTCACCATCAGGGTTGTAGCCTGTTTCATACCTGCCTCTGATAATCTTATGCCAAAGACAAAACGAAGCAAAATCTCGTGGCGGTATATAAGGTCCCACAAGACTCCCTTGGTTAGTTCGATATTCTCTGTACATAACAAGTTCATTTGCAACCTGTGGATTCAGCTGAAAAGACACTCTCCCCAACATTTCGCATGAACTACCTTTGGTTTAGGAGCCCTGGTGGCGCAGGGGTTAAACTGCTGTCCTGCAACCAAAAGGTTGTGAGTTTGCTCCTGACCAGGGATCAAGGTTGACTCAGCCTTTCATCCTTCCAAGGACAGTAAGATGAGTACCCAGTATGTTGGGGGCAAACTGCTAATTAACTTGTAAACAGCCCGGAGAGTACATTAAGTGCTATGGGGCATATATGTGATTGCTTTGGTTTATGAGCTACCTATGAGTCAAGGTACTGCAGTGGCTTAGTGGTTAAGACGCTCAACTTGACAACTGGAAGGTTGGCATGTCTGCAGTTCGAGACCCGAGTGCTGCATGACTGAGTGAGCTTCCGTCTCTGTCCCAACTCCTGCCAACCTAGCAGTTTGAAAGCAAGAACTTGCAAGTAGATAAATAGGTACCACTATGGTAGGAAGGTAAACACAGAAATGTCTGCAGATGCAGACAAGCTCTGACTCTTTGGCTATACACAGAGATGAGCACCAAATCCTAGAGTCAGATACGACTGGCTTTTGAGCAAGGGTGACCTTTATCTTTACTATGAGTCAAGTACTGTACCTCCCATCCCTGGGGTTCTAGAGAAGGTACATTTATGGCCCCAATGGACATGATGTTGCTTTTCACACAGCATTACCTATACTCTCCTAACACCTCTTAGAGTTTCTCTGAAGTTTTTTCTGGTTAGTACTAAAAATCTCAGGGAGTACAACAAGTGATACCCTTGTCTGGGAGTGATAGTATTGCTGGAGGGTATCACAGCAAGTGGCATGTATGACTTGGAAGTGTTCTTCTTGCTCATATGTCCTCCCTTCCAACGTAGAAACCTACAAACAGATTACAGGCAACTTGACAGTTTGCTTCAGTCCACTATATGTGACCACAGCATCTGGCAGAGCCTGAAGAAATGGTTGAATAGAGAGGAGAGGTCAGTTCATTATACTGACTGGCCTTTCAAGGTCTGACAGTATCATCTATCATGAGAATGAGAGCACATTAAAGTGTCTCTTCCAACCATATACAGCCATTCCTTTCTGCCCGAAGCCCTGGGTAAGCTTACATGCAGACATAACCAGCCAATTATATTGCTCTGTTCAGGTACAACCAATCCTTCCACTAAATGGTGTGATTTACCTATCACCCACCCTGGTCCAAAACACTTATCACCCAATCCTTAATGCAGAATACTCAAATCTATCCACCCAATGTTACACCTATGTGTTTATTTTTGCATCTTATAATCATCATTCTGCCATCTAGTCCTGGAAACATGATCTCATTTTCAGGTCATAGTAAAGTGGCTGAAAAAGACAAATGAAAGAACAGCTCTGCATAAAATGTGTGCATTTTAATTTCTATGAACAGACAAAAGTTTAAAAATAATACCTATGACTTCAGTCAGGATGAGCAAATGGTAACTCTTCAGATATATTGGGTTCTGTGACTCTCAGCATTCCCCCCTCGCCCTGTTGTCTCGGACAGCTAGAAATGAGATGATTTGTAGTCCAATAACATCTGGAAGGCTTTACTTTGCTCCTTCCCAATTTAAATCAGAATACAATGCTTCTCGATATATTGGGGAGGACTATTGGTTTTGCAGACTGTAAATGGTAAAGGTTTCCCTTGCTCGAAAGCTAGTCGTATCCGACTCTAGGGTTCAGTGCTCATTTCTGTTTCAAAGCTGAAGAGCCAGCATTGTCTGCTTCTGCAAATGTCTCCGTGGTCATGTGGCAGGCATGACTAGACACTGGAGCGCACGGAACGCTGTTACCTTCCCACCGAAGTGATCCCTATTTATCTACTTGCAATTTCTTGCTTTCGAACTGCTAGGTTGGCAGGAGCTGGGACAAAGACGGGAGCTCATTCCATCCTGCAGCATTCGGGAATTGATGTCTCTGCTTTTCATTATGTTCCTCAGGTTTCTCATAGCTTGTTTCCCAAGAATCAGTCGCCTTTTTATTTCATGACTGCAATCCACATCTGCAGTGATCTTAGATCCTAGGAAAGTAAAATCTGCCACTGCTTCTACTTCTTCCCTATCTATTTCCCAGGAACTGATGGGGCCTGTTGCCATTATCTTGGTTTTCTTGATATTGAGTCTCAAGCCAGCTTTTGCACTCTCCTCCTTCAGCCCAATCAAGAGATTCTTTAGGTCTTCCTCACTTTCTGCCATTAAGGTGGTATCGTCTGCATATCTCAGATTGTTGATGTTTCTCCCAGCAGTTTTGATCCTATATTGTGATTCCTCCATCCTTGCATTGCGCGTTATGTGTTCTGTGTATAGGTTGAATAAGCAGGGTGATAAAATGCAGCCTTGTCTTACTCCTTTTCCTATTCCAAACCACTTTGTCATTCCGTGTTCTGTCCTAACTGTTGCTTCCTGACTCTTGTACAGATTTCTCATGAGGCATATGAGGTGCTCTGGAATTCCCATCTCTTTAATTACTTGCCACATCTTGTTGTGATCCACACTGTCAAAAACCATTCCTTTTTTTCTAGGGGTACCCAGGGACCGTGCAGATTGCCCACGTGGCTGCAGCTCTTAGCATTTCCCCCCCATCGGTCGGGGCCAGCTAATTTTCCTAGGATGCACAGTGGTGAATTGAACTCCTGACCTCTGGCTCCACAGCCACATACTTAACTCACTGAGCCAGTGACCACATGACTTTTTAAAATAAACATTAACAGTAGGTACAACCTCTCCCCAGTTCTGTTTGGTACCACTGTGCATAGAGAAGTGTAATGTTTCCCTTCCTGGTCCATAATCTCAATAAGAATGTCTCCTGCCTTGTGCATATTGTTGTTATTATTTCTTGATAGCAAGGAAGCTTGGTAAGAATAAATATTTTCATAAGGATTTAATAAGAGAAAGTTGTAAACTCCCACATTGGGAAGTGGCCTCAATAAAAATTGAGGGGAATCTCCAGCCTGTTGATGGGCTTGTTTAAACTCTTGAGGTTACAAAAGATGTTTTTAGTGCCATCTCTAACCTAGCCATGCTGTCCTTCAATCTTATGGCCAACTTCACTGTTTAGATGCCTTTACTCTCTGAAGAACATATGAAGTTCTGTGTTGGATCAGACCAAAAATCCTGTTTTTCACAGAAGCCATGAGACATCCACAAATGTCCACATTATGTAACTGGAATTCAAGAACAGACACCCTCTGATTCTGCATGAAGCTAGCATGCTATTCATTTCATTAGGCATGCTATGGTTTGTCTTCAGATCCTATAAATCAGGGGTGCCCAAATTTTTTGGGCCACGGGCCGCTCACGTGGTTCCTCCCACCGGAAGCAGAAGTAAAACTACGGTCCATGGGTGGACACGCTTAACTTCCGGTTCTGGGAGCGTCGCTGGCATCGGGTGCTGGATTTGGCCCACGGGTCATAGTTTGGGCACCCCTGCTATAAATCTTTTTACCAGCCTTACTCTCTATTAATTTATCTATAAGAACCTGCTGGTCAATTATTATTTTTATTTGAACTTCTAATTTTATACTACCATTTTGTCCAATGATATACATATTGCCATCTGCCATCACTTGAGTTCATTTGAGGATTATTATGCCTGTTATTTTTGCTTATTTTTTGCTTTGTATTCTTCCATTTATCTGTTGTTCAGTGCCTCAAGTAGTGCCTATGCATTAAGTCAGTATAAAAAAATATTTATTTAACTATTTTCCTTTCAGAAGCCCTTTGCTTGTGCCCGTGCCTTTGGAAGGCTGTTGTGGAAAAGGACATTTCTATGTTTGTTCTGAAGCAGATCAAAGTTTGCCTATGTGTTACCTTTATTATTAGTTAGAGGCCAGGTGGAGTGGATCATTTTCTCCTATACCCGTGATGGCAAACTTTGGCACTCTACTGGTGTTCCTGGACTTCAGTTACCAGAAGCCAAGTCAACACTCCTGTTGATCAGGGCTTCTGAGAATTAAAGTTCAAAAACATCTGGAGTACCAAGGTTCGCCATCAATGTCCCATACTTTCATAGGTATTTGACAACATCTTCCAGCAGCAACCAACCTTCCCTCCCAACCCACATCAACAACTGACTGCTGTTTTATTTTTAATTACTGTCACTATGTTGTAGCTACACTTTTGATCTCCTCCAAAGTGACTTGTGTTCCTATGGCCCTCTTTAATTTTTTTGCTGTTTTATATATTTTTAAATTTTACTAAACAGGAGGAGGAGAAGAAGAGGAGGATGTGAAAGTAAGGCTGGCTCCCAGATTTGGGGGCTGAAGAAGAAGAAAAAGAAGAATTCTGTTGAGGGACATGCTAACAGTTGGGATATAGAGAAGTCAATTGTGTTGCTGAGAATGTATAGAATGATTTCTTTCCCCATGCAAGGTACCTATACCCAGGTACCTAGTTATGAGAAAGGAAGGATTTTAGACAAAAAGATGAAGCAGCATCTAGGCAGGCTTGAGCTGCAGCCACTGACAATGTTGGAGGAGCAAGCAGAAAGCGATAAGACGGATAGAAACAGAGAGATGGGGAGATAAGCATGAATCTCTGTGTTTCGTGGTTCTGTCAGTGCTTTCATTCCCTCCCCAACATGCACAGAGCAAATTGGATCAGCTGCAGCTGTGAGGCTGAGCCTGACCTACATATCCACAGTGAGCGCGCTCGCCTCATTGCTGTGCGCTGTGAAGGAATCGGCTGCCACAGACTCCCGCCCCCTCACCCGCAGGGTGGGATGATGCGCTGTTTAGCCCCAGAGTTACCCATGACTTCCCCACCGGCAGCCAAACCGGAGTGGTTGCTCCAGACTCCACCAGGTTCTCCAAGATGTTTCGCCTCACCCTTCCCAAGTCTTCATAGATTTACCACACAACAATTATTTCCCTTTGCTCCCAAATGTCTGCCTGGCCTCAGGACATCTGCCACAGAAGTAATTAATTTCATATAATGGGCCTCTAAATGATTTTTGAAGGACTGAGCGTGATGAACTAATGCTTGGCTATCTTATGATAGAAGTGGTCTCAAGACCTCATTCTCTTGTACAAATTTGGTTAATCTAATAACAGTGGCTCCTTCTATATTTCACTTTTTGTCCAAAGAAGTTCACCATGACGTTTGTGGATGAAGCCAACCACTTTTACATTACCACAACCCTGTGAGGCAGCTTCGGTTGAACTAATGTTTATGGCGTGAGTGTCACAGCCCACTTGGGGATTCAAACTCCAAGGCCACTACATCACCCTGCTTCTGTAAGAGTCAGCATTTCATTCTTAAAAAATGAGCCAACAAGGAATGAGTATTCTTTAGACTCTCTCCCCCCCCTCCCAAACACTGGCCTAATTACATATCCATGGATATTAAGAAATGGACCAGGACCAGCCCTACCATTAGGCACGGGGAGGCAGACAAAAGGAAGACAGTAATGGCAATCCCTTGGATATATATATTTTAAGGACCCTGGCCATTCTCTTCTAAGGAAGGATGCTAAACTAGTCTGCTGCCTTCAGGAGTCCTGAATGATGCTATAACATTGTCAGTATTCAGTTACCAGTCATGTCAGCTTTTATATGTAAAATAGAGAAGGAGGTTATTTTGTTCTCAACTTCAGTATCGAGATCTGCTAGACTGCCTCTTGTATGTTGGGGTTGCCCTGGGGAGAAATGGTATCATATCCACTTAACACATTCGATTCACATCCACTCACAGCTCCTTAACTCTGAGCAGAAACACTCCTTTCAAAATATTTTTAAAGTCCTCTCTGATCTATTCTAACTTCTGTTATTTTTGTTGTACTATGCTGGTCTTGGACTGTAATGAAGATTGATCTATTGACTCGGTGCTTTTTGCAAGGGCCTACAGTTGTGGGAGGGACTGCAGTGGCTCAAGTGGTTAAGACACAGAATTCGCTGGCTGGAAGGTCGGAGTTCGATACCCAAGTACCACATGACAGAGTGAGCTCCCAGCTCTGTCGCAGCTCCTGCCAACCTGGCAGTTCAAAAGCAAGAAATTTGAAGTAGATAAATAGGTACCACTTCAAAGGGACGGTAAACAGCATCCCATGCATGTCTAGGCATGCCTGCCACATGTCCACAGAAACATCTGTAAACACAGACAGTCTGTCCTGCTATTTGTGCCATGTTTCTCACTGTCCCTTTCAATATTTATTACATTGGTTACATAATGTCTGTGCTAATTGTGAATAGGTCCACTCTTATGCTATGAGTATACGGTAAACTTCATTTGACTGGAAGTGCTTGTGTTTTTCCCCGTAGCATTTCTGCTTGCATAATTTTTTCATGCCTTTGGCTTGTATGATTGCTTATATTGGTCCTCTGAGGCTGTTGCATGACATCGCCCATGATGTACAAACTAGGACTTTGTGGAGGGTTACAAACACTATTCCTTTTGCCTGCCTTCTTCCTGCACTGGTAAGGACTACAACTGCAATTAAATTTGTAAATTGTATTTTTCTAGCCATGGTGGCTTAGTGGTTAAGACACTGAGCTCAATGGCCAGAAGATCAGCAGGTCAACAGTTTGAGACCCAAGTGTTGTGCAATGGAGTGAACTCCCATTGTGTGTCCCAGCTCCTGACAACCTTGTACAGTGGAACCTGTAATTAATGTGTCCAGGATGTTTCTTACAGCGAAAATTACTTTAACTGAATTTCCCATAGGAATGCATTTAATGCAATTTCTCATAGGAATGCATTGAAAACTAAAATACTTTAACTGAAACATGGTTTCCCATAGGAATGTATTGAAAACTAATTAATCGGTTCTGGGGAAAAATTCCATAAACCGAGTCACTATTTTCTATGAATTTCCTTTTGTTATGTAATTTTTATGTTAACTGAGCAGTTTGTTAACTGAAGTTCCACTGTAGTTTGAAAGAAAGAAATTGCAAGTAGATAAATGGATACCACTTCGGCGGGAAAGTTAACAGTGCTCTGTGTGCTTCGGCATCTAGCCATGCCTGCCACATGACCAAGGGAACATCTGCAGATGCGGATAGTGCTGGCTCCTTGTTTGTTTACAGAGACAGAGTGCTATCTTGCTTTTTGTCCCAGGCAGCAAAATATCTTTGTCTGCCATATAGCTACTTGTTTTGAATCGTGTGAGAAGTCATGTTCTACAGCCAATAGTGTTACTGTGGTCCTGCTTGTGAGCCCGGAAAGGAACGTGATAAAGGCAATATGCTGGTCTTAGACCATAATAAAGATTGATTGATTGATGATTAAGGCAAGAGAAGAGAGATGGAGGAGCAAGTAGATCAAGTAATGGAAAATTTATATATGAATGTGCAAAACCATTAATAAAGAGCAAAAAACAAAAGCAAGAAGGGAGAAAATACTAAAACAGAATGGGAGAAGAACGAAGGAAATTGTGCCTCTTCTCACTGTCCCTTATCCAGCTTTGGTTGAAAACACGTATCCCCTGACACTCGTTAATCCAGCTAATTTACTCTGATTGTTTTAGAAACCACTTTCAATATTTGAATTTCCTAATCCCACAGTCAAATCTCTTAGATGTATATCAGTGTGAACCCAACTCATTCCATTGTCTTCAACAGTGGGGGTCAATCCCCACATGGCAAACCCCCCTGAAATACACTAACTTGTTAATATGAGCTGGACACAGCAAAATATATGTGTCTTTTATATAGTGAGGGTTTGATTCGTGAAATGGAGACTACTTCTCTGGAGGTCTATTCTTACTGAATATTAGTCCTGATTTATTTAAGGATAGTCAAGTGATGAACACACCTGCTGTTAAAGAAGAACTGAAATCTTCTGTCTTGAAGCAGTACGTCTTCCTACAGCCACAAACACTTTAAGTCAATGCCAGAAGTCCCTCATACCTATGAAATATTGCTAGTTGCAGAAACATAGGAGATCAGAAGCTCCAATTTTTCCCATATGATGAGCAGAAACACTCCTCACAAGAAGCCTATACCTTTTGCATACCCGTGTATTTCCCGTTCAGAGTCTATACAACACTTATCTCTTGCTCATTTGGGAAGGTGCACTTGGCTGAGTATATCTAATTAATAACACTGCACAACAACAACTTTGCTACAGGGAATAATACATGTGATTTACATGATATCGAATGTGCTGATTCCAAATCTGCATTCAGAATTTGTCTATCACGTATAGATTTTAAGGCGTGCTATAGCTGTTCAAATGGTCGGTAATTGGGTAATGTATTTTTACATGGGAACATCATAACAGTTGCAGCTACCAATATGCCTGCTGCCGCCTGCAACGAAAAGGTTGTGAGTTCAACCCGTACCAGGGCGCAAGGTTGACTCAGCCTTCCATCCTTCCGAGGACAGTAAGATGAGTACCCAGCATTTTGGGGGCAAAATGCTAATTAACTTGTGAACCGCCCAGAGAGTGCACTAAGTGCTATGGGGTGGTATATAAATGTGATTGCTTTGCTTTGCCTCAGCTGAATCACATTCCCTGGTGGCATGCATGTTCCAGCAGCGTCTGGACGTGTCTGGGCAAGTCAGTGAGCTGACGTCAGAAATAGGCATATAAGGCGAGATGGACCAAGAACTTGTCTCTAGTACAAAACCATCATATTAGATAGTACAGCTAGGCCATAGTGAGTCTGTTTTGAGCTAAAGATGAGTAGGCACAGCTGTGTTAATAAACCGGACAGTTTTTGCCACGTTTGTGGCAAATATAGCCTGTATGATCAATGTGAGAACCTAACCAACAGTGTGAGAGCTCCCCCGGTGGTGTAGTGCTTAAGGCACTAAGCATGGAGACTGGAAACATGGGTTCGATTCCTGAGAGCTGCACGATGGGGGACATGAAATCCTTTCAACCCAGAATAATCTCTGACATGAAAACGAACGACCAAGAGGGTGAGATTTGTTTACTTAAGATCCTGACGTCTTAGGCAGAATCAGACTTCAAATTTGGATTCAGCGCACTTGATTTAGTATAGGACACATGGATTAGACCAAGTAGCAGACAATGTTTATTTTTTTGTGATGCAGTCTAATTGTATGCCACCAAATCAATTCTGATTTATGGCAAACCTTTCCAGGATTTTCTAGAAAATACAGATATTATTTACTATTCCCTTCTTCTGGGGATACTCTGGAACTGTACAGCTCACCCAAAGCCATTCAGACTGGCACTAATCCCAGGAGGCACAGTGGGAAATGAACTCCCAGCTAAACAATTGAACTGTCCAGCCAGTTTTCAAGTACAGTGGTACCTCATACAACGATTTGAATCCATGCCACGGGACTCGTCGTATGAAACAATTGCTACACGATGCATGCATCATATAGTGATTTCCCCTATGGGATGCATTGTACAACAAAAAATTTTTTGCTAAGTGGTTTTTCCCATTGAAAAATTGTTATGCGGGACACCATTTCCCCCCCACAAAAAAAACCTAAGTGTTATGCAATTTCATTGCTATACGGGGCAATTGCTGTATGAGCTTCCACTGTATATCTATCAATAGTGAAAATCTATAAGCTCCAAGCAAGAAAAAAAAATCAAATACAAGTGGGACCAGCAATACAGTACTGCAAAGCAGAGTACTTATTTTCTGGATTCTAGATATTCTATTCACACAATCATAAATACAAACTTATTGATCAATGATAACTTTTCATTGGAAAGTGCAAAGATATTTATGTAAAGTGAAACAGGTGCATTAAAACAAAGTCATTCCTATGGAGTAATCAATATTCAAAGTATGGAATGCATTTTTGCTATCAGGCATTTTTGCTTCCAAGCCAAGAATATGGGGAAAGCCATGCAAAGGGACTTGCAAAACTAATCCATGAAGTGATGTGTAAAATGAATAGTCAAAGTAAGAAGAAGTAAAAATATGAGTCTCGTAGGAATTGGTGGAACGGATGATTATTCTTTTAAAAATGTCAATTAGAGATGCAATCTAAAGTGCCCTCTCTCACACTGAAATGCAACAAATATGTCCAGTTTTTTGTTTTTGTTCTGGGTGTCTGTGTTTTTTATTGCTATCAACAGGATAATAAAATAAATGATCAACAGAAGGATAAAAGAGGGAAGCATAGTTCCATAGGGACAACATGAGAACTCTACCATTAAACTTGGTCTTCAGCACTCTCACCCAACCTCCAAGTGTGCCATCATCTAGGGTTGGGTCCAGGTTTGATGGACTCTATGGCATACTGCCTGTAAGAGCCACTTCTGTATCTGTGTCCCCATTAGTCCCACCATTTACTTGGTGATGGGTATGGTAGCATCAGCAGCATCAGCAACACATCCATTAATTTTGCAAAGCCTTGCAATGTCCCTAGCATAGACACACTTTGGTACACTATTCTTTTTCTTCTTTTGATGTCATATCTGATTCTGAATATTGGCTATTCTCATGGCGATCTACCATGAAGATTGTCCTGGGAACAATAGAATGCAGCAGCCTTCCATTTACCTTCCACATCGCAGTGTGACCCCCGTACCACTGATCCAGTTCCACGGTTCACTTTCTGGTCCTGAGCACTTTTGACACACAAAGTCCTCATCAGCCCCAGGCCAGTATGCTATGGTAATAGGATAGACAATACTGCCAATGACTCAATGCTGATTGTCAGGTGGCAGTTAACTAACCTGACCACCCTGAGGACTAACAACCCTGTATGACAAAGTTCATAGGGAAGGTTAATCCAAGTGGATTAAATCCCACTTTAATCCATATTGATGGAGGACAGCAGCTTCATCAATACTGGCTGATAGGGACTTTGCATGCCAAAAGGAACTCAGGACCAGAAAGTGACTCACAGAACTGGATCAGTGGTACAGGTGTCATGCTGCGATGCGGAAGGGAGATGAAAGACCATTGCATTATATTCTCAGGACAGTCTTCATGGCTGATCACCATGATGATCGCCTATATTTGGAATCAGATACACACAACAAGAAGAAGTGTGAGAAAGATTGGCCAGTACAAGATGGCCATTGCCCAGGGTATGCCCGATTGTGGTTCAAAAATACCACAGTCTTCAAGCAGGCTCTTTCTGTGTACCCGACGACTAGGATGAGAAGCTGTATGAAAAATAAATTATTTACTCTATGCTGAGTTCCTGAATCCATTATTTTAATGTTTATAGAAAAAGGGTGTTCTTTCTAAAATAAAAAACTCATAAAAAAGGAGGGTGTGTGGCATGGAAGAAAAAGAATCTGTGTGATGAGCTGTCAGCGTTGTATTTCTAAAATAAGGTTATGACAAGAGGGGGAGGGCTTAGCTGTTGCCGTCCTACATTTTATGTGACCAGAAAACCCAAATTTCTTTGACTGAATTAAGTGAGAGTGATTTGCATGTGCTTACTCAACCAGAATACTTCATGTAGGCTTGAAAGGCTGAGGTTTTTAGCACTTGGAATGCCTTTTCAGGAAATAAAGCAGTGAAAAGGGGAAGAATTGTGTATGGGATCTGGATTTTACAAGGATACGCAGTGTCCTGTGTGTTTATGTGGTGGTAAAAATTCCTTTTGTCATTAAAGAATCCAAATTTGAAAGAATGGAGAGAAGGATTTTGCTTGCTGATTTAAAGTGGAGCCTTTTTTTATCATGGGGACAGTAATGTCAAACATGAATCCTCCCCATTTTTACATGATACAATACAAAATTCTACTATTTCAGGTTGCAGTCCTATACACACCTGAAGCAGACCTGGTTTACACACACAACAGAATGAGGCTGTTAAGAGCTGAGGCAAGAAGAGACACTAAACTACTTCAGGTGGTGCATTTCCTGCTCCTCATAGATGGAAAACCAGCACCACCATTTTTAATCTTTTATATAGATACTGAATTTATCAGAGTGGCCAAAAACTGCTGTCCTCACCTACAGTCTATAGCACCATGGTTAATGCCACCTTATTATCCAATAGCCCTATCCATCTATCAGAATATCTTCCTTCACACCATGAGAGAAGAGTCCGAAAAGGACAGATTCCTAGGGTGTTGGCTCCACAGATGAACCATAACTTAGATTTTCATGGTTTCCTCCCTGTGTGTAGAATCTTCACATGAGCAAGAATCTCTCTTCTTTAAGTGCTTCTATTATTGCATGAAGAAAGTGATGATGGTGGGGGGCAGAATGAGGCCCTCCCCTCTAAAGCCCTATATAGTCATTAGTAAATCATGTATACTTCTCACAGGGAGACGGGAAAAGTCTAGTCTACCTCTCTTTTGTCTCTATGCTTGCAAGAACAATAGGTTAGTAGAGGACTGCCTCTGCTACCCATGTCGGGTCTCCACGTGAGCTGGGATGTTAAATAGGGCTGAGATCTGTGTAGGTGTGAAAAGATGCAGAAAGCTACAACTTGTTGGTCAGTACAGTGGATTGAACCATGCAGGACTGGCTCTGCCATTAGGCAGAGTAAGCAAAATGGCTCAGCCGACATTTCCTGGGGTGCATAACATGTAGTCCTCAGTAGCTGAGCTTCCTGAGTCCCATGGACTCAGTCCTGAAACTGGCCTACCATCTTCAGGTGTAATGGAGTAAATGTTCAAGTGCCAGTCCAGCTGGCTGGTATGCTAGGAATGGAAATTGGTGCCATCTTATTATTTTGCCTCAGGGAGCCGATTGTGACTGGGTCAGCTCTGGATCTATTTGTTCCACTCCATGTTGTTAATTGACAGCATGGCTTTTCTTCCCAGTAGACCATAATCCACTCTTGCCATCTCACACATGCACTTGGGCGCACACACGAATGAACGTACGCGCACACCTTGTGCCATCTATGGAGATGGGGTCCCTTGCATTCAAAGACCTTCTTTAGTTTATCTGCCTTTGAGTTGATACAACATTTTGCATTTAATTTAAGAAACAGGTCGGAAATCTCCTCTGTAACTGTTATCACATTTATTTATTTATTTTAGATTTATATAACGCCCCAATCAATAGACTCTGAGTTGTGTACACAGTCCAGCAAACACCTCACTGGCTGCTCAGCAAAACTTAAAAACAATACAAAAACTGTTAAAAGCCCTTCAATAAAACCAATTACAAGAGGGGGAAAACCTCAAACAAGTCAGAAAGGAGAGCTTGTTGGCAATCCCAGCCCCCAGACCCATTCTGCTAACCACGTTTTCAATTCTCTCCTAAACGGTAGCAACTGGGCCTGGAGGCGTAATTCTATCAGGAGGAGGTTCCATAATGCGGGGGCTACGACCGAGAAGGCCCTTTTCCTCGTGCTGGAGAGGCACGCCTCCCCATCAGATGGTATATAGAGGGTGCCCTCTCGGTTTGCTCTCGTGGGATGGGTCGATGCCCTAGGGATGATGTGGTCCCTGAGGTATCCTGGTCTGCTACCACGAAGGGCTTTAAAGGTGATAACCAGCATCTTGAATTGCACCTGGAGACATATAGGCAGCCAGTGCAGCTCCCGCAGCAGTGGAGAGGCATGGGTGAAATGACCACACCCCACGACCGCACAGGCCGCCACATTCTGGACCAACTGCAGTCTCTGGATCAAGGGCAGCCCCATGTAGAGCGCTTGACGGGATTCAGCTGTAGTCCGTTGTCCCCCATCCAGACCCTAACCGCCTCCAAGCAACTGGTCAGGACTTTGACCGCATCACTGGGATCACCATGGGTGATACATAACTGTCACCTGAAAACTCTCTAAAGGGATCCATTCATAAGTTTCTTTAAACATAAATGAAACAGCCAAGGAGGTTTTGAAGGAAAAAGAGATTTTATCAACAAGATCAATTATAACACAATATATACATATATTGGTGCTTGAATCCGTGCAGATTCAAGGACAGTAATTAACAAATCAACCAGACTTATATACTTTCTGACAAACTACACATGTGTTCTCAGTCCAGGTGGGGCCGAAGGGCAAAGGCGTTTCATGTTTTTATCTTGGCATTACATACTTTCCAGAATGTTCAGAAATGCACAGTCACACAAGTCTACTCCACTTAGATAAATGACACAGGATTTTTTGTGTAACGTCTTTTCATAAAATGGCTTTCTTCAGGCCACACTATAGTTTAGCACAAATAATTTCTTAAAATTATTATATAAGCTTCATTAACTGCATGCTTATTTTGATAAGGGAAAAGGGTTTAATAAATCATTTTAGCTAATTTGGGGTCACATAATGGTCACACTTGTACTATGCCTTCCTTTTTTATAGATTTAGCCAGCTATTAGAAGTGATTTCTACAAGGTAACAACAGGAAAGCTCAATACAAAATTTATTCTTCCACTTTCTGCGAAATGTCCTCGCCTTCTCTGCATACCTGTCAAGTATCCCGGATTGGCCGGGAAATCCTGTATTTTGGTGTGCGTTCCTCCCCTTTCCCGGTGCTGTCCCATATTTAGAACGGCGGGGAAAGGGGTTACTGTGCATACACATGCATGCAGAATCCATCTGTGCATGCGTAAACATGTTCTGCGCATGCGCAAAGGGGTTTTGCACAAGTGTAAAGGAGTTTTTGCTGTGCATGCGCACCCGGACTGGAGCAGTTCCCGTATTTTTCGGAGCGGTGCTTGACGGGTATGCTTCTTTGTTAAGGGCCCCCATCTAGACCATCAAAAATGGCTCTGATTAATTTTGCCAGCTGAGTAATGGAACTCATTGCTCTGGGATTTTTGTGACCATATTGCAGACACAACTCAGTTCCAACATGGGATGGATCACTTGAGAAGGAGAATTTGACCGGGCCATGTGGAACAGAAATGTCAGTGGTTGTTGAGTTAATGTTATCTGTTTGTTTGTTTGTTTATGTTTATACCCCATCCATTTGGCTGAAACAGCCACCTTGGGAGGCTAAATACAAATACACAGTCCCAAACCATGAAGGGCTTATATATCAAAGCTAATACCTTGAATTGGGCATGGAAGCTTATAAGCAACTAATGCAGACAGGCTAGAATCTGGGAGATACAGTCAAACCTCCACTTACCTGACACCTGCAAAGTGGTTACAGACTGAATATAATTCATAATTATCTTGAGATAGTAGAGCTAGCTGGTAGGTTAAAGTGTTGTACGGAGGCTTAGAAGGTTCAGATTCAAACCCACATTCAGCAATGAAATTTATTGGGAGATCCCAGCCACTTCTTTTTTTGCTTAATCTACCTCCCAGACGTGGCCTTGATTCAGCATTATTTCAGAGTTTCTGTTAAATATATATCTTTAGAGAAATAAAACTGTGTGAGCTGGACCATCAGGAACTCAGTCCATGTACAAAGACCCAGCAGAGAAGCTGAACTGTGACAGTCTTTAGTCATTAAGGGTCTTCATTTAATCATTGCAATTCCCTAAGCCAGAAGAGTTGACAGTCTTGGATGCTTGCCCTACAATTTGTTGGCATTTGTTGTTATAGCTTTAGAGATTCTACACCATAGGCATCTTGTGACTGGGTGAAGCATGACCCTGAAATTTGGAGTGATGTGTTTCCTACATGACCCACGAGCCCACCATGGGATTCACTACATTTCTTTTGCATTGCCCAGAGGATGTATCACAGTTTCCGAAAGACACGATATGACAAATGATGTAGATAAGAAATGAGCAGCTTCCATGACCATTCTGATGAAAGTTTGACCGGGAATCTCCCCTTTGCTAAAATACAATAAACAACCCTTTCCACTTTGTATTAAGAATGCACTTGTTCTTGCCTCTGATAGATTATCTTATCTCTACCTTTATTGAGCTATGAGATCCCAAATACTCATGCTACAGTAAATGTGTGGATCTCAACATGCATTTGATGCTTAACTCTCACAGTTTCGTCCCCAGCTGGAAGAAATCACATAGGTGGAATAAGCAGAGGTGAGCAAAGGTGGAAGCAGATCTTTCAGGGAAGGGGGAATCAGCATGTTAAGGCAGACCGACGTTCATAATTTAATTTTTATAGCCCTCAAAAGGAGGGAGGAAAAGAGATTAGCTCATTCCCTGGCAGAGCATGTGCTTTGGCGGAGAAGGCTTCAGGATCAAATCTTGTATTGCTGGTTAAAATGATCTCCAGCAACAGGGGGTCTGTTGCTGATAAGACTATGTTGAGTTTCTGCCAATTATATTAATCAACACGAGGGTAAATGGCCTAACATAAGTGATGTTCTTTTAAAAAAAAATTGTTGATATGAAGACACGGGAAGCTGGAGAACAAAATGTTGATTTGAAGGACAGACTACTCAGATGGTAAATCTGTTGACACAAACATATTGTAGAGTTTTAGAGCTGGCTCACTCAAGGCTTGCCCACTTCAACACCCATGCCCTTGCTTGTGCTGAAAGAGATGTAATCAGTGGTGGGCTCCAATTTTTTTTACTACCTACTCTGCGGGCATGGTATGGTGGGCATGGCCAAGGGGAAAGCCTTGTGTTGCACCCGAATTGGGACTACTTTATTTCAAAACTTGGAGGGGGTGGGGGTGGAGGGTCAGCCAGAATTTCTGCTACCGGTTCTGGCGAACTGGTACGAATCTGCTGATGCCCACCACTGGATGTATTGTGTGAACTAGCTGAACACAGATGTGGCTGGCATTCTTTCCCCCAGTCCTGCCCCCACCCCCTTCCAGCTGACATAGCTACAGGAATTGTGGAAGGCTATATCTGTGCGCAGCTGGTTTGTACGTAACATTTCTTTACACGAGTGTACAGTCTCGAGGCCTGTTTGTCTGCAAGGAAATAAGTCGTAAGATATATTCTGGTCACTGTAAACTGAGGGAGTGTGTTGAATCCGATCCAATGTGGCAAGGGGCAGAGAAATCTGATGCCTCTGAATCCTTTATTAGCTGAGTCTGTCTCCATGAATGCAACCTCAACAGACACCACCTGGTCCCGTGATGGCGAACCTTGGCACTCCAGATGTTCTTGGACTTCAATTCCCAGAAGCCCAAGCCCCCTGTGAATCCACACGAATGGGTTTACTGAGATTCATCCAGCCTGTGCTGCCCTCATCGCCCCGGGAAGCGGAGGTAAAACGCGCCCGTATGGTTAAGGATCTCCTGGGTTAACCCTTCCTCTGTACGGGCGCATTTTACTTCCACTTCCGGGATCGACAAAGGCAGCGCGGACTGGATGAATTGCAGTAAACCTATTTGTGTGGATTCACAGGGGGCTTGGGCTTCTGGGAATTGAAGTCCAAGAACATCTGGAGTGCCAAGGTTCGCCATCACGGACCTGGTCCCACTGGACATCTCCTTGACCCCAGAACTTGACCACTCCTATGCAATAAAACCATGTTGAATTTCTCAGAAGGGACCCCTTGCCCTTCTCTTCCTTTTGATGAATTCTCTTCTTCACCACCCTCTCTCTGTTTTTCTCTTCCCATCCCTCTCTTCCACCATCTCTCCAACCTGGTCCTCAATCTTTCTCAGAGCACCCTCTCAGGTTTGTCTTTCTCTGCCAGCGTCCCTTCTCTCCATCCTCATTCCTCTCCCACCTTTTCACCTCTGTTCTCCTCCTTATCCCCACTCTAACCACTGTTTGCTCCTTTGGTCTCTTTCCTCCTTTCTGTTCTTTCTCACACCCTCCCTCCCTCCCTGTTCACATTACTCACTACTTTCCCTCCCCCTCCATTCTCATTCTGTCCATCATCTTTCTGTCCACCCTCCCCCCTTCCATTCAGGGCTCCTGCTTCTTTGGACCACCTTCCCTTCTCCATCCTGATCTTCTTCTCCACCTTTGCTCTTACACCCTCTGATTCCTTCCCCACCTCTTGCCTTGGCTTCCTACCTATACCTACCTTTAATCTTTCGTAACCCATCCTTCCATGCAAATCCCAATTTCCTTCCTTTCCCAAGACTCTCGGTATCACTCCACCTCTTCACCATCCACCTCTTCACCATCCTTCACCTGTTTCCCTCTCTTCTCCTGCAGCTGTCGTCTTCCTCTGCTTCTCTCCTGTAGTTTATCCTTCCCATGGCTCTCTTTCATGCACTACCATGCTTGCCACCCCCGTTCCCCCTCCTTCTCCTCCCCCCCCCAATACCCTTCCAACCTCTGCCCTCTTTCCTTTGGGACTTACCTGCTGGTATCCCCAGTCTTCTGGTGCAAACTCGTTTCCCACTGGCTCAAACTGGAAGTTGATGTGCGGGGTCTGGTGCAAAAGGAAGGTCCACCAGGAAGCGCGGTATCCCTGGGGAGACCCCATCATACCAACCCCGGGAGAGGGGGGCACCCAGGACCCCAGCGCTGCTCACCGCGCTGGACGCCGGCCACCCATGCTGGACCAGGCAGGGATGTCCGGGGATGTGTGTAGAGAGGCAGTACAGAACATCAGGGCTTATCCACACGGGATATGGGGAGGAGGGGGAGTGAGTGTGGGGAAATAAGGGGGGGGTTAGGTGGAGACGGACTGGAGGGTGGCTCAGCGCCATCTAGTGAGAGCCTCTTCCATCACTAACCCTTGCCTAGCCTACTAGTTAGATCGAGTTCTTGAGTGAGCCTCGTGGCACCCCCCAGTGGGTTATTTAAATCAATGCATGAAATAAAAGCATCCAAAATTGCAATTAAAGGAAAGGGGCAGTTTCTCTGCGTAAAACTTCCAAAAGTTCTCATCTGAGAGTAGGTGAAACTCGGAAAATTAGAATATCGTGTAAATGTTCGTTCTGTTCTGTAATTCAACTTAAAAGGTGAAACAAATATATGAGATAGTGTCATTACATGCAAAGCGAGATAGGTCGAGCCTTACTTTGTTAGAATAATGATGCTTATGGCTTACAGCTTATGAAGACCCCAACCCCCCCATCTCATGTACCCCATAATCATCACATAATTTCATGTATGCCTGTACACCATGATCATCACAATTATAACAAATTAAGGCACGACATCTCTCGCTTTGCATGTAGTGAGTCTATCTCATATATTTGCTTTACCTTTTAAGTGAAATGAATGAACATTTGCACGATATGCTAATTTTCTGAGTTTCACCTGTAAACAAAAGCAAAAGACACATAATGTTGTGGCACCTTAAAGACTAACGGCTGCATTTCAATGTGAGCTTTTGGGGATCAATTCTACTGTGGCAGATATAATAGTGACACTTCATGGCATCAATTTATACACATTAGGTATAGAGGAACACAATGGTTGGTTAGCATAACTGATAAGTATACAAATCAATGTGGCTTTTTACAACTGGTAAGAGTAGGATATCCCTGGTTGTTGTTCAGATTTGCCCTGAAGTTTGAGGGACTGCAGCAGCGCAAGTGGTTAAGATGCTGACTGGGAGGCGGAACGTCAGCAATTCAAAACCTGAGTACTGCAAGACAGAGTGAACTCCCGCCTATGTCCCAGCTCCTGCTAACCTAGCAGTTCGAAAGCAAGAAATTGCAAGTAGATAAAGAGGTACCATTTTGTGGGAAGGTAAACAGTGTTTTGTGCACTTTAGTGTCTAGTCATGCCTGCCACATGTCCATGGAAACGTCTGCAAATGCAGACAGCGCTGGCTTTTCAGTTATAAACAGAGATTAGCACTGAACCCTAGAGACGGATACAACTGGCTTTCAAGCAAGGGAAACCTTTACCTTGGTCTGTTGAGTTGCAAATGGTTAATACAGTGGAAATTCTCACATGACAAAAGGAAATGCATAGAAAATAGTGGCTCGGTTTACAGAATTCTTTTCGGAATGGATTAATTGGTTTTCAATACATTCCTATGGAAAACCACATTTTGGTTAAAATATTTTGGTTTTCATTGCATTCCTATGGGAAATTGCCTCCAATGCATTCCTATGGGAAATTTCCTTCAATATATTCCTATGAGAAATTTGGTTAAAGTAATTTTCGCTGTAAGAAACATCCTGGAGAATGCATTACTTACGTTAACCGAGGTTCCACTGTAGATGGATACAAGACAAACATTGTGGCATTACACATTTCCTAATGAGTTTACCCTTCAGACTTAGTATCTATTGATAATGGTGTGATTGACCTAGGAAAAGCAACAAGTGGACTTGGTCCACGGAAGCTAACATTAAAATACAGCAGTAAGCCTTTAAGGTGCCACCCTGCTTTTTGTCCTTTTAGTTTTGTTTACTCTCTGATGCTTGCACAGACTAACATGTCTACCATTTCGAAATTTTCAAAAATTCTCAGTTGCTTTTCTGCAGTGTGTTGCATTGTGTAAGAATTGGAGAGTTTGTCTGGCTAGGTTATCCTGCTATGGTAATAGAGTAGACCATACTGCTAGCAACTCAAAGCTGATCATCAGGTGGTGGTTAACTAACCCGACAACCCTGGGGACTAACAGCCTTGGGTGGTGAATTCCACCAAGGAAAGGTGATGGTCACCAAGTGGATTAAATCCCATTTGAATCCATCTTGGTGGAGGGCAGCAGCTTCATCAATACTGGCCTGGGGCTGAGGAGGACTTTGTGTGCCAAAAGGGCTCAGGACCAGAAAGTGACTCGTGGAACTGGATCAGCGGCATGGGTGTCACACTGGGCAAATGCAAGGCATTTATAACAAATATGATTAAGTGCTTTTTTGTCCATGTATTACAGTAATGCCTAACAAGATGAAGAACATACTAAAAGAGCTTGGACACTTTTATATAACTCTTGTTGGTCTTAATAAAAGTAGCACCTGCAATGAATTTCAGTTTTGTTCTATGTTCATAGTCCTATTTTGGGAAAGAGTGCTGCTGAGCTGCTTCTCCTTGAAGCATTATATTTTCTTCCAAATCTTGGATAGGATCTATTTTGGCAAAAGCAATTCTTTCCCCCAGTTTGGAAAGCCAGCCCTTTTGTGATTGCTGTGCACAAAGGGCCAATATGAGCATAATAACTTACTGGTATTCCCTGTAACTTTATTAATATTAATAACAATTGTGTGCCGTTAAGTCAATTCTGAGTTATGGCGACC
Source organism: Bradypodion pumilum (assembly GCA_035047305.1). Classification (NCBI taxonomy): domain Eukaryota; kingdom Metazoa; phylum Chordata; class Lepidosauria; order Squamata; family Chamaeleonidae; genus Bradypodion; species Bradypodion pumilum. Next base: position 32,734,136 of record JAWDJD010000008.1, on the reverse strand, counting down.
TTTTCCAGAGTTTCCTAAGTAGATAATACATAGAAAAAGTTTACCATTTTGTTCCTCTGGGGATATTTTAGGATGGTGCAGCTTGCACAAGACCACATGGGCTCATTCTTCTCCCGAGAGAAACAGTGGGAAATCAATTCCTGACCTATGGTTCTACAGCCAGGGACCTAAACCATTGAGTTATCCAGGCAGTTGATAACTCCATTATTGATTAGTTAATTGTATACATTGAGTTAATTCAATGGGTTTATTCTAGCAGCAAGTTACTACTGGATTTTCATTGGCCACATTGACTAAGGCACCTGTTCTTCCAAAATTTATCAGTATCCTTGAGTATCCTTGAATGCTCCTAGGGGATTGCAGTGGCTCAAGTGGCTAAGATGCTGTCTGGAAGGCGGCAGGTCAGCAGTTCGATACCCGAATACTACAGTACAAGAGCAAAAAATGGCAAGTAGATAAACCACTTCAGTGGGATTGGTAAATAGCATTCTGTGCACTCCAGTGTCTAGTCATGCCTGCCACATGACCACAGAAGCATCTGCAAATGCAGACCGCGCTGGTTTTTTGGCTATGAAACAGAGATGAGCACTGAACCCTAGAGTCAGATACAACTGGATTTCAAGCAAGGGTGACCTTTACCTTCACCATCTTCTTCTGTCTGAAAGTAAGACAAAGTTTTGGCTGGTGAATTGTAAAAATATTTTTCTTCAATTCCTCTTTTTGGCAGGAAATGAGATCTAAATGTATCCCTCATGAACATACTTTAATTCTGCTTCTGTAGGCATTTTAAAAAATATCTTTTCCTTCTCCTTTCTCTCACCACTGGCTTCACAACCCTTTACTATATGCATATGTCACCCACAGCAATTGACAGACAAACATCATATAATATCACAATGCATTGTTAGAAATTACATTGGAGAATTCCAAAAATTTAAAGATAGATGTATGAAGTTCTAGTTTCCACCAGATCCATAATGCCACTGGCTCCCACCACTTCATTCTCTTTCAAAATCCCCCCCCCCTCCATTTTCCTTTTAGCCTTCAGAAAGTAGTTCATACTGGTATCAAGGAGAAAACAGTTTTTCCTAGGATGAACAACATCACACAAGAAGTTGTTGTTGTTTTTAAATTGGACTCATCGCCAAAGTATTAAGCCTTCCTTCCACAACTGCTGTGGGAGTGAACTGCAGCTAAAACTCTGATCACAATCTAAGTTTGATCCTCGGGGGTCTCAAAGTTGACTCAGCCTCCCATCCTTCTGAGGGCAGTAAAAGGAGTGCCTAAAATTATAGAATCAAAATACTAATTATTTTGTCAAGTGCTCAGAGTGCTCTAAGTGGTTTGGGACAGTATATAAGTGTAATTGCTATTGTGCTTTTTTCTGTAAGTCCCCCCGCCCCTTGACAATGTGCTTATTGATACATCTTGTTTCACCCTCTAGTTTGGCTGGATGGAATCTTTCTTTCTTTATTTACGTCACATGCACCACCAGCATATAATAACATACAAAGCTAAAATGCTGGATGGAATGACTGTAGGGTTAAAACCCTTTTGGAAGATTACCCCCCCCCCCCCATTTTTATATTAGAGCAAAAGCCAGAGCAAAAGATATAACCAGATCAGGTAGAAGGCTTACACAAGGCAGCAGATAAAATTCTGAATTAACAGCCATTCCTTTTGCTCTCATCAAACTGTTCCTCTCAGAGAAGTGACCTGTGGGTGGTACACTACCTATCTAGCACATAAACTAGTCTGTTATCTTCAGCAGTGAGCCTGGTCAGACTGCCTGTTTAGGTGCAACAGGATCACCCAGAAAAGTGTTGGTTCTCATTCAGGTGGAAGAACATTGTGTCATTCGGTGCACTCCTCACGTCAAAATGGGAACTAACCTTTTCTGTGTAATTGAACACTTCCCCTCATCATCTGTAAACAGCTGGGGAAGTGAAACAATTTTTTTAAAAAATTGTATAGCCACCCCAATCAACATGCGACTCTGGACGGTGTACATAAAATCCCCAACGTTTAAACTATCGAGACCCTTAAAATTCTTAAAAACACTGAAAAACTACCTCCCACCCGTACCAATTAAAAATCTAGTTAAAAACATCAAAAAGCATGGGTGATCCTGCTCTAAATGAGTCAGGTGGGGGTTGCTCCCTCTCCACCTCCCCACACCTGCCCTGCCAGCCAGGTTTTTGGTTCTTTCCTGAAGGGCAGCAGCTCTGTCTGGTCTCTGGAGATGCAGTTCAACTGGCAGGAGGTTCCATAGGGCCAGTGTGGATACCAAAAAGGCTCTTCTTCTAGTGCTAGAGAGGTGAGCCTCTCTAGCAGGTGGTATTTTTAAAAAGCCCCTCCGGTCCGCTCTAGTGGGATGGGCAGATGTCCTTGGGGTGATGTGGTCTCTTAAGTATCCTGGCCCACTACCATGCAGGGCTCTAAAGGTAATTACCAGCACCTTGAATTGCACCCAGAAGCACACTGGTAGCCAATGCAGCTCCTGTAGCATGGGAATAATGCCCGCATTCCATCACTACATGGGTAGCTGCATTCTGAACCAGTTGCAGCCTCCGAATAGTCATCAAGGGCATCTTCTACATCATTGCCAATGCAATGCATCACTTCATTTAAATTTCTTTGTTTGTCTGTAAGTATTGCTAATTGAGAAACTGCAATTTCAGTTGGCAATACAAACAGACATGCAAATATTTTTAATAAATTAATAAATTAATAAAATGATACATAGCATCAGCAATAGTTTAGAACTGGGTTTGTCAACCTTGGGCCTCCAAGCATCCCCTGACAGGGGCTCAAAATGTATCAATTGGGAAGACAGGGAACACTCTGGTCTTCAACATGAGTAGATGTTATAAATAAAAGTGGACCAGCTCACCCCCAAATTACCCCAGAGAGAGTGGGGGCTTAATGTCCTTCTGGATGACCCCATAGTCAGCACCGATATATAAAATTAAAACCTTATTTGTGAACAGATATCAGTAAAGATTCGCTTTGCAGGGAGCAGTCTACTGTCTGTGGGGAAATTGTTGGCTGCCTCAAAAGTAATAGCTAGATTAGTGGTTCCCAATGTGCGACCCAGGCCCCACAGGGGGACTTCAATTCCCAGAAGCCTAAGTCAGTACATTGACTGATCAATGCTTTGGGAAATTGATTTAGGCTTCTGGGAATTGAAGTCCAAAAACCAGAGGTTGGAAAACACTGGACTAGGTCAAACTTGTCTAGCTTGGACACAGCTCAGGGGCAGGTTGGAGCACAGTTCCCCCTATATGTTGTGTGATCGCTGGGAAATAGATCACATTTGACCACTACACAAGTGGTCCAAAATGCAATCTATTTCTCCAAGTGATTGCACCCTAAATTAGAAGAAGGAACTTAGCTTTAACATGAAACAGAAATGGGCATTCCCAATTCTATCTTTTCTTCTTCTTCTTAGCTGATTTTTTGCTGGGAAAAAGAAGATAAAGTGGTAGGAAAACACAGGAAGGGTACAAACTGAAAGCTTGTTGAACTCTCCACCCCCACCCCACAAGCTACTCCGTGGTATGGTAGCTACACTATAGAAGAGGGGTTCCCAACCTAAGGCCCATGGGCCAGATCCAGCCCCTGACACCAATTCATCTGGCCCATGCCACCTGTGCTGCTTCTGGAAGTAGAGGTAAAATGAGCCCGCATTTATGATGGCCGCAGGACATTTATGGCAGTGTTCTGTGCATGTGGGCCGTGTTTTACTTCCACCTCTGGGGGGGAGGAACCATGTGACTGGCCCATGGCCTGAAAAAGTTGGGAACCCCTGCTATAGAAGCTACACATGGATAATAATATCAAATCTGCAAATGGGAAGAGAGAGGGAGAGAAGAGGATTGTGGGAGATTTTGCTCTGTATGCAAACAATGGGGGATAGAATCCAATATACTTAAAATCTTAAAAGGAACAAAATCCTCCAAAGAATCTCTAGTTCTGGAAAATACCTGCTCAATCCCAAATAATTTAATAACAGCAGCAAGTCAAACAAAAGGATTTTCTCATTAAGTGTATAGCTGGCATGGAAATTACTGCCAGAGTAAGTTGTGATGACCATTAGCTTAGATGGATTTTAAGTGAATTAGACAACTTCCTCCAGTCAAAATAGCCACAGGCCATGCCAGATGGGCAATTTTTAAGATTGTAGTCTGAAAAAGAACTGTCCGATACTCTGGTCCGATTTTGTATAATGCATATACACATATGTTCAAGCTGAAGCAATGGACATCTAACAAAACTACATTTAATTTTGAGAGGTTATTTTAAGTTAAAGTATTTTCTAGATGGTTGTTTGAAACCTCTCCAATAGAAATTCACATAAAATGGATATACACGCATGCTTAACAACCAGAGCCATGGAAGCTATGGTGTTTCCCACTAGGATGGCGGGATATAAATTACATCAATAAATAAATAAATAAATAATATTATAATTTATTTTTGTTTAATACTATATTGTATCAATATTTTGTTTATGCTTATTTTCAAAATCTTGCTTGAGCCACCATCTACCCACCTCCCCTGCCTGAGGAGCTTATGATACTATTGTTTGTGGATTATAATGACTCCAGTCCACAAACTTTAAAGAAGGCTCAGTCTTCTCACCACTGTTATATGAATTGGTTTCTAAAGTACACAATGTCCCTTAATTCTAAGAGAGTTCTCCTTGAAGAAGCAAACCTAGGTACCTGATGATGCAATTAGTAAGAAAGGTACATATCTGATCAACACTGTTTTGCTGGGAGTAATCTTCCTTAAAGTGACCCTCACATCCATTGGGGAATCATTTCAGTCTAGCCTCAAGAGGAAATCTCCATACTTTACCTTACCTTGGATACCTTGGAGTCGTTATTCAGAAGAGTCTGCACATTGGTGGATGTCTCCACAACAACATTCCACACACAGAAAAGGTCCACCTTAGTCAGACAGGAGTTATTGCTCATACACTTGTGATCACCAGAAAATGGCTTGCACCAGACTATGTGCGCAGTAGTACAAAATGTGAGCTATATGTGATCATACCAGACAGCGCTGGCTCTTCGGCTTTGAAACAGAGATGAGCACTGAACCCTAGAGTCGGATACAACTGGCTTTCGAGCAAGGGAAACCTTTACCTTTACCTGACCCAACATGGCAACTTGTTTAAGCCTTCTCTCTGGCTCTAGTAACCTGAGGCTGTTTTGTGAGTGAAATCTCTAAATAGAGCTGTCCAGAGTGCTAAAACTGAACTCTTGCCTTCAACAACATGCTAGGGCAGGAGTTCTCAACTTTTTTAATCCAGGGGCCAGGTCGCGCTCCCTCAGACAGCTTTGGGGGTCAGATGACCATTTTGCCCTTCCTCCATCACAAGGCACTTCCTAGTGTGATGAGGCAGTGGGGGCCACATGAAATGGTGTCATGGGCCGCAGGTTCAGAATCCCTGTGCTAGGGCTTAAGCCTCCATCTAACTGTGATCACCATGTAAAGTCAAAAGCACTGTATGATTGAATATACAAAAACCTCTCAACAAATCCCTCTCTAAATATTCTTAAACTTAGTAATCATGGGAATCTAGCCTCTTGTAGATCTGTAACTTCTTCAAGATTATGAAGCAGAAGGCAGTAATAAAATGAGCATGTGTTTGTTAATTAATTTTAATACTTCCAGGCTGCTTTTCATTTCAAAAATCCCTAGGTGGTTTATAATACTGCACTGTTTAAACTCTAAAGATACAATAAAACCCAACAATAAAACAGTGGTAAAACAATAAAGCATTTCATGAAATCACTATGATCTCTAAGGACAACTGACTGGGTTAGTAAACAGAAAACTGATGGTGTGGACAAATACACCTCAGACTAGGATCAGGAAAAAAACCCACATTTAAAGCCCATTTGATCTCAGTGTGAAGATCATTCCCACATAGTGAGTGGCACTAGTGAGAAAACTTATACCACACTGAGATAATAGCTTGTGACCCAATTTGGGAAATCCACTTTGTTTGTAAATTTCCTAAGGCAGTGGTGGTGAACCTACTCCCAGCCCTCTATGTTGGCATGCATGCCATCGCTTCCTCTCTCCCCCCAGCACAGAGTTCACCCTGCCCATCTGCCCAGCAGCCCAATGGAAGTGCTTCCTCCCTCCTCTCAGCACAGAGTTGGCCACCCCCCTCAGTTTGAGCACTCAATCTCAAAAAGGTTCACCATCACTGTCCTAGGGGCATCTTGGTGACCCATGTTAAAAGTAATATTTATTGTACAGTCACTCTGCCTCAATTAATAATAATTTTGTGTCAGCAATTATTCTGGGTTGAAAGGATTTTTTGTGGGAGAAACTTTGCTCAGGGAATGTCTCCAAATGACTCCAAATGAAGCTCCTTTCATGTTCCCAAGATCTGGGACAGAGACAGGCACTCAATCCATCATGCAGTACCCCGGTTTCAAACTGCTGTCTTGCTGGCCTTCCAGCTAACAAGGTGAGCTTCTTAACCACTGAGCCACCCCACAGCCCCTTCTGCCTCAATTAATGCAGTGCCTAGATACCACTGACTTCCATTTCTAACCCTCGCATGTTTTCTCATGGAAAGGTGTCTTTATTCCAAAACACACTGAGCATAATGGACTCCTTCTATGACTACTGAGTCATACTTCCTTGCTTAACCTGGGGTGGGTGAGCGAGCCCAGGGGAGAGCCAGTTATGATGTATGCTACGGAACCAACCTAGTGCCAGACCCTCCCAACGCTCCAGTCTAGCTAAGCTTGGCGGTGCTTCCTGGGAGTCAAAAACATCCATAAGGCTTGGTACTTAGAACCAACATACCTTTTGAGGTACAACTGCCACTGCACTGTTTTTCTTTTCTTTTAGTAATCATACAAACAAAATGGTTGAATGGAAACCAAATTAATGTTGTGAAGCTTTGTTAGTTACTGAAAACACTAAATATCATGGTAGTAGCTGGTCAAGGTAGTGCAGTCTAGAATATATATTGTTTTGCTGCAGACAATGTAATTAATCTCATTTATATCTCAAACCTCTTTTCCTTAACCTAAGGATGAATGAAGAAGCAATGCTGAGCAATTATTTAGAAGCAAGTGGCAAACTTTTTTTTATCATAACATATTTATTTCTTCACCTTTAAACCTTGCATTGAGTTGTCCTTTGTTTTATGGTTGGCCATTGAAAAGTAAATACAGTAAAACCCCGACTTACAAATGCCTCGAGTTACACAAAATTTGACTTACATAATGATTTTATGGTAAAACTATGTCCTGATTTACATGATTTCCTATGGGTTTGCTTCAAGTTATGTAAAATTCATTTCCCTGTGGGTTTGCTTCAATTTACATAAAAATTTCATTTTTCCTATGGGTTTGCTTCGAGTTATGTAAAAAAATACTTTTTCCTATGGGTATGCTTTGAGTTACAAAAAAATTCGATTTAAGCAAAAGCCTACGGAACGGACTTTTTTTGTAAGTAGGTTTTTTTTACTGTACAAGCTTATCTTGCCAATTTACATGCTGAGGCACACACAAATTCAATTTTCAGATCTATCAAATGAGATCCAGAATCTCACAACTTTTACAAAGTTGTAACTGGCAGAAGTAAGACCACTAGTCATAGCATATTGAGAAAATGAAAAGAAACTCTTGAAAGACTGTGTTTCGAAAATCACAGTACTGTATCAGAAAAACGAGTGTGAATTGCATGTCACAAAAAGAATGGACACAAGAGACGGCTTTATAGAAACTTGGTCTCTGTTCATTACAGTCAACATTAACTAAATGGTCTCTTTTTTAACTTCTGTGATGACAAAGAAACTGTCTGCTCTGCTTCATTATCTTGTATGCATTAAACTATTTTTAATATATTTAATATGTTATGGAACTAGTCAAGACTTTGCAATTGTTATTACTTTTTAGTTTCAACCATGAACATACAAAGATGATTTGTCAGATCTGTTCCCTTCCTGATTTGTGATTGCTTCACTGTGGCTGTAGCAGCAGAAGGGATGTGGTTCGTCAGATGATATGTGGTAATAGTTGTGGACAAGAATCCTGTGAATCAGAGGGACATTGTGCACAATCGAGAAGCCATGGGTTAACAATAGTTGAACTGCAGAAGCTGGAGCCTTCAGTGAACTTCTCTGCAGTAGATCAGAGCTTAGGAAAAGATGGTGCTGAGCTACATGCCTGAGTGGCCCCTTCACACAATATGGCCTTTCCCTGTCCTCTTTCTTGGTTGGTACCTCATATGGAAGGATGACAGAACCAGATATATGCATTGTCTGGGTGGAGGAGGGCACACCTGATATTAGTTCTCCTGACACCACCTCTATTTTTCCATTCATGAGATCATCTTTGTTTCAGGCTGGTGGCTGACTGAGCAGACGGGAACATATGGAAGTGAGTACTAATATTCTTATGTTTATTGTTTTTTTCAATAGAGAGCTTTTTCTCAAGAGAGCTTTTCTTTGGAGAAAGAGATTAGAGAATGATCTTAAGTGATGTTTGTAATATTTGAATCCTTGGCAAATATCCTAACATTAGGGTATATTGTTGCTCTAACAGAGAATCAAATCCCTTTAAATCAGCATCTGTTCCATGGCCATGCAAAAGTTTGCTTTCACCTCTATATTGTGAATGGCAAATGCCAAAGAATGTTTAAATTATCGAACAATTGCCCTCATTCCACACGCTAGCAACACAGGATAGGCTTCAGCAGCATGTGGAGAGAGAATTACCAGAAGTGCTGGATGGGTTCCGAAGAGGCAGGGGAACTAGAGACCACATTGCCAACATATGTTGGATCATGGAGAAAACAAAGGAATATGAGAAACAAGTCTACTTCTGTTTCATTGACTACACCAAGGCCTTTGACTGTGTGGACCATAACAAAATGTGGCAAGTAATTAAAGAGATGGGAATAGCAGAGCACCTTATATGCCTCATGAGAAATCTTTACATGAGTCAAGAAGCAACAGTTAGGACAGGATATGGAATGACAGAGTGGTTTGGAATAGGAAAAAGAGTAAGACAAGGCTGCATTTTGACACCCTGCTTATTCAACTTATATACAGAGCAAATAATGTGCAATGCAGGGATGGACAAATCACAAGTTGAAATCAAAATTGCTGAGAGAAACATCAGCAATTTGAGATATGCAGATGATACTACCCTAATGGCAGAAAGTGAGGAAGACCTTAAAAAAACCTCCTGCTTAGATTGAAAGAAGAGAGTGCAAAAACTGGCTTGAGATTCAACATCAAGAAAACCAAGATAATGGCAACAGGCCCTATCAGTCCCTGGAAAATACCTGTAGATGGGGAAGAAGTAGAAGCAGCGACAGACTTTACTTTCTTAGGATCTAAGATCACTGCAGATGGTGATTGCAGCCATTAAATAAAAAGGCAACTGATTCTTGGGAGACAAGCTATGAGAAACTTGGGGAACACAGTTCAAAGTAGGGACATCACCTTGCAAACAAAAGTCCGCATAGTCAAAGCAATGTTATTCCCAGTGATAACGTATGGGTGTGAGAGCTGGACCATGAGGAAAAATGAGCGCAGAAGAATATATGCTTTTGAAATGTGGTGTTGGAGGAGAGTTTTGAGAGTCCCCTGGACAGCAAGGAGAACAAATAGGTCAATCTTAGTAGAAATCAACCCTGACTGCTCATTGGAAGGGCAAATAGTAAAGATGAAGCTGAAGTACTTTGGACATCAAATGAAAAGAGAGGATTTACATGAGAAAGCCTTGATGCCGGGAAAGGTTGAGGGCAAGAGAAGAAGGGGCGGCAGAAAATGAGATGGCTAGATGGTATATTGTTGATGAAATGGGCACAGAGCTGGGCGGGTTGAGGAGGATGGTGGTGGATAGAGATGCCTGGTGGTCAATGGTCCATAAGGTCGCAAAGGATCGGAATCAACTATGCAACTGAACAACAATAACAAATTGTGAATGGGCTATGAATGCCATGGGGGGTATATGTCTGCATGTAAAAGCAGGAGAAAGCAAGCAAACAAACAAACAAACAAACATCAAGGCTCTACTGATCTGACTCTGGGTACATCTGATTGTACTGGAAAGTATTATCTTAATGAAGTGTTCTCAGTTCTTTCCCCAAAAGTATATACCTAAAGCTGGATCAAAAAGGTCAAGCTTGGTCATTGATCAGGGTTGGTCCAGAGCACATTTCTCCATGCATTGAGGGATTCCAGGGAGCCAAATCACAAATGGTGATATATTTCTCCATATGATCACACCCAGAATTGCACATGCAAGGCTTTTACATTTTATTACACTTTTGATTGGCACCACACACACACACACACACACACACACACACACACACACACACACACACACACACACACACACACACACACACACACACACACACACACACACACACACACACACACAAATATTTTTTCCCATTAAGTAAAGCCATGGATTACTTTAGAGATGATCTCCATAATATTTTTTTAAAAAAATGCACTTTCTCTGACCATTCACAAATGGCATGTGTTCAATTATTAAAACTGTCCATTCCTATTTAAACATAAGGAGAGTGTTGAATGGCTCTTCCCCCAACACTTTTCTGAATGACCTTCAGGTTAGCCTGGACATGCCCTCGGTTAACATAATTTTAGCCCTATGTTATGTGTATGCAGGCATAGTGTACCAGGTCCAAGAAAGGTTGCACACTGGAGGTGGCTGTCCTGTCCATCCTATTCAACACACGAGACAAGAGAAAGGCCCCTTTAACTCTTTCCTATAGTAAGTGGCAAGAGAATCTTCAAAACAGCTGATTATAACCTCATTTTAAAAAATCTTTTATCAAGGTCCCTTCCATTCGCTCACACTGTAAATTTTAATTTATACCAGCAAAGAATGCTAACTGAATTATTTTGGAAAATAAAATAAAATGTTAAAAGTTACCAGACAAACAATAAAATATGTGGTGGCTTACTGGTTAAGATGCTGAACTTGATGACTGGAAGGTCAGCAAATCAGCAGTTTGAGACCAGAGTGCTGCATTACAGAGTGAGTTTCCATCTCTGTCCCAGCTCCTGCCAACCTAGCAGACTGAAAGCAAGAAATTTCAAGTAGATAAATAGGTACCACTTTGGTGGGAAAGGTAACAGCATTCTGCACACTCCAGTGTCTAGTCATGCCTGCCACATAGCCATGGAAACATTTGCAGATGCAGACAGAACTCGCTCTTTGGCTTTAAACAGAGATGTGCACTGAATCCTAAAGTTGGATATGATTGGCTTTCAAGGAAGCCACAATCCTTATCCAACCCCCTAAGGTTGTGATGACGAATCTTGGCACTCCAGATGTTCTTGGACTTCAATTCCCAGAAGCCCAAGCCACCTGTGAATCCACACAAATGGGTTTACTGCGATTCACCCGGCCCGCTTCGCCCTCATCACTCCCAGAAGTGGAAGTAAAACACGCACAGTTGCTCTTTGTAGTTGCTCTACTTTCCAGGACTTACTCTATTTAATCTTACTCTCGCCAGGACAACCTCTCCCCAGACCTTCCATCACTGTGAGCTCCGTGGGGATGGTTCCTCTTGGGAAAAATGTCACCATCCATTGCAGTTGTGAAAACAATCTACCACTTCGGTTGTATCTCTACAAAAACAGAAAAACTATTATTGATGTCCAAGTTATAGAAAAAGAGCCATGTGCATTGAGATTTTACATGACCCCTACACTTCCAGATGCAGGCATGTACTCTTGCAGGTATTGTGATGTCTACAGTTGTGGATTTTTTGAAGTCTCCGCATATTGTAACAGTCACTGCTCAGATTTCAGTGATGAAGTCTACGTCAATATAACAGGTGAGAACCTTGCTCAGTAACTGTATGCTTTTCTGCCAAAGAATGTTAATAGATATTGCTGCTTTTTCCTGAATGAACCAAATAAGAATGCTGCATTGACTGAGGTTCCAAACAGGGGAACTTCAATTCCCAGAAGCCTAAGACAGTACATTGGCTTATCATTGCTTTGGGGAATTGACTTAGGCTTCTGGCAATTGAAGTCCAAAAACCAAAGGTTGGGAAACACGAATCTAACCTGTCTTAAAAACCTCAGAAAGGAAATACTTGTATGGTTATAAATATTGAAAACAAAACTTTATGGGGAGGGGGAGGGAGTGGAGATGTTATTTGTGACTGGATACTGCAGGTAATGTGTATACAAAGCTATATGTAGACTTACCAGTTTCCGCCTCTCCATATATCCCAGCTTGCCCAAACCCTCCATCAAGATGACACTTACAGGCAAGAGCTCTTCAGGTCTGAATGTAACCATAACCTGTGAAGGGCCAAAGAATGGCCTGATGTTTATCTTATATAAATCAAAGGAGCAGATAGCATTTCAGCTTGCAAAACGAACAAGCAACACGACCACGTTCACAGTCTTCATGGAGAGACCAGAGGATACATTGGACTACAGTTGCCAATATAGTCACAAGAACATTTTTTTTGTCTGGTCAGAACCAAGTGACCCTGAGGAGTTGAAGATGGAAGGTAAGGCACCAAAACTCAACATACTCTGCCATTTTCTAGTGGTAGGGATTTTTCCATAATTGGGGTGGTTATAAAGAGAACTTTCATTGGAACCTTTGCTAGGAGTGTCAGAAGCTGCAACTCATCACAAGGGAAATTCATTTGTCTGGTTAGAACCATGTGAGCTGAAGGCCAAAGGTGAGGCACCAAAACTCAACCTACTCTGCCATTTTCTAGTGGTAGGGATTTTCCCGTTATGGTGGCGGTGATAAAGAGAACTTTCACTGGAACCTGTGATGAAGCTCTCTGAGAAGAGTGTTAGAAACTGAGACTCATAAAAGACAGTGGGCATGTCTATATGTGTGCTCAGCATGCACCTTTGCAATTTTGGGAATGGTCCAGGTTCCATTCATCCAGTTTGCACAGATGCTGGAGTGCCTCAAATTCCACCACCACCACCCCCGGCTAATTATTCTTTTTGAACTCCAATACAGGGGGTTCTATTTTTTTTTAAAATAGTGCTCAAATATATCATCCTCTGGATGCTGACCTCATCATATAAGGGAATGCTTGCAGCCAAAAGTCTGCTCCTGGGGTAAACATTCAATATGTAGATAGGGCTAATGAGCCCCATTAGCACACCAGACTTTGAAATTAAACAGTACTCCTGTCATTTGCAAAGAGGAAGGGGAAATGTTTAACTATTTTATCACTCCTAGCCAATTGATGTAGTACTGGATTAGACAGGAGGGTAAAAAAAAAAACATATTGCTTCCTATTTTTCTCTTTTATTGCCAGTTGCAACCTGTGTACTCTTGGGCTTCTCAGGGTTCTTTTAACCTTGGTTATACAGGTGAAACTTGGAAAATTAGAATATCGTGCAAATGTTCATTCAGTTCAGTAATGCAACTTAAAAGGTCAAACAAACATATGAGATAGACTCATTACACACAAAGCAAGATAGTTCAAGCCTTACTTTGTTATATTATTGATGCTTATGGTTTACAGCTTATGAAAACCCCAACCACCCAATCTCATGAACCCCATAATCATCACATAATTTCATGTATGCTGTATGCCATGATCATCGCAATTATAACGAATTAAGGCACGACATATCTCGCTTTGCATGTAGTGAGTCTATCTCATATATTTGTTTCACTGTTTAAGTGAAATGAATGAACATTTGCACGATATTTTAATTTTCCGAGTTTCACCTATATATCCTTCTTCATGTACAGATCTGTGAAATCTGTGGTCTTTGACTCATTCATCATTCAGATTGCTTCTTAGAGCATGCTTGCTGACATTTGAATTATCTATTACAAAGATAGTGGATACATAGTGGATCATTCGAGCTTAAAATTGGTACTTTGAATCTCAGAAATCTTCATCCTGTTTATAGTCTCAGTATTTAGGAACTTTTGGCTACTGTATTTCTCTTTTGTAAGGAGAATTCTCAAGGCAATGCTTTATTCCCCAAATCCAAGCAAGAATTTGCCTACAAAGTACTTTGGGCTCTGCTTAGCATGTATTATCTGTGTAAGCATAAGTACACTACTACAAGACCTGTTAGTTACAACCTTGGCTTTTTTTTTTTCATTGCAGATCTCAGTCAAGTAAATTTGGAAATCTGGATCCGACTGGGAGTAGGCATCATAGTCATCCTTGCCCTAGTGCTGATTCTGGTTGAGGCTGCATACAGCTGGAGGACTGAACATCTACTCAGGAGTGCTGCCTGAATCAACTAGCAATGGGAAGGCAAGAGGCAATAACCACCCTGGTAGAGTGGAGTCAACCACAGAATAAAATCAAATGCACTTTAATGTGCAGAAACAGAGCGACCCGGGCAAGGACCTCTTGCCTACCCATTGTGGTCACACCCTAGCCGTCTTTTCCGCTCTTGAATCAACTAGCAGCCTGGCGCCCCTCCCCTTGGCCCATCTGGGTGGGGAGTTCAAAAGGCACCAGAAACACCGGGGAACCTGCCGCCGCCGGCGGAGAATGGACTGACACCCAAGCCTCTCTCGGGGCTGTTTGAACTTTTTTTGTTGACTCCTGCTGTGTTCCTTGTTTTGTGTTGATCACGGTGTCTGGTTGTTTTTTTGTATTGTGTACCTATTTGTTTTTTGTATTGTCATTGTTGTTTCCTTTTTGCTTTTTTTCTGCTGCAGTCTGCTGTATAGACAGCATGCATTGGTGTAAACTGCTTTGAGTCGCCTTCAGGCCGAATAAAGCAGTATATAAATAAAAAGTGAAATGAAATAGCTTCCTTTGATAATGCTGCAAACCAGATTTCAAGAAGAAATTATTTTGCCTTCACTATTTTTAACTGTACAAAAATGCAGATGTTTTGTTCACCATCCTAGTAATAATTTACTTTCTATCACATAAAAATCCCCCCTCCCCAAAGAAATCTATTCAAAGTTCAAAACAGTGAAAAAGGATTTCAACAGTGGTCTCTCTGGGGTACACAGAAAGAGCCTCTTGAAAAATTGTGGTATTTTTTAATCCCAATCAGGCATACCCTGGTAATGTCAACCTTGTGTTGCCAGATATAATCTTTCTCACACTTGGTCAGGTGAAAGGAACTGCAGAATAACCTCACCAAATGGTGGCTTTGTTATGGGAGTTTCACATCTGGCCTAGACACGTAAGAAAAAATGTGGTCTTTTTTGTGTAGAAAATGTTACACGATTGCATAGAAACATAATTATGACCCAAGCAGTATGCTGTCCAGCACTAATTTTTCCTCTCCAAAACCACTCCCTTGGTGAGTGTTTGCAATAGGAAGCAGCAAACAATATTGTGCATATTGTGCTCATTACAATTAACCAGTCTGATTTACACAATAGGCAGATTAGTGTTGTATTATGAAAATTTATATGGATCATCCACATTCTGCAAATCAAGCAAAAAATTGTATGTTTCATCCTTGGCATCATTGATATAGTAACCATTGCACTGAGAGAGCCAGTATAGTGTAATGGTTAGGTTTCATCTTGGAATGGGTGAGTGAGGTTTAAATCCCAGCCTAGTCACATTGCTTACAGGCAGTGGTGGGATTCAGCAGGTTCACCCCAGTTTGCCAGAACCAGTAGCAGAAATTCTGGCTGGCACTGCCCACCCAAATTTTGAAATAACGCAGGGCTTTCCCCATGGCCATGTCCACCATACCATGTCCACAGAGTAGGTAGTAAAAAAAAATTTGAATCCTACTACGGCTATCCATGGGCAAGACTCTCCAACAAACCAAGTGGCATGTCTGAAATCTCAACAAATTCCAGCCAATTGAGCCATGTGACAAACCTACTTCTCGCTAGTAAGGTGCAGTAACAGAGAAGAGTCAGGATAGGAAAACAATTCTATCACAGAAAGACTAGATTTTGAGGACTTGAAAAGTTGATCGTTCTGATTCTGTTCTTTCTTTCTTCATGTCAGAGTGTTGCACAAACTAAAATTTGGATTATGTGGATTTGGATATACCTGTGTATGAATATTTAATTTCAAAGGAAATTTAAATGTTCAAATGAACAGCCTATTTTTGTTCCAGAAGCAGACTACTTCTGTAGTGCTATCTGAGTCATTTCCCACATGTTCTTCTGTACATGTGGTGGGCCATAAATTCAACGCACATAAATATTGCATTAATTGAATTTCTCCACATTCACAAAAATTTGTCCTGTGCTACTAGGTAGACCCATTTTACTTGATTGTACTGTAATCTCCCTATTTTGATTCAAACACCATTAAGTGACTTCCTGTTGGTCCTGGCAGGTTATTGACTTGGTTTGGAGACAGTCTTCATACATTCAGCAAAGTATGTTGTTGTTGTTCTCCATAGGTTTTAATATCCATCTGTTTTAATATTTAGAGCTTGAGAGTTATGCAGAAAAACATTCTCCTATTTTAGCTATTGTTTAAGGCAGGTTTCCTCAAACTTGGCTCTTCAAGTGTTCTTGGACTTCAATTACTAGAAGCCCAAGTCAGCATACCTGCTGATTAGGGCCTCTGAGAATTGAAGCCCAAGAACATCTGGAGAGCCAAGTTTGAGGAGCCCTGGTCTAGGGGATTCCCATCCCATAATTGCATGAATTGCATGGTGGTGTTTTACTTTGTCTTGTTCATTATTTGCTAGTACCTCTCAGCATACTGTACTTCTAGAGGACCAATGCCTACAAAAATAGACATTTTGGTGGTCTAGGTTACAGGCAGCCAGTAATAATTCTGCATGATTCATTAAGAGCTACATTCACTTGTTAGGCATGTGCCAATTTACACCATAAATTGTTAGAATATTCTGCTGTTAAGCTATGAAGAGACAAAACTGTTCTCATGGCTTCTGGGTGTGAACCCCAGTCTGATCAAGTCAGTTCTCTAAATATGTTTTCCTAGGTATAATTTTATACATACGGATGAAAAATTAATCTGACAGTGCTGGGTATGGGTCTATTATATTATTGTATTTGGGTTTCGTTTTCATTTTTCAATTGTTTTTTCCTTTATGTTTCTTTGTTGAATTGTAAACCACCAGAGTAGAAGAACCATCCTGATGTGCAGTATATAAACAAAACAAGCAAATAAAATAAATGTAATTTCTGGCAGCAATTTTATGTTTCATGTTTAAACAATATTTTTTAAGGTCGGGGTTTGATTCAGAGTGATGCTGAAATATTTTGGGGTAAGACAAATAACTCTATCATCTTCCTTTCTGGTTCTCATTTCTTTAAGTGGAAAACACATAATTTGTATTTTCTAAGAAGTTTGGTTTCAGTTGGTTATTTTTATGAGATAAGGAAATATGATCTAATGCAAAGTTAGCTGGTTCTTAATAGACTGAATGATTTCCCCCTAGATTATCAAGGCAGGTTCACTGTATAGGTCAGGGGTTCTCAACCTATGGCCTGGGGGCTGGATGCAGCTTGCGACACCATTTCATGTGGCCCCCACCGCCTCCACCACACGCAGAAGTGCCACGTGTGGCAGGCTGGGCAAAATGGCCATCCGGCCCCTAAAGCTGTCTGAGGGAGTTTGACCTGGCCCTCGGCTTGAAAAAAATGAGAACCCCTGGTATAGGTGAAACTCCTTGCACATGGGCATTTTGGTTGATTATTGGGGTAGTGCTAAAAAGTAATGGATGGTTCCTTTGATTTCACTAGCAACAGTGCCTCCCTTGAAATTCGACAAAAGAATATTCAGATTTGAAGTAGAATAGTGAACATTTCTCTTAGTCCATGATCTTTAATAACAAAAGAGAGCTTTTAGAGCAGCAATTGATGGTAGACAGTGTAATGTCTACACTGCTTCTCTAGCTATTTTATGTGTTTTGAAATCATCTTCAAGATGCTGTATTAAATTTAAGATTTGAATCGTACAGTTCTTTCCAGATTCAAAAGCTGGTCAATTAGAAGAGGTTAAACTATACGGCCTAGATGATTTAATATCATTCTTCAAACACACTGTATAAGTAGTATAGTAGGAAGATTGGTTTGTAGGGTTCTGGTAAGGTAAAGGGTAAAGGTTTCCCTTGCTCGAAAGCCAGTCGTATCCGACTCTAGGGTGCAGTGCTCATCTCTGTTTCAAAGCCGAAGAGCCAGCGCTGTCTGCTTCTGCAGTCATTTCCGTGGTCATGTGGCAGGCATGACTAGACACCGGAGCGCACGGAATACTGTTACCTTCCCACTGAAGTGGTCCCTATTTATCTACTTGCAATTTCTTGCTTTCGATCTGCTAGGTTGGCAGGAGCTAGGACATAGACGGGAGCTCATTCCGTCCTGCAGTATCTAATTCTGGTATCTAATGGTTATTTGCCTGATCTTGTGCTTAACAGCTCCTTGCTGGATGCTATACTTAAGAGTGACTGGAATATTGCTCGACTGCAAGTTAGAGTTTGAAAACTGCAACTTCGCTATATAATCTCTGAGCCTTGTTCTCAACTTGCCAGCTCAATGAAAGCTTGATATCCTTCAAGTCACAGAATAGGCATTAAGGCTACCTCTCAGGAATGGATGAAAACTATTTTGTTATAATCATTGTGTTCAATCCATGTCCTAGGAATAGGTAGCCCCCAGAATAGGTGCACCATGATGCACCATTTCCTTCAAGGCCTTATTTTCAATGTGATCTAATTGTTTCCCTGCTTCTATATTGCTACTAGGAAGCCCTCCTAAAAGAATCAACAAGAAGCTTGGATATTACTCTGAACCGTTTTTCTTCTTTTTACTCTTAGTAATAATACACACACACACACACACACTGTGGTGGCTCAAGTGGTTAAGACACTGAACTCCTGAGTGCTGCTGACAGAGTGAGCTCCCATCTATGTCTCAGTTCCTGCCAACCTAGCAGTTCAAAAGCAAGAAATTGCAAGTAGATGAATAAGTATCACTTTGGTGGGAAGATAAACAGCATTCTATGCACTCTGGTCTTGAGGCATGCTTGCCACGTGTCCATGGAAACATCTGCAGATGCAGACAGTACTAGCTCTTTGGCTGCAATTTAATTTAATTTAATCTAATTTAACAGATTTATATACCACCCTATCTAATGGACTCTGGGCAGTGTACACAAGTTAAAACCAATATAAAACAATTCAAAACCCTCTGTAAACAGAGATAAGCACTGATAGATAGATTAGATAGACAGACAGACAGACAGACAGACAGACAGACAGACAGATAGATAGATAGATAGATAGATAGATAGATAGATAGATCTTTATTGTCATGGTCCTGCACAGAATGAGATTGAAAAACCACTTATCGACCCAACAAAACCTAAACAAAATACAACTATACAAAATTATCAACATACTCCCTCCCCACATATACACATTTAACCCCTAAAAGGCTCTAAAACTCTAAGACTCTAAAACTCTAAAAACTATATACAGAAGCTCCCTCATAGATTGCATTTCACTGCATTCAAAGCCAGAATTGCTTTTGGGTAGAAACTATTTCTCAAGCGGCTGGTCCTGATCTTTATGACCTTCTTCTAGAATGCAGAAGCTGAAAGAGATCATTTCTGGGGTACGTACTATCCTGCGCAATCTCTACAGCTTTCTTATAACACGTGGTGGCATAGATTTGATCTAGAGTGGGAAGAGTATGCCCGATTATCCCCTCCACAGTCTTTACGACCCTGGACAGCATTGTTTTTTTCCCTAGCTGTACAACTCCCAAACCATATACACAGACCATAGGTTAACACACTACTGCTGCTCTTCCTGCTGGTGGCTTTGGGCAAGGCCGGGAGAAAAGCTCAGCCAAGGCTCAAAGAAGGAGGAGGATGGCGCAGCCCGAGGGGGCTCCGCTTCCTGGCACAAGGAGGAGGGAAGGAGGGAGGGTCGGGGGGAGCCTGGGGTGGATCCAGGACACCCCCTTTTCCTGGGCCTGCCCACCCCCATTATCCCTCCCTTCCTCCACGCTCCCCGCCGGTGCCCTGGGTTGGGGTGGAGGGGGTCAGCTTGAAGGGCAGGAGATGCCAGGGATCCCCTCTACCACCACTACCCCCGCTCTGGGGCCAGGCAGCCACAGAGGCTCTGGAGGGAAAATAGATGCCCCGGTGGCACGTGGTGCCAATGGGAGTGCCCGGGCAACAGCGGCGGTGCTGCAGCTATGCTGGGCCCAGCCATGCCTCCTCCTCCCCGGGATTCCCGGGGGAGCCTGACATGGCTCCTCCTCCTCCCTGCCTCTGGCTCCAGTGGCCCTTCCTCCTTGGCTCCTGGACTCGTCCGGAGTGTGGGGAGAAGAGGAGGAGATGGGTGGGGCGGGGCGGGGAGGTGGGTGCAGCTGGCCTAGTGGGTGTGGCCTTGGGGGATTTTCGCTACCAGTACACCTGGACCGGGGTGGACTGGCTTCAGAACAACACTGGCCGGACCAGTTTCAGAACAACACTGTCTTGTATGCATTAAACTATTTTTAATATATTTAATACTAGCATATTTTGCCCAGGGGTGCCGGGCTTTTTAAAATTGGATAGTAAAGGGTTTCATTTTTTTCTTGTACAAATGGTGCTGTGCTGTTTTAAATGGTGTTGAAAGGTTTTGTGGTTTTGAGGCGCTGCGTCCACCTGCGGCGGACTTACGCTCCCAGTGTGTGTTTTATTTTTATTTTTTGTGCGCTGGCTTCCTCAGTGCCGGGCTCTTTAAATTGGTTTTTGAAGGTTTTTGTTTTTTGTTTATGCAAATTTTATTTTAATTTATTTGATTTAAATTATTATTTTTAATTTAAAAATTATGTTTGTTTTATAAAATCTTTATTTTTACGCATTTTTAATTTTTTGTTTCGGTGTTTTGGCTTTTTTGAGTGAAAAGTGATTTCTGTTGGGGTTTTTTTGGCATTTTTTGAGATCAGTGTGAATATTTTTGAATTTTTGGCTAACTTATTTGATTTGTTTTGGAATTAATCTTTTATTTTGAAATATTTTTGAATGTTTTTTCTCTTGTGGCCTCTGGGTGGGGGTGGTGAGCTTTGCTTCCTCTCTACAATTCTTCTCTTCTGTCCTCTGGGTGCTTCCGGTAAGTGTTTCCTTTCTTTGCTCATTTGAGTTCCGGTGGTCATGAAGTCAAGACGTCTCTTGGTAGGCTCTCTCTTTTTTTTTGTTGTTGTTGTTGTTTTGGGGGGTGGATTTTTTGGGGGGGAGGGTTCTGTGTGTTTTTTATTGTTTGTTTTTGGTTGTGTTTGTGTTTCCTTTTTGGATTTTTGAGTGTTTTTGATTGTTTTTGGTTTGTTTTTTGGGGTTAACTTTTTCAGGGGGGGTGGCTTTCTTTCCCGTGGGCCATGCTGGCTGCCCGTTGGAAAAGGGCATTGGCGGAGGGGGGGGCTTTTTTTGCTTTCTTCTCCATGGGCCATGCTGGCTGGCCCGTGGGGAAGAAGGGCACCGGCGGCGGGGGGTTCCCTTTTCCCCCCTGCGGGCCATGCTGGCTGGCCCGTGGGGAAGAAGGGCAGCGGAGGCGGAGGGTTCCTTTTTTCCCCCGCGGTCCATGCTGGCTGGCCCATAGGGAAGAAGGGCAGCAGCGGCGGGGGGGGGTTCTTTTTTTTCCCCGCAGGCCATGCTGCCTGGCCCGTGGGGAAGAAGGGCAGTGGCGGTGGGCGGTTTTTTTACTTTTATTTTTCGCGCGCCAGCCGCCTCAGCATTCTGCGTGCTAATGGCGCGCAGGACGCTGGGGCTTGTAGTTTTGCCTAAGCGTGTTTGCTTACTTTAGCGGTTTGTTTCCTGCAGCTTTTTTTTTGATTGGCCGCGGCACGTTTTCAAACGTTCCTTTTGCCGCACCGCTCAGCCTGATTGGCTCTGGCGCGGCGCAAGGAACGTTGGGAATTGAAGTTCCCTTTTTTTGTTTGTGACTGGGGGGCTCCTGCCTCCGGGTCAAAAATTTCAACCCGACAGTTACCTGCGAACCGGGTTCGGGCGAGTGAACAGAGGCCCATTACAGGCTAGTGGGGCCTGGTGCAACATCCTTTGTCACATTCCAACGGTTAACACACCATTTTATAGGTATAGATTTTATGGGGGACTGCAGTGGCTCAAGTGGCTAAGACGCTAACTGGGAGGCGGAAGGTCAGCAGTTCGATTCCCGAGTACTGCAGGACGGAATGAGCTCCCGTCTTTGTCCCAGCTCCTGCCAACCTAGCAGTTGAAAAGCAAGAAATTGCAAGTAGATAAATAGGGACCACTTCGGAGGGAAGGAAACAGCGCTCCGTGTGCTTTGGTGTCTAGTCATGCCTGCCACTTGACCACGGAAATGTCTGCAGAAGCAAACAGCGCTGGCTCTTCGCCTTTGAAATAGAGATGAGCACTGAACCCTAGAGTTGGATACAACTGGCTTTCGAGCAAGAGAAACCTTTAAATTTACATTTAATATTTTACGGACCTACTCATGGCTTTGTTATTTTTATTATTGTTTCATTTCGACCCCAAATACACAAAGGTGACTCCTCAGATCTACTCCATTCCTGCTCAGTGTGTACTTACTGTGGCTGTAGCACCAAAGGGGATGTGGTTTGTCAGCTGACATGCGGTATTGATTGTGGACATGAATGCTATGAAACCAGAAGGACATTGCGCAGGGTTGAGAAACATTGGGTTGTGTAATCACAGTTGTAGTTTAGAAGCCGGGATCCTCAGTAGTTTAGAAGCCGAGACCCAGCAGTACATCAGCTCTTAGAAAAAGATGGTGCTAATCTACATGTCTAAGTGGCCCCTTCACACAAGATGGCCTTTCCTTGTCCTCTTTCTCGGTTGGTACCTCATATGGAGGGATGACAGAACCAGATATATGCATTGTCTGGGTGGAGGAGGGCACACCTGATATTAGTTCTCCTGACACCACCTCTATTTTTCCACTCATGAGATCATCTTTGTTTCAGGCTGGTGGCTGATTGAGCAGACGGGAACATATGGAAGTGAGTACTAATATTCTTATGTTCATTGATTTCCTCAGTAGAGAGCTTTTTTTCAAGAGCAGTTCATTGATCCTTTGGCGGGGAGAGGAATGTTAAGTGATATTTGCAGTATTTGACAAGTATTATTAAATGTTGAGCACATCTTATTACTTTAACAGACAGACAAATCTTCAGGGAACAGCATCTGTTGTATGGCAATATCAATGTTTCTTATCAACAGCTGTACTATGAATATGCTAGGAATACTATAGGAGATGTGTGCTTGCATGTGAAATAAATAATTTTGTGTAATGAAGATAAAAGACAGAGAATAATTGAAAAATGTGGTATGTATCTCAGAAAGAAGGAAGTTTAGGAACCCCAAAAATAAAAAGAATTATGTCACCAATCAGGTTAGGATGGTTCCCAATATAATAGCATAAATGAGTTGATTTGGGGAGAGATCCATTATTGGCAATAGGTGGGGTATTCAAAGTTTTTTTAAAAAAAAACCAGGATGTTTTTTAAAAATGAAAAAAACCTTAAGTGGTAACATTCTTCAAATATTGCATTAATAACGTATTTAGCCCTGGAAAAATAGATTTTGAAAAAAATCCCAGAGACATTTAAAACAGGATTAGTAAAAGTTGTAATATAGTTTCACTTATAGTTGGTACTGAATAATGTGAAGAAAATATTGAAAAAGGTTCAACTTTGTCTGGAAATTTGGAAATTTGCCCCAAAACAACATTATTATTGGATTTTAGAAATAGCTAGAACAAGATGCATTATTTTGAGAGCAGGGGGTTAAGGGGAGAAAAAGAAAACTTAATTATACAGAAAATATTCATTGGGTAAGGTTTATTAGTCCCACAGGTGGTGGGACCACATAGAGATTATGTTTGTTTATGTTTCCTTTTGCATTTTTATCTTTTTCTTTTTACATTTCTTTTCAATAACATTTTTAAAAGCAACCCCTCAATATGTCAGGTAATCCTTTCAATCTTGGCCCTCAAAAGGAGAAATCTTAAAGCTAGATTTTAAAAGGTTGAGATGAATGGATCAGGGTCAGGCATTGTGTGATCACTGCAAATTGCAATCTCTTTCTCCATATGATCATACCCAGAGTTTCAGACTCAAGCCATTTGCAGGGACTGAATGAATGACATCTTGCCACAAAGAATGTTCTCCACTGATATGCTAGGTCTTTTCATCAACTACTGGCTTTGAGGAATGACCATGTTGTTTATGTTTATTTGATTTATATCCCATCCTACTCAGCACAGGCTGACTCAGGGCGGCTTACAACACGTCAAATAAAGATACAATACAGCAAAAAAACAAGGATACAATATAAAAAGTGCAAAACAGAAAATACAATAAAAAGTAACAGTGACAACTCAATAATACAACACACAATGCAGCACATCACTCACTCTAACCCCAAAAGTCCAAGAATGGGGAGTGGTGATCCTGCCGCCTCTACAGCCTTTAAGTCCGGGCCAGAGACGTTGGCGGGGCCCCCGGGATGCCGACGGAGGCAGTCTGTCCCGGTGCCCATCGCTTCGGGACCCGCAAAAGAGGCTGGAGGCGGTGGCAAAAGTCCTGCCACCTCTACGACCTTTAAGTCCTGGCCGGGAGGTCTTTTGGGCCAGCTGTGTCCTGGCGGATTTTAACCCCTCCCTGGGGTTAGTGACCCCTCCCTGGGAGCAGTGATGCACTGCAATTTTTTTTACTACCTACTCTGTGGGAGGGGCCAAATCTGTGGGTGTGGCAAAACATCCTGCATTATGGGCTATGGAGGTGGGCATGGCCAACCAATTGGGTGTGGCCTGGGGGAATTTCCACTACTGGTTCTGCAGAACCTGACAGAACCTGCTGCAGTGCATCACTGACTGGGAAAGGCTGGCCCCGGGAACAGCTGCAGCAGCGGTGGCGGGTCTTCAGGCCAGCCGCATCCCAGTGGCTTTTACCCCCTCCTGGACTGGGAGGGGCTGGCCCCAGGAGCAGCTACAGTGGCGGCGACAGGTCTTTGGGCCAGCCACATCCTGGCGGCTTTTACCTCCTCCCAGACTGGGAGGGGTTGGCCCTGGGAGCAGCAGTAATATGTATTGGATTCACACCTTTGTGGACATAGGTGACTCACCCCAAATATTCCCGAAAGCTGTACAGCCCATTTAAGCATTTGCTGTTGAAAGTGGATGGGGAACAGGTAAATCCCCATTTAAAACAAGAAAGTGTTTTCGATGGCTTATAGTATATTAAATTCAGTAAAATGCTCATTTAGAATGGGGGTTTCCCTGTTTGCCATCCTGTTGAGTGCTGGCATGGATCTTAGGGTGGGACTAGAGGGAGAACAAAATTGCCTATCTTGTCTTATGTGCTTATCAAAAAGCAAGAGGTTTTTTTTTTGTGTGTGTGTCATTACATTTTCTCCCAACTAGGGCATCTAGCCCATTAACTGGAGTTTTTGGGTGTCACACAAAGTTATGGTGTCCATACATGACGAAAGCTAGGTTACATGAACCTTCCCATGAGTGCTACGTTTGAACCTTCATCGGGGGGCAGGGGGTGTCAACTTTTGGGGGTGCTCACTCTTAGCCCATTCACAGCAAATTTGATTACTGAAAACAGAGGGAAAGTGAGGCTTGCAGCTGCCAAGACGGCTTCCTGTATAACCTTCTGGTATAGTGAAGATTCTAATGAGCAATTGCAGCATAATAAATAGGGACCACTTCCCCTAATTATCAAGTGCATAGTTGGGGTAGTAAATCCATTTTTAAAATGTTTTGGAGAATTGTTCGTCATGTTCCTCTTGTCCAAACAGCAACCAACACTATGAATCATTGAACATTTCACCTGTTCATGTCAGGGAAAGAGCTGGATCAAAAAGGTCCAGATCATGCATGGATCAGAGTCAAGCTGGAACAGAGCCAACAGCTTAGTCTAAAAATGCTTTCAAATAAATAAATAAATTGCACATATGTACCTTATTTGCTGGCATATAAGACCCACTTCCCACCCCAAAAAATGCACTGGAAAATGGAGTGTGACTTGTACTGTATATAGTGACCTATTCGTAATGAGCTATTTTGGTAATAACGGGGTGCATCATACTCCGATGCATATTATACATCGGCAAATATGGTATATTGCTGATCAAAACTCTGGATTTGATTGGCCATATATAAACATGCAAAGAAAAAACCAGTTTACTTAAGTGATGCTTCACTTTGATGATGATATTCAAAACTATTTATTGCTTGTTTCTTTCTTTTAAGTTCACATAACATAGGACTGAAGTGGTGTCAACCAAGGGTGTATCCAGACAGAACTGGAAGATCACTCAGAAAAGTGTTGAGACCCTTTCAGGAGGAAGAGCAATGTGCCTTTTAGTGCATATCTTCTGTCCAAACAGGAATCAACAATTTGAATACCTTAACATCTGCCTTAGGCATCTGTGAGTGATTAGAGGAAGAGAACTGCTAGGTTGGCAGAAGCTGGGACAGAGACAAATGCTCACTCCATCATGCAGCACTCAGGTCTCGAACCGCTGACCTGCCAACCTTCCAGTCATCAAGTTCAGTGTCTTAACTACTATGCCACCATCCAACTGCCCTTAACAACCATTAAATAAACAGCCAATACACAATAAGTGAGTTACAGCTTGGGACATAACTTGATTGTTTGTTAAAATTCCCTAACTTGTGGTGGAATTTAAGGCAGTGCATTTCTCCATGCTGGACTGGTTGAATCCCTTGCGCTGGGGCCATGCTGTACATCACCAGCCTCTATCTGGATGACTCCACTGGGGAGGCCTCCTCTAGGCTTGTCTCCACCCCAATTCTCATGAATCAAGTTGGTCGTATCCTGAAACTGCCTCAAAAGGCCACCCTGCTTATGTGCCTAAATCTCATGATTGAGGGTATCCACTCAGAGAACCCAGTTTGCAAATGGCACCCTATGTGGTTCATTGTTGCCCTCCTCACCCTGTAGTACCCATTAAACTGCAACCTAATTGATAGCAATAGCTATTGCAATTATATACTGTGCACTTAGTGCACTCTCTAGATGGTTCACAAGGTAATTAGTATTTTGCCCCAACATGCTGGGTACTCATTTTACAGACCTCGAAAGGATGGAAGACTGAGTCAAACTTTATCCTCATCAGGATTGAACTCACAACATCAGCAGTTTTGGCTGCAGCACAGCAGTTTTAGCCACTATGCCACCATGGCTCCGTCAACACAACATCCCCTCCAATCATACCTGTCAAGCATGGCTCCGGACAATACGGGACCTGCGCAGAAAAGTTCTGTGCAGGTCCCTTCTATGTATGCGTAGAAGCCTTCTGTGCATCCCCTTCTGCGCATGCATAGAAGGGTTCTATGCATGTGTAGAAGGGTTCTATGCATGTGTAGAAGGGTTCTATGCATGCATAGAAGGGTTCTGTGCAGAAGGGAATGCGCAGTAACTACTTTTCCCTCGCAGTCAAATTATGGGATGGCGGCGGCTCTGAGCGGGAAAGTAGGAAAATTGACACTGGAATACGGAAAATCCCGGCCAATATGGGATACTTGACAGGTATGCCTCCAATCGGCCCATTAAGTCCAAGAAGAATTAGAATTGGAAAGATAAAGATAAAATTATTGCAGACCCCTTTTTAAATATGGCAATTAGGGAAGCTGACCCCAACATTTCTATCCTGCCCCCTAAGCATACCCATCAAGCGTGGCTCCAGGAAATACAGGAACTGCTCTGGCCCGGGCATGCATGCGCAGCAACAACTCCTTCGTGCATGTGCAGAACCCCTCTGCACATGCACAGAACCCCTTTGTGCATGCGCACCGCTGATGGGTTCTCTGATGGGCACGCATGAGCAGTAACCCCTTTCCCTGCCATTCAAAATATGGGATGGTGTTGGGAAAGGGGAGGAACGAGCACTGAAATATGGGAAATCCCGGCCAATACGGGATACTTGACAGGTATGCCCCTAAGCCGACCAGAGTATCATTCCAGTTTACATGACAGGTAAGTAGGCAGGCCATTAAATAGCAGCAACTGAAAAGAAGCTGGATTTGGGGTTTGGGCCAGGTCTGTTGCTCCTTGTCAAAGCCATCATGAAATGATAGCATCAGCTGCCTCCCTTGCTTGCTTGCTCCTCAATGGAGTGCAGAATGATAACCCTTTCTCGCAGCTGCTTAGCCACAGGATTGCAGAGGCACCAGTGTCCTTATTCTGGGAAGAGAAGGTGTCATAAAACAGTGTCAACAAGGTATGTATCATTTTTCCCAGAGGTCCTTAAGGAAGTCTTTTGTTCAAATCTACTGGAGATTCCTTTCCTCTACCCCTCATTACAGTTTATAACCTAACCAGTCAAAACAGCTTAGAGAATGTTTTCATCTTTCAATTCTCTACACTTTTTTTGTGTGTGGAAAGAAACAAGACAGAGGGGGAAAGGTGGAAGATAATGGGATGGTTACACAAGCGAAAGACAGTGCCACCCAAAAAGCTGCCCTGAAATTCTGTCAATATGTCTGGTCCCTTGCAAGTTAAAAGCCACCTTTGAGATTATTCACAATTGCTCTTTGTAGTTGCTCTACTTTCCAGATCTTACTCTATTTAATCTTACTCTCGCCAGGACAACCACTCCCCAGACCTTCCATCGCTGTGAGCTCCGTGGGGATGGTTCCTCTTGGGAAAAATGTCACCATCCATTGCAGTTGTGAAAACAATCTACCACTTCGGTTGTATCTCTACAAAAACAGAAAAACTCAAATTGATGTCCAAGTTATAGAAAAAGAGCCATGTGCATTGGGATTTTACATGACCCCTACACTTCCAGATGCAGGCATGTACTCTTGCAGGTATTGTGATGTCTACATTTGCGGATTTTTTGAAGTCTCCTCATACTGGTATTGTAACAGTCACTGCTCAGATTTCAGTGATGAAGTCTACATCAATATAACAGGTGAGAACCTTGCTCAGTAACTGTATGCTTTTCTGCCAAAGAGTGTTAATAGATATTGCTGCTTTTTCCTGAATGAACCAAATAAGAATGCTGCATTGACTGATGTGTGCATCTGTTTTAAAACCAACTGTCCTTGCCTCGTTTTATACTTAAATTTCATTAGGAGGATGCACAAGTGATACATTCCCAGTAATGAATAATTACTTTCCTTCCTCCTTTTCAAGCAAACTGTTCTTATTAAGCTTCAACAAAAAAAGCAATTAAGAGCATGATCCCATGGTGGCAAGGCCACATGTTTGAAGGGAATAAACTTTTTTAAAGGAACTCTTCTGTCCATCAGGGATTGCTTCTGCCAAGGTGCAAAATAGTAGTAGCCCTATTGCCAAATGAAAAAGTTCCAGTTTTGGCCTGGATTTGTGTCATGCTGGAGGACAATTCCTTGTAGGTCATGTGATCACCAGAAAGTAGATTACACCAAACTGCTCTTCAAGTGGTTCAAAATTCCACGTGTGATCACATCCATAGTTTTCTAGCACAAAAGGGCAGCGTGTTGTATCTCAGGGCTCATGCACACTAGGTGTGTAACTTGAAGTTATATGAGTTGGACAGAGGTCCCTTTCCCCCACAGATCTGGAATCACTGACTCCAAGCTTCCATACAATTAGTCAACTTCCACACCAAATACTGGTAATCATCCTTCAATGTAATCCAGGTTCTTCCAATTTCAATTTGCAATTCAACTTTCTTCTCCCACCTCCCCATTCCTCAGCCTATCTCTACCTCTCATCTCTTTCCCCTCCCTTGAGGTTGCCTTTCACAGTCTTTATACAGATCCACTACTCTTCTGCCATATATAGACTAACATGTGCCAGAATGAACTATGCCTGTGATGGTGAACCTTGGCACTCCAGATGTTCTTGGACTTCAATTCCCAGAAGCCCAAGCACCTTGTGAATCCACATGAATGGGTTTACTGGATTCATCCGGCCCGCACTGCCCTTGTCGCTTCCGGAAGCGGAAGCAAAACGCACCCGGACAGAGGAAGGGTTAAACTGGAGCGATGAGGGCAGCACAGGCTGGATGAATTGCAGTAAACCCATTTGTGTGGATTCACAGGTGGCTTGGGCTTCTGGGAATTGAAGTCCAAGAACATCTGGAGTGCCATGGTTCACCATCACGGAACTATTCTACCAAAAAACAAAGTAAAACCAAACTAAAAATAAGCAAAAAGCTAGTTCCCAACTCAGGATATATAACCAGAAATAAAAAGGACATGGAAGGGATTGGTTCATCTCCCCAATATTATTGTGTAAATGTGTTTAACCCCCTCTGAATTGATGGTTATCAGAGCCACCTCTTAAACAGAGCAAGTAGGATGTATGGATAAACCTAAGTGACCTCAGCAGGGATCACTGATGATCACTGTGTAATTTGGAATGAGATAATTTTTCTAACGTAAAAACCAGAAAACTTTCTAATAAGCAATACAGAGCAAGAAAGAAGGAATAGATTAGAAGGCTTATAGGAAGAGAATGGGGACAAATAGTTGAAGATTGATTTTCACTAGCTGAACCAGTAATTTCAAATTTTATCTGGAACTTCTCCCAGGCTTGTAGGATAAGAACGAAGCCAACAGTCATTCTGAAAATATAAAACAAAGCTTTAGAATGTGTATCTAGGATCCTCAGATATTGAAACCAATTTGTTCTTTAGTCACACAGTCGGACCACCACACACCAGGCTCCTCTGTCATCCGCCATCATCCATAGTCCTCCCAGATCTACAGCCACTGCGTCAATGATGCCATCTAGCCATCTCATCCTCTGCCATCCCCTTCTCTTTTGCCTTCTCTCTTTCCCAGCATCAGGGCTTTCTCCAGTGAGTTCCCGCTTCTCATTTGCTGGCCAAAGTACTTGGGCTTCAGCTTCAGTATTTGTCCTTCCAAGGAGTAGTCAGGATTTATTTCCTTTAGGATTAACTGATTTGATCTCTTTGCAGTCCAAGGGACTCTCAAGAACAAGCATTCTCAACCTACGGCCTGCGGGCTAGACTCGGCCCCTGATACCATTTCATCCAGCACCCAATGCCCTTGCTGCTCCCAGAAGTGAAAGAAAAACACACTTCACGCATGCGCAGAATGCAGAAATGCATTCTGTGCATGCATGGGAGGTGTTTTACTTCTGCTTCCGGGTGGGAGGAACCACATGACCGACCCACTCAGCTGTCCGGGGGAGCATGATCCAGCCCCTGGTGCAAAAACATTGAGAAAGCCTGCTCAAGAGCCTCCTCCAGCACCACAGTTCAAAGGCATCTATTCTTGAGTATTCAGCCTTCCTTATAGTCCAGCTCCCACAAGCCATACATTACTACTGAGAAGACCAGTAGTAATGCAGACTTTTGTGGGCAGGGTGATGTCTCTACTTTTTATTATGCTGCCTAGGTTTGCCATAGCTTGCCCCCCAAGAAGTAAGTGTCTTTTTATTTCATGGCTGCAGTCACCATCTGCAGTGAACCTAGATCCCAAGAAGGTGAAATCTGTCACTGCTTCAATTTCCTCCCCTTCTATTTGCCAGGGAGTGATGGGGCCTGTTGCCAATATCTTGGGGTTTTTTATGTTAAGTTTCAGACCGGCTTTTGCTCTCTCCTCTTTCACCCTCATCAAGAGGCTCTTTAGGTCTTCTTCACTTTCTGCCACTAGGGTAGTGTCATCTGCATATCTCAGGCTGTTGATATTTCTCCAGGCAATCTTAATCCCAACCTGTGCTTCTTCCAGCCCTGCATTACACATAATGTAATCTGCATATAAATTAAATAAGCAGGGTGACAATATACAGCCTTGTTGTACTCCTTTTCCTATTTTAAATCAATCACTTGTTCCGAATCCTGTCCTAACTGTCGCTTCTTGATCCACATACAGATTTCTCAGAAGACAGGTGAGGTGGTCTGGTACTCCCATCCCATCTCTTTAAGGCCTTGCCACAGTTTATTGTGGTCCACACAATCCAAGGCTTTGGTGTAGTCAATGAAACAGAAGTAGACATTTTTTTTGGTATTCCCTTGAAATCAATACAATGTCCTTATTGTGCAAATCAGTGACTATTGAACATATAGCAGAGATGGTATACTTTGTCCTCACAATGTTACATATGTGTATATAATGTTACAGAATTTACCATGTCAGTCACCTGGGATGTGAATGGTTGGATCGGTTGGGCTGGCTTAGAAAAGTCATAGAATTGTACAGATGGAAGGGATCCCAAAGCTCATGTGTCTAGTCCCCAACCAGTGGAGGAAATCCCAATTAGTCATCCCTGACAGATGTTCATCTAACCCAATGGTTCCCATGGTGAGGTCCATGCCCCACAGGGGAACTTCAATTCCCAGAAGCCTAAGACAGTACATTGGCTTATCATTGCTTTGGGGAATTGACTTGGGCTTCTGGCAATTGAAGTCCAAAAACCAAAGGTTGGGAAACACGAATCCAACCTCTCTTAAAAACCTCAGAAAGGAAATACTTGTATGGTTATAAATATTGAAAACAAAACTTTATGGGGAGGTGGAGGGAGTGGAGATATTATTTGTGACTGAATACTGCAGGTAATGTGTATACAAAGCTATATGTAGACTTACCAGTTTCCGCCTCTTCATAGATCCCAGCTTGCCCAAACCCTCCATCAAGATGACACTTACAGGCAAGAGCTCTTCAGGTCTGAATGTAACCATAACCTGTGAAGGGCCAAAGAATGGCCTGATGTTTATCTTATATAAATCAAAGGAGCAGATAGCATTTCAGCTTGCAAAACAAACAAGCAACACAACCATGTTCACAGTCTTCATGGAGAGACCAGAGGATACATTGGACTACAGTTGCCAATATAGTCACAAGAAAAAATTGTTTGTCTGGTCAGAACCAAGTGACCCTGAGGAGTTGAATATGGAAGGTAAGGCACCAAAATTCAACATACTCTGCCATTTTCTAGTGGTAGGGATTTTCCCATAATTGGGGTGGTTATAAAGAGAACTTTCATTGGAACCTTCGATAGGAGTGTCAGAAACTGCAACTCAGAACAGACAGGCTCCAAAAACAGGATGAATAGGAACATACAGAAGTATATCTCAGAGTATAAGTGGTTTAACAAAAGATTAAATTCTGAGTACACGTGCCTTTTCTTTTTTCCCCATACATAGTACAGTACAGTATTAATATTTGTGTTGATAATCTTTCAGACTCAACATGCACATTCTGGTCTTCGTTTCTTAATGTTTCCTGTGATTTTTCATTCTTACACAAGAGTGAAAAGACCCGAAATATTTTAATATCAGGAACAGCACTAAAATAACAAGAAACACACACGCACACATCCTGCAAAAGAAATCCCCAAACCAAAGGTACACAAATGTGTTTTGGGGACAATACTTGTATCTTGCACAAACTGTATATTTTACATTTTAAAACCTTGTCTTTTGTGCAATATAGAGCTTATTTTATATATAGAGTATATCATGCGTAATGCAGAGGATGAGGTGGATGGATGAAATTGTTGATATGATAGGTGTAGATCTGGCCGGGCAGTGGGGGATGGCAGAGGACGGAGGAGCCTGCTGTGCAGTGGTCCATGGGGTCTTATAGGGACAGACTTGACTGTGTGACTGAACAACAACAAAAGAGCTTTTGTGATTTTTTTTGCTAAAAAATGTTATGACATCAAAACAAAACAGAAAGATGGCTGTACTCTGAATATTGTAAATATAACTGCCAAATTATTCAGTCTCGACTGCATGAATGAAACAAGCAAAGGTTTATATCTATACCTATAAGAAGGTGGATGGGTGGTAAGTGTCCGGCATTAGCAGCCACACCCGGCCCAACCATCCTGTACTGAGCTGCCCACATTTACCTTTAGACCTAACTAACATCGCCACAAGGGTCCAGAAACAGAGAGTGGGACAAATGCCCCACAAACACAAACAACAAAAAGAACTACAGCTCCCAGCATCCTTCATGCCATGCAACCCATCAGCCAATCGGGCTGAAGAGCGCGAGCACGGAGGAGGCGTGGCAGCTGGCGCATGGGCAAAAAAACCTGCTGAGGGAAGCCATCCCCGCCGCCCCGGCAATGAAGGCCGGCGCCGGCCTCGCTGTGGCTTCAGCGGGGTTCCGGGGAGGAGGGGGAGCCTCTCTTCTCCCCGCTACCCTGGCGACGAAGGCTGGCGCCGGCCTCACCACAGCTTCGGTGGGGTAGCAGGAAGAAGAGGGGAAGCCCATCTTCTCCCTGTACACCTGCCACTTCCCTCAGAGAGACAAAGGCCAAGAATGGTGCTCCATTCTTTGCCTTCGCCTCCTGGAGGGAAGTGAGCCCTTTCCATGGGGGCCGGGGGCCGAAGGCACTGGTGCCTTTGTCCCCCAACCACCAAGCGAAGCAAGTCACTTCCCCGGGAATCAAAGGCAGAGAATGGCACTCCGTTCTCTGTCTTCACCTCCCGGAGGGAGGCAAACCCACCGAGGGAAGCAAGCCACTTCCCTGGGAAGCGAAGGCAGAGAACGGCACTCCGTTCTCTGTTTTCACCTCCCGGAGGGAAGCAAGCCCCTTCCACATTTGGCCCTTGCCTGTCAGAGAAGGGGCTTGCTTTCTCCAACAGACTAGGGCCGAATGCGGAGCACCACTCCCCCCTCTCTCTCATTCACACACATACACACACACACCGGGCACACCGGGCAGTTATTATCTGTGTGTTGGTGGTTGGGGTGGCTTTGGTGTGTGTGTTTGCACACACACCCCGAAACCACCCCAACCACCAACACACAGATAATAACTACCCGGCAAGGCCAGGCAAAAAAAGTGCTAGTTATTATATCAATGAGCCTCTATTCATGAAGGAAGTCTTTACGTCCCAGGTGCCATTTGGCAATCACTTCCACTTCATATTTATTTTATATTCCTCATGCCCTGCTTTTACTTTTCCTGTGCCATTCACTCCATTGATGGTATAGCTTTCTTTGAATTATTCTCCCATCTTCCATTTTGTATCATTTCCATCTCAGTGTTATTACTCTATAGCAGTGATGGCAAACCTTGACATTCCAGGTATTCTGGAACTTCAATTCCCAGAAGCCCTGATCAGTAGGAGTGCTGACTTGGGCTTCTCAAAATTGAAGTCTAAGAACACCTAGCGTGTCAAGGTTCACCATCACTGCTCTATAGGAAACACTTGTGAATCATCCCCTGTCATCATCAGATTATATTTGCTGAATTCTTACAAGGCACAACTCCAACCCTTTGCTTTGCCTCATCATTTCCATTCAACATCATTCTATTCATTGCTCATTATAAATTAGCCTTGACAAAGTTAGTGTTTTAGAGATATCTTTGACTACTATACAAACTTCTCAAGTATCCCGTATTGGCCAGGATTTCCTGTATTCCAGCGCCACTTTTCCTACTTTCCTGCCGGAGCCGCCACCATCCTGTAATTTGACAGCGAAGGAAAAGTAGTTACTGCACATCCCCTTCTGAGCAGAACCTTTCTACGCATGCATAGAATCCTTCTATGCATGCGCAGAAGGAGATGTGCAGAAGGCTTCTGCGCATGCATAGAAGGGACCTGCGCAGAACGGTTCTGCGCAGGTTCCGTATTGTCCAGAGCCGCGCTTGACAGGTACACTACTATGTCAACCAGACTAACACAGTCAGTTCTCAGTAATCAAAGATCAGTTCCCATGCTGATTGGAAACAATGGAAGTTGTAGACCAACACATCTGAAAGGTACTAGTTTAGGGGGAAATATGATAGCCTCCTGCTCTGAACCCTGCCTAATCACTTCTACACGTGGATTCTCTCCAAACAATTGGACACACTGAAAGATTGCTCTTCCTTCTTTTCTTCCTTTGAACATCTGCATATGTTTGGAGGGCAACACAATCTGAAAAGAATGTGAGATACTATATGAATGAAAGAAGAAAGGCCTATGCAGTATTGTCAGAAGAGTATGTCAAGAAAAGATGAATAGATTGTTTAAAAAGATTGTTACGCATAGCCTCAATGTATTGCCTGTAGATGGTATAAAGAGACAATAAATTCTGTAATAATAGGGCCATATGTCTTCCATGCAGAAAGGTCTCAGGTTCAACTTGTTACCACCTTCAGGTAGGAATGGGACTAGAGTTGCCATAATTCTCTCCCACAAAACCGGGACAAAAGTATGCTTGACAAAAATGAGCAAGTTATTTACAAAGTAGCCTTTTAAAAATAAACATAATATAATGACAGCTATAAAATACTTTCACATTAAATATATCAATACATAAATGAATTTATTTACAACAGTTAATTCTTACTGTAAGATGATCTGTTGTACTTCTGAGAAGTCACCTTGCGGTCAACTCTTAACGTCCTCAGTTCCAGGAAACACACTGGTCACACTTATCAGGCAGTGGCGTGCGACGAGGATGTTAATATTTGTCTCCAGGTATACTCCAATGCCAATGTGACAGGAAATTGCTCATTTGATGGCAAGAGTTCAAATTTATTTTAATGGTATGTTATAATACACAATCAGTAAGTTTTAAAAATCCGGGACTTTAACATGATTTTTATTGAACTGGTTAGGACAATTTTTCTGTCCTTGAATCCGGGACAATCCCGGTTTTCCAGGATGTATGGCAACCCTAGATGAGACTCTTGTTTGGAACACTGAGGAAGTGTAGACAGCACTGAGGCAGGGTCAAATGATCTTCTCAGGTTCATCATTCTAACTCAAGGCTTCAATCCTTCAGGTGAATCTGTGGCTTCAAACGAATCTGTGATCTTATGGACAGGCATTGCTGCAGGCCTTCTCCTTCTGTTTCTCCTATTGTTGTTGGTTGCCTTTGTACTGTACAGGAAAAAGAGAAGAGGTAAGTGAACGTCTGGATAAATGGCTTTATGATAGGAATGAAATGGGTACTTGGAAATCTGCTTCTTCTTGGTGATTTTTCAAATCTTGCCATGTCAAGATTTCCAGGTGAGAATTTCCCCTGCACCAAAGAAATTTCCAAACTTCCCACAAATATGAGACACTGGTTGTGTTTCTTTGCCCTAATTATTTTTAACAAAATCATAGAACTATTTTTGTGTGAAATGTGGTTGCTTACCCAAAAAATATTGCCCAGCTTGAATCAATACAGTATTTTGATTTTCTATGACATTTGTAAATAAAAGTCAGTCCCATGTACTACAGTGAAACATGTTTCCAGCCATTGGAAAGGGAGCCTTGAAGGTAGATTTGGAGAATGAGACAAAAGGGGAAGTTCCAGTGTCAAGGTACAAAACTTGATGAGGCATCTTTTACCAGTAGCCATTTTCTTTATCAGGAAAGACCTTAAAACCTGGCTGGCAAGGCAGGTGTGTGGTACCGATGGGGAAGTGACCCCCGCCAGCTGGCTCATATAAATTTCTCCCTCTTCTGCAGTTTGGGTGGCTGGGTGGGTTTTTAATGGACAGGTTTTAGATGATTTTTTATTAAGGATGTTTTTATGTTTTTACGTCTTGTTGTGAGCTGCCCGGATAGAGAATGGGTATCTTTGTTACTAGGCATTTAAAATGGAAACAAAACATACAGTATTTCTTTTAGATATACTAATTCCAGACCATTTTAATAGTCCAAATCAACACCCAGTTTTTCTCATACTAAAGACAAACTATTAGTACAGAAACCTGTTTTGTATTTAGATTACATGGGGAGGGAGCAGCATCTGCCATTTTAATTTAATTACATAAAACATTCATGTGGTATTTCATTTAATTACACAAAAATATTCATGACACTTTTTTGATCCACAGGTTCCTTTGTCAAGGAAGAAATCCAAACAGTGGACAAGGTACAGTATACAGTAAAACCCCTACTTATGAAAAAAAAAGTCCGTTCCGTAGGCTTTTGCTTAAATAGGTTTTTATGTAACTCGAAGCAAACCCATAGGGAAATGAATTTTTACATAACTCTAAGCAAGCCCATAGGAAAAAGAATTTTTATGTAACAAGAAGCAAACCCATAGGAAATCGTGTAAATTGGGACATGGTTTTAGCACAAAATCATTATGTAAGTCGAATTTTATGTAACTCAAGGCCTATGTAAGTCAGGGTTTTACTGTATTTGCATTGTTTAAAAATATTTTTTACATTGTGAGAGCTGTGTGGAAGTGAGGTGCTTTGATCAAGTAGTGAAGATGGTTTACTTTAGAAAAGGAGAAAAGAAATTTCATTACAGACAGGGGAGCTTCAGCTCTCCTGGTGTTCCTGGATCTCTCAGCAGCTTTTGATACCATTGACCACAGTATCCTCCTGGGACGCTTATTAGGGTTGGGAATCTGAGGCACTGTATTGCAGTGATTCTGTTCCTTCCTCGGTGAATGGACCCAGAGAGTTCAACTTGGAGAGTTTGCTTAAGCCCCATGGACCCTCCAATGGGGTGTTCCACAGGGATCAATCATCTCCCCATTGTTGTTTAATATCTATGTGAAGCTGCTGGGAGAGGTTATTAGGAGATTCAGGGTTTTGTGCATCCAATATGCGGATGACACCCAACTCTATCTCTCCTTTTCATCATCTACAGTTGATGCAGTCCGATGTCTTGACAAGTGCCTGGACTCACCATTTGCTCTCCATTGAATTAGAAAAAAGCCTAACGTTCTGGTATTAAGCTGAAAGCCACTGTTGCCTATAATAGGTCTATGGTTGCTAGTTAGGACTTCACTCTTGCTCTCGTCCCTACTGGGGGGAAATGTGTAACAGAATGCAGTATACCCTATGCTTTATTCTCTTTCAAAATGGCAATTTCAAATCAGGGGGAGAGAGAAAATATGTAAACATCCTTGCCTCATGAGTTGCCTCATGGTTTAGAAGAAATGTAACTTAATGTGTGATTGACATGTCTTATTGTAAGATCATTGGTTGGAATCCCTAAGGGGGGGCAAGGGTGGCCCCTGTGGGAGGAGATATAACCCATGCACACACACATGCCGACACAAAGACACTCTCTGTGGTGCTGTGCTTTAAGCTGCCAAGATGTAGAAGCTTGAGAGAAAGGGGGCCTATGGGCTATCCCTTAGAGAACCAGTTTGCTTTATTTCCTTGCTTTGAAATGTTTCCTGTTCTTTTATTGGACTGTATCCAGAATCTTGCTATGCTTTCAATATATTTCTAAAATACCTGAAGAGATTTGGAGTTATTACTTGGCTCGACGTTACCTTATCTACACATATCTGATGCCTGGGTTGTCCAGCCAGGGAGATGCAACTCAGAAGAACTCTAGGGCCTACTTGAGAGTCAGGCACTGTATTGTTACACCATTTAGTTGTAGAGTTGGCAGTGTGTTGTGTTCTGTTGGTTTTATTGTACACACGGATTACAATGTATCTGAGCCAATGTAACCTTGCCTATAGCAACAATGTAACCTTCAGCTGTATCATATAAACCCTGTAATAGGACGCGAGCTAATGACCACCAGCTGGCAGCAGCGAGCGTCCAAGCTCTCTCGGTCCAAACTCATCAAAGGCAACAGCGCGGGAAGTTTTCCCGCCACCACCTACACCTGGACAAGAAGGGCGTGACCTGCAATGACGTCACGCAGACAGTAGCCAATGGGCTACCATGGCACCACGTTCAAATGTGTTACTGCTGTATATAAAGAGCTATCGATCCGCCATTACCTCATGTTCCCTCTGCCCACGATGCAATAAACCTGAGTTAACCCAGCCCGAGGCTGTGTCCTGTGTCTTGGTTTGCATACACCAAATTGGCGACGAAGGTGGGATAATGGATCCCCACGGAACAGCCAGGGCACAGAGCGGTTTCAACATCACCAAACCGCAAGACTGGGAGCTGCTTGAGATGGATTTCCAGGCGGCCCTGGTGGAACTCAGAGTCAAAGGAGAAGACGAGGAGAGGAAGAGGGCCATCCTCACCAGAATGCTCGGGATGGAAACCAAGCGGACGCTGGTGGGCATAATCGCTCCGAAGAAGGTGAGCGACTTTAAGGCGAGCGACATCATGAAACTGCTGCGAGAGCGGTTCTGCCCCTCGAGGGCAATGTTTCCCGCTCGGAGCGCGTTTTGGAGGCGAGTCCAAGCGCCGGATGAGTCGGTTGAGGCATTCGTGGCCGCCATGAGGATAGCCGCCGCCCCCTGTAAATGGGGCGATATCCTGGAGTTGGTCCTCAGGGACGGCGTGTTGTGTGGCCTGAAAGACAAGGAGGTACAGCGCAGCTTGATGAATAAGGAGCCGCCACCCACGCTGGCAGAGGTCATAGAGGCCGCGGAAGCCGCAGAGTCCACGAATGCCGGAGTGGACGAGATGCACCAGTGGCGTGAGTGGCGTCCTAGAGCCGGCAAGGCGGAAAATTCGGTGCACGGGAAGACCGGTCAGTCGGTGCACGCGACGCGACGGGCCTCAAAGTCGTCTACGGAAGGCAGCGACGGCGAGGAGGTCCAGAAGGTCCGGAAGGGTGGTCGACGCTGCGAGGGTTGCGGAGCGGCCCACGAGCGCGCGAGATGCCCGTTCAGGAAGGCCGAGTGTTACACCTGCGGCCGTCGGGGGCACATCGCCAAGGCGTGCAGAAAGAGGAAAGAGGGCCGGAGGCAGTCACAAGACCGCGCAGCCAGACCGGACCGTCCAGCGAGGCCCAAAGATGGCGCCCAGACCACGAGGAAGCAGGACGGCGTGGGACGCGTCTCGGACGGCAGCGAGGACGACGCCTCAGTGTTCAGCATGTCCGCGGGACAGTCCCATTACTTCGTTGAGGTATTAGTACAAGGGGCCCCTATTAGGATGGAAATTGACTCGGGGTCCTCCTATTCCATAATTCCCCAGAAAGAGTTCCTGAAAATCGACCCCCACGTGCGGCCCAAGCTTAAAGCGTTGAGGTCCACACTACGGGACGTACAGGGAAACAGCATTCCGGTGTTGGGGGTCGGGAAATTTCGGGTCAAGTTTAAGAGACATTCTGCGGAGCTGCCCCTAGTTGTCCTCAAAGGGGGAAGCTGTAGCCTCCTAGGGACACAGTGGTTTCAGCCCTTAGGTTTGTTCATAGGGGGGGTGCATACCGTGGGGGGGGACCCAATACAAGCGGTTTGCGATGCGCATCCCGCCGTTTTTAAGAAAGGACTCGGAAGGTTCAAGGGACCCCCTGTAGCTTTCGACATAGACCCGGAGGTCCGCCCGATAAGACTCAAACCACGCAGGGTGCCGTTCGCACTCAAGGACAAGATAGAGGCGGAACTGGACAAACTGGTGGGCCAGGGGATTCTTATTCCTGTTGACTCCGCGGAGTGGGAAACTCCAATTGTAACGGCTCTAAAGGCTAACGGGGAGGTGCGCATTTGCGCTGATTATAAGTGTACAATTAACAAGGCGATCCGCCCTAATGCATACCCGGTGCCAGTGATCAGCCACCTTTTGGCCAGACTAAATGGGGGAAAGTGTTTCGCTAAACTCGATTTGGCACAAGCCTATCAGCAACTTCCAGTGACCCCCGCCACGGCCGCGGCACAAACGATAGTTACACATAAGGGAGCGTTCCAGGTGTCGCGGTTACAGTTCGGCGTGAACTCGGCACCCGGCCTTTTTCAATCGCTCGTGGAACGCCTCCTAAAGGGCCTGGAGGGGGTGTTGCCTTATTTTGATGACGTGTTGATAACAGGGGGGAGTGAGGCTGAACTGGCGAAAAGGTTGGACAAAGTACTGACTGTGTTCGAGAAAGCGGGGCTGAGATTGAGGAAGGACAAATGTGTTTTTTTCGAGACCGAGGTCGAGTTTTTAGGGTTCCGGATCACACCGGAGGGGATTAAGCCGTCTAACTCCAAAGTAGCAGCCATTAAAAAGGCCCCTCGCCCCACATCCAAAACCGAGCTGCAGTCTTTCCTGGGGCTCCTCAATTTTTACCATACATTCCTCCCGCGGAAGGCGTCCGTGGCCGAACCGCTCCATCGGTTACTT
The DNA here is from genome assembly GCA_035047305.1 of Bradypodion pumilum. NCBI lineage: Eukaryota > Metazoa > Chordata > Lepidosauria > Squamata > Chamaeleonidae > Bradypodion > Bradypodion pumilum. Next base: position 32,692,278 of record JAWDJD010000008.1, on the reverse strand, counting down.
AAAAAGGAGGAGCCATGGATGTGGGGTGACGAGCACGAGAGGGCGTTCAAGGAGCTAAAGCAACTCCTAACATCTGAGGCAATCCTGACGCACTTCGACCCCAAACGGCCAGTGGTCCTAGTCTGTGATGCATCCCCGGTGGGGGTGGGGGCGGTGCTTTGCCACGTGTTGGAGGACGGAAGGGAGGCCCCGGTAGCGTTTTACTCAAGGTCCCTGTCCCAAGCGGAGCGAAATTACGCACAAACCGACAGAGAAGCGTTAGCAATAGTAGCGGGGACCAAAAAATTTCACGATTTTTTGTATGGCCGCCCGTTCAAAATCGTGACCGATCACAAGCCGCTGTTAGGGATTTTCACGGCAAGCAAGCCCACGCCACAGATCCTGTCCCCGAGGATGCTGCGATGGGCTATTTTTCTCAACGCGTACCAACATGAGTTGGAGTACAGGCCCGGAAAGGAGATCAGCCATGCTGATGCGCTTTCGAGATCCCCTCTGCCCTTGTCGGCGGACCAGAAGGCGAGAGCGGAAAGAGACCGCCAGGTGTTGCTAATTGAGGTTTTAGACGCACCCCCACTAGTACCAGCCGACATTGCTAGGGCGACAGGCAAGGACAGGACGCTGGAGAAAGTTAGTGCATGGGTGCAGAAGGGGTGGCCGGCTTCGTCCCCGAGTACAGAGTTCGACCCATTCTTTAGGAAAAAGCTTGAGTTGTCCCTAGAGAGGGGGTGCCTTCTGTGGGGCCAACGGGTGGTGGTCCCTGCGCCCCTGCGGACGAGGGTGCTCGAACTGCTGCACGTCAGCCACCCGGGCATAGTTCGTTCGAAGGCGCTAGCCCGGAGTTACTTCTGGTGGCCACAGCTGGACGCGGACATTGAGCACATGGTCGGCACTTGCGAGGCTTGCCAGGAATCCCGACCTGAGGCGGCCCGTCTCCCGCATAGGGAGTGGGACACGGCAAGGGGGCCGTGGTCCAGAGTGCACGTGGATTTCGCTGGCCCGTTCCGAGGAACCATGTTTCTCCTGGTGGTAGATGCGTTCTCCAAGTGGCTGGAGGTTATCCCAGTAAAGAGCACGTCCTCCGCCACGACAATTAGCCGGCTAAGGAGAGTCTTTTCCACGTTCGGTTTACCCGACATTTTAGTCAGCGATAACGCTAGTTGCTTCACCTCCGCTGAGTTCGGGGCATTCATGGAGGCAAACGCCATTCGGCATGTCACATCCGCACCGTTTCACCCGGCCACGAATGGCCAAGTGGAACGACTAGTGCGTACAACAAAGGACGCGCTGCGGCGCATGGGCCCGGGGGACCTGAATCACCAGGTATGCCAGTTCCTCTTAGCGTATAGGGTAACCCCTTTAGCGTCAGGCTACTCGCCGGCGGAGCTCTTGATGCGGCGAAAACTGACCACGATCCTGTCCAGGCTAGACCCGACGAGGGTCGAGGATAAAGGAAAAAACATAGGGTTGGCAGTCTCGAAAGGTTTCGCCGCCGGGGACCCTGTTCACTGCAGGAACTATTCCAGCGCAGGGCCGGCCTGGGTACCAGGGAAGGTTGTAGAACAGACGGGGCCAGTATCGTACCGGGTCGAGACTAACACCGGCCTCCTCTGGAGGAGGCACGCAGACCAACTGAGGCACCGAGTGAGTGGGCCAGTCAGTGGAGCTCAGCGACAGGATTCAGCGTTAGGGTTCTCCCCCACCCGCTTAACCCAAGGGGGAGACAGCAATGGACAACAGTCCCAAGCAAGGGGGGAAGGAAGCAGAAGCAGCGGCCCCGACTCATATCCTTTTGATAGCAGCGGCCCCGACTCATATCCTTTTGATACGCCAGTCCTATCAGGGGTCGGGGAAGGGGGAGAGGAGTTCGCGCCCGCTGCCCCCGATAGTAATTTTGAGTTTGATTTTGCGAGCCGGGGGGGTTTTCAGGAGTGTTCCCCCACCCGTCCAAGCGAGAAGAGGGGTTTTTCGTTAGCCCCCAGTGCCCCCGGTTCCTCCCTAAGAAAGAGCACACCTCCCAACAACGCCGCGGAGCCGCGGAAAGTCACTAACGAGTCTCCCTCTCATATTACAGGACAGGAAACCAGGGGACAAAGAGAAGATAGCAAACCCGGGGAGAGGCAGCCCGCATCGAGACCCCAGCGTGTTCGAAATAAGCCATCTTGGCTGAGAGACTTTGTCTCCTAAAGGGGGGGGAGTGTGTTTAAGTGTGGGCTCGAGACTTTGTCTCGTCCTAGGGGGGAGGGGTGTTGTGTTCTGTTGGTTTTATTGTACACACGGATTACAATGTATCTGAGCCAATGTAACCTTGCCTATAGCAACAATGTAACCTTCAGCTGTATCATATAAACCCTGTAATAGGACGCGAGCTAATGACCACCAGCTGGCAGCAGCGAGCGTCCAAGCTCTCTCGGTCCAAACTCATCAAAGGCAACAGCGCGGGAAGTTTTCCCGCCACCACCTACACCTGGACAAGAAGGGCGTGACCTGCAATGACGTCACGCAGACAGTAGCCAATGGGCTACCATGGCACCACGTTCAAATGTGTTACTGCTGTATATAAAGAGCTATCGATCCGCCATTACCTCATGTTCCCTCTGCCCACGATGCAATAAACCTGAGTTAACCCAGCCCGAGGCTGTGTCCTGTGTCTTGGTTTGCATACACCAAACAGTGACAGTGAATACATCTTCTCATATTGTAGATGCAACCATGGAAAACAATGAGATTACCTTTGTTTAAGGATGGCAGTTAGGGGATATCTGTATGATTCACTCCGAGACTGACTGACTGACACAGCTGGAAGCTTGGTGATAGACATGGCTTAGGAATTCTACCAGCAGTTGGATATTTCCATTAGACTGCAATTCAGTATTAAAAACATTTTTATCTTGTAATCATTTACTCCCATGGCAACTTCTCTGGAGAAAGGGGTGGGTGGGGTTTTTAATGGGGGCGGTTCTTATCTGTTTTTATACTTTTTATGTTTTTATCTGCTGATTTTAGCTTTTTGTTATTTGTGATTATGTACTTTGTGAGCCGCCCTGAGTTGGGTTTCCTGAGTGGGCGGCATATAAGAACGAAAATTAAATTATATCCTAACTATTTATTTTTCCTCTTTAGCCCTCGGAATCTCTTGGTGGTGAAGATCCCAATGAAGTCTTCTATGCTGTACTGAGCCATCAATCACTGAAAGTCAAGCAGAGAACCAGTCCTGACACAGTCTCTGAATCTTGCATCTATGCAACAATTGCCAATGATTAAAACCGAGCAAGGACAATATGCAGAACTTGTCAGGGACTGCACTGATGAGAATTTAACACAAAATTGCACAGAAACTGGTTCATGCATTCACATATGGGTAATTAAAGGAACGTGAGGAAATGTTATGACAAAATGTGCAGCATGTGGTAGCAGCTACAAAATCAGGTGCTACATCCTATCACTCACTGTTGTACGGTGTTTTTGTATATAGCAGAAATTCTGGCTGGCTCCGCCCATCCAAGTTTTGAAATAAAGTAGTCTTAATTCGGGTGCAACACAGGGCTTCCCCCCTGATCGCGCCCACCATACCATGCCCACAGTGTGGTAGTAAAAAATATATGAGCCCACCACTGGTAATAGGTATTTCACAGTATTAGGTACAGAACCTCATGCTACTTGTATTTGGTCCATAGCTGTCAAGTATCCCTTATTGGCCGGGAAAACCCCTTATTTTACCCTCTTTCCCTCCACCATCCCTTATTAATTAGATTGCATTGCCCTATTGGAGGGCAGCACAGGATAAGCATAGCTGTCAAGTATCCCTTATTTGCCGGGAAATTTCCCTTATTTCCAAATCCAAAACTTGACAGGTATGATTTGGTGGTGTGTTTCCATCTGTGGAGGGACTGCAGTGGCTCAAGTGGCTAAGATGCTGACTGGGAGGCGGAAGGACAGCAGTTCGATTCCCAAGTACTGCAGGATGGAATGAGCTCCCATCTCTGTACCAGCTCCTGCCAACCTAGCAATTCGAAAGCAAGAAATTGCAAGTAGATAAATAGGGACCACTTTGGTAACAGTGTTCTGTGCGCTCCGGTGTCTAGTCATGCCTGCCACATGACCACGGAAATGTCTGCAGAAGCAGACAGCGCTGGCTCTTCGGCTTTGAAACAGAGATGAGCACTGCACCCTAGAGTCCGATACGACTGGTTTTCGAGCAAGGGAAACCTTTACTTCCATCTGTGGAATGAATGCCACAAGCATATCAGATTCATCTTCTGTTTGCAGCCTCTGATATCCCCACCTGCTGAATCGGTCCAGTAAAACAGGAAGACCCACCACAGCAGATCGGCGCCACGTGAAAGCAGGATGGGAAGGGAGAAGATGGGAACATCCTCTATTAGAGGATCTTAGCAAATCAGAGACCTAAAACAAAAAACAAACACAAATGAATTTCAATAGGGATCAATGAAAGGTGACATTTACAATGGCAACAGTATGTGAGAAATGAATCGAGAGGTCTCCATAGACCAAAAAGGTGGACAAGTGATTTATATGATGTGGCAATAAAAGAAACTAAACCTTTCCTAGTTTGCAACCAGAGAAATATAGTGTTGAGGGTGAGGGAAACAATAATACCAGTGTGTTGTGCATTGCTCAGAATCAGCTAAAGCTCTGTGCATCACTAGATGTGGACAAGATGGAATGTGTCTAGATAATAAGAACCCAATTAGAAAGGGCCTGGAAGCCAGCCTTCATTGTTAAGGTAGATGGGTATGTTTAGCCCAGATAGCCATTTTTTAAGATGTGATGTGCTGTCTCATGGAAGGTGCTGGAACAAGCTTTATTTGTTTTCCCCTTTCTTTTAGATACACATAAGGCTCAAGTCGCTAAGACGCTGACTGGGAAGCGGAAGGTCAGCAGTTCGATTCCCGAGTACTGCAGGACGGAAATGAGCTCCCGTCTTCGTCCCAGCTCCTGCCAACCTAGCAGTTCGAAAGCAAGAAATTGCAAGTAGATAAATAGGGACCACTTCGGTGGGAAGGTAACAGCGTTCCGTGCGCTCCGGTGTCTAGTCATGCCTGCCACATGACCACGGAAACGTCTGCAGAAGCAGACAGCGCTGGCTCTTCGGCTTAGAAACAGAGATGAGCACTGCACCCTAGAGTCGGATACGACTGGCTTTCGAGCAAGGGAAACCTTTACCTTTACCTAAGGCATATTAGCAGTTCGAAAGCAAAAAATTGCAAGTAGATAAATAGGTACCACTTTGGTGGGAAGGTAAATAGCATTCTGTGCACTCCGGTGTCGAGGCAGGCCTGCCACATGTCGATGGAAACCGCGGACAGTGCTGGCTCTTTGGCTATGAAACAGAGATGAGCACTGAACCCTAGAGTTGATACGACTGGCTTTCGAGCAAGGTGACCTTTACCTAAGGCATATTTTAGGACAGATCATTTGTTGTGTTTAGTTATAAACAGCATCTGTATTAGATAACTGAAAATTAAAGAATTTGATGATTTTCTGAGCATGCATGTTTCTACATTTGTAATTCCAGTTTCTTTCAAAGTCATGTGAAGAGTTACCGTTTAACCATGTATTTCTCCTGCATGGGATGCACCTGCTGCTTTCTCCTCTTGTTTGTCTACATTCTCCTCTTCTACAAAAGCAGCTGTGGTGCCTTCTTCTTCTTGCTGCCCCTGGTCTTCCACCTGATACTTGACAACAAAGCGGTTGCCCCGTGTTCTTCTGTGACAATCCTCAGGCTCTGCTGAAGAACAGATCTACTCCTCTTCATGACCACTTCTGCCATGTGTAGTGTGCAACCACAAAATCTACTAACGAAAAGTTGATGAACGGAGATGTGAAGAGAGCAGAAGAAAGCTAATTAAAGTATGTTGATGAAGTTCTGCTGCAAGATACAAATTGTTTCTTCTTTTACTAAGTTGGACTACTCCCACAGTTCCTGCATTGCCCAAACATTGCTCTAATTTTCGTTCAGGGTGAGGCTATCCCACGCCTTCCATCTCAGTGGCCCCCAGTGCTGTGATAGTCCTGGGTGGGAAAGTTGGTACTTAAGATAGGAGTGAAGGATACAGTACTCCAGTACAACCTCAACCTGTGTCCAAGCTAAACAATGTCTGTTCAGCTGCAGGACTGCAGTGGCTCAAGTGGGTAAGACGCTGAACTTGCTGACTGGAAGGCTGGAGTTTGATTCCCAGGTACTGCATGACAGAGTGAGCGCCCGTCTCTGTACCAGCTCCCACCAAGCTAGCAGTTCAAAAGCAAGAAATTGCAAGTTGATAAATAGGGATCACTTCGTTGGGAAGGTAAACAGCATTCCGTGCACTCCGGTGTTGAGGCATGCCTGCCATATGTCCATGGTAACATATGCAGACAGCACTGGCTCTTTGTACCTTGGAGAGGCTGGGTGGGAAGGACTCCACAGCAGCGTCACTTCAGCACAGATCCTTCTGTTAAGGTTACACATTTATCGAGATTTGAGACCTGAACCAAGTCAGACAGGATCTGAACTGAATTTAATCCGCTGCATTACGAATCCAGCATAGGGACCCGCCTAATTACTATAACTCAAATCAAAAGGGGCCAGAAGTACTGACAACAGATAGCTACCTGTCCTTCTGTTTTGCAAGGACCCAATCAAGTAGGCGAGAACTATGTGCCTGAGTACAAGTTACCTCCCATATGCACAGGGGATGCATTCTGACACCTACCAGGGACACTTGAAACCACAGATAACAAGGAACCTTATCTTAACCTATAAAACCAAGGGTTAACCGTTGGAATTTACTATAGGTTCCTAAGCCTCGCCCTAATGACCCGCACCAACCATTTGTGCACACGACCGAACTGGGTCCGCAGGTCAACGAAGGATTGAGAAAACTGGCAGTGGGGCAACAGCCCAACAAATGCGAAAAAAGGGAAACAACTTCATTTCCCAATGTTCTTTACGCCGCGCCACAGCCAATCAGACTGAGACCACAAAGAACATTGAGAAATACGCTGTGGCCAATCAAAATCAAGCCACAGGAAAAAAACGCACCACAACCACAAATCACAAACCCATAACTACAAGCCCCAGAGTACTGTGTGACATGAGCGCGCAGAATGCTGAGGAAGCCGGCACCCGAAAATTTTTAAAAAAAACCTCACCGCCTCACAGCCACGCAAACACCAACCACCCTTCTTTCCTTCACCAACAGCGCCTGAAGGTCCCGACTGGAGTTTCCCCTTTAATATCAGTGGGTGGGGGGTTGCGATCCCCCTCTCCGCTGGCTCCCCTAGGGTTGGGAGGTTTGTGGGGACAAAAAGGATATGTCCCCCCAACACTTCTGGACCCAGGAGACCAGGGAAAGAAATTTGATTCCCCCAAAACAACAACAACAACCCCTCTGTCTTTAAAGAGAAGAAACCAAGCAGTTTCTTCTCTTTAAAAACGGAGTTTTTTTAAGGAGGGGGGGATCGATCCACTCTCCCTGGTCTCCTGGGTCCAGAAGGGTTGGGGGGGACATACCCCTTTTGTCCCCCCAACCCTCATGGACCCACGGGACCTGAGAGAGGAGATCGATTCCAACCCAACCCCCTGATATTAAAAGGGAAAATCCAATTGGAGTTTTCCCTTTAATATCAGTAAGTGGGGGGTCGTGATCACCCTCTCCACTGGCTCACCTGGGGTTGGGAGGTTTGTGGGGACAAAAGGGATCTGTCCCCCCAACCCTTCTGGACCCAGTAGACCAGGGAGAGGGGATCGAATCCACCCCCCCAAAAAAACACTCCATCTTTAAAGAGAAGAAACTGCATAAAGCGGCGTTGGAATTCCCATGGTCCAGCCAGCCAGGCTGGCCCGCTGAAATTACCCCCCCCCCCCAAAGCCACAACAAAATATATATATATATATATATTAAAAAAATAATTTACCAAAATACCTTAAAACACAATCAAAAACATCCAAAAATACAAAAAAACCACCAAAAATAATACAAAGTAATCAAAAACACAATAAAAAACAAAACAAACAGTCAAAAAATACAAAACCCAACACCCCCCCCAATATATATATATATATATATATATATATATATATATATATATATATATATATATATATATATATATATATATATATATATATATATATATATATATATATATATATATATATATATATATATATATATATATATATATATATATATATATATATATATATATATATATATATATATATATATATATATATATATATATATACAGAAAACAAGCCAACTCTCCAACACATGTCCTACCTGCACGACGACCGGAAACAAAATGAATAAAGAAAGAGACTACTTACCGGAAGAAGCTCCACCCAGAGGCCAGGAGAGAAAAAACAGTCAAAATACAAGAAAACCCCTACCAGCACCACCTGCTGGCCACAATAGTAAAAACTATTCAAAAACACACAACAGCCCCAAACAAAAGGCCACAACAGTAAAAACAAATCAAAACAATAACACAAAATCACAATTTTACACCAAAGGTCACAATAATAACAAGTCAAAAAAATTACATGAAAACACAATTTAACACAAATCACAAACATATGCCAATAAAATAAAATAAAATAATTATTAAAATCCTGTGCTGAGTTCTAACTCAAATAAAAACCCAAAACAACTAAACACATTTTAAAAACATTGAATGTAAAAAAACCCTTTACTTTCACATTATTAAAATGATTACATACGGTACAACTATTTTTTTTTAAAAACCAAAAACTAAAACATTATTCAGTTACATAAAACAGCCAGTCAAGGCGAAAAAAATTGTATAAATAAACAATTTAAAAATTACAGACTAAGCAATTTTTAACAAGCATTAACACAATTTAACCTTACAACACAATTTAAAACAGCCCGGCAATGCCGGGCAACCTCTGCTAGTAGTTTAATATTACAGACTTTGGCTTCAAGTGGCCAGCTCAGATAATGCACCATAGAACTACATTCATACTGTATTATGTATTACAGGATTTGCATAGAACATTTTTAGACTTGTGGATAACTGAAACCATGGATACTGAAAACTTCAGCTATGGGAGGCAATGTGCATTCCAAACAAAAACTTTACAAAATGTTTTCATATACCGTATATGCATATATAACAAAACAACAATAGTCATATAATATATCCCAAAATGAGATGTTAGAGTTTGTATATCCTGAGTTCTTTTCACCAGGACCAGACCACGAGTTGCCTGAAGTAGCAAGGAAGAATGAAAATATCTCTTTGAAGCTAGATTAAAACAAATGCCTAGAGATATTTATCCACAACATAAAGGAGTCAACTCCATTATATGGTCTCTAAAGCTCTGAAGTGAAATATAAATTCAAATGCAAATATATAAGATCACTACATCTATTCATTCTTCTGGTGCCCCTCCTGTACAAACATATTGAAATTCTCCTACCTAAGCCAGTGTTTCCCAACCTTTGGTCTTTGGACTTCAAATCCCAGAAGCCTAAGCCAATTCTCAAAATCACGAATCAGCCAATGTACTGACTTGGGCTTCTGGGAATTGAAGTCTACCGGTGGGGTGTGGGCCCCATGTTGGAAACCACTGATCTAAACCAAAGTGTTAAGAACCTTATCATCCTGCATAAGAAGCTCCAGCTTCTCTAGCTCTTACTCTTTCTTAACTGAAATCGTAAATCACAGTGCCTTCCTAAGATTCCCCACCCTTTGGGATGAACCAAATATCCACAGGAATTACACCTATGGAAAACTAACCAACTAGCATATTTTGTATGGTAAAATGATTCTACAAGCATTTAAATTAGAGAAAATGTGTCTTCATTTATAGTTGCCATCTATAGTTACAATCAGAAGTAATAAATAGGCAAATGGAGTCTCCAAAACTTGTTACTTGATGGAAAGGTCAGAGGAAGAAGAAGGACTATCAACAAAACAATGAAAACAAAAATAATGAGGAAAAGAGACTAGGTGCTTACCTCAGATACCAAAGGTGGTGGTGGTAGAACGCTACCAATCATGTTAGTGGCAAAGCACGATCGTATTAGGCTGTAAAAGCTCCCTACTACTCATAACCAGCGTTTGTGTGTGCAAAATTGCTGTTATTCCAATAGTTTCAGCCATGAGTTGCAGAGCTTGTGAGGAATATGGGTAAATATTGCAAAGGCCATCTCTAAGATATTTTTGTGCCGAAGGTAGAAGAGTTGAACAGTTTCTATGGTAGTAAAAATGAATATATGTTTGAAATTTGCCTCCCATTTTCATGGTGGGGGTGAGATAGCTAGCTAGCTTTGTTTTCTGGTTGGTCTTCTGAATATACGTGTGGGCTTTGTTTGCAAGTTGGTTTTCTCAGAAGTAAAGGTCTGTTGGAATTATATGTCTGAAATGTTAATGTATGTGAAGTGATTTTAAAGCCTGGCTATTCATCTCACCTACTAAGGATATCATGGGTTGGCCATGTGACTAATGCAGAAGTGTTGTGCCAGATGGATTAACAACAAGAACTGTTTAAGAGTATTAAACAAAGAACACTCCAATATCTTGGCCATATCATGAGGAAAAACATAAAATATAGAATACTCCAAACTCGCTCTGCAAGAAAAGATCCCTAGGAAGAGAGGCCCTGGACAAAGACGGACTTCATGGCTGAAGAACTTGAGAGACTGGTGTAGCATGAAAAGCCGCCTCTGTTTACTAAAGAAGGGGGGGGGGGACGTGTAAGATGTGCATGTTGTCTATATGCCATGCTCTGAATGCTAATTCATATTTATTATGAAAAAAGACCAAAAAAAGGAAAGAAACTGTATTTTTATTCTTATACCAGTGTATATACAAATTCCCTTCTCAGCCCTCATCTGACACTTCAACTACTTCTCCCCCTACTGCACCCCTTTCTTCATCTTGTTCTCCCTCCTCTCTTTCAATTCCCCCTGTTTTGGTTAATGTATTTTGATTTTCAATGCATTCCTATGGGAAATTGCATTCAATGCATTCCTATGGGAAATTCAGTTAAAGTAATTTTCACTGTAAGAAGTGTCCCGGAGAACGCATTAATCACGTTAACTGAGGTTCCACTGTATATATTCATTTTTACCACTGTTCAAAGCCCATCTGTTCAACTTTTCTATTTTAGGAATCAAAACATCTTAGACTATCTTTGCAACATTTCCCCATATTCCTTACAAGCTCTGCAATTCAGGCCTGAATTGATCGGCATCTCTCATTTGCCCTCTCCCATCACTCCAATACTGATCTCCTTGTGCCATTTGGAGTAAACCAGAGAGTGAAGCATGAGCACCACAGCTCATGGGCTTTCTAGTGGCGTAAGCCTTGGCAGCTATGACACAAAGGCATGGGGAGAACACTTCCCCTTCTCAATCCTTGCTTGCCACATTTCTGTGAAGTCACAAAGCCAAACCCCTGTGATATTGAAAGTGTCTGTCCCCTGATCTCAGGTTTGGCTCTGAAGTCTGAGGGAACAGGATACTAACGATCAATCACCCTGTATTCAAGGTTTGGGAAATGTTGTCAGTAGCCAACGCTGCTGAGTGAGCATGTACCGGTAAGTGTATTCGTTTATCAGTATTCTTCAGCAAGTGTTTGATAACTAGACTTTGGACATTTTTTTTCCTTTTGAAGAAATACAGTTTGAATAAGGAAGAATCTGAATTTCAAGATTTCACATCTACTTCTCTTCTTTTCTTTTCTTTTATGTTTAGTGTGGCTGAAATCTAAAAGCAGATGCCATTTGTCATGTGGCAGAAGGGTGCTGACTGTGCAAAAAAAGTCCATTTTGGGAACTACAGTGGTTAAGTGAGACCTTTCATTCAAGGGACAGAAAAGCTAGGAGTGAAGAGATCTCTGCTGGCTACAGAAACTCTCAAGATGAGGTTCTTAATCAGCATCTTTTTTGGTTGGTATTTCACCCAGAAGGGTAGGGGGACCCTGGGTTTAGGAATGACCGGGTGAAGGGATCACAGATCCCACACTGGGTCCTGTTGGTTTGATATTGTGTGACTAATGAAATCATCTTTCCAGGGTGGTGTCTGACCAGCCACAAATGGATAGCAAGAGGTGAGTATCAATGGGGAAGATGAACATTAGCTTTGGGGATACCACATAGTGATAAAATGGGTAATAAACCTCAATGGACTTCCTCAGTCAAATTAACATATTTTATTGTTTTGTTCTGTTTTTATATTAGTGTATTCTGGGCTGGTGTTTTTTTTTTAAATTACTATAAGCTGCCCAGAGTGGGGCTTGCACCAATTGAGAAAGGTTATTAAATATAATGAGCTTTTATGAACTTTTATGAGTTTTTATGTGTTGATAAGGGTTTTAATGGTTTTGAGTGTTTTAATTGGATTTTTAGTGGATGTAAGCTGCCCGGAGTCGCCCCGGCAAGGGGGGCAGCTGTATAAATAAATAAATTAATTAATAAATTAATAATAACAATCTCAGCATTTACAAAAATAATTTTTGGAGGGAAAGTTTATTAACGATACCGATGGATTGTTGATCTGAGTGTAGTTTTTGTTTGTGTACATTTAGTATTCTGTGGGGGAGCGCCCCTCTACAGACAGACAGGGGGACATTTCCCATTTGATTTGCATTTCTTTTTTCATATGCATAGATATGAGAATTTCATTTTTCATAGGAAATTCTCTAAGTCTGAAATTATTTTTTTTTCATATTTTAGGTAAAGGTAAAGGTTTCCCTTGCTCGAAAGCCAGTCGTATCCAACTCTAGGGTGCAGTGCTCATCTCTGTTTCAAAGCCGAAGAGCTCGCGCTGTCTGCTGCTACAGACGTTCCCGTGGTCATGTGGCAGGCATGACTAGACACCGGAGCGCACGGAACGCTGTTACCTTCCCAGCGAAGTGGTCCCTATTTATCTACTTGCAATTTCTTGCGTTCGAACTGCTAGGTTGGCAGGAGCTAGGACAAAGACGGGAGTTCATTCCGTCCTGCAGTACTCGGGAATCGAACTGCTGCTCTTCCGCCTCCCAGCCTCATATTTTACAGAAACTGAAATAAAAATAATTTGAATGTGGGAGAAACTTAAACTGGCAATTTACTCTTTTAAGGCAGAATGTTTTACATGTTTTAGTTTTTTTAAAAAAAAACCACACTGTATAAATCCCTGGACTTCATCTGCGGCCAGGGCGGAGAGGCTGTTGCAGTATTGTATTGTTATATATCATGATATGTTGTTTATGTAGGATGAATACAGTATAATTATTGTGTATACTGTATTACTGTGTATATTGTATAATTATTGTGTGAGCCACGCTGAGTCGGGTTTCCTGATTGGGCAGCATACAAGTGGGATAATAATAATAATAATAATAATAATAATAATAATAATAATAATAATAATAATAATAATAATAATAATAATAATAATAATAATAATAATAATAATAATAATAATAATAATAATAATAATACACTTAAGTGCATGGAACACTGTTTACCTTCCCACCGAAGCAATATCTATTTATCTACTTGTAATTTCTTGCTTTTGAACTGCTAGGTTGGCAGGACCTGAGGCAGAGATGGGAGCTCACTCCATCGTGTAGCTCTCAGGTCTCAAACTTGATCTGCCAGCCTTCCAGTCATCAAGTTCAGCATTCTAACTACTAATCCACTGCAGTCCCCCTTAAGGTAAACAACAACATAATCTGCAGTAAGAGCAAGGGCTAGTTTTTGACCTTCCAGTCTTTTTTTGCAAATGAATCAAAAGAGAATCCTTCTGTTAACAAGAATGGGAGGCAAGTGTTTTAAAGAAGGACGTGTTTCTTCTCCCTACAATAGACATGAGAATGTGTAGTAGAATGTAAACTCCTTTGCCTCTCTTTCACGTCATGTAAGACTGAGTCACTAAGAAAGATCAGCATTTTGCTCAGTTCCAAATATAGCTCTTGTTTTAAAAGGAGTGTTGTCAGAGAGGTTTAAAGAAGTTAATACATGTTACAATGCCTAATGTGTTAAGCAAACATGCAAACAAAATCTGAGATCAAATTTGAGCAGCTGTGGCCCTTCAGAAACTTCTTGTCCACAACCAACATAGCCATTTGAGAAGTGTTGTCATAGTTGCAGTTAAAAACATCTGGCAGGCCCAGTGTTGTTTATTCCTGACTTATATTGGTCATTGTGAATGATTTCCATATTTCTGAAGCAAGTTGATTTGGAATTTCATACTCTAAGCCTCTCATATCCTTTTTTCCCCTACCCAGGACATTTGCCCAAGCCATCTATCTCAGCAAGGCCCAGTATGGTGGTACCTCTGGGAGAAAATATCACCATCCTCTGTAAGAGTGAAGAAAACTACCTACCAATGAAATTTTCTCTCTGTAAAGTAGAGTCATCAAGAATACATGAAGTGAGCTCTAAGATGACAGAGAGAGTTGAAGCAACTTTTCACATAATCCATGTTAAGCCATCTGATGAAGGGATCTATCATTGTATCATCTATTCAGAAAGTTACCAACAGTGGTCCTCTTACAGCGACGAAGTACACATTAAGACAAAAGGTGAGGATCTGGCTCAATTTTTATATGCTACTTTCCTAAGTACAGTGAAACCTCACATAAAGAGCGCCTCACTTAGAAACTAACTTGCTTAAAGAGCAGAATTTTCTCTGAATGGTTGCCTCACCTAACAACTAAAACCAACTAAAAACCCGCTTAACAACTAAATTGGGGTTCGCAATCCCCCCAGCGCCAGAAGTCACAATTGGTCACTTACAATGGTGTTTCACTTTAACAGCAAACTCACTTAAAGAGCAATCCCATAGAACGCATTACAGTATCCTCTTTATGCAGTGATGCACTGCAGCAGTTTCTGTCAGATTCTGCAGAACCGGTAGCGGAAATTTCCCCAAGCCATGCCCACTTGGTTGGCCACACCCACCTCCATAGCCCATAATGCAGGATGTTTGGCCACGCCCACAGACTTAGCCCATACCTGTCAACCTTCCCGGATTGGCCGGGATTTCTCGGTTTTCGGCTCCGATTTGCGCCATTTCCCACCCCGCGCTGCTGAAACCCCAGAATTTGGCAGCGGGGGAAAGGAGGTACTGCACAGCCCTTCTGTGTAGGTTGCCTTCTATGCATGTGTAGAAGGGTTTTACGCTTGCGTAGAACCCTTCTACGCTTGCATAGAACCCTTCTATGCATGCGTAGAAGGCGACCTGTGCAGAACCGTTCTGCGCAGGTCCTGGATTGGCCGGAGCCGCCGTTTACAGGTATGACTTGGCCAGCCCACAGAGTAGGTAGTAATTTTTTCTTTTTTTTTTTTGCAGTGCATCACTGTCTTTAAGCCAGGTACCACTGTATCATTAACCAGTGTTTTGCACAGAACTGTGGTGGCTTAGTGGTTAAGACACTAAACATGATGGCTGCGAGGTTGGTAGGTCAGTACTGCATGAAGGAATGAGGTCCCATCTCTGTCCCAGCTCCTGCCAACCTAGCAGTTCAAAAGCAGGAAATTGCAAGTAGATAAACTGGTACCACTTCAGTGGGATGGCAAACAGCGTTCCGTGTGCTCTGGTGTCGAAGCATGCCTGCCACATGTCCACAGAGACGTCAGCAGACACAGACAGTGCTGGCTCTTTGGCTGTAGACAGAGATGAGCACTGAACCCTAGAGTCAGATACGATTGGCTTTCGAGCAAGAATGACTTTTACCTTTATTCATAACTGTAAAGCAAAGAGAAAATCTGTGTTAACTGAAATATTTTTGAAAGCCTCTATTGCTTAAAGTCACAAAATATTACCAGCAATACTCATTAGTGATTCATTCCAGACCTAAGGACATGAATACATGGCAATATTCATCTTTTAACAAAACTTCCATGAAGGTGGAAGTCAGTAAAAAAACAAGTGTTAGGTATTAGAGTTATCACATATAAACTAGAACCCAACAGTTACTGTAGGTCTTTCATTTTGCCATGTTTAAATTAATATCTTCTAAGCTATCACCTATCTTTAATATTCTAAGCATAGCAGAGAGAAAACAAAACAAAAACAAAAAACAAAAACATTGTAGCACTTTTATGACCAGCTGCTGTACTTTAATGCTAGCTTTCATGGATCACGTCCACATCGTCAGACATAGGAGTGAGACTTCATGGCATCAGTTTATACTCACAGGGGTTCCCAACCTTTTCAAGTCGGGGCTCAGGTCACACTCTCTCAGTCAGCTTTGAGGACCAGACAACCATTTCCCCCTGCCTGCACGATGGGGGTGGGCATTTTGTCCCGACAGCTTCAAAGGGGTGGCCATTTTGTTTCTTGAATGCCCTTGGAGGGGCCACATGAAATGGCGCTGTGGGTCAGATCCAGCCTGTGGGCCTTAGGTTGAGAAGCTTTGGGTTTGCATAACAGATAAATCAATATGGCTTTTTACAACTGATAATAGCAAAAGATCTATGGTTGTTAGTTGGATTAGTTGTGAAGTTTTGCCCTGTTGAATTCTAAATGGTTAGTAGGAGGATACAAGACAAACACCTGGCATTAAACATTTGCTAATGAGTTTAACCTTCAGCATCTATTGACAATCATTTGTGTTCATCCTTTGTTCTGTGAGGTACCCTATGCTGAGGATGAGAATTAAATATTTTATTTCTTTAATGCACTGTGCAATACAAATATATTAATAATGCATGTGTGTGTGTGGCTGTGTAAAATATGCTAATTAAAATGTGCCACATGTGCTAGCTTCCTAATCAAACTCTGTAAAGCACAAGGAGTAAAGATTCTGTGGATATTTACTTTTTGACCTTGGGAGCCTGTGACCAGAGCAGGAGGGAGGTGTCCCCCACCCCCAACTTCTGAAATCTTAGGGCAAAGTGTTCAGCTCACTCTGCCTGTGAACTGATTTTCCTGTTGATCCAAACATGGTGAGGGCATTCTACCTAAAGAGTACAAAGGCATGCTATTTCACAGATTCAAACAGTTTCAGATGTTATTCAAACCTCCCTCTTTTAATTCCTCACACAGAAGTATTTTATCCTAAACCTCTCATCTGGGTGAATCCAAAGGAGGTAATTCAATTGGGTACAGATGTTATTATCCACTGTAAGAGTGAACAAGACCGACAAGCAGAGTACTGTCTCTGGAAAGAAGGGAACCCTGAACCAACACAAGTCAAAACAGCAGACTGGGAAGCAACTACCTTTTCCATTTCCACTGTCAGATTACTGGATGGAGGGATCTACTGGTGTGAGTATAGAAGGCGCTCAAGCCAAGATCACAAATACTCACACGCCAGTGACAAAGTGTATATCAACATAATAGGTGAGGATCTGATCGAGGTTTTGTGTGTGTGCTATTTTCACAACATATTTTCCAGTGGATTTTGTATATTTGATATCACAAATGTCCCTTGGACTAAAAATATACCTGCAGTTTAAAAGAGGCTCTTCTGTGTTTTATTTTGTATTTGAATATGATAAGCAACATCTAGAAATTATGCATTCCAAGTGAAATGTAGTTCAAAATGAGATAAATATTTTATCTGTAGTTTGATCATCCAGCAAGATATGTGGTCAGGTAGCAAAATTAGTTCAAGTACTTTGGCCACCAAATGAGAAGAGAGGACTTACTGGAAAAGGCCCTGATGCTTGGAAAGATCAAAGGCAAAAGGAGATGGGACAGCAAAGGATGAGATGGCTAGATGGCATCATTGACGCAGTGGATGTAGATCTGGGCGGAATACGGAGGATGGCAGATGATGGTGTTCATGGGGTCACAAAGGGTCGGACTCAACTGTGCGACTGAAGAACAAAAGCAACAATATGTGACTTGGGGCATTTCATTCTTTCATTTTCCCATCTCTAGACCCCATGCTTGTCAAACCTTTCATTAAGATGAAACCAAACAGACAGCATGGTCTGAGTGTGAATGTCACAATCTTTTGTGAAGGGCCAGAAAATGGTCTCACCTTCTTCCTGTAGAAATCAATGAACTTGGTATCATCACAGACCACGAAGCCAAGCAGAAACAGGACTGCTTTCTCTATTCTCATGGATAGTCTGGAAGGTGCAGGGAGCTACACTTGCCGATATCATGACCAAGAAAATCCCTTTGTGTTGTCCAAGCTAAGTGAAGCTTTGGAACTGGTTGTAAAAGGTACCTTTCAAGTTACCATTTCCCAACTCACCTTGTTCACAAGACAACCATTTAGAATAGATAGGAAGAACCTTTCTTCCCTTATCAATAGTTACATAATCTGTTGCAAGTTCTGTGTTAGCATCAATGAGCCAAGAGTCAAAAGTGGATATGATGGCTAGATCAGTGAAAATAGGACAATTTCTATTATAGGCTAATGAACTAAAGTCTATGAATGGGATGATGCAGAAGAGGATTAAAAAACCAATAACAAAAAAAACAGTGTTTTAAACAACAAAATAGCTATTCTAAAACTGTATTGCTTGTTTTTTCAATTTCATCAACAACAAAAAACAACAACCAGTAAACAAGTACAGTAGCTAATAGCGTATCGAAATTCCAACAGACTAAATGGTGCATTTCTGACTATGCTTTTCCAATGTCTAGATGTAAGCCTCCCCAAACCTTCCATCAAGATGAGTTCCACAGAATGGACGCTTCTTGGTCTGAATGTCACCATTGAATGCCAGGGGCCAGAGAAGGGTCTGAATTTCTCTCTGTTCAAATCTGAGAAGCTGATAGCATCACAGATAGAGCCCGAGAGACAGACATCAGAATTCCATGTCCTCGTGATGATGTTAGAGAATGCAAAGAAGCATACTTGTCAATATCACCGCAAAGGAAATCCTTTTGTGTGGTCAGAACCAAGTGACCCTCTGGAGCTAGTTAAAATAGGTGAGCAACTGTTTTACTTCCCTTTGCCTTCCAAGTCCAATTTTCCTCAAATCCATTCACCTTCTATAACTTATGGGTCTATCTGGTCCTTGGTGGAAGACCTTAGTGTTATTCAGAAGCAGATAATTGCTTCATTCACATACTGCCTATTGGTATGGTACCCTGCAATAAAGATGAGAAGAAGGGAATAGCTCCGTGATGTGTTCTGGAGATAGGTGGCAGCTTGAGAGTATTACAAAAAGGGTATTTAGACTGCTCTTCTGAACTTTCTGTGGTTGGTCAGGGCTCCAAGCATCCACATTTTGTGGATACTGGAGGCTACAACCTCCTCCTGAGTGCTGTTTTATTAATCTCCACCAGCTCTACTTTTTATGGCTCTCGAATAACTGGGAACAACTTGTTAAGGAGGCTTACAGCCATCAAAGGCTGTTTCACTGAAAACATCTGGTATACTTAAGGAACAAATGAGTCCCTTCAGTATATAGGATGTTTGAATTAAACACTTCCCCTGCTCCTCTGCAAAGGATTAGGGAAAGGGTAATTGTTTTCTCCTCCTAGCCTTTTTTGAGCCCTCTCTACAACTGTCTGTCTCTAGATATGACTGTGCATGGTACTGGAAGTTAGCTAATGAGGGGGAAATCAGTAGGAATGAAGCTGTGAGGTGTATCACACAGCCCGCTTTGCAAGGCTGATGTTAACACTAAATGAGAGGGTTCGGTTAAACCCAGCTGGGGATCTCCAAGAGTGAGAGAATATTTTGGGGTCCTCTCCAAAGCTATCTCCAGTTTTGTGACATGTGGCATGTGTGTACATGTGCACCCAGAAAAGTAAAATGGGCAAGAAGTTTATGTAAGAAGTGAGGCAGGTGTGGAGAGGACAAACTTTTGAGACTACTGTACTACAAGTGGTATGACCACCTCACCATATGGACAAAGGTAACTTGGGTGTTTGAATGGTGTAAGTGGGCTAAATGTTATTTAACCCCTTCATCATCCTAAAGCGACCATACATTAGCAAGCCAATGAGGAGTAGTGTGGATGTGTTATGAAGTAGATTTTGGGAAAGGTTGAGAATGCCTTGGGGGGGTGATGTAAGAAAACATGTGAATCTGAACTATCCCATCAACGCTGATTGGGGAATCTGTTAAATAACTTTTATTAGGTTCTAATTAAAGATACCGTGATTTTCAGACAGATTCTCAATAACCATGTGGGCAGGTGTTGCTGCAGGCATCCTTCTTGTTTTCCTTCTGCTATTACTTCTCTTAATATTCTACAAAAAAAGGAGAAAAGGTAAGTGGGAACCATTTTGGTTTGCTTTACAGCAGCTGAGATTAAACCATGCATAACAAAGATGATGTCATCATCACATTAGAGGTTTCATGTGGAAAAAATATGGTGGTAAAAATTTGGTCTCAGGCCAAGTATTTACCAAGTGTAGGAAAAAGAAATGTCTTAGGAATAAAAAAACTAAAACATATTTTTAGTCCTTGTGGCTGCAATGAGAAACTTGAAAATTTTAGAGATGTCAGGACACAAGCCAGCTTATACTGAAGATTCATACCTTTGAATGGAGGTGGCAAGCTAGAGAGCAAAGAACTTCCTTGGGTTCCCTAAACTGTGTTTTAACTGTTCTGAGATTTGCTGACCTTCCTTTTACCTATGTATTTCTAGAAAGTAAAGTGACATCACCTATAGCTTTCTCATATTTTTCTCTTGCATTGGCTGATGACATCATCAACTTTATGCTCACAGATTAGTACCAACAGTATTCCAGCCAATATGTAAAACGTCAGTTACTTTGGTGCAGAATTCTTGTAGCGTTGGTGATATGTAGTATAGCAGATATGAAACAAGATGTTTTCTAGACAGGGGCCTTAGCGATAGAAATACTACATATCTTGCTAATTTGATGATGACTATGTAAAGACTCTCACAAGGTCTCTCTGGTCTACAGGCTCAACTGCAAGTGATAGAAATCAACCAGTGAATATGGTAAGATGCGTTTCTTTGGATAAATAATCATTATCATGGCAATTACCCCATTGCCAACAATTTATCCACAGATCTTGACCTTTGAACCTATTATTAATAAGAACTGTGTTGTGTCTGTGCCACCATGAGGATGATAGTTATGCTATTGTGATAGTGTGATGGCGATGGTTGTGATACATCTAGGTGTGACAGCTAGGTGAGACAGGTCTCTTACCCAATGGGTTTGCAATCTAGGATGGACACAAAAAAATAACAAAGAGGCTAGAAAGCAAGTGTAAATAAAGGTTATATAGTTATTAAAATTGCAAATACTTTGGTTTAGTTTTAATAGAAGGGATAGATTAGTTGTTCCAATGCCCCACTTCCCTAAAAAGCTATGTTTACAGAGGAATTGAAAGCTGTATTGGAGATACAGTCATACAGAGATATTATCTGAGTAAAGATAAAGGTCACTCTTGCTCGAAAGCCAGTGTATCCACCTCTAGGGTTCAGTGCTCATCTCTGTTTCACAGCCGAAGAGCCAACACTGACTGCTTCTGCAAACGTTTCCATGGTCATGTGGCAGGCATGACTAGACACCGGAGTGCATGGAACGCTGTTTACCTTCCCACCAAAGTGGTCCTTATTTATCTACTTGCAATTTCTTGCTTTCAAACAACTTGGTTGGCAGGAGCTGGGACAAAGACGGGAGCTCATTCCGTCCTGCAGTATTGAGGTATTGAACTGCTGACCTGCTGCCTTCCACTCAGCACCTTAGCCACTTGAGCCACTGCAGTCCCCTATTATGTGATGGTGTACTATAATATAGGATAGCAAATGAAAAAGGCCAAATCAGTTCATTGAATATGGAGCCATCAGATAGATATGTAAAGGTCACCAGGTAGAATATATTGGAGCATATGGACAGGGAGATGGGAGAGAGACAATAAAATACTTTGAAGGTAAAGATGAACTATGTATTTATGATCAGGAAATGGACAAGAAATCAGTGCAGAGATTTATAAATCTTTCAGGTGATCTAATGGCAATCACAAATTTCATTATTCTGAAGATTCTACACTTTCATTCCTATAGATATGTTGCATGCCACCTTCCATTCAGCATGAAAGGTGCTATGCTCTGGAATTCACCAACTGCTATAGGAGATCTTAATATCTCTAGAGAAAACAGTGATAGAACCACACCTCAATATCTCTCCCTTTCCTTCTTTCTTCCTTCAACCTATGTAGCTCCAAGAACCTGAAGCTGGAGAAGACCCTAATGAAGTCTGTTACACTGTTTTGAATCTACACTCCCTGGAGATCAAACAGGCAGCTGATCTTACCACCAACCCTGAATTTTGTGTTTATGCATCAGTAACAAAAAAAGCTACCAAGATGGGCCCATAGCCACATTTTCTTACCAGCACTGGATTTTTGAGATGCTGATATTATCTTCGTTTCTGTAGATATATATCTACAGGCTGATTCAGATAAGCAAGCTTTGCTTTTTTCTTTAACACAGCGATGTGATTATGTCTACAACTATCTTGGACATTGCCATATCTTTTTGCACATACTGTACAGCTTAAGGATGTTCATGAAAAGTATGTTCTGCTTATTTCTCCATGCAGTCATGACTATTCAACCAGATGGAAGTAAATTGGTGACCACCAAACAGCATATGTAGATGCTGATAGATACTAACATTGTGATCGGTGTCTTAAGTGGACAGACATGATCATATCATGTTGTTGTTTCTACAGAAAAAGACAGGAATGGTTGTGGGAGATCTCCCTTTCTCCCAATCCAACCTATATTTGGCTTTTTATTAGAATCTTTCTCAAAATTGTGAGTTCAGCAAATGGCAAAAACGTGTCTTCTTTAGCAGATGAGGTCGAATACAAATGAAACTCAAGTTGTGACTTTTTAAAAAATAAACAATTGCTTAGACTGGTTGCTGGATATTTACAGGAAACCTCTATTTTTATTGCACATAATGCCACATTCATAAATGCAAAGAGGCTCAGATATGGAAGACAAACAGTTTACATGGTATCAGGATAAAAAGAAATAAAAATTGCACTCAAGGAGTATGAGAACATGGATTTTAATTTAAGAACAGTATATCATTACCTTATAAATAAGGGAACTAAGGAATATAGACTTTAGATCTCCTTATGTCAAGAGGTGGCATAGGACCATCCCAAAGTCTCTCTCTTTGGTGTATGCAAACCAAGACACAGGACACAGCCTCGGGCTGGGTTAACTCAGGTTTATTGCATCGTGGACAGAGGGAACATGAGGTAATGGCGGATCGATAGCTCTTTATATACTGTAGCAATACATTTGAACGTGGTTCCATGGTAGCCCATTGGCTACTGTCTGCGTGACGTCATTGCGGGTCACGCCCTTCTTGTCCAGGTGTAGGTGATGGCGGGAAAACTTCCCGCGCTGTTGCCTTTGATGAGTTTGGACCAAGGGAGCTTGGACGCTCGCTGCTGCCAGCTGGTGGTCATTAGCTCGCGTCCTCTTACAGGGTTCATATGATGCAGCTGAAGGTTACATTGTTGCTATAGGCAAGGTTACATTGGTTCAGATACATTGTGGAAGGTAAAACTATTAGAACACAACACCCCTCCCCCCTAGGACGAGACAAAGTCTCGAGCCCACACTTAAACACACTCCCCCCCCTAGGAGACAAAGTCTCTCAGCCAAGATGGCTTATATCGAACACGCTGGGGTCTCGATGCGGGCTGCCTTTCCCCGGGTTTGCTACCTTCTCTTTGTCCCCTGGTTTCCTGTCCTGTAATTGGAGAGGGAGACTCGTTAGTGACTTGCCGCGGCTCTGCGGCGTTGTTGGAAGGTGTGCTCTTTCTTAGGGAGGAACCGGGGGCACTGGGGGCTAACGAAAAACCCCTCTTCTCGCTTGGATGGGTGGGGGAACACTCCTGAAGACCCCCCCGGCTCGCAAAATCAAAATCAAAATTACATTCGGGGGCAGCGGTCGCGAACTCCTCTCCCCCTTCCCCGGCCTCTGATAGGACTGGTGTATCAAAAGGGTATGAGTCGGGGCCGCTGCTTCTGCCTTCCCCCCTTGCTTGGGACTGTTGTCCGCTGCTGTCTCCCCCTTGGGTTAAGCGGGTGGGGGAGAACCCTAACGCTGAATCCTGTTGCTGAGCCCCACTGACTGGCCTACTCACTCGGTGCCTCAGTTGGTCTGCGTGCCTCCTCCAGAGGAGGCCGGTGTTAGTCTCGACTCGGTACGACACTGGCCCTGTCTGTTCTACAACCGTCCCCGGTACCCAGGCTGGCCCTGCGCTGGAATAGTTCCTGCAGTGAACAGGGTCGCCGGCGGCGAACCCTTTCGAGACTGCCAACCCTATGTTTTTC
Source organism: Bradypodion pumilum (assembly GCA_035047305.1). NCBI lineage: Eukaryota > Metazoa > Chordata > Lepidosauria > Squamata > Chamaeleonidae > Bradypodion > Bradypodion pumilum. The sequence continues at coordinate 32,668,056 of JAWDJD010000008.1, read as the reverse complement.
CCTTTATCCTCGACTCTCGTCGGGTCTAGCCTGGACAGGATCGTGGTCAGTTTTCGCCGCATCAAGAGCTCTGCCGGCGAGTAGCCTGATGCTAAGGGGGTCACCCTATACGCTAAGAGGAATTGGCATACTTGGTGATTCAGGTCCCCCGGGCCCATGCGCCGCAGCGCATCCTTTGTTGTACGCACCAGCCGTTCCACTTGGCCATTCGTGGCCGGGTGAAACGGCGCGGATGTGACATGCCGAATGGCGTTTGCCTCCATGAATGCCCTGAACTCGGCGGAGGTGAAACAACTAGCGTTATCGCTGACTAAAGTATCGGGTAAACCGAACGTGGAGAAGACTCTCCTTAGCTGGCTAATTGTCGTGGCGGAGGACGTGCTCTTTACTGGAATAACCTCCAGCCACTTGGAGAACGCATCCACCACCAGGAGAAACATGGTTCCTCGGAAGGGGCCAGCGAAATCTACGTGCACTCTGGACCATGGCCCCCTTGCTGTGTCCCACTCCCTATGCGGAAGACGGGCCGCCTCTGGTTGGGATCCCTGGCATGCCTCACAAGTGCCGACCATGTGCTCAATGTCCGCGTCCAGCTGTGGCCACCAGAAGTAACTCCGGGCCAGCGCCTTTGAACGAACTATGCCCGGGTGGCTGACGTGCAGCAGTTCGAGCACCCTCGGCCGCAGGGACGTAGGGACCACCACCCGTTGGCCCCACAAAAGGCACCCCCTCTCTAGGGACAACTCTAGCTTTTTCCGAAAAAACGGGTCGAATTCTGCGCTTGGGGACGATGCCGGCCACCCCTTCTGTACCCATGAGCTAACTTTCTCCAGCGTTCTGTCCTTGCCTGTCGCCCTAGCAATGTCGGCTGGTACTATTGGGGGTGCGTCTAAGACCTCAATTAGCAACACCTGGCGGTCTCTTTCTACTCTCGCCTTTTGGTCGTCCGACAAGGGCAAAGGAGATCTCGAAAGTGCATCAGCATGGCTGATCTCCTTTCCGGGCCGGTACTCCAACTCATGTTGGTATGCGTTGAGAAAAATAGCCCATCGCAGCATTCTCGGGGACAGGATCTGCGGCGTGGGCTTGCCTGCCGTGAAAATCCCTAACAGTGGCTTGTGATCAGTCACGATTTTGAACGGGCGGCCATACAAAAAATCGTGAAATTTTTTGGTTCCCGCTACTATTGCCAATGCCTCCCTGTCGGTTTGTGCGTAATTTCGCTCCGCTTGGGACAGGGACCTTGAATAAAACGCTACCGGGGCCTCCCTTCCGTCATCCAGCACGTGGCAAAGCACCGCCCCCACCCCCACCGGGGATGCATCACAGACTAGGACCACCGGCCGTTTGGGGTCGAAGTGCGTCAGGATTGCCTCAGATGTTAAGAGTTGCTTTAGTTCTTTGAACGCCCTCTCGTGCTCGTCACCCCACATCCATGTCTCCTCCTTTTTAAGTAACCGATGGAGCGGTTCGGCCACGGACGCCTTCCGCGGGAGGAATGTATGGTAAAAATTGAGGAGCCCCAGGAAAGACTGAAGCTCGGTTTTGGATGTGGGGCGAGGGGCCTTCTTTATGGCTGCTACTTTGGATTTAGACGGCTTAATCCCCTCGGGTGTGATCCGGAACCCTAAAAACTCGACCTCAGTTTCGAAAAAAACACATTTGTCCTTCCTCAGTCTCAGCCCCGCTTTCTCGAACACGATTAATACTTTGTCCAATCTCTTTGCCAGTTCAGCCTCACTCCCCCCTGTTATCAACACGTCATCAAAATAAGGCAACACCCCCTCCAGTCCCTTTAGGAGGCGTTCCACAAGCGACTGAAAAAGGCCGGGTGCCGAGTTCACGCCGAACTGTAAACGCGACACCTGGAACGCCCCTTTATGTGTAACTATCGTTTGTGCCGCGGCCGTGGCGGGGGTCACAGGAAGTTGCTGATAGGCTTGTGCCAAATCGAGTTTAGCGAAACACTTTCCCCCATTCAGCCTGGCCAAAAGGTGGCTGATCACCGGCACCGGGTATGCATTAGGGCGGATCGCCTTGTTAATTGTACACTTATAATCAGCGCAAATGCGCACCTCCCCGTTAGCCTTTAGAGCCGTTACAATTGGAGTTTCCCACTCCGCGGAATCAACAGGAATAAGAATCCCCTGGCCCACCAGTTTGTCCAGTTCCGCCTCTATCTTGTCCTTGAGTGCGAACGGCACCCTGCGCGGTTTGAGTCTTATCGGGCGGACCTCCGGGTCTAGGTCGAAGGCTACAGGGGGTCCCTTGAACTTTCCGAGTCCTTTCTTAAAAACGGCGGGATGCGCATCGCCAACCGCTTGTATTGGGTCCACCCCCACTGTATGCACTCCCCCTATGAACAAACCTAAGGGCTGAAACCACTGCATCCCTAGGAGGCTACAACTTCCCCCCTTAAGGACAACTAGGGGCAGTTCCGCAGAATGTCTCTTAAAATTGACCCGAAATTTCCCGACCCCCAACACCGGAATGCTGTTTCCCTGTACGTCTCGTAGCGTGGCCCTCAACGTTTTAAGCTTGGGCCGCACGTGGGGGTCGATTTTCAAGAACTCTTTCTGGGGAATTATAGAATAGGAGGACCCCGAGTCAATTTCCATCCTAATAGGGGCCCCTTGTACTAGTACCTCAACGAAGTAATGGGACTGTCCCGCGGACACGCTGAACACTGGGGCGTCGTCCTCGCTGTCGTCCGAGACGCGGCCCACGCCATCCTGCTTCCTCGTGGTCTGGGCGCCATCTTTGGGCCTCGCTGGACGGTCCGGTCTGGCCGAACGGTCTTGTGACTGCCTCCGGCCCTCCTTCCGTTTTCTGCATGCCTTGGCGATGTGCCCCCGACGGCCGCAGGTGTAACACTCGGCCTTCCTGAATGGGCATCTCGCGCGCTCATGGGCCGCTCCGCAACCATCGCAGCGTCGACCGCCCTTTCGGACCTTCTGGACCTCCTCGCCGTCGCTGCCTTCCGTAGACGATTTTGAGGCCCGTCGAGTTGCGTGCACCGCCTGTCCGGACTTCCCGTGCACCGAATTTTCCGCCTTGCCGGCTCTAGGACGCCACTCACGCCACTGGTGCATCTCGTCCACTCCAGCATTCGTGGACTCTGTGGCTTCCGCGGCCTCTACGACCTCTGCCAGCGTGGGTGGCGGCTCCTTGTTCATCAAGCTGCGCTGCACCTCCTTGTCTTTCAGGCCACACAGCACGCCGTCCCTGAGGGCCATCTCCAGGATGTTGTCCCATTTGCAGGGGGCGGCGGCTATCCTCATGGCGGCCACGAATGCCTCAACCGACTCGTCCGGCGCTTGGACTCGCCTCCAAAACGCGCTCCGAGCGGGAAACATTGCCCTCGAGGGACGGAAGCGCTCTCGCAGCAGCTTCATGATGTCGTCCGCCTTAAATTCGCTCACCTTCTTCGGAGCGATGATGCCCACCAGCGTCCGCTTGGTTTCCATCCCAAGCATTCTGGTGAGGATGGCCCTCTTCCTCTCCTCGTCGTCTCCTTTGACTTTGAGTTCCACCAGTGCCGCCTGGAAGTCCATTTCAAGCAGCTCCCAGTCTTGCGGTTTGGTGATGTTGAACCCGCTCTGTGCCCTGGCTGTTCCGTGGGGATCCATAATCCCACCTTCGTCGCCAATTTGGTGTATGCAAACCAAGACACAGGACACAGCCTCGGGCTGGGTTAACTCAGGTTTATTGCATCGTGGACAGAGGGAACATGAGGTAATGGCGGATCGATAGCTCTTTATATACTGTAGCAATACATTTGAACGTGGTTCCATGGTAGCCCATTGGCTACTGTCTGCGTGACGTCATTGCGGGTCACGCCCTTCTTGTCCAGGTGTAGGTGATGGCGGGAAAACTTCCCGCGCTGTTGCCTTTGATGAGTTTGGACCAAGGGAGCTTGGACGCTCGCTGCTGCCAGCTGGTGGTCATTAGCTCGCGTCCTCTTACAGGGTTCATATGATGCAGCTGAAGGTTACATTGTTGCTATAGGCAAGGTTACATTGGTTCAGATACATTGTGGTAGGTAAAACTATTAGAACACAACACTCTCTATATCAGAAGTCCTCAACCTTTTTAAGCTGGGGGCTGGGTCATGCTCCCTCAGACAGCTTCAGAGACCAGATGGCCATTTTGCCCTTCCTCCACCACATGGCACTTCCTGGTGTGGTGGAGGCATTGGGGGGGCCACATGAAATTGTGCCAAGGGTCTCAGGTTGAGAATCCCTGCTCTACATAGTATAACTTTAAAATTCTATTTACTGTAGTATAACTTTAAAATTCATGCACAGCTAATGGCATCTTGCAGAGGGCTACATAATTTGTTAAAGTTTGGCAAGGTTGTGTATTCTTTAGCAATGAACTGGACATTCTTCTAATAGCACTTCCAGCTTCAAAAGTGGGGAGTAGCTTATATGTTCTCAGATTTCCTTCTCCACATCTTTGTTGATACAAGGTGTTTTTTTATGTCCTGCTAATGGCTGTCACATTTTTAACTGTTCAGCAGAGATGGTGCCTCCTCCTCCTTCTGGGTCTAGAACAGACTTTAAATTGCCCTAACAAATCCACCTTTTGGTTAATCCATTCTGTAGTTCCTTTTACCTGACCTAGAGTGAGAAAGATTAATTGACACAACAGGGCTGCCGTTGCCCAGGGAACACCCAATTGTGGTTCAAAAAGATACCATAATCTTCGAGGAGGCTCTTTCTGAGTACCCCATGCCAGCCACTGATACAATGAAAGTGCCATACTTATATATGCAAAATGTTCACCCCATTCTACACTTCTACTCTCTTCCCTTGCTCTGAAAATCTCTACAAGAAACCCCAAAAGCTTACTATTTGCAAAATAGGAAAGGGGGTTGGAACTTAGTCTTCAACATTATCTAGAAAGTGTGTGTGTGTGGGGGGGGGGGGAGGATGAAGTCATCCCATGAGGAGATAAAAATGTCATTGGGCTGTGTCTAGAGATGGGTTTGAATTGGGATTCAGTTTGCGTCTTACAATTACAACGTCCTATATTTGCATTGGCTTTGCCAGGTTTGGAATTGATTCAAATACTGAGCAATATACAACACACAGCTGGGCACTCATTATCTTGCCAAAACTTGGTTTATTTTAGAGCATCCAGCAGGAGCTCTTTATTTTGTATCAATTCTTAAATTGCTGTATTCCTCTGTGCGCATGCTTGCGTGAGTACCTATTGTGTCTCTTACTCCATTATTTATCTACTTGCAATTTCTTGCTTTCGAACTGCTAGGTTGGCAAGAGCTGGGACGAAGATGGGAGCTCATTTCTGTCCTGCAGTACTCGGGAATCGAACTGCAGTACTCGGGAATCGAACCCAGTCAGCGTCTTAGCAACTTGAGCCACTGCTATACCTATTGAATAGGTATAAGCTATACCTATTGAATTTGACCAGTGCGGATGGTGAATTCTGAAGAATGTATCACAATTGAGAAATCATTTCATATTTGGGATGGGAAAATAAAAGGATCTTAACAAATATTTACCTCAAAGCACCTTTGCACACTGAAATTACTACACTGTTTATAGGCCTCAGTCAAGACAGGTATTTTTTTAATGTTTGTTCGGAGGGATTTTATTGATTTTCATACTTTATGGCATTATAACTTTAGACCCATTGGGAAAGAATAAAATATCAGAGACACGGATAGTCCATTATTCAGACAGAGACACTTGCACATCCCCAGTGGTGTAGGTTGAGACATTTCCTCTGGCTTGGTCTGGGTCAAGAATTGCGTAGAAGCAATTTTGTAAAAGAAGCAAGGTTGGTTTCCCCTGCCTTCCGCCTTGTTAGAAGAGGCATACAGATAGCCTCCGAGGTGGCTGAATAAAGCAAGACGGATTATGACACATCAGTCATGATGTGAAGTTTGGCTCACTCTATTGCAAAGCAGAAGAATGGGACTCCAGGGAGGTTAGTTTTTCTGAAAGTGGGGATTTCAGAAGTTGCAACATTTTAAATGGCCCAATGTCAAGCTTGTTCCTACCAAAGTTATTGTTTTTATATATCCATCCTTTCCGCCCCGGGTCCTCATGAAAACTACTATGGTTACAGAGTGTGCCACAACAGCAGAAGAAGATGTTTTACATTCCTCAAGGCAGTGGAAGAGTCTGCACCACCTCACGTCAGAATAAATAACCTCACCTCCTAAAACACCTAAGGTGGGAGCAGGCCTCTCATGTTCCTCCCTAGTTGTTGTGTTCTGATGGTTTTACTGTACACATGGATTGAAATGTATCTGAGTCAATGTAACCTTGCCTATAGCAACAATGTAACCTTCAGCTGTATCATATAAGCCCTGTAATAGGACGCGAGCTAATGACCACCAGCTGGCAGCAGCGAGCGTCCAAGCTCTCTTGGTCCGAACTCATCAAAGGCAACAGCGCGGGAAGTTTTCCCGCCACTACCTACACCTGGACAAGAAGGGCGTGACCTGAAATGACGTCACGCAGACAGTAGCCAATGGGCTACCATGGCACCACGTTCAAATGTATTACTGCTGTATATAAAGAGCTATTGATCCGCCATTACCTCATGTTCCCTCTGTCCACGATGCAATAAACCTGAGTTAACCCAGCCCGAGGCTGTGTCCCGTGTCTTGGTTTGCATACACTAAATTGGCGACGAAGGTGGGATAATGGATCCCCACGGAACAGCCAGGGCACAGAGCGGGTTCAACATCACCAAACCGCAGGACTGGGAGCTGCTTGAGATGGACTTCCAGGCGGCACTGGTGGAACTCAGAGTCAAACAAGACGACGAGGAGAGGAAGAGGGCCATCCTCACCAGAATGCTCGGGATGGAAACCAAGCGGACGCTGGTGGGCATAATCGCTCCGAAGAAGGTGAGCGACTTTAAGGCGAGCGACATCATGAAGCTGCTGCGAGAGCGGTTCTGCCCCTCGAGGGCAATGTTTCCCGCTCGGAGCGCGTTTTGGAGGCGAGTCCAAGCGCCAGACGAGTCGGTTGAGGCATTCGTGGCTGCCATGAGGATAGCCGCCGCCCCCTGTAAATGGGGCGACATCCTGGAGATGATCCTCAGGGACGGCGTGTTATGTGGCCTGAAAGACAAGGAGGTGCAGCGCAGCTTGATGAATAAGGAGCCGCCACCCACGCTGGCCGAAGTCATAGAGGCCGCGGAAGCCGCAGAGTCCACGAATGCCGGAGTGGACGAGATGCATCAGTGGCGTGAGTGGCGTCCTAAAGCCGGCAAGGCGGAAAATTCGGTGCACGGGAAGGCCGGACAGTCGGTGCACGCGACTCGGCGGGCCTCAAAGTCGTCTACGGAAGGCAGCGACGGCGAGGAGGTCCAGAAGGTCCGGAAGGGCGGTCGACGCTGCGAGGGTTGCGGAGCGGCCCACGAGCGCGCGAGATGCCCGTTCAGGAAGGCCGAGTGTTACACCTGCGGCCGTCGGGGGCACATCGCCAAGGCGTGCAGAAAGCGGAAAGAGGGCCGGAGGCAATCACAAGACCGCGCGGCCAGGCCGGACCGTCCAGCAAGGCCCAAAGATGGCGCCCAGACCACGAGGAAGCAGGACGGCGTGGGCCGCGTCTCGGACAGCAGCGAGGACGACGCCTCAGTGTTCAGTGTGTCCGCGGGACAGTCCCATTACTTCGTTGAGGTATTAGTACAAGGGGCCCCTATTAAGATGGAAATTGACTCGGGGTCCTCCTTTTCCATAATTCCCCAGAAAGAGTTCCTGAAAATCGACCCCCACGTGCGGCCAAAGCTTAAAGCGTTGAGGTCCACACTACGGGACGTACAGGGAAACAACATTCCGGTATTGGGGGTTGGGAAGTTTCGGGTCAATTTTAAGAGACATTCTGCGGAACTGCCCCTAGTTGTCCTGAAAGGGGGAAGCTGTAGCCTCCTGGGAACACAGTGGTTTCAGCCCTTAGGGTTGTTCATAGGGGGGGTGCATACCGTGGGGGGAGACCCAATACAAGCGGTTTGCGATGCGCATCCCGCCGTTTTTGAGAAAGGACTCGGAAAGTTCAAGGGACCCCCTGTAGCTTTCGACATAGACCCGGAGGTCCGCCCGATAAGACTCAAACCACGCAGGGTGCCGTTTGCACTCAAGGACAAGATAGAGGCGGAATTGGACAAACTGGTGGGCCAGGGGATTCTTATTCCTGTTGATTCCGCGGAGTGGGAAACTCCAATTGTAACGGCTCTAAAGGCTAACGGGGAGGTGCGCATTTGCGCAGATTATAAGTGTACAATTAACAAGGCGATCCGCCCTAATGCATACCCGGTGCCAGTGATAAGCCACCTTTTGGCCAGGCTAAATGGGGGAAAGTGTTTCGCTAAGCTCGATTTGGCACAAGCTTATCAGCAACTTCCTGTGACCCCCGCCACGGCCGCGGCACAAACGATAGTTACACATAAGGGAGCGTTCCAGGTGTCGCGGTTACAGTTCGGCGTGAACTCGGCACCCGGTCTTTTTCAATCGCTCGTGGAACGCCTCCTAAAGGGCCTGGAGGGGGTGTTGCCTTATTTTGATGACGTGTTGATAACAGGGGGGAGTGAGGCTGAACTAGCGAAAAGGTTGGACAAGGTACTGACCGTGTTCGAGAAAGCGGGGCTGAGATTGAGGAAGGATAAATGTGTTTTTTTCGAAACAGAGGTCGAGTTTTTAGGGTTCCGAATCACACCCGAGGGGATTAAGCCGTCCAAATCCAAGGTAGCAGCCATTAAAAAGGCCCCTCGCCCCACATCCAAGACCGAGCTGCAATCTTTCCTGGGGCTCCTAAATTTTTACCATACATTCCTCCCGCGGAAGGCGTCCGTGGCCGAACCGCTCCATCGGTTGCTGAAAAAGGAGGAGCCGTGGATGTGGGGTGATGAGCACGAGAGGGCGTTCAAGGAGCTAAAGCAACTCCTAACATCTGAGGCAATCCTGACGCATTTCGACCCCAAACGGCCTGTGGTCCTAGTTTGTGATGCATCCCCGGTGGGGGTGGGGGCGGTGCTGTGCCACGTGTTGGAGGACGGAAGGGAGGCCCCGGTAGCATTTTACTCAAGGTCCCTGTCCCAAGCGGAGCGGAATTACGCGCAAACCGACAGGGAAGCATTAGCAATCGTATCGGGGACCAAAAAATTTCACGATTTTTTGTATGGCCGCCCGTTCAAAATCGTGACCGATCACAAACCGCTGTTAGGGATTTTCACGGCGCACAAGCCCACGCCGCAGATCCTGTCCCCGAGAATGCTGCGATGGGCTATTTTCCTCAACGCGTACCAACATGAGTTGGAGTACAGGCCCGGAAAGGAGATCAGCCATGCTGATGCGCTTTCGAGATCCCCCTTGCCATTGTCGGACGCCCAAAAGGCGAGAGCAGAAAAGGACCGCCAGGTGTTGCTAATTGAGGTTTTAGACGCTCCCCCAATAGTGCCAGCCGACATTGCTAGGGCGACAGGAAAGGACAGGACGCTGGCGAAGGTTTGCTCATGGGTGCAGAAGGGGTGGCCGGGTTCGTCCCCGAGTACGGAGTTCGACCCGTTCTTTAGGAAAAAGCTAGAGTTGTCCCTAGAGAGGGGGTGCCTTCTGTGGGGCCAACGGGTGGTGGTCCCTGCGCCCCTGCGGACGAGGGTGCTCGAACTGCTGCACGTCAGCCACCCGGGCATAGTTCGTTCAAAGGCGCTGGCCCGGAGTTACTTCTGGTGGCCGCAGCTGGACACGGATATTGAGCACATGGTTGGCACTTGCGAGGCTTGCCAGGGGTCCCGCCCTGAGGCGGCCCGTCTTCCACATAGGGAATGGGACACAGCACGGGGGCCATGGTCCAGGGTGCACGTAGATTTCGCTGGCCCATTCCGAGGAACCATGTTTCTCCTAGTCGTGGATGCGTTCTCCAAGTGGCTGGAGGTTATCCCGGTAAAAAGCACGTCCTCCGCCACGACAATTAGCCGGCTACGGAGAGTCTTTTCCACGTTCGGTTTACCCGACACTTTAGTCAGCGATAACGCTAGTTGTTTCACCTCCGCTGAGTTCGGGGCATTCATGGCGACAAACGCCATTCGGCATATCACGTCCGCACCGTTTCACCCGGCCACGAATGGCCAAGTGGAACGGTTGGTGCGTACAACGAAGGAGGCGCTGCGGCGCATGGGCCCGGGGGACCTGAATCACCAAGTGTGCCAATTCCTCTTAGCGTATAGGGTGACCCCTTTGGCATCCGGCTACTCGCCGGCAGAGCTCTTGATGCGGCGAAAACTGACCACGCTCCTGTCCAGGCTAGACCCAACGAGAGTCGAGGATAAAGGGAAAAACGTGGGGTTGGCAGTCTCGAAAGGTTTCGCTGCCGGTGACCCTGTTCACTGCAGGAACTATTCCAGCGCAGGGCCAGCCTGGGTACCAGGGACGGTTGTAGAACAGACGGGGCCAGTGTCGTACCGGGTCGAGACGAACACCGGCCTCCTCTGGAGGAGGCACGCAGATCAACTGAGGCACCGGGTGATTGGGCCAGTCAGTGGAGCTCAGCAACAGGATTCAGCGTTAGGGTTCTCCCCCACCCGCTTAACCCAAGGGGGAGACAGCAGTGGACAACAGTCCCAAGCATGGGGGGAAGGAAGCAGAAGCAGCGGCCCCGACTCATATCCCTTTGATACGCCAGCTCTAGCAGGGGCCGGGGAAGGGGGAGAGGAGTTCGCGACCGCTGCCCCCGATAGTGATTTTGATTTTGATTTGGCGAGCCGGGGGGGTTTTCAGGAGTGTTCCCCCACCCATCCAAGCGAGAAGAGGGGTTTTTCGTTAGCCCCCAGTGCCCCCGGTTCCTCCCTAAGAAAGAGCACACCTCCCAACAGCGCCGCGGAGCCGCGGAAAGTCACTAACGAGTCTCCCTCTCATATTGCAGGACAGGAGACCAGGGGACAAAGAGAAGGTAGCAATCCCAGGGAGAGGCAGCCCGCACCGAGACCCCAGCGTGTTCGAAATAAGCCATCTTGGCTGAGAGACTTTGTCTCATAAGGGGGGGGGAGTGTGTTAAGGTGGGCTCGAGACTTTGTCTCGTCCTAGGGGGGAGGGATGTTGTGTTCTGATGGTTTTACTGTACACATGGATTGAAATGTATCTGAGTCAATGTAACCTTGCCTATAGCAACAATGTAACCTTCAGCTGTATCATATAAGCCCTGTAATAGGACGCGAGCTAATGACCACCAGCTGGCAGCAGCGAGCGTCCAAGCTCTCTTGGTCCGAACTCATCAAAGGCAACAGCGCGGGAAGTTTTCCCGCCACTACCTACACCTGGACAAGAAGGGCGTGACCTGAAATGACGTCACGCAGACAGTAGCCAATGGGCTACCATGGCACCACGTTCAAATGTATTACTGCTGTATATAAAGAGCTATTGATCCGCCATTACCTCATGTTCCCTCTGTCCACGATGCAATAAACCTGAGTTAACCCAGCCCGAGGCTGTGTCCCGTGTCTTGGTTTGCATACACTAAACTAGTGTTACTCCAATCTAGGGATTCACAACCTGTGGCTCGTGGACGTGATGTGGCCCACCACACCATTTTATGTGGGGCCTCCACTGCCTCGACCACACCAGGAAGTGCCATGTGGTGGAGGAAGGGCAAAATTGCTGTCAGGCCCCTGAAGCTGTTTGAGGGACCATGAGCCAATGAGACAGCACTGTCTGCGTTTGCAGGCATTTCCGTGGTCATCTGCCAGGCATGAGTAGACACCGGAGAGCACATAATACTGTTACTTTTCCTTTTAAAGCAGTACCTATTTATCTCCTTGCAATTTCTTGATTTTGAACTGATAGGTTGGCTGGAGCAGACAATGGGAGCTCACTCCAACACATGGTATTCAGGGCTCAAACTGCTGACCTTCTAGTTGTCAAGTTCAGCATTTATGTACAGGGAGTCATAAATGGAAGAGAGGTGCCAGCTTGTCCTTTATTTCAAAGCAATATCTCAGAAAAGATATTTGCTTTTGTATATTGATTTGACAGATCCCCATCATCTTTGACTGCAGCCCCTTCTTCATCCCCTACTATGTATTATTTCCCCCTGGGTCACCCTTGCTCGAAAGCCAGTTGTATCCAACTCTAGGGTTCAGTGCTCATCTCTGTTTACAGCCAAAGAGCCAGTGCTCTCTGTGTCTGCAGACGTTTCCATGGGCATGTGGCAGGCATGACTAGACACCAAGGTGCATGGAACACTGTTACTTTCTCACCGAAGCAGTACCTAATTATATATTTCCAATTTCTTGCTTTCAAACTGCTAGGTTTCCAGGAGCTGGGACAGAGATGGGAGCTCACTCCATTGTGCAGCACTTGGGTCTTGAACCGCTGACCTGCCGACCTGCCAGTTCTCAAGTTCAGCATTTTAACTACTAAGCCACCACAGTCTCATAACAAACCTAGTACCACCACCTAAAACATGCTGTGGGAGAAGATTGTGTTTGAATTTTCCTCTTCCTCCAGAGTAAATAATGGAGTGATATTTAGAGCATAGGGGCAGCCCTCCAAGTTCCAGAAAGTGTGAGGTGTTGAGTATTTGTTTTGTCCTGTGTTCAAAGAAATGTGTTGTCAGACTGATGTTTCAGCATCACGTATCTCTAGGGGTAGGTGAAGGGACCAGATGTTAAAAGCAAATGAAACTGAAGTTCAGTGTCTTACCTAGAGATGTGCAGACGTGTAATGGCTCTTAACTACCCTGTTTAATCACTTGGCTCTCATACCAAAAGAGAGAAAGGAAAAAACAGTATTCTGAAGAGTTCCTCTTTTAGAAAAATTAGGAAACAAGGTAGATGGGGGAAAAAAACAGTTTCTAGATAGGATTAGACAGAGAATCAATGCATGAAGGAAGGAAACATATCACACAGCATTGTTGGCTTTCAGCGGGGCTGGATTGCTGCCTCGTTTGGGAAGCTCCAATTTACAGCAGAACTAGAAGAAAAACAAGTGATCACAGGAACTTCACTATGAGAGTCTCCTTCAACATCCTCATTCTTGGTTGGTATCACAGATGGAAAGATAGAAGTTAGAGGGTCCAGCGGGTGAACAATATGGCATATCAGGATCACCAAAACTGTATTCTTTCCTGTGGCTCAGGTATCTTGTTGCTAATTGCATAATCTCCTTTTCAGGATTATGGCTGACTGGGAAGTGGCGATTATCTAGAGGTGAGTGTTGGTAAATAATTCATAGTTAGATATTTCAGGAGCAGCAATGCACTGCAGCAGGTTCTGTCAGGTTCTGCAGAACCGGCAGCGAAAATTCCCCAGGCCATGCCCACTTGGTTGGCCACGCCCACCTCCATAGCACATAATGCAGGATGTTTTGCCACACCCACAGATTTGCCCCACCCACAGATTTGGCCAGCCCACAGAGTAAGTAGTAAAAAATTTTGCAGTGCCTCACTGGTCAGTAGACCATACCTGTCAACCGCGGCTCTGGCGAATCCGGGACCTGCGCGGACCGGGTTTGCGCAGATCGCGTTGTACGCATGCGCGTGGAGGGCTACGCCGCTTGCGTAGCCTTCTACGCATGCGGCGTAGCCTTCTGCGCATGCGTGGAAGGGAGCTACAGAAGTGTAGAGCCCTTCCATGCATGCGTGCAACTCGACCTGTGCAGATGGGTCGCGCAGTGCCTACTTTCCCCCGCTGCCGAAATCCAGGGTTTCAGCAGCGCGAAGCGGGAAAGGGCAAAAATTGATGCCGAAAACCGGGAAATCCCAGCCAATCCGGGAAGGTTGACAGGTATGCAGTAGACATGTTAAGTGGGAATGGCCATTGGGGGCAGAAAATAATTGCCATGGCTTCCCCCAACCAAATCTGTTCTTCATACTCTGCAAGATAACAAGTGGTGTCTGTACAACTTGCTCTGTGGAAGTATTATGGCTAGGAAAAGGTGAGTCTTCTTTTATGCCTTAACAACTAATTTGAAATTTAGGATTTGCATAAGTTCTTGTAAAGCTCCCAGGTTTGTCACTCATTTTCTCAGATATTTATCATGCACCCAGTTGGTATAACGCTTTTCTTGCTTAGTCCAGTGACATTTTCTGTGACTTTTTGTACTTTTTCATTGCTCCTAAAAACATGATTGTTTTACTTCTGCTTTGTTCTGGAGGACGGAGAAGTTAATGCTACGACACTTCCAGTTATTTAAAGCTGGAATCTAAGAAAGACTCCCAGCCAGAAGCTTTCGATTTAACATTCAAACAAATTGATGAACAAACAAAAATAATAAGCTTCAGAAGAAAACTTCTATCAAAGAGGTGGAATTCTTAATACTCAAATAATTCTTAAAGATTGCCTGAAGAAAAGTGGCGTACAGTACTTTAAGAAAATTGAAATGACTTTTTAAAGGGAAGTTGCGATGCATATTCTTGTAATTTCCACACTATTTCAGGGAAGACAAATGGTTGTGGGACTTCTGCTTTTTGTGAAAGAGCCTTTCATCCTTGCAGTATAAATCAGTAATATAATCAGATCTGGAAAAGATACTTATTAGGACAATAATTCCCGGATTATTCCAAGCAGCATGGCTATTGGTCATCTTGGCTGGGCAATTCTGAGACTTGTGGTTAAAAAGAGAGTACATTTTCTAACATCAAAATAAACAAATAAAAACGGTGGCGGCGGCAGCAACAACAACAATTTTGTGTCAGAAATTATTCTGGGTTGAAAGGATTTTTGCTGGACAAACTCTGCTCAGGGGATGCCTGAATAAAGCTCCTTTCATGTCCTCAAGATCTTTACCCACCGAATTTGTCCCTATTTATCTACTTGCAATTTCTTGCTTTCAAGCTGCTAGGTTGGCAGGAGCTGGGACAGAGACAGGCACTCAAACTATGATGCAGTACCTGGGGCTCGAACTGCTGACTTGCTCACCTTGCAGTTAACAAGGTGAACTTCTTGACTGCTGAGCCGTTAAGGGACTTGTTGTAAAAAAAGAGAGTACCTTTTTCGAAGATCAGAATAAACAGACCATTTTTCTTCTTCCGTGTGTAGGCCAGATGTGAAATTGCCAAAAGAAGGCACCTTTTGGTGAGTTCATTCTGCAGTTCCTTTTGCTTGACCTATTGTTTTACTTCCGCTTCCGGGAGCAACGAGGGCACCACGGGCTGGATGAATCGCAGTAAACCCATTCGTGTGGATTCACAGGGTGCTTGGGCTTCTGGGAAATGAAGTCCAAGAACATCTGGAGTGCCAAGGCTCGCATCACAGCACTAGGGCTATTCCTGCCCCATCAGAGAACTAAAATGCTATCTTGACTCAGTGATCATATCAAACCCAAATTTGCTAGCCCTCCATCTCAGCCAGCTAGGGATCAGCTGGTTCATTTCTAATGATGGCAATTAATCAATATATTTCCTGGATCAAACCAGCCCACCCTTCTGGGCCAAGCCAGGGGCATCTACTTCTTTGGTGCAGGTGGGATTGCTCTCTTTTGGTCTCAGAACAAACCCAAAACATTTTTTTTATTTCCCAATATTATGAAGTGATTTAATAGAGTCACTTCAGTGTATTGGCTAAACACCATTTGTCCCTCCGTGGTGGGGCAGAGGAAGTGAATATTTTAGCCTCCATTAGATCAGTGAAAAGGTGCTGCCCTACTTATAATTTAAAAATATTTATTTTCTTTAGGTAAAGTAAAGGTAAAGGTCACCCTTGCTCGAAAGCCAGTCATATCCGACTCTAGGATTCAGTGCTCATCTCTGTTTCATAGCTGAAGAGCCAGCACTGTCTGCTTCTGCAGACATTTCCGTGGTCATGTGGTAGGCATGACTAGACACTGGAGTGCACAGAATGCTGTTTACCTTTCCACCAAAGCGGTCCCTATTTATCTACTTGCAATTTCTTGCTTTCGAACTGCTAGGTTAATACCTAGCTGTATTAAAGGGATGACTGAGAAACTATTAGCTGCCAAATTCGCCACCATGACGGTTTCTTGACCAACATTTTATTTAAGGATTAGTTATGCGTATTAGGCAGCAGCAGACTGTGACTGAATCTTTTAAGAGATGTGATCCAAGTATGTGTACACGTACCTGACACACTTCTCTTAAAGATCACTTGTAATACATATACTGTACCTAATACATGTATACTTAAAAAGCAAACCAAATAGGGTCACTTGAAGTCTGTATGCCATTTGAATGTGATGATCACACCAAATCGCATATTAGTCATCCCAATGATCCTATTTATTCTACTCCAACCTAGTTAGAAAAGCCCAATTGATCCTCACCCTATATATTTTGTGTTTTGGATCTAGAGCAGTGTTTCCCAACGTGGGTCCCATGCCCCACCAGGGGAGGGGGGGACTTCAATCCCCAGAAACTTAAGTCAGTACATTGGCTGATCAGTGCTTTGTGAATTGACTTAAGCTTCTACAAATTGAAGTCCCAAACCCAAAGGTTGGGAAACAGTGATCAAGAGCTTGGAAAAGGTACTTTTTTTACTACAATTCTTAGAATCCTTCAGGAATCATGGCTAGCAGTATACCAGTTGGGAGATTCTGAGAGATGAAATCCAAAGATGTATCACAACCAAATTCAGCCTGAGCCAGACCTGCTCTTCTGTGTTTCTCAATTCAAACAAGTACCTCCTATTTTTACAAAATCACAGATGATCCACCTGCCAAATATAACTCTTGTTTTCCCTCTTGTCTAGGACAAAATAATCACAAGCCGTCCATCTATGTCCAACCCAGTGTCGTGATCCTAGGAGAAACTGCCTCTATCTACTGTAGAACTGAAGATGCTCATTATAAATCATTCATACTGTACAAAAAAATGAACCTTTCGAACTGGGTTCCATATGGTATAGTGTCAAGCTTTCATGAAGCTGAATTTCAGATCGTCAAGGTCAAACAATCAGATGGAGGGAGCTACATTTGTATATATTGCTATAAACCACAGAACATTTATTGTTCCAGAGTCAGTGACATAGTTTCTATCAAAATTGAAGGTGAGGACCTGGCTCAAATCTTATCAAATACTGTATTTTATTTTATTTTTTTAAAAATGAATTTGCTTGTTTTCTGAATTTATAAATTAAATGGAAAAGTTGCATGAACTTTCTATATCTTGCAGCAAAATATCAATGACTGTAGATGCAGTCAACATTTTAAAATGTCCTCTCTGCCTGTTTGCAGCAACAAAGGTGGGGTTCACAGCCTCATATGGCTTTATTGCACTTTTCTACTTCTAGATTCTATCTCACCAAGTCTTCCATGGATGTGAGAACCTGAGGAAAATATGCTTAAGCCACAAATGTTACTATAGGATTTTTCTTAATGTTCAACTCATAGGTTGCAGGAACCTCCTAGAGCCGGAGAGTTTTGTTAGGTGCCACACCTTCCCTTTCTATAGCCAATGCATGGGGTAGCTCACTTCTGTTTCATCTGCCTCAGAAGTAGTATTTTGTGGGACTCCTCGTGTGACAGACTTGTCTCCACTCTTTTCTTTTAAAATGCCTTGCCCTTTCTCTATGTCCCCCCTCCCCCTTGACTTTAAAATACTTTTCTCAGATTTCATTTTCCCCTCACACTTTATTGGTCCAAATATACTGTATAGAAAAAAACACACAAAGCCTTGGTTGTAGTTGAGGTAGAGATTGCAGTTTGGTGACCAACATACTGTGCTTGTGAAAATTGTCAACATGCTCCTATCCAAAGAATAAGCATGGCCCCCTCCCAAAATCCTTGAATGGGGACAGGCACCCAGCAGTCAATAATAAAAAATCTATGCTGTCTACCTACACATCATATGGTGTTCTTAACCTCCTTCTCATGGCATCTTCAGTGTCCACTTCATTAGCATTTCAGTCTCTTCAACCTTGATACTGAGAGAACTAGGCAAAGGTGTAAAAGTTCTGTTCACAGGTGAAAACCTACCTGAGGTCCTTGACATAGAACTGCAGCACATTGAAATAAAAGTGAGTTACAGCTTGAAATAACTTTATATAATTAACTTTATAGTTTGTCATCACCAATGTGTGTTGTTTTGGGGTTATTGTTGTTGCTTTTTTGTCTAAACTGTATTCTGTTTGGTCTATTGTTTGTTGATTTTGTGTATTATATTATGTTTAATTTTATATTGTTACTAGCATATTTTGCCCGGCGGTGCCGGGCTTTTTAAAATTGTGTTGGATAGTAAAGGTGTTTTTTTTCTTGAACCAATGGTGCTGAGCTGTTTTAAATGGTGGTGTAAGGTTTTTTGATTTTTTGGCTTTGAGGCGCTGCGTCCGCCTGCGGCGGACTTGCGGTCCCAGTGGGGTTTTTTTGGGCAAAATCTGCTACTTTTAAAAAAGAATGTGTTACTTTGAGAATTTTTGTAAATAGTTTTACTTTGGATAATAATTTTAAAAATGTGTAAATATATGTTTTTTTAAATTGAATGTATTTTACAATTTTTTTTATTTTTTATTGAAAATTAATATTTTTATCTGTGAATTATTTTTGATTTTTTTGGATATTTTTGAATGTTTTTGGAATTGATTACCCTATTTTTGGGGATTTATTGAATATTTGGGAATATTTTGGATGTTTTTTCTCCTTTGGCCACTGGGTGGTGGTGTTGAGCAATTTTTTTGTCTTTCTTATTCCGGTGAGTCTCTTCTCTTCATTTCAGTTCCGGTTTTCATCGGGGCAAGACATCTGTTGGTAAGTTCTCTCCGTTGTTTTTTTAGGGGGGGTTGTTTTGGGTTGGAGGGGCGTTCTGTTTGGGTTTTGGGTTTTGGGTGGGGGTTTGTGTGTGCGTTTTTTTGAATGTTTTTAGGTTTTGGTTGGGGGTTTCTTTGTGTGTCTTTTTGAGTGTTTTTGGTTTTTAGGGTTTGAGGTGGGGGTTTCTGTGTGTGTGTGTTTTTGTATGTTTTTGGAGTACTTTTGAATGTTTTTGATTTGTGTTTTGGGTATTTTTGTGGGCCAGTCTTGATGGCTGGCCCACGGAAATACCATCGCTGTTTCATGCAGCATTTGGGGGGAGGGGTGGATTGCCGTGGCCCGGGCTGGGTTGCGGTGTGACTTTTTGTTGGGTGGGTGTTTGCCTCGCCGCTTCATGCGGCTTTTGGGGGAGGTTATTGTTGCGGCCCTGGCTGGGTTGGGGTTTGTGTGTTTGGGGGGTGGGGGTTTGTTTGCTGGCCTTTTTTTGATTTGTTTTTGGTTGCTGCTGCCACGGCGTTTTTTGCAGTGGTTGGGGGGGGGTGTTTAAAATTTTTTCCAGCGAGTTTGTCTCGCTGGGCTCGCCGTGTTTTCGGCGGGGCAGCGTGGGGGAGAGGGTGTCCCTCTCTTCCCCATTGCTCCGTGCAAGATGGCCGGCGGGTTTGCATGTTGTATTGATTTTGGGGTTTGTGTATTTGTGTTTTCTGGGCGCTTCGTCCGCCTGCGGCGGAATTGCGCTCACGGTTTGGGTTTGTTTTTATTTTTTGCGCGCCGGCTTCTTCAGCGTTCTGCACGCCCATGGTGCGCAGGATGCTGGGGAATGTAGTTCTGGCGCGGCGCGGCGTGGCGTGGCGAAAGGAACTTTGGGAATTGAAGTTCCCTTTTTTTGTTTGCAACTGGGGGGATCCTGCCCCCGGGTCGAAAATTTCAACCCGACAGTTACCTGTGAACCCCGTTTGGGCGAGTGAACGGAGGCTCGGACGGGGCTAGTGGGGCCTGGTGCAACATCCTTTGTCACATTCCAATGGTTAACGCACCATTTTATAGGTATAGATCTGTAAAAAATCTTTTGATCTGTTGTACACTGCCCAGAGTGGGAGAGTATCCCAGGTGGGTGGGATATAAATGTAATTAACAAACAGACAAACAACACTGGTATCAACATCACCAGCAGCCCCAGATATTAGTAGGCCAATGAGCCCAAATGGGAAGAAAAAGGGTAAGGCATTACTCAAGGTTGTCTCAGCCTTCCATCCTCCCAAGGTCGGTAAAATGAGTACTCAGCATGTTGGGGGCAAAATGCTAATGACCTTGTGAACTGCCCAGAGAGTGCACTATGCAGTATGGGATGGTAAGGTAATCCTTGTCGCAAGCAAGTCGTATCCAACTCTAGGGTTCAGTGCTCATCTGTTTATAGTAAAGAGCCAGTGCCATCTGCGTCTGCAGAAGTTTCCATGGTTATGTGGCAGGCATGACTCAACACCAGAGCGCACGGAATGCATTTACCTTCCCACTGAAGTGGTACTTATTTATCTACTTGCAATTTCTTGCTTTCAAACTGCTAGGTTGGCAGGAGCTGGAACAGAGATGGAAGCTCACTCCATTATGGAGCACTCAGGTCTAGAACTGGGGCAGTATATAGGTGTAATTGCTATTGCTAAATCAAACTGCTTACTTCAGAAAAGCTCAGCATTCATTTGTTCTTTTGCCTCCTGGAAGGTTGTCCAACATCAGTGCAACAATTTGATGAAATGGATTATGAGAATTATTACTTCTCCTCGCAGCTTTCTAAGATGCCTTTGAATAAATATACCTAAGAGTCACTCCATGAAAGCAATGACTACTTCTACTGAATGCATAAAAGGCAGTTTGTTACCTGATCTGTGGCCCATTGACCCAGTACTGTCACTTGGACAACATATTGTACCTTAGAAGGATTCATCCCTTCAGCAGAGCAGTACTTTCAAGCAGTTTCCAGGAAATGTATATAACAACACAACTGTCTTGGACTGGTACTTTCTAGGCATGCATGCTAGTCTATTCACAGAGATTGCTTTGAAGAAAAAAATGCATGTTTTTTTAGTTAATTGAGAGGCTATAAACTGTAGACAGAGGGGATGGCACCCAAACCCTCCTGGTCTAGAATGTTCCAAAGGAGTGTTCTGGAAATTAAATGAAAGTATAAAATATTGATGAATATGTACAACAGTAATTAACATCTGTTGGGGGAGGGGGCACTTAAAGTGGTCAAACTTCAGTGATCTAAACTCACTGATCAATCCTGATCTTCTGTGCCTCTAGAGCAGGGGTTCTCAACCTACAGCCGGATATGGTCTGTTGTGGCACCATTTCAAGACTATGATAGCACTGGTAGTAATGCTGCTGAAATTCCTTAGCGCTAGAACATTTGGAATGTGAATTTCACTAAACATACTGTCTCTCAACAGTTAGAGGTGGCCAAAAACATGAGATAAAACAAAGTGAAACAAATACTTGGCAAAGTGTGACCATCTCTAACTGTTCTAGAATTTTTCACCACCCATATATTTTGGAGGTTTTTTTTCTTGTCCAGGACTTTATCCAAAGCCTTCGATTACAGTGGTGTCCAGCAGCAGAGTAACCTTCGAAGAAGACATCACCATCCAGTGTAACAGTGGAGAATGTCTACAAGCAGAATTCTTTCTGTACAGAGTTGAGCTTCCTGATTTACACTTGCGTGCAACCAAGAAAGCAACCCAAAACGGGGCTGTATTTTCCTTTCCAAGCAACAAACAATTTCATGGAGGCATCTACCAGTGTAAATATTGCTGCCAATCAGATTCCTATGAATTGTGCTCAAATTACAGTGACCAAGTGCATATCAACATAAGAGGTAAGGCTTGGCCTCAGTCCTTGTGTGCAGTTGTCAGAGATTACTCTAAAATTAGGTTTTGTGTTTTTCACACCTGTAACAGTTTAAATCAATAGCTTCTTCCAGATCCTGGAACTCCCTTGCATTGGAAGACAAACTAGTGTTCAATCTCTCTTTTTTTCTATCCTGAAATTATATATAAGCCTAGGGCCCTTCCCAATCTTGCCTGTTGAAATCTAGACATCACTAGAGGGGTGATGAAAACAAAGTCCTACACACAAGCACTATACGACTGCTTTCCACTGAAATTACCGTTTCTCTGCTGTTTTTCTTTCTCCCATCCACTCATCTTGGTTGAGATGAGTAAAAATCCCAGTTGAATGGGGGTACACAGAAAGAGCCACCTCAAAGATTGTATTTTGAACCACAATCGGGCCCACCCTGATAACAGAAACCTCGTGTTGCTGGCTAATCTTTTTCACACTAGGCCAGGCAAAAGGAACTGCAGAATGAACTCACCAAAGGGTGCTTTCGTTTTGGCAGTTTCACATCTGGCCTAGACATGGAAGACGACTGTTGAATGGAAACTCTTCTGCTACTAGTGGATATTCTAGGTTCCTAACTTCTACTGATTGTACATGATGGTGTGTGTATTGCTTCTTTGAGAAATGAGGAGAGGATAAACTGTCTTAAAGCAAAGCAACCTAATTCAAGTCCCCTCAATTTAACTTCTGAGGCATCACCTTGCATCATGTATGTCATTAAAAACTTATCTTTGTACCATTAGGAAGAAGAATCTTGTTTTACAAATGGAGGGAGAGAGGATTTGGTTGGTTGTTGGGGTGCAGAATGCTTTGCCACAGATTTATTTAATATGATCTTGAGTATGTTTACTACTATATATTTAATGGACAGCAGTTCCCCCGATGGTTTACTGGTTAAGATGCTAAGCTGGAGACTGGTTTTTAATACCTGACAG
This sequence comes from Bradypodion pumilum, assembly GCA_035047305.1. NCBI lineage: Eukaryota > Metazoa > Chordata > Lepidosauria > Squamata > Chamaeleonidae > Bradypodion > Bradypodion pumilum. The sequence continues at coordinate 32,645,562 of JAWDJD010000008.1, read as the reverse complement.
CTGCACTTGGGGACATGAAAGGAGCCTCGTTCGGGCGTCCCCTGAGCGGAGTTTCTCCAGCAAAAATCCTTTCACCCCAGAATAGTCTCTAACATGGAAATGAATGAATTTAATGGGCATGCATACTAGAAGGAAATCTGCTGGGTAGTGAGTCTATTGGTCTAGCATAATGAATAACTGGAATGTCAGATTTTTAGGAACACAACCTAGCACCCTACCATCCTCAGGAGGTTCTTGTTTCTTAATCTAGATCCCAGCCTCACCAAACCAACCATCAACGTGCAACCCAATGGCCAGCATGTAGTAGGTATGAATGTCACCATTGAATGCCAAGGCCCAGAGAAGGGTCTATACTTCTCTCTACGTAATGAGAGTCATCTGATAGGATCAAAGATGGCAGCACCAGACAGAAATATGACATCATTCCCTTTCTATGGTGTGAGACTGGAAGATGCAGGAAACTACAGTTGTGAATATCACAGGGGAGGAAATCAGTTTTTGTGGTCAGAGCCGAGTGACTTTGTGGACCTTGAAATCACAAGTGAGAACCCCACACTGGTATTTTTTTTAATCCCACTACTTTCTGTTTTAACTGAACCATTAGAGCAGATCTGACAGTACTGGGGGGGGGGGGAGGATGGACAAAGCTGCTTGCATGATGTAAATCTTATTGAAAACAGATGTTCAAAAGATAAGGCAAATGATTATTGCAAAGAGAACTTACACGTCCACCTATCAAGGTGCTAAGTGGGTCCCCATAGCCCAGTTGACATGGTTCTGTAGGTCACACTACTTCCTCAGGTACATCCCTCTAAGACCATGATGGCGAACATTGGCACTCCAGCTGTTCTTGAACTTCAATTCCCAGAAGCCCAAGTCCGTGTACGAGCAGTAAACCCATTCATGTGGATTGACAGGGACTTGGGGATTCTGGGAATTGAAATTCAAGAACAGCTGGAGTACCAAGGTTTGCCATCACTGCTCTAAGAGGAAGGAGAAAACAAAGCAGGCTAACAATAACTTTAAAAATTAATAATGTCTTCCTATATGTTAGAAAGAGGGAAGGGGAGCAAGAAGCAGCAGCTTTCCTGTTCTCTTGAAAAGCTAGCAAGAATTTTTATCAGAATACCTGAGAAAGAAACAGTTAACAGAGATACAGCATAAATATCCTTATGCTAGGGCTGAAGAGTAGCTGGCTGAATAGCTCAGTAGACACCGAGTTCAATGGGATACCAGAGACATGGTGCCATTGTATACCAATGTGTGGCAATAAACTGTATTGATGAATAGGAAACAGAAGAAATAGTAAATGTAGCTTAGATGCTTGAGCAAGATAATTCTTAGTCACCTTAGAATGTTGTTTGTGGATAAGATGAAACATTGTTAATATCCATTATCTTACAGACATGGTGGAACCAAGAAAATCAGTAGCAATTCTATTGGGAAGCATCACTGCAAGTCTTCTCTTTTTGTTTCTTCTCCTGCTGTTGTTCAGCTTTGTCATATGCAGAAGAAGGAGAAAGCGTAAGTGACTGTGCTGGCTCATTAAAAGCTGCCACTCAAATATGCTTAACCGAGCTAGTATTGAAACTTCATTTGGAGGTTTCATCAGATCGAGTTTCACATCAGATGTGTTTAATTAATTCATTTGAAGCAGAGGTATATTGTTGAGCTTAAACATTCTTTTGAAAATCTGGCTTTATAGAAGTTGCATGTGACACAGTACAGTATATGAGAATGCAGAATATGCTTATTGCTTACTTCCCTTGATGTGGACATTATTGCATATTTTTAATTTTTAATTTAATAGTCATGTTTATATATGCCGCCCACTCAGTTTTTAATGGGTTTTTATTAATTTTAATTTAATTTATAGTCATATTTATATATGCCGCCCACTCAGGCAGAACCCGACTCAGGGCGGCATTACAACAAGTTCTAAAAACACATAAAAACACTTTAAAAGACCCATATCCCACCCACTTTAAAAGACCCATGTCCCACCCACCCATCCCACCCACTATAAAAAGAAGAAGAAGAGTTCTTAATTGTTTACATAAGCCAGCAGGCGGGGACCGTGTTCCCATTCGGGCCCCCCCACACCTGCCCTGCCAGCCAGGTCTTCAATCCTTTCCTGAAGGGCAGCAATTCTCTTTGAAGTCTTAGATCTGTTGGCAGGAGGTTCCAGAGAGTTGGTGCGGACACGGAGAAGGTCCTCCTTCGGGTGCTGGACAGATGTGCACCCCTAGCTGCTGGCACTATTAGAGAGCCCCTCCGGTCCGCTCTGGTTGGACGGGCAGACACTCTTGGGACGATGTGGTCTCTAAGGTATCCTGGCCCACTGCCATATAGGGCTTTAAAGGTCAAAACCAGCACCTTGAATTGCACCCGGAGACAAACTGGTAACCAGTGCAGCTCCCGAAGTAGCAGTGAGGCATGGGCATATCGCCCACATCCCATCACCACCCGGGCTGCCGCATTCTGGACCAGCTGCAGCCTCCGAATGGTCGTCAAGGGCAGCCCCATGTAGAGCGCATTACAATAATCTAGTCGGGAAGTGACCAGAGCATGGGTGACCATAAGCAAGGAGCCCCGGTCCAGGAGCGTGCGCAACTGGCGAATCACCCGAAGTTGGGCAAAAGCCCTCCTGGCCACAGCCGCTACCTGTTCTTCTAGCAGCAGCCGCGAGTCCAGAAGGACCCCCAAGTTGCGCACTGGGTCTGTCTGGGGCAAAACAGCCCCATCCAGTACCAAAGATGGTAACTCCCTGGATAACACGGGGCCCCTTATCCACAGCCACTTTGTCTTGCTGGGATTCAGCTGAAGCCCATTTGCCTCCATCCAGACCCCAATGGCCTCCAGGCATCCGGATAGGATTTCAACAGCATCACTGGGGTCCCCACGGGCCAAGATGTACAACTGAGTGTCATCCGCGTACTGATGGTACAGCACCCCGTGGGAACGAATGATCTCACCCAGTGGCTTCATGTAGATGTTAAATAGGAGAGGAGAGAGCACCGAGCCCTGAGGCACCCCATACTTGAGGAGCCTAGGGCTGGACCTCTCACTCTCTAACCACACCGACTAGGTACGGCCCTCCAGAAAAGAGGAAAACCAGGACAACACAGTGCCCTGGATCCCCAGTCCTTTGAGCTGTTCCAGAAGGATACCGTGGTTGACGGTATCGAAAGCCGCTGAGAGGTCAAGAAGAGCAAGAACGGATGGATAACCCCCATCCCGCTCCCGCCAGAGATCATCCATCAGTGCGACCAATGCCATCTCCGTACCATACCCGGGCCTGAATCCTGATTGAAAGGGGTCTAGATAATCCGCTTCCTCCAGGACACTCTGCAGCTGGTGCGCCACCGCCTTCTCCAAAACCTTACCCAGAAAGGGCAGGTTGGAAACCGGCCTGTAGTTGTTAAGGACAGCTGGGTCAAGGGATATTTTCTTCAGGAGGGGGCGCACCAAAGCATGTTTTAGCGGTGCAGGAAATACCCCCTCCTGTAATGATGCATTTATTATCGCCCCAACCCAGCCACCTGTCACCACCTTGGAGGCTTTTACCAACCAGGTGGGACAGGGGTCCAAAGGACATGTAGTGGCACGCACAGCTGCAAGGAGCCTGTCCACTTCATCAGGGACAACAGGATCAAACCGATCCCAGATCGTACAGCAAGACTGTGCTCCGGTGCCCCCCCCCCGACCCTCCCCATCCATGCCGGGATTCAGCCCTGAACGAATCCGATCAATTTTCTCCACCAGATGGTCAGCATATTTCGTTTTATGTGACCAAATATCACATGAGGGTTTATTGTTTTACCACACTGCATTGTTGATTCATGTAGTCTGTGGTCTAAGACCTCAAGGGTTTTCACCGCATATACTATTGTCAAGCCAAATGTCTCCCTTCCTATATTAATGCATCCAATTTTTCCTTTCTAAATGCAGAAGGAACTTTACATTTTCCCCTGTTGAAACTCCTTTTGTTTGCTTTAGCCCAGTTCTCCTGTCTGCTAAGGTCTTTTTGAATCCAGAGTCTGTCTTCCAAAGTATTAGCCACCCCTCCCAGTAAGTGTCCTATACAAATTTAATGAACATCCCTTACCCACACTCATATAAGTCATTTATGAAAATATTGAATAGTAATTGTAGGGTAGAACCCTGCATCAACCCACTAGTCACTTCTCTACAGAACAATGAGGAACCATTGGCAACTGCTCCCAGCTACAAAAAGTTATTTTATATTTTGATCTTAAAACTGACAAGCTACTGTATCAGTCCAGATGCTCATATTGTGTCCACTCCTTATATTATTTGAAACACAGCATTTCTAACTTGAAAATCTTCAAATTTTTAAAACTGTTAGAACATATTTTAGAAAATGTTTTCCTACTTATGTAGGAGTGTTTATAGTAAACAAGAATGTGCTTCTATATTGAAATGAAGCATAAGGCTTCTTCATGCATCATGACAAAGGTCTTAAGAATAAGAATATATGAATTATACCATTTCTAATTCCTGCCTGAAAATGTAACAATGTCTCTGATCTGCAGGTTCTATCGCCAGTGAAAGCAACGAACCAATGCCTATGGTAAGATGTTTTCTCTTCTTATCACCAAACATCATACCAAGTCCTGATCTTTCCTCCTAGGAAAGGGAGGAGCAAAGTGCTGTTTGGCACAGACAGCATTTTGCTTCTCTGATGGGCTGCAGACAGCCTCAAAGCAGCCACTTTCCAGCTGACAGGGGAAGGGGTTCCCTCACCAGCTGTAAAGCGGCTATTATGTTACACTGCCCATTGCTGATAGGACTCAGTGATGGGTGAAGAGGTAAAAGCCACTTTACAGCTGATCGACCATCAGCAGTAAAGCAGCCCCTCTCTATTTTATCAGGTCTCCAATGTGCAAATACGCTGGGGACAGGATAAAATACAGTGCCACCTGATGAGATCTCAAAATGTCCTGGACTGGCCTGATTGACTTGTACACCCAATTGAACCAACTCAACCAAATAGTAAACTATATGCTATATAGCAGCCTCAAGCACACAATAATTAGGAATAGTTTAAGGGAAATGCCCTGTTCTCATTTTTGTAGAGCAGAAACATTATAAGCCTAGTATCAGCATGAAAAATATTCAGTGATAATATAAATGCCAGTAGAGTCCATGAAGACTGTAGCTCTTTACAGATGGAAATTAATATTACACCAGTCATGTGTGTAAATTCCTTGAGCAATTGTCAATAAAACGGGCCACACTGAACAGAGGTGATCAGGGTAGGAGGCCACTTTTGATTTAGCCAGCTGGCAGCTACTCAAGATGCCTCTCCACTCTGTTTGAAGCATTCATTTGAATTATTCCTGTTTTACCAAGAAAAGTAATATTGTGTAGTTAGTGTTGGGCCATGACTTAGAAGACCCTGGGTTCAGATCTATACTTGGCTATATGAACCTCACTGGATCACCTTAGGCCAGTCACAGTCCTCTCAGCTTGGTTGTTGTGAGTGCCAAACAATATACGGTACTGCTAAATAATAGGGACTCTTCATTGGAAGCAGGGATAAAGAAACCCAGGTAATCTTCTCTTAGACTCACTGGGAAAAAACCAGAATAAAATAGTAATAAATAATAATCTTCATGCAGGAAGAGGACATGATGGCAGAATTGCATTCTTATATTAATCTACTCTGAAATTTATTTATTTTCTAATTTGTATTGCCGCCCAACTCCGAAGACTCTGGGCGGCTCACAGAAAATAAACCAATTGCAGTTTAAAAAGCAATAAAAAGCCCTATATGGCAGTGGGCCAGGATACCTTAGAGACCGCATCGTCCCAAGTGTCTGCCCGACCAACCAGAGCGGACCGGAGGGGCTCTCTAATGGTGCCATCAGTTAGGGGTGCACATCTGTCCAGCACCCGAAGGAGGGCCTTCTCCGTGTCCGCACCAACTCTCTGGAACCTCCTGCCAACAGATCTAAGACTTCAAAGAGAATTGCTGCCCTTCAGGAAAGGATTGAAGACCTGGCTGGCAGAGCAGGTGTGGGGCCCGAATGGGAACACGGTCCCCGCCTGCTGGCTTATGTAAACAATTAAGAACTCTCGCTTCTTCTTCTTTTTATAGTGGGTGGGATGGGTGGGTGGGATATGGGTCTTTTAAAGTGTTTTTATGTGCTTTTAGAACTTGTTGTAATGCCGCCCTGAGTCGGGTTCTGCCTGAGTGGGCGGCATATATAAATATGACTATAAATTAAATTAAAATTAATAAAAACCCATTAAAAACTACATGCAAAAGTTAAAAGCAATAAAAACCATTTAAAAACTACTGACAAAAGTTGAAAAATATTAAAAGATTAAGAGAGTGTGTTCTACTAAATTAGCCAGCAGGCCGGGGTTACCACGTCGCTGGTACCCCACACCTGATGTCTTTAGTATGCTTCGTCTTTGGTTTGCTTAGGAATGCAGTCTCAATATTTCTTTTCTCTACGTGCAGCCTTTAGAATTTAATACTGAGACAGAACCTGACGGAATCACTTATGCTGAACTGAACCACTCATCACTCAAGTACAAACAAACAGAAGTTCCAGACAGTGGTGTCCATGAATCTTCTATCTATGCAGTTGTGGCTCAAGATAAAAACAGGTCAAGCCGCTAGGCAAGGCTCTTTGGTGCTGAAAGTGTCTTCCAGTATTGGGATGATAGCATTCCCTGGGCATACACCTTAATCAAGGCTGGTACGTGTAAACCAGAAAATGGAGATGCAAAGTCACCTTGTGTATGATAGAGAGAAACCACATATAACTGCACTGTTTTTATTTATAAGACACATCCAGCATTTTAAATAGTTATAAAATGCACTGTTCTGCATACTTTAAAACAAAATTAGGCCAGGTAGTACAGCTGATATTTGTTCTCATTTCTTGCCTCTCCTGTGCCTCATCCTCCATCTAAGCTAAGCTCTCCAAAAGTAATCAGATTTTCCTGCTCCTTTATAGTTTACCAATACTAGATAGCTGGGTAGAACAGTGCAGATGACATGAATAGACAGCTGCATTGTCGTTGTTTTAAATCCATCTCCCTCTGGAATGGGAACCAATTATTTTTTAAAAAAACTTCCATCGGTATCAAGCTTTAGGAGGTTGTGGTCCCTAGGTATTGCCGGGCTCCAACTCTATTCCCATCTATTTATTTAAAATATTTATATCACACTTTTCTCAAGAGGACACAAGGCAACTTACAATATTAAAACAAACAGTATGAAAAACTTGAAGAAAACAAAGTCTTGTTTTTAAGAACCATTGGTAGCCAGTCAGTGAGAGAAAGCCTCCTGGAAGAGAAAGGTCTCTGTCAATTTATGGAAGGCCAGCCTGGTCCTTTGGGGAGCTCCCATAGTTTGGAGCCTATGAGAGAGAAGGCACTCCTGTGTCTCTACCAAATACACCTTGAGGGTAATGGGGACAAGGGAAAGGCCTCCCCTGATCGTAAAATGTAGACAAGCTCATACAGGGAGATGTGGTTTTTCAGATAGTTTGAACTCACATCATTTAGGGTTTTATAGGTCAGAACCAGCATGCCAGATTGCAGAGAAACTGGCAGCCAATGAAGATGTTACAATGGGGTAGTTATGTGATTTTTGTAACCAGTCCCAGTTAACAAAATGGAATCTGCCACATTTCCCTGCAAAGCAGTCCTAATTACCAAAAAGAGCATGTTACTTCCAGTTGTGAGCTGGAGGAACAGAAATGCTTTTTGGTTGAATGGAAATATATTAAAACAGAAAACAGTCAAACATTTGGTCATACTTGTACTTAAAGCATCTTACATTGTAATGACAATAAGAATTAGTCTTACGTTTTTATTTGTTTAATCTTTATTTTCATTTGACTGTGAAAGTCTAAGATTGCTTCATTTGTAACTGTTCAAAACGTTAAAATTAAGAAGCTATAAAACCATATAATTTAAAACTTCAAGGCTAGTTATTGACATCAGGAATGAAAAACCTGTCCACTAATTTTGGTAAGATCTAGTCTTAAACTGCATAAGTACAATATAGGACATGTTCAGATGTCATGGCCTTCTTGGGCAAAGGGTTTAGTGCGAGCACTGTGAGATCTTTTATTAAAGGTGTTGCCAATAACACAAGAGAAAAATTTCTTAATAGCAAACTGAACAATGTTTGGTAACATTGTTAATTTCACCCCTCTCTCATTTCTCTATTTGGCTAAAGAAATAGTCTGCCAATAGCCAAGTCTAACAAAAATCATTTGTTATAATTAGCTATCTTATACGCTGTGATTTGCATATATAGATTGTCTATTATTATTTTCTCTTTTTAAATTGTATATTGTTTCTTTAAAATGTTGTAATGCCGCCCTGAGTCGGCCTTGTGATGAGTAGGGTGGGGTAAAATAATAATAATAATAATAATAATAATAATAATAATAATAATTATTATTATTATTATTATTATTATTATTATTATTTAGATAAATCTTTATTGTCATTGTCCTGCACAGAACAAGATTGGGGGGGGGGGGGGGAGAGACACTTATCAACCCAACAAAACTTAAACAAAATATTATTATTACCTTTTAAGAATGTAAAATGTAAGCCAAATATTTTGTCTTTTGAAGTGACATAGCATTCCTCAAACATGTTGTTGGTTGCACCTGGAACCATTTGATGTACCTAATGTTCAGATGAAGTGAATGCCACACAGACACACACAAATAGTTTAAAAAAACTTTATTCCAGTCAATTATTTTAAAAAGTATTACATTTTCCTAACACATACCATTAAAAATACAAACACAAGGTTCTGCCTCCACCCCATCTTCAGGATACCGGCCTGATTGTGGGGTCAAGAACTACCCTGAGGCCTCAGACTCCCACTCCTGAAGCTGGGAGCACCCTTCTACTACCCCCTCCAATATAGCACCATTAAAATGACCCTCCCACCCACCCTCTCTCAATTCAAACTATCAAACATCCAGGGCTGTGTGCATTCCACCATCATTCTGCAAAAATGCAGACTGCGAGACTGTTACAAGTCATGTTGAACTTGTTCTTTTGAAGAAAAAAAAAATTCTAACCCTTGCAGCTGTGATGACAGATTTTAAAACTTTTTGGGTCAGACGGAAGTCTCAAAAACCAGAAAGGTAAGGTGGATGGGAAGAAATTCAGAATGTCCTGTTGTCAAAATTTCAGTACTCTCCACAGCCCAACAGAACAAATGAAAGGGGGTGGGGGAGGATGTATTGTCATAATTTATTCAAGTTCCAAATTTAAGTTATGGTGAGCTACATTTCTTTTCAAATGTAAAGTACCTACAACGCTGGAGACATGCACCTCACCTGTGGCATCTCCCCTTTCTGCTCTTTTCTTGTGCAAGGAAATAATCCAGACTTGCCCAGTTTGTTTGTTTACATACAGTATCCTATGGCTGTGATGGCGAACCTTGGCACTCCAGCTGTTCTTGGATTTCAATTCCCAGAAGCCCAAGTCCCTGTGAATCCACACGAATGGGTTTACTGCTTCTGGGAATTGAAATCCAAGAACAGCTAGCGTGCCAAGGTTCGCCATCACTGTCCTATGGTGAACTGACAAGTACTAGAAGAGCTCTGTATTTAAGTAAAACACTGAGAATATTATGATGGAAAGGCTGAGTGCCACACATCCTCACCCTAGGACAGGGGTTCCCAATTTTTTCAAGTCAGGGGCCAGGTCACGCTCTCTAAGTCAGTTTCAAGGGTCGGGCAGCCATCCAGAATCCTTTCCAGGCCCAATTTGCTTATTCTCCCCCCCCTCCCCACCCTTGTCTAAGAGTTGAAAAGTACAGTAAAACCTCACATAAAGAGCGCCTTGCTTAGAAACTAACTCGCTTTAAGAGCAGAATTTTCTCTGAATGGTCGCCTCGCTTAACAACTAAAACCAACCAAAATCTCGCATAACAACTAAATCGGGATTTGCAATCCCCCCACCCCACCCCAGAAGTCACAATTGGTCATTTACAGTGGTGTTTCACTAAAAGAGCAATCCCTTCCAACGCATTATGCTATATAAGCGAGGTACCACTGTATCTCCATTTCCTGAGCACAAATTTCTGGGATATTTTTCTCTTTTGAAATGACAACAAACAGGCCCCAGGCCAATGGTGTGTTAAACGCCCCTTACATTGGATGGAAGTACAATGCAATAGACAATGGCATGTCGGAAAAGAGAACAGACTGGAGCATGGAGAGGCAAAAGGAAGCAGGCTGACTTCCAAAGATCAGACTGAAGTTGAGATGATAGCCAAACAATAAAGAATCTGACTATGGGAAGTGTCTGATTGCAGGATGGAAGAGAAACTATTTAGATGCAAGGGCAGAGAACAATTGGGCTCATCTCCTCTTTCATAAAAATGTGTATGTTGTTAATGTGGGAGCCATGGGAATGAGAAGAAAGGACAGGACTAAACAGAAACAGGACTGAAAGCACATCAAAGACAAAGGCTGGAGAGATGTCTTGCTGCTTTGTTCCCAACGAGGTAGCTTAAACTATAAACCCACCTTACAAGATGGGGAAAACAGGAGGCACAGAAAGGTGAAAACTGAGCCCCAGCCCACCCTTCAACAGGGACCATTCAGAGTCCTGGCTAGCAACATCCACCCGCGCCACCCCCATCCCTTCCCTATATAAATCCCTTGAGCATCTCACCCTCACCCACTCCTCTCCCCACCCCTCAACACCACAATAGTTACTACCTAAAGGGTTGTGCACTAGTCTGCTACTACCAACAAACATGAGACAGCCACAAAAATTGACAGAGCAGCAGGCAGGCAGAAAAGCAAACACAGGCACTGCTTGCAGCGGGATGTTGTAGCTAATTAGGAAACAAGCTGTTTTTATTACAAAGAGCTATAATGAAAGCTCTTTGTGCTGTGCTGAAACGCTGATGTACAGCTAAAAGTGCATGCTCATCCCTCAATGCAATTTTCACTGCAGTTGTTGAACATTTCTTCCATCGTAACAAAAGCAACTCCTTCTAATAAATTCGGATCAAAGTCTACCAGACCAGCACCATGTAGAATGGCTGTCATATGCACTGTATCATCTGCACCAGAGGTGCTGTGTGTAATCAAACAAGGTTATTTAGCTGTGAAGTAATGACTGGGGTCAGGCATGCTGTTTCCGCTATCTATCAATTTTGTTAAGTGAGAAACATTTTCACTCTCTTCTGTAGAACTTGTGAGAGTAAGGTATGGGTGCATTGAAGAAACTTTGCACACTGATATGAAGGCCTAAAGAAACTGCTGAAACTGCTAGCAGAGATAAGTTATTTCTTACCTCATGGCTACTACTAGATAGATGAGGCAAGTGCTTTCCACACTGTTTATTCAAACATATTTCCTTCATGCCTTCACATGAATTGTACAATTGCCATCATCTGTGAATATTCTCCATTATATAGATCTGGACTCTTTCTAGCATCAGCTGAATTAGTCAACATGACCTATTAAAGCTTAAACAAGGGTCACGGACAGTTAGAGGCTCAGAGATTTCTCGTGGTTTTATGAAAATTATGAGATAAGTTTACCGTAGATACTCGAGTACAGTGGAAACCTGGATCACGACAAAACTTGGTTTCCCAAGTCGCGACATTAACCGGATTTTGTCGTTATCCAGGAAGCCCCCAGATAACAACAAAAAACCTGGCTTCCTATGGAGATCACCCAGATAACGCCGTTTCCATTGAAACACAGCTCCAAGCCAAAACACCGGGGGAAACTCCTTCGTCAGTTGCAGTTTTTGACTTCCGGCAGCATCCGTGCAGGTGAGGGGGGGGGGGGTCAGAAACAGCCTGGATCGCCTCCCTGAAGCCTAACAGAGGCAGCCGCGGTTGCAGAGAGGCCGAAATGGGTGAAACAAATTCCATCACCACAGAATTTTTTCCACCCATTTCGGCTTCTTTGCCGCCTCTGCCCCCTCTAGGAGGCTTAAGGGACCCTATCCACGCTGTTTCCAACACCCTGCAACCCATCTGGGCAATGCTGCAAGCCAAAATGCCGGGGGAAACTCCTTCATCAGCTGGTATCGGAAACAGTGCAGATAGGGTCCCTTGAGCCTCCCAGAGGGGGCAGAGGCGGTGGAGAAGCTGAAATGGGTGAAAAAAATTCCATGGTGACGGAATTTTTTTCACCCATTTCGGCCTCTCTGCCACCGCGGGTGCCTCTGTTAGGCTTCAGGGAGGCGATCCGGGCTGTTTCTGACCCCCCCCCCTCAGCTGCACGGATGCTGCTGGAAGTCGAAAACTGCAACTGACGAATGAGTTTCCCCCGCTGATTTGCCTTCTAGCAGTGCGGGGGGAACTAGGGGAGGTCAGAACCAGCCTGGGTCGCCTCCCCGGAGGCTAACAGAGGCACCCGGGCTGCCTCTGCCCACCCCCATAAAAAGGACGATGTGGTCTACCTGTTCACGCTGGTTAGAGATGAAAAAATCACCATCTTCGGGTCCCTGTGTCTGGCTCTCCGCCTACCCAGGAGTGTCTGTGAGACTGGACCTATTCTGCACTGTTCCCGCCTTCCTAGCACTTCCCTGGCCCACCCAACAGCTGAGAAAAGTTGCGCCCAAAAGTTGTGGAAAAGTTGTTTTCAAAAACAAGATAGCGGCCATAACTTTTCTCAGCTGTTGGGCAGGCCAGGGAAGTGCTAGGAAGGCGGAAACAGCATGGGATAGGTCCTCCCAGACACTCCTGGGTAGGTGGAGAGCTGGACATAGGGACCTGAATATGGGAATTTTTTTCATCTCCAACCAGCATGAACAGGTAGGAGACCAAACATGATCCACCGGATAACAACATAACGTCGTTGTCTGAGAGATGATGTTTCAGAAAAACACATGTCATTGTCCAAAATCGTTGTTGTCTGAACGCGTCATTATCCGGGTTTCCACTGTATAAGCTGATTTGCATATAAGCCGAGGTACCTAATTTTACCTGAGAAACCAGGAAAACTTTTTGATTTAAGTATAAGCCTAGGGTGGGAAATGCAGCACCTACTAGTGAGTTTCAATAATCAAAATAAATGAAAATAAAATTACGGATGTTCCTCTCTCTCCTTCCGCTTGCCATCCTGAAGCCACTTTCTGTGGCCGCGGACTCTCCAGAGGCACAGGAGAACCTGGTAAGTGCTGCGGGCATCGGAGCGGGGGTTGGGAGGCTGTTTCACCTGCTGTATAAGTGATCAAGGCCGGCTTTTCAGCCGCCTGGTTCACTTCTACATGAAATGTGCAGATCTTCCACACAGCCAGGAAAATAGAGCAGATGACTCAAGTATAAGCCAAGTCTGCTGTTTTCAGCACATTTTTGGTGCTGAAAAATCAGCTTATATTCAAGTATATATGGTACCATTTATACTCAAGTATAAGTCGAGGTCCAAAAAGGTGACTCGATTTATACACGGGTCAACAACCACGAGAGTCCCAAAACCACGCTGGATCCGGTGCGATTCGGCACCTTAAAGGTTGCTTTGGCTTCTGGGGAGGGAGAAAAGATATGGGCCATTACCACAGCTGGTTACAAGAGGGCGCAAATCACGGTTTCCAGTATAAATGAATTGAAAATTAATTTCTTCTATTCTGAAGCTCTTTTTTTGTTTATTTTCAATGCATTTCTGTGGGAAACCAAATCTGTGCGTAAAAAGAAAGTACTTCATTTACCTTCGTGTCTTTGTCCCTGCTTCAGGTGGCTGCAAAGATGGATGGGGAAAGCCACGTTTCTTGCTCACAGAGAGAACAAGAGGCTAGGCTAGAACAACACTTCCTGCCTCAGTGCAATTGGCCTGCCTGCCCACTTCTCCTGCAGCGCCACCACTGGTTGGGTGGTGCAAATACAGTAAAAAATGCAGTAACACTACCGTAAACACTGAAAAACTTGCCCACACAAATGTCTAAATTAATTAGTTTTACCGTATTTTCACGTATTTTAATTATTGAAACTCACTAGTAGCTGCTACATTTTCCACCCCTGACTTATACTCAGGTCAATCTATTTTTCTAGTTTTAGAGGTCCAAATTAGGTACCTCAACTTATACTCAGGATGACTTATACTCAAGTATATATGGTACCTTTCTCAGAAACATATTCTCAGTTAAGAAAATCATGCTAAATTCAGTGGATGAGACAAAAATCACAGTAAGTCAGAGAACTATTAAAAAATCTGGCTTGTTAAGCTGCATACAGGACCACCTAAATCAACCACAGACCTCCAAAAAGAACCTAAGATTATTTCTTTGTCTTGTTAGGAAAGAAACAGAGTTCTACTTACTTCTGGGCTCAGAAGTCACAGTAAACTATCTACCATTTTTTAATCCAAGGTTTGTTTAGCTGCTCCAAATGAAGTGAGAATGCTGAGGCAGTAGTAATACTGTTACTCATCCTACGGCCTCCCAGCTGATTGCGATGTCCAGGTATGGCACCCGCTTCAGAGCTAAATGACACATACCCAGGATGGTGTTCAAAAGATTCTCCCTGCACTAGAAATACAATTTCATTATTGAGATGGAGTCAACAGAAACAGATGCTCCTAGCTGCAACTTGTGCCCTTACTGTACCTTTCACAAACTAATGTCTAAAACCACTTTAATACACACATCGTTTCCCAGGAATCAGCACTGACGTGCGCCGAACCGTGAAAAGCAGAAGACTTGAACTATAATACATATCCATAAGAGAGCTATAATGCATGCCAAGCAAATTCTACATGTTCTCCAATACAGTCCTCTCATAAATCAGAGACTTTTTCAACTGAACCCTATTCATGGTTACTGTAAGGAAGCCTGAGATTAATGAGATTTACCCATAAGTATACACTGGATTACAGCCTTAGAATACTTTGACTCCCATATGCATACCTGTCTTTCAAATCTTATATGGAGAATTCTTTAATGCTAAAATACACCAAGCCACAGAACAAACAGAAAACAAAAAAGAATTAGGCCCCCCTACAACTATCAGCTAGCATTTCCCAAAGCCAGCACCACAGAACTCTCCACAAAACCACTGACTGCAAAACAAAGCACAAACACTCAAAGAGAAATAAGGCTGGCTGTAGTGGTCCAATCTATCCAGTAGCTGTTGGCTTAAGAATTGTTTTCAATTCCATTTCTAAGCACTGCAGCAAGACCCCAACTGTTAGAAGTCCCAGGATCGCTAAAGACTGGACTAGCAGACAAACATATTGAAGAGCTGCATAATGCAAGTGGTTTTGAACTCAACCCAGCCATGCCTAGCTGAGAACAACCATTTATCCAGCTCAAACCAGCATCTTACAAAAGGAAAGCCCTTAACACAATGCCCCTGAGCCAAACAGTCCCTTGAGCAGAGCTGGGAAAGTATAACTATTTCATTCGCTACCACACAATGAGTGTGAAATATTTGCATAAAACTATCTAACTGACTGTTATTCTGAAAACACTATCAAACCTAAATTGTATCAAATATAAAAACCTGAATTGCTAAGTTCCTTAAGTCTATTAAGTCCCAGTACACATTTGTTTAAAAGCCCTAGTAGAGAGAAAAGATAGACCTGACTAATACAAAAGTGGCTTTAAAAATTAGAAAAGTAGATGTCTTGTAATAGTAGGCACCCAAAAAGGGGTGGGGGAGGAGGAAGGATTATTTTCCCCTAATTAAGCCTGTTTAGGTAGCAGCAGCCACCATCAGGCTAAATGGGTTGAATACCTTAGGTTGCATGCAAATGTGCACTTCTGGTTGCTGGTTTTGTTACAATGAGCTAAAGAGGCTTCCCTGATTAGATGTAGGTTTCCTTTACCCACAAGTCACTTCACCTGTGCCAGCTTCTATAAGAGCAACAAAAATAAAAAGCACCATGAGGTTCTGTAGTAGGGTCCATGGTTGAACTGCTACAAATCAGAGGGGACACTTAAGAATCAAAAGATAAAAGGACTTTGGGTGAAAGAAGTATGCACAGTTCAAAGGGAAAATGACAGGGAAAGGCAACCCCAAGCATCCGTGCAGCCTACTATATGGCTTCTGTTTCAAGGTTATGTAGTAAAGTTTGGCCAAACTGTGAAGTGTGCTTTTAAAATGGAAGGGGCAAGGGTTGGACTGAGTGACAAAGTACCTTGGAAAGAGACTGATCTACATGTGGGAAGGGGGGGGGGGAGTGAGACACAGGATAATGCTTAGTAGTCTCTTGACTGCATTATTTCATAACAGAACAAATGGTTTCTCACCCCATATGAGGTGATTGGAAAAACAAAGGAGTCAGATGCTTTCAGGCCAATTCTGATAGGTGGGTTTTGCCCTGGCTTATCAAGTTCAGTCAGAAATTCAGTAAGACATTTCAGTCTTTCTTCAGTACAAAGAGGGTAAGTTAGATCAAGCCAGCTCTTCACAGGAGCCTGGCGCTACCTCAAGGTTAATGGAGCCATGGCTCACAACAAGTCGCAGCCGTTTGGGTGGCACGAAAGGGGGGAAGGAAACTATTTGCTTTGAAGGAGACTGTTGTTCCTCTGCCTGCTCCTTCTCTACCTCATCTGGAGGGGGCTTCTGCCAGGGCTGCCTGCCTCCCAATAGGGGTACCTCTAGTCGGACATGAGGATACTGGGAAAGTTTAGGGTCTGCTTCTGGAACCCACAACTGGGATTTGGGCAAAAGCTGATCATGGCATCTGGCCATGTTCCTTGTTCTACATAGTAACTGGTTACAGGAGAGAGGTCCTGAAAAGCCAAGGGGAACCTGTTCTCCTGATCCATGGGGTCTTGTGACCTCATCTTCCGCATGAGGTTCCTTGGCCCACTGGCTCAGCTCTCCATTGCTATTATGAGGATCTTTCTGCTCAATCCCATATACTGCTTCTCTGTACATCCCTGACCTGTCCGAGAAAACCCTCTTGCCAAGATTCACAAACAAGCTGCCCTGGTCTGTCCAACTCAGGCTCAGGGACTTATTATGTTTTTCAGTCAAGGAAGAGTCCTGTGGGACCCTGGGGCGTCTAGCCTTGCTGCGTAAAGAGTGTCGGAAATGCGATACCGGGAGCATAGAAGGTGGGCAGCGAAGCAGATGCACTAGCGGCTGCTTACGGAGCTTACACTGATGTGCTTCGCAGGCCAGGCAGTCATGTAGTGGGATGTACAAAGGCTTCAGGATTCTAAGGTACCAACGAAGGGTAGATCTGCGTAGAAGATCTGGAGAAGGAAAGAAGTCATCAATTGCAAGAACCTCTCCTCACACCCCATATCATTACCAGACTGTTTGCTATTTAAACAGTGGCACCATTGGCCACATTGTTTCCACGGCTCCCATCTATGATTCTGTGCTATCATGCCTCAAAAGAGTAATACAAACCTGAAACAGCTGAACAGGTGAGTCATTTGAAAGCAAAAGAGAAGAGCCTGCAGTGTTCTTTCTAACCGAAGAACAGCATGATAGGGCTATTCAGTTGTCTTCTATGAACCCTCTAGACAGCAAGCCATAATAGCTCTATGGTCTTCCTCTTAACTCAGGATAAAGTGTTACCGTATTTATTCGTGTATAATGCGCAAAATTTTATACCAAAAAAAGAAATCAAAGTTGGGGTGCGCGTTATAAACGAGGACTGGTGTCCCACCCCCGTCGCGAGCCTCTTTTACTTCCTTTTTAGAATTGGGTCGGCTGTCTATTGAAGGGGAGGCGGGGGTGTGGCTTTGAAGAAATTGACCGGATCTGATTGGGTGGCGCGGGAGACGAGGCGTGGCCCGGAGGTAGCTCGCAGTTCGAGCGAGGCTCCTGGGGGTCGGAAGTGCTCGTTTCGGATTGCATTTTCTTTACCCTGCAACAGGTGGGTCTGATTATCCCCCCCCCCTCCCTCAATGTTTTAAGGCGTGCTCTTATGAACAAGCTTTTTAGAATTGGGTCGGCTGTCTATTGAAGGGGAGGCGGGGGTGTGGCTTTGAAGAAATTGACGGGATCTGATTGGGTGGCGCGGGAGACGAGGCGTGGCCCGGAGGTAGCTCGCAGTTCGAGCGAGGCTCCTGGGGGTCGGAAGTGCTCGTTTCGGATTGCATTTTCTTTACCCTGCAACAGGTGGGTCTGATTATCCCCCCCTCCCTCAATGTTTTAAGGCGTGCTCTTATGAACAAGCTTTTTCACCGATATAATTTTATACCGAGGTTTCATGGAAAATTAGGGGTGCGCGTTATACACGAGTGCGCGTTATACACGAATAAATACGGTAGCTACATTCCCCATCAAAAAATAAAAGGGGAAAATTCAATAGTCCATAGTTGGGCTGCAGAACAAACAATGACTGCAACAGAAAGTGAAATGGAAAAGGTCACAAAAGAGCACGGCCATACTGAGCAGACAGCCAAGCCATGGTGCATCATACAGCATTGCAAGCTGCAATATTTCATTTAAGCAACCATTCTTTCACATCTCACCACGTAATCGTGCTCTCCTGCGTCGGGCTTTCACTCCAACTTTCACACTGCGTTGGACCAATTTGCATGCCTGGTTTTTCCATCTCTGCAGACGGCCATGTGTCTCTCTCAGTAGATATTTCTCATCGTCAGATGCAGATTGCGGTGGTGTCTGTTTCAGGAGGCGAAAGGCTCCTTCCCCATTCCTGAGAAGCAACAATTAAAATTACAAGGACAACATAAGAATATATAAATAAGAAATCAGCCCCATGTTAGCAAAATAAAAAACAAAGCAAGTGTCCCTAAGTAATATATTATCTTTCCACCAGACAAGGCTTCAACAGCTAGTTGAAATATAAACATGATTAGCCATTTTTTAATTGTGAGTGGATGGAAATTGTCAGCTAATCTATTGTGCAGAGCAAGCTCTGTAGGTGTCCTCTCTACAGCCTCAGGTACTACTGCTTTTTAAAAGGTTCTACAAAAGTAACAGATTGAAACCCACCCACCTCCAAACTATGCTAACTAGCAATCAAGGGCAGGAGTAGAGCAGTCTGCACTTTGCTAGCAGTAGTGACTGATAAAAGAGATGATTATATCAGATGCCTCCTTCTTTCTCTCAAAAATTCGCAAGTACCATCCCCACCCAGGCTCATAATTTCTAAGACCCCCCACTTCTCTTAGTTCTCACTTTTCACAAGTATAGCATTCACACAATTCATTGTCCTCCCCAAAGAAGCCGTCGCCATAGAAGCAGGTGATCTCATCTTCTGGCTCTATGTCCCGCAGCACCTTGATACAGGCAATATTACCATCCATTGGGACAAACTGTGACACAGAGACAAACAATGATAGTCAGGATGGGGTAATAAGAGGAATAGAAGGCATTAAAGAATACTAAGTCAGGCTATGTGGTTGTTGTTGTTGTTTTTGGGGGGAGGGGGAGAAAATAGCAGAAATCCACATTTCCCCTGCCTTTCTAAAATCCCAAGTGACTTGGCTCCCAACCACAACTTCTGGCTTTCAGAAGACCTTGCCAGGTCAAACAAAAATTCATGACACCTAGTTCCTAGCTCAGCCTTCCAAGAAACAACACTGCAAGCACTAAAAGACCCTGGAAGTTGGTTTCTTCTGTGTCTTTGATGTGAAAAATTAGATCTCATTTCTAGCTTTCCTGTATAGTAGAGGAATATGAACCAAATAAGGGAGTCAAGAGAATGCTTTGCAACTGCACACTTTCTTGTCCCTCTCAAATGTTTCCAAGTCACTATTCTTTCCTGTGCTGTCTCAATAATTTCTAAAAGTATTTACAATCCAAAACCTAAGACCTATCCTAAATGCAGCTCCTTGTAAAAGTAACAAGAAACACAATCATCCCCAGAATTCACTAAAGGGCTTACCTTACAGTTTGGCCTGCAGTCTGAACGGTTCCACAGTGTATGGAGGGGAAAAAAGAGATAAAAAGTCAGACATGTATTAAAGCATGATCACTTCCTGTCACGTCAGAGCAAAACTACAGCAGAGAAAACTGGTTATTTTAGTACTGTAATCAATTCACCATTCTCGCAAATAATTTATAAATTTGGATTGGTACCTATTATTACACTGAAATACTGTTAATCTTGAGGAATGTGACTGTATTATGAACCTTCAAACCATGCCTGGCCAGTGCAGGGTCTAATATGGCCCATCAAAAGCTTTCTTTTTTAAAAGAATATTTCCATGCCTCATAATTCTAAAAAGGAAGCCACCATGTCCACTGAAATCTTGTAATCCTGAACAACACAGGGAAGGAGGGAGTAAGTAAGGTATGTTTCTAGTAATGATTATGAAATGGACGTATGTGGAAAGACGTTTTATTGAGGAAGGTTCCATTTCTTGCCTTTGGCTGTTGATTTCCGATAGAAAAATATTTTACACGATTATTACAGTGATCATACAATTATCCCGCTATGAGTCTTCAAAAGACCAAGCAAGCTGCCTTAGTCTTGTTTAGCAAGTTACTACCTGCTGAAATAACTCAAGGAGTGATCTGATGAAAAGCTTCCTCAGGAGATAACATGTTTTGTGGAAGTCAAGAGGCAATTAGAAAAGCCAAAGGTAATCTAGTCTATGACTGACCATATTCTTTGCATGCCAAAGGTTCTCTACCTAAGTGACAACTAGACTATCTTATCTTCTGCTACCTCAGATCGCACACAAAGCAAAAATCCCTAAGGTAGACCAGGTACTTGGCTATAAAGCCAGAAGTTGGTAACTGTTACATCATTGGGCAAGCAGCACAGTCCCAGGGCACCCCAGGAAAAGGTAATGGTAAACCAGCTCTGAGTACTCTACACCTAGAAGACATTGGAAAGGGTCATCATAAACATGTAAATAAATTAGGAGCCCAGAGAGATGCTGTCAGTCACTGTAGACAATACTGAGTTAGATAGTTATAGAGGGTGCCAAAAATGTATGTTAGTTAAAACTAGTTTTCAGTTAAAACTAGTTTTCCCTAGTTAAAACTAGTTCTGACTAGCCGCGTTTGTGAGAACTAGAATTAACCAACAAAGAGCCATTTCTAGTCAAAACTAGTTTTAACTAGTCAAAATTAAACTTCTTAGTTATAACTAGAATTTCCTAAAAATAAGTGAGAGTGTGAGGCTGCTACTTTATTACAACTAGAATTTCCTAATAATAAGCCTTGCTTTTCCAGCTGAAGCAAAGAGCAACAAAGAGCATGGATATGAGCAGGGACAGACATGGGGGGCCCTCCAAAGAAACTGCAAAGGGGAGGTGGATCTGCTACATTGTTAAAACTAAAAAGTGGAGGCTACTACTTTGTTACAACTAGAATTTCCTAATAATAAGCCTCGCTTTTCCAGCCAAAGCAAAGAGCAGGAACTTGTGTGTGTGTGTGTTTGGGGGGGGGGGGCTCTGAAGGGACTGCGAAGGGGCGGTGGCTCAGTGGGAAGGGGATCTGCTACTTTGCAGTCCCTTTGGACCCCCCCCAAAAAATAAAATAAAAAATAAAATAAAAATAAATGTCTGTCCCTGCTCATATCCCTGCTCTTTGCTGCTCTTTGCTTTGGCTGGAAAAGTGAGACTTAATAGGAAATTCAAGTTGTAATAAAGTAGCAGCCTCGCACTTTCACTTATTTTTAGGAAATTCTAGTTATAATTAAGAAGTTTAGTTAAAACTAGTTTTGACTAGTTAAAATTAGTTTTCACTAGAAATGGCTCTTTGTCAGTTAATTCTAGTTCTCACAAATGCGGTTAGTCAGAACTAGTTTTAACTAGGGTAAACTAGTTTTAACTAGGGAAAACTAGTTTTAACTGTAGCATATACACATTTTAAAAGATGTTATCTATATCTTACATATGCCATGCCAAATTCTGCAATTTAGCCATCAAAAAAACTACCCCCACAACATGATTTTAATTACAAATACAGTGGTACCTCGGTTTACAAATTTAATGTGTTCTCCGGGATGTTTCATATTGCGAAACATTAGTAAACCAAGGCACCACTGTATTTACAATTCAGACAGTGGCCTCTAATGGCCAGGTCTGTTAATGTGTCACAGAAATAAATATATACAGTATTGCGGGGGGAGGGGGGATTCGTAAACTGAGGCATTTTTTCCAGTAGATTTTCATTCGTAAACCAAAAATTACATTATCTGATTCATTCTTAAACCGAGGTACCACTGTACATAAAACTAATCTTCATACTAGTAGTTCTATAGCTCACCTATCATGAAACTTTATAACTATTCTTGCATTTTTTTCTATCCTTGCCAAAATATTGAAAAAACCTTTAAAACATGTCAGCTTTTAAATCAAATTATAAAGCATAAGTAATCTATCAGCAGTAGAAGTGATTATTAATGAAAATTTTCTTTCACTCTGCTCTACTACTGTGTGGATCCTTGAGACTGCCAAGACAGAACAGATATTTTATTCAACAACATTTATCTGAATTAAGGGGACAAGACAATACCTTGTATTCAGCAGTTGGATTTGCTTTGTTACATTATACTGAAAAGGTACTTTTTTTGTTACAGTATTGGGTTTTGTTAATCAAATGATGGAAGAACAAAACTGCAACAATATATTCCATGTTGATACAAACTTCGTTAACACAGAAAGCAAGCGAGGGATGGAAGTTTCCGCAGTACTGTGTTTTCGAGATTTAAGATTCAATAAAACAGGCATTCACAACCTGCGACCAGTGGGCCGGACCCAGCCCGATGCCAATTCACCTGGCCCGCGTCGCTCCGAAGCAGAAGTAAAACACGCCCACGCATGCACAGAACGTTGCCATAAATGCGTTCTGCACTTGCACAGGGCACACCTTGCTTTAACTTCCAGTGGAACCACATGACCAGCCCGATCAGCTGTCCGGGGGGCCTGGTCAGGCCCATGGCTTGAAAACGTTGAGAACACCTGCATTAGAAGGTATCTGGGAAGAACTGAGTAACAAAGACAAAACTACCTGAGAATTTTCACATACCATGATTAATAAAGGCAGCAGGCCCCAACCAGAGTTGGGCACACTGTTTCCGTGTGGAATACATGATGCTGAAGTCATTTTCACCTGCCCGCAGGAAAGTCTCGTCTTCTTCTGTCAACTCTGCGATGTAGCCCTCCAGGAGTTCCAGCTTGTCATTCTTTTGCCTTATAAGCATGGGGGAAAATTTCAGTATTTCAGACTAAGTTACTGATTTCACAGTAAGTACAGCAGGTAAGGGTGACAGATAAATTTATGCCTGTTTAATAAATAACAGTTGCATGGAACAAAGCTGGGAAATAAGAGCCTCACGATGAAGAAACCATGGCTGCAAAATGCTCTGCCTGAAAGCATCCCCTGGCACCTTGTTTATTATTTTTTTCTGTGTCAGATGGAAACCATTTAATTTTCCTAAGCCTTTTAAATTTTTAAATTAAAAATATTTCATTGTTGTTGCTGATGCTTGACAGTCTGAGGTTTTTTCCTTCTCTCTGAAGTTATGTTTATGCTTTATTACAGTCATGTTTTAAAATGTACGCTATTTCAATGCTGTTATTAACAGTAGTTGCCCAAAAAGCTTTGCTGTTAGACAACATGCAAACGTATTTTAAATCTTTTTATTTATACACAAATGTGAAAGAGAATTCAGAGGGGGGACCAAATGAATTCTACAACTTGTTGAAAGGATATGTTACAGCATCATAAACATACCAAGATTTTGTAGCAACCACTCGGGCACCATTTATTTCAAGAGAATAGCGATTACAGCGCTTGATGGCAAAACCACTCTCTGGAAGGAAAATGCGAAGGTAGCGAAATATCTGGTGGAAAGAAATGAAGAATGGATCCCATTAGTCTAGGCTTGCAGAATTTTCTTCAAACAGGCAGATGATTTACCTGGCTCTCGCACATCTCAGGATCCTAGCCACATTTTCTCCTTTCTAAGAAGCAAGGTACCCTATTCTATTTTAACTTTCAACATGCTGGACCTTCCTTCTACCAGCCTACAGTGTTTCTGTGCTCACTGCACAACAATGTGATTGAAGCAAATAAACCAAGCAACCCCATCTCCACTGCCAATCAACTCTCTTTCGATGATGAACACAAGCGTAAAAAGCTGTTTTCAGTCCATCTAGCTTAGACACAGAACATTATCAGCTTAGACAATGTGTCTCTTCTACAAATCAGTGATGTTCTCCGTGTCTCATTTGTCACACACATACCTGTACCATGAGTAAAAAAGACATTTTTGTAGAATATCTTTTCAGACTACTTTATAAAGACAGCATTAAAAATAAATTCATCCCTTCTTTGTGATCAAGGCAAACATATTTAGCACATGGTTGCCCAAACCATCTAGACTGGCTCAGAGAAAAGGGGAACACAAAAAGGTAGGATAGGAATATAATAGTAATAACAGTAATAATAAAAGTAGAAATTAGCACTTTATAGGGATTATTGGTTTAAAAGACAACTTGTTAATTGCTTAGTTCTTCAATTGTTGTTTACTAGTCCTTAAATAATTACCATACTCACACACCTGAAACAAGAGATTACTATTAAAACCTCTCTTCTCCACCCACCACTCCCAAAATAGCAGAGACAGAATTGTACATGAGTCTTGAAGGCAGCCTCCTGCTGACGGCTCCGGTTTCCGAAGTACTGGCAGGCCCATCCACCCTGCATCAAAGCCTGATATGCTGCTTCGAGGTCCTTGCGTTCCCGGAAAGCTTCCACTGCTGCCCGTAAATAATGCTTCCTCTTGATGGCTGGAAGTGGGCTACAGGAATGGGAGAAACAGAACAAAATGAAATATATTGAAATATATTGCTCTTCTTATTCCCTTTAGTTATAATGCTCTTATACCGAAAATCTATCACTTTTGATCAATTTTGCAATTTAAATATTCCTGGTTATAGGGATCCCAATCCCTCACCTTACGTTCATCTTATGAGTCTTAAAGTCAAGGTAGGAGTCAAGAATTAGTGTTGTAGCCAGGTCATCATTCTCACAGAGCTCCTTTGCAGTCACCCGAGTAGAGCCCATCTTCCTTCTAGAACCATGCTGTACTTAGCCTTGCTTGCCTGCAGGAAGAAACCAGGAGAGGTAAAATCATATACATGCAGGCAATTTCAATTTGAGTTTAAGCTCTACTCTTTTACAGAAATTACAACCTGTAAATTACTAATTTTGTAGATATAGTGCCCAATCCACACAAACACAATTTTTTTTCTTTGAATTTAAAACCCTTTGTTTCCCTACCTGTATATACACTTGGGCTAACAGAAAAAACTAAGCCAATAATACAACATGCATTTGCAATCATATTTGTAGAAAACTCTTCTACTATTTATCAGTAGTATAAGGGTTGGTAACACTTTATTTACATTTATAACAAATCACTGTTACTTAAATAATAGGCTATTCAAAAACACTTTAATGGTCATTTAAAAAACAACAGATTCATATTTTTCAACAAGGTCTGGCATTAGAACTTATGAAACCAGAGTGGAAACAATTCATAATGCCACGAATTCTTACATGTGTAGAGGCCAAGGAGAAGAAATGTGGATTTACCATAACCAAGTCTGGATCTCTTTTATTTACCCAGTGACAAGAACAAATGATGTAGGCTGAGGGTAGACTGAAGAAAGTCCTATGAAATATTTTCTCCTTTAGAATGAAATGTTCAGGATGAAGTTTCACTCTTTAAGAATACTGACTATGAAGAGTTTTAACATAAACCCTACAGCATAAATGGGCTGAAACCAAAATAATTAAATTTAACAGAGATAAGTGCAAAAAGAACAAAAACCAGATTAAGTTACAAGATTGGGGATACTGTACAGTACTTGGCTCAGAATACTACAAGCGAGAAGGATCTTGGAATTGTTGTAGATAGGCTAAATACGAGTCAACAGTGCAATGTGACTGCAAAAATGCCCAACACTGTTTTAGGCTGCATTAACAGAAGTATAGTATCCAAAACCCGTGAGGTATTAATTCCCCTCTATTCAGCACTAGTTAGACCACATCTAGAGTACTGTGTACAGAGACAAATACTTCACCTATCCCACTACAGTATCATGTATTATTGGCCTGATAGAACAGTATTAAGACAAAACTGCCAGTGTAGGTCAGTATTTACTCCAACCAACACATCCTCCCAGTCTCATACAAGGATTTTCCCCATCAACCTACAATTCAAGATCTTTTAAACTAAAGATTTGGAGGATTTAATACAGGGGTTCCCAAACATTTCGAGCCACAGGCTGATCACGTGGGTTAGCGGGCCAGTCACATGGCTCCTCCCACCGGAAGTGGAAGTAAAATGCGCCAGCACAGAACGCTGTCATAAATGCACCCGCGGCTGCCATAAACGTGTTTACAACAACTGCAGGTGCATTTATGACAACGTTCTGTACATGCACATTTTACTTCTGCTTCCAAGAGTGGCAAGAATGGCCTGGACAGGATGAACTGGCATTGGGGGCCGGATTCGGCCCATGGGCCATAGTTTGGGCACCCCTGATTTAATGGGTTACCTTCTCCATGCAAATCATGTGTTTTACCACAGAGTACTGGTAGGTGGAAAGGAAAAAGAGAGGAGAGCTGATCTCTTGCAAGAGGGATGGACTCTTGAGATTAATACTAAGGATGGGGTACAGACCAAGAGCCTCCTCGAACGTTGTCGTATATATTTAAACCACAAACAGTCGTACCCCAGGTGATGGTAACCTGTTGTGCTAGCTAATCTTTCTCACACTAAGTCAGGAGAAAGGAACTACAGATTGAATTCACCAAAAGGTGGGTTCATTTTGGCACTTTAAAGTCTGGCCTAGATACAACAGAAGTGCTAAGGTTGAAAATGGGTAATGTGAAAGGAAAAATGATTTAGAGTAAAAGTGGGGATTTACAGAAAAGGAGACAAGGTCTTTATTGGTGTTTCATGAAAATAGGCTGATAATGAAAGGAGACACAAGCAAAGAAAAGAGAATAGTCTGTCTTTGAATGGGCTACTTCACTAGTAGTGCAATGTAAGGTGGGAAAGAGGAAATGTGTCACCCCATTTCCAAGGAAAGAAATTCTTCTTCCATGTATAGGTCAGGCTTTAAACTGCCAAAACAAAGCCACCTTTTTGTGAACCCATTCTGTAGTTCCTTTAGTGTAAGAAAGTTCCTCTAGTGTAAGAAGGATTAGCTAGCACCACAAGGTTGCTGTTGCCCGGAGTACGCCAAAACCCCATGATCTTTGAAGCTTTCTGTGTACCCCAGGAAGGAAATAGGAGGAAAGAAATAGAGGTTCCCTTTGGTGTTGAATGGAGATGCTGCGCCTAAAGAACAAAGAATAGACTGGTTGGTGAGAAACAGTAGCTTGAGACCTGAATAATGCATGACAGAGTGAGCTCCCGTTGTCTGTCCCAGCTCCTGCCAACCTAGCAGTTCAAAAGCAAGAAACTGCAAGTAAATAAATAGGCACTGCTTTGGCAGGAAAAGTAACAGCATTCCATGTGCTCCTGTTTAGTCACGCATGCCACATGACCACAGCAACATCTGCAGACCCAGACAACGCAGGCTCTTTGGTTATATAAAGAGCTGAACACCGAACCCAATGTCAGATACGACTGGCTTTCAAACATGGGCAACTGGTGAGAAAGTACTGCATCTTTTCTTCTTCCGTCTAGACCAGCCGTGGAACTACCAAAATGAAGTGATCTTTGGGGAGTTGACACAGTAGTTCCTTTTGCTTGACCTAGTGTGAGAAAGATGAGCTGACGCAAGGTGGCTGCTGCCCAATGTACACCTGATTGCGTTAATAATCATTTTGTGTCAGTGATTACTCTGGGTTGAAAGGAATTTTTTGCTGGAGAAACTCCGCTCAGGGCAGACTGAGGCTCCTTTCACGTCCCAAGTGCAGCCCAACCAGACTTTCCAGTTTCCAAGCTCAGCTTCTTAACCACTAGGCCCATGATGGCGAACCTTGGGCACTCCAGGTGTTCTTGGAATTCAATTCCCAGAAGCCCAAGCAGCCCATGAATCTGCACGAATGGGTTTACTGCAATTCATCCGGCCTGCGCTGCCCTCATCGCTCCCAGAAGCGAAAGTAAAACACGCCTGTATGTGGTGGCTTAGTGGTTAAGATGCTGAACTTGATGACTGGAAGGTCAGCAGTTCGAGACCAGAGTGCTGCATGACAGAGTGAGCGGCCGTCTCTGTCCCATCTCCTGCCAACCTAGCAGTTTGAAAGCAAGAAATTGCAAGTAGATAAAAAGGTACCACTTCGGTGAGAGGGTAAAACGGCGTTCCGTGCACTGCCACGTGACCATGGAAATGTCTGTACGCGTAGACAGTGCTGGCTCTTTGGCTATAAATGGAGATGAGCACCAAACCCTAGGGCTGTGATGGTGAACCTTGGCACTCCAGATGTTTTTGGACTTCAATTCCCAGAAGGCCATGCACCCTGTGAATCCACACAAATGGGTTTACTGCGATTCATCCAGCCTGTGCTGCCCTCATCGTTCCTGGAAGCGGAAGTAAAACACACCTGTATGGTTAAGACTCTTCCGGGTTAACCCTTCCTCTGTACGGGCGCGTTTTACTTTCGCTTCCGGGAGCAACGAGGGTGGCGCGTGGGCGGATGAATCGCAGTAAACCCATGCATGCGGATTCATGGGGTGCTTCTGGGAATTGAAGTCCAAGAAGAACACCTAGAGTGCCAAGGTTCGCCATCACGGCACTAGGCCATTGTGGTTTTTCAAACATAGACCACAATCTTCGAGAAGGTTCTTTCCGTGTCAGCCTCTATTCACACTGCACTCTTCCTCATGGATAATATGTTAAAGAGACGAACCCCCACCCCATCCCACAAACCCACATCTCTTTCTGAGGAGAGCCTTCCCCTCAGCCTGTCCGAGCTTCCCTGCCCCCCTCAACAGACAGAAAAAACTCGGACTCCCCCTTTCCCGCCTTTTTTCACCCCCTCACGCGCCACCTGCTCCCTCACTCCCCCCCCCCCCCAATAACCGCTGCCTCACGCGCCGGCCTTTCCCCAACGGACTTCTCCCCCAACGTTCCATCCCTCCCCCCCACTCCACTCACGAGCGCGCTGGCTTCTTACTCTCTCTGCTTTCCGCGCGCCCGGCCTGCCCGCCCGCACGCCTGGCGCCACGCGCCCGCCCCTTCTCCTGCGTGCTATTGGCCCCTTTGAAAGCCTGTCACTCCCCGGGCGCGCTGTCGTGGTACGCCGTTGGGCAGGCGCTGCCGTCAATCAAATACAAGCCCCGCCTCCATTTCCTTGTGTCTCCATTGTGTCCCTGAAGTGGGAGAGACAGGCAGGCTGCCTTCTTGGCTTCCCAGTCACCCTCTCACACACAAATCTTCCTCTCTACGTTGATTGGCTGACAGCGAGATGCCTGTCGACACGGTGCATGCCTCCTATTGGATCAACGGGGTGCCTGGTCTTTAAGCACCGCCCTCTCCCCCTTTGCGTCACGCCAGGATTGGTGTGTGTCAACCTATTCGGTGGGACGGGTGTCCGTTAGTTTTAGCCCCGCCTTCGGGAGTCGAATGAGGACGCGGCCCGGTTGCTCTGGCTTCCGATTGGAGGAAATGGGCGTCTGGCAACTTTTTGTACCTTCCTCCTCCAATCACGCCCTTTCAGGAGTCTGTTTCATTCCCGCCCAGTTTTAAGCCGGCTGCAACAATGTGTCTCTCCCATTGGATGACAGGACGTCAATCAGTTCCACCCTGCTTTCCTAATTGGTCAAATGGGATGCTCATCAATGTTTAAAGCACACCTCCGGTGCCAGGCTGCCCACAATCTGTTTTTTGCACCAATTCCCCGCCTTCTCATTTTGTGCTGGAAATATTTTCTGCTCTGTCAGGCGAGACTCGGAGTCCGGGACGGGACAGAATGGTGTTTGTTTGTCAAGGTCTTATCCCGCCCATAGCTGCTTGGAAGAAGGCGCGCCATTATCCTTTCTGTAGGAGCCTCGTTTGGGCGTTTCCTGAGTGGAGTTTCTTCCACAAAAATCCTTTCAACCCAGAAAATTTCTGACATAAAATTATTACTATTGCTGATCCCTCACTGGATTTATTTTATTTATTTATCGTATAGTAGATAAAACTATAACATTTACCCCAAATATGGGTCAAGTATAAATAAATATATATAATAAAATACATGTATACACGTCACAGTGCTATGTACTGAGTCAAAAATGTATCATCTCCCATAAACGCCTTGTTTACGCATTCGTGGGCTACAATGGGAAACAGTTTGGTTTGGATTTCCTTTTCCCGCCAGAATGCTGCCGCTCTATTGGTCCGTTTGATCATCTGTTAGATATTATTGGTCAATTTAGCTGTCACTCAGCGATTCCCGCCTGTTCCTCTACTATACGAGATAGTGACTAGTGGGAGAAAGGATGGATGCGGGGATAGAGAAATATAAACCTTATAAGCTTCGTTGGGTCTAGGATAACCTTGCCAGTTGTGCCTAATTCAAATTTAATTTCCTCTTCTCTAATTAGCAAAATGTTGTTACGTGTCATCAAGTCATAATCGGTTTATAGTAACCATAACAGGGCTTTCAAAGAAAATGAGATGTTTTAGAAGTGATTTTTTACCAGTCCCATTTCCCCAGTGAGCTTCCACGGTTGAGAGGGGGATTCGAATCCAGGCCTCCTCCAAAGGATTGGTCTCTTTCTTTGTAATTTAGCTTTTCTGTTTCTATTTTTGAATAAAATTAAAATTCTCCATTGTATGTGTTTTTCAATGTGGTTGGGAGCAACTGGGTACTGAAATTAAATGTTTGCAGTGTTTCTTAGCTTGGGGCAACAACTGTTGGGCTGA
Source organism: Bradypodion pumilum (assembly GCA_035047305.1). Taxonomy (NCBI): domain Eukaryota; kingdom Metazoa; phylum Chordata; class Lepidosauria; order Squamata; family Chamaeleonidae; genus Bradypodion; species Bradypodion pumilum. The sequence goes on along the minus strand of JAWDJD010000008.1, from coordinate 32,614,812 downwards.
CTCAGGTTTCCAAGATACAAACGGATTTGGCTGGTTGCCGATGGGGACTTTTGGAAAGATTTCTGCACAAGTCAATGTAAACACATGGGAGAATTTCCTAGAGACAAAATATTATTAAAATATTGTCACAAGTACATTGGCCAGTATATAACACCAGATAGCTCAGTGATTTCTGTCAGGGGAGCCAGAGCTTGGAAGTCTGATTCCTCACTGTGCCTCCAGGAGAAAGAGCCAGCCTGTGTAGCTGTGGGCAAGCTACAATACTGTAGATCTAAAGTTCCTCCAGAAGAACAGAATGGTACCCTACTTCTGTGTATTCTCTTTAGCAATAAATTAGCCAGCTAGTTAATCCTCTGTGCCTTCAATGCCAGCTATTTTATTTTACTTATTTTACTCTGGTATTTATATACAGTACAGTACAGTATATGTATTTTTTAAATGTATGACCGTTTTTAATGTGTGAGTTTGTGCTTTTAGCCACCCAGAGTAGGAAAATCTCCTAGATGGGTGGGGTATAAGTATACCGTAACGAATAAAATAAAAATGCCAAAAAAGGTCCCCTTAAGTCAGAATTCACCTGAATGCACATGACTATTATTAATAGGCACAGAGTCCTGTTCTTTTTATTTTTCTTCTGTGTCCAGATCAGACTTTGAACTGCCAAATTTAAGCCACCTTCTTGCCTTTGCTATTGGTCAAACTTAAATCCTTATTGGTACATGTTTCAGGTGGTAATTGGCAGACCAGCAAATGAGCCAGATTCTGTATCTCTCCACAGTCACACAGTGTGTTGCTGTACGTCAACAGCCCCCACTTGAGCATGTTGTCCTTACATTTAGAGCCTCCAACCCTCAGCCTATTCAGGGCATACCGGTTAACCGCGGCTCCGGACAATCCGGGACCTGCACAAACGGTTCTGCGCAGGTCGCCTTCTACGCATGCGTAGAACAGGGCTACGCAAGCGTAAAACCCTTCTACACATGCGTAGAAGGCGACTTGCGCAGATGGGCTGCGCAGTACCTCCTTTCCCCCGCAGCCAAATTCCGGGATTTCATCAGCGCGGGGCGGGAAATGGCGCAAATCCGCACCGAAAACCATGAAATCCCGGCCAATCCGGGAAGGTTGACAGGTATGATTCAGGGTCCTCCAAGTGACATAGAGGAGGTTGAGTTCCTCACTCATATCCTCCTTTAATGTTATTCTTTGTCCAGTGGGCTCCTTCCTCCATCTTCTAATTTGGTTTTGCTCTTGTGTACCCTCAAGAATGTTTGTTCTTGCCATAAAGCAAGAATGTTTGTTCTTGCTTCCTGGACCTGAGTCAGTGGACTTGAGGCACATATCAATTCATTCAGAGGATGTTGTTGAGGGTCAAGTTCCCCATAGTAAATTATATTAGTCTTTAGGATGACACAAGACTCTATTATTTTTGCTTCAACAGACTTGTACTTTCCCACCCCCACTTTGTAAATAAAACATGCCCCTGAGCCAAACAAAATTCCTCCAGAAGAGCATCAAAGCTACATAAGGTGGGACAGCAACATAATAAGGGTAATGCAGTGGGGACGCAGGGTGAGTTTCGCCATAAAACAATCAAGGTGGTTTCACCTTTCAGAGCAAGGTCTGGAATCTGACAAAAGAATGCAAGTGTTTTCTTCATGACCCAGGAAGGCTCTTGAAAGAAGCCTTCTGATTTGGGGAAGGTGGCACCAACCCTGAGGCCTTCTGTGGTCATTGTTATGGATTATCAGGTTGGATAAGTGAAATATTTAAGGAGTAGTTTTATCAGTATGAAGAAAGAAGAGAAGGAAACTACTTTCTCCAATACCTTTAGTTTTTGAAGCGGTAACCATTTTAGTCTGTGCAAGTATATCAAAGGACGGGGGATGAAAAAGGCAAAAAACGTATTTTAATGTCAGCTTTCTTGGATCAAGTCCTCTTCGTCAGGTCTGATGTGCTTTCTCCAGGCTGGTGCGCCCTCTCATCATCCTTTGATAATGGAAGGCCCTATTCCAAATTGGCTGGATAACAGAGGTTGGGAGTTCAATTCCACAGTGTGCCTTGGGGAGGAAAAGGCTTTCTTGGGCAAGCTGCACAGTCCCAGAGGGGCATGGGCTATCACTTGAACATCCAGCTTGCTTTATATATTTTGTTTTGAAATGCTTTCTGAGCTTTTGCTGGACTGTATCCTGAATCTTGCTATGCTTTCAATATATTTCTAAAATACCTGAAGAGACTTGGAGTGTTGGTTTCATGTGCACCCTTTGTCACCACCTAGATTTCGGTCGGGAGTGACTGGCACACTGATAGGAGAAGCCTGAACTTCTGGGTCTGATCTGGGCCGGGGAAGCAGGATCAGGTACAATCCCATCGCCAGGAGGCCGAAGGACTCCCGAGTCCTACCTGGGAGGAAGCGGATTGAAAACCAAAATACTTTAACTGAAATGCAGTTTCCCATAGGAATGTATTGAAAACTGATTAATCTGTTCTGGGGTGGAAATCCGTAAACCAAGTCACTATTTTCTATGGATTTCCTTTTGTTATGTGATTTTTATGTTAACTGAGCCATTTGTTAACCAAGGTTCCACTGTAATATATTTACAGTGTTTGTATGCTGTAACTTACTGTGTTTTTTTAGCTGCTTCCTTAAACTTACACCATAAGACACTTTTGATCCTTCCTATAAAAGAAAAGGGAAATAAATGAATAAATAAATCTTCTTTGTTTCTTTTTTTACCCCTTTAGGTGTCGAGGTAAAACAGACAGACAGACAGACAGACAGACAGATAGATAGATAGATAGATAGATAGATAGAGCAAATACTCCATCTGGCAAAAACCTAAAAGAAGAAAGCATTGCAGGGGACTGACAGAAGAAAACTGTGAGCCAAAAGACACAACCATCCAGAGCTTACAAAACATTATTCTCAAGCAGCATAGTCCCTGTGAAAGTCCAAAGTGTTACCTGAAATATTAAAAGGTTGGAGTAAAAAAATAATAATGGCAATTTCCCCAACTTTGAAGCATCTTAATGTTCAGAACACAGAGATGTCTCTGGAGATTTGAAGTGGGAAAGTCAAGAATGTGTTGATTTTCTCCACTTACTTAAGCCAACATTTGTTGAAAGTGGTGGGAATTGTAGCCCAGTATACCTGGAGGGTATCATCAAGGAAACCATAGCACTCTAACACCACAAAAAAGCCCTTCAGTTCCACATGTAGTCATTGCTTTGAGAGAAGCCAAAAAAGGGTGGAAACTGTCAGAGTTCTTACCTGTAATCTTTCATTTCTCAGAAAGGAAAACAGTGTCAGTAGCAACATAACAGACCAGGAACTTTGACTTTCAAATGTTGACAGACCAACGCCTTGGAATCCTTTGCCATTGCCTGTTCTGGCTAAGACTTCAGGAAGTTGAAGTCCCAAAATGTCTAGAGGACCAGAGCATCATGTGGCACTGCAATAACAAATATATCCAGTAATTTCCAAAGAGGTAGCTATGTTATTCTGTCAGTTTCTGACATCTTGAAGGATACAGCAAATGCACTCTACATCCATCCTAGAAAAAGACTAAATTGTAAGCTTAAGGTTAAAGATCAACCTTGCTCATAAGTCAGTCGTTGTCAACTCTAGGGTTCAGTGCTCCTCTCTGTTTGTAGCCAAAGAGCAGTGCTGTCTGTGTCTGCAGATGTTTCTGTGGACATGTGACAGGCATGACTAAACACAAGAGTGCACAGAACAGTGTTAACTTCCCACCGAAGTGGTCCCTATTTATCTACTTGCAATTTCTTGCTTTCAAACTGTTAGGTTGGCAGGAGCTTGGACAGAAACGAGACTTCACTCCTTGTGCAGCACTCAGGTCTCAAACTGCTGATCTGCTGGTCTTCCAGTTGTCAAGTTCAGCATCTTAACCACTAAACCACTGCAGTGCCAAAAATTGTAAGTTTAGTGCTCCCTAAAGGAACATTGGTGGAAACAACTAATTAAGTAATGAACTCTATCTGAACTAATGAAAAGCACACTATCTAGCAGACAGCCAATGAGCAATTTTTGGGGGGAAACTCATCATCTTTGCATGATAAAGATTTTAACAGCCTGTTAATAGCCATTCAAAGCCATTTTGGCTGAAGATTTCCTGCACCAAATTCCTGGAAGACTGGCAGCAGGCAGGATTGGGGCAGAAAGGTAACCATGTTTTGCAAAATATATGTTATTTCCTCTGTAATTATGGTGAAGATGATGATAATATTTCACCTCTAAAATTTACTGCACTTTTGCTTGGCTGGATATCTCTAGAGTTAGTCATCTGGCTAAGGAGACAGAAGTTTGGAGTTCAGTTCCCCATTTCCACAAAGAGCCAACCTGTGTGGCATTGGGCAAGCTGCGTTGTCCCATGGTGCCCCCAGGAATGGTAAAGGTCTCCCTCAAAAGCCATTTGTGTCCAACACTAGGGTATGGTGCTCATCCCTATTGATAGCCAAAGAGCCAGTGCTATCTGCATGCAGATGTTTCCATGGTCATGTGGCAGGCATGAATAGACACCAGAGTGCACAGAACATTGTTTACCCTCCCACCAAAATGGTGCCGGTTTATCTATTTGCAATTTCTTGCTTTCAGACTGCTAGGTTGGCAGGAGCTGGGACAGACACAGAAATGGGAGCATGCTCCATTGTGCAGCACTGCTGAGCTGTCGACCTTCCAGTCATCAAGTTCAGTGTCTTAACCACTAACCCACTGCAGTCCCCCACCCCCAGGAGAGTAAGGTAAAGGTTTCCCTTGCTCGAAAGGCAGTCATATCTGACTCTAGGGTTCAGTGCTCATCTCTGTTTCAAAGCCGAAGAGCCAGCGCTGTCTGCTTCTGCAGACATTTCCGTGGTCATGTGGCAGGCTCGACTAGACACCGGAGGGCACGAAATGCTGTTACCTTCCCACCAAAGTGGTCCCTATTGCAATTACTTGCTGTCGAACTGCTAGGTTGGCAGGAGCTGGGAAAAAAGACAGGAGCTCATTCCATCCTGCAGTACTCAGGAATCGAACTGCTGACCTTCCGCCTCCCAGTCAGCGTCTTAGCCACTTGAACCACTGTAGTTCCCTATACCCCCAGGAGAAGGGAGTGGTAAAACAGTTGGCGTAAATCAGAATTTAATTGATGGCACACAATGTGTTTGTAGCTGTTGTTGTTAATGATGATGCAATTATATGGAAATGGGTAATGATCACAGCTAGGAAAAAATTACAACTCACAGACTATGAGATATCTCAGGCTTCACTCCTGAAGGCAGATGGAGATATAATGAGAGAAAAGAACACGTAGAAAAAATACAAAAAGGAAGATTGTAGTGGGTATTCTACTCTGTGTCCTTTGGGTCATAAAAATAGGTAACAACACCTATTTACTTGGGGTATTTTAGTGTAAGGGACAAAAGACAGTGAAACAGCCGAAGGGTTGGCTTAACACAGGTTTATTGCATGATGATCCGGAGGAACATGTGATAATGGCGGATGGGTAGCTCAATATATACAGCTGGCTATACATTTGAATGTGGCTCGTTGACAGACTATTGGTTGCTGCCTGCGTGACGTCGTAGGAGGTCACGCCCTTCTTGACCAGGTGAGGAAGTCGCGGGGAATCTTCCCGCGCTGCTGAACCAGGTGGCTATGATCCATTAGAGCTGGACGCTCGCTACTGTCCTCTGGTGGTCACTAGCTCGCGTCCCCTTATTAGGCTTTACATTGATACAGGTGATGGTTATAATGTTGCACACAGAAAGGTTACATTGATAACACATGGTAAAGGTACATTGTTAAAGGCACTGCTTTACAGAACACAACATCCCTCCCCCCTAGGATGAGACGAAGTCTCTCAGCCAAGATGGTTTGTTGCATGTGCGTTTGGGCCGTGAAGAGGGCTGCCCCCCCCGGGGGGCGTTATTGCTTCTTTGTTCCCTGGTCCCTTGTCCTGAAATGGGAGAGGGAGACTTGTTAGTGGCTTGCCGCTGTCTGGCGGTCTTAGGGGAAGGGAAAAACTCCATTGTGGGCAGACCGGGGGCCGTCGGGACTAACGAAAAACCCCTCTTCTCGCTTGGACGGGTGGGGGACCACTCCGAAAAACCCCCCCGGTTCTGAAAATCAAAATCTAAGTTGGTAGGGGTACCCGCATTTGTGGGGACCTTCCGCGAGATATGTATGGGGTCGGGTTCCTCCTCCTCGGAAAGATCCCCCAGGGTATCTACGAGGATATCCTCCTCCCCCCTTGGTGGGGGCCCACGGTCCCCTTCTCCTCCCCCTTGGGCTAAACGGGTGGGGGAGAACCCTAACGCTGACTTATTTCCTGCGTGAACCGTGTCCTGCTCATCGGAGACCCTGCGTCGGAGCTGGTCTGCATGCCGCCTCCATAGGAGGCCTGTGCTGGTTTCCACGCGGTACGACACGGGGCCGGTTTGTTCCACGACTACGCCCGGCACCCAGGCTGGGCCTGTGCTGGCGTAATTCCTGCAATGCACGGGGGCGCCTATGCTGAAACTCTTTGTAACTTCCAGCCCGATGTTCCTTCCTTTGTCCTCTACCCTCGTGGGGTCTAGCCTAGTAAGGATGGTGGTCAGCTTCCTGCGCATTAAGAGCTCTGCGGGGGAGTATCCTGACGCCAACGGGGTCACCCTGTACCCTAGCAGAAACTGACACACTTGTAGGTTCAAATCCCCTGGGCCCATGCGCCGCAACGCGTCCTTCGTGGTGCGGACGAGGCGCTCTACTTGGCCGTTGGTGGCCGGGTGAAACGGGGCGGAGGTAATATGCCGAACGGCGTTAATCTCCATGAATGCCTTAAACTCGGAGGACGTAAAACAACTAGCGTTGTCGCTAATTAACGTGTCGGGTATGCCGAACGTGGAAAAGAGCCTCCGCAAATGCCTAATGGTCTGGGCCGAGGAGGTGCTCGTGACTGGGATAACCTCCAACCATTTGGAGAAAGCGTCCACTACAAGGAGGAACAGGGTGCCTCTGAATGGGCCCGCGAAATCAACGTGCACCCGGGACCACGGCCCCTTAGCCGCGTCCCATTCCCTGTGGGGAAGGCGGGCCTCCTCCGGTCTGGAGCATTGGCAACTTTCACAAGTGCCGACCATGTGCTCGATGTCGGCGTCTAGCTGGGGCCACCAGAAGTAACTCCGGGCCAGCGCCTTCGATCGCACGATGCCGGGGTGGCTGACGTGAAGCAGTTTGAGCACCCGTGGCCGAAGGGAAGTGGGAATCACCACCCGCTGCCCCCACAAGAGACACCCCCTCTCTAGGGACAGTTCTAGCTTTTTTCTGAAAAATGGAGCGAACTCCTCCGCTGGGGAGGATGCGGGCCACCCTTTCTGCAGCCAGGAGCTTACTGTCGCTAACGTTTTGTCTTTCTCTGTCGCTTTGGCAATGTCGGCGGGCACTACGGGGGGCGAATCCAGCACCTCAATCATGAGAACCTGATGGTCCCGCTCCCCCATGCTCACCTGGCTGGGCGTTAGGGGAAGGGGAGACCTAGATAGGGCGTCCGCATGGCTGATCTCTTTCCCGGGCCGGTAGACCAACGCGTGCAGATACGCGTTGAGAAAAATGGCCCACCTGAGCATCCTTGGGGACAGGATTTGAGGGGTGGGCTTATCCGCGGTAAAAATGCCTAGCAGGGGTTTGTGGTCCGTCACAATGGTGAAGGGGCGGCCATACAGAAAACCGTGAAACTTTTTCGTCCCCGAGACTATCGCTAAGGCCTCCCTGTCCGTCTGTGCGTAGTTTCTCTCTGTTTGGGACAGGGACCTGGAGTAAAATGCTATCGGGGCCTCCCTTCCGTTCTCCAGCACGTGGCACAGCACCGCCCCCACCCCCACTGGAGATGCATCACAGATCAGAACTACTGGGCGTTTGGGGTCGAAGTGGGTCAGTATGGCGTCGGACGCCAGGAGGCTTTTCAGCTCACTAAATGCCCTCTCTTGGGCATCGCCCCACTTCCATGCCTGTTCTTTCTTTAGCAGCTTGTGTAGCGGTTCAGCCACCGCTGCCTTCCGGGGAAGGAAGGAGTGGTAAAAGTTGAGCAGCCCTAGGAACGACTGCAACTCGGGCTTGGAGGTGGGGCGGGGGGCTTTCTTGATGGCTGCCACCTTAGACTTGGATGGTTTTATCCCCTCAGGAGTCACACAAAACCCTAGGAATTCAACCTCGGTTGCGAAGAAGACGCATTTGTCCTTTCGCAACCTCAGCCCCGCCTTTTCGAATATAGTCAGGACCTTCCCCAACCTCTTGGCCAATTCCGCCCGACTCCCCCCTGTTATTAACACGTCATCAAAATAAGGCAACACCCCCTCCAGACCCTTCAGGAGGCGTTCCACGAGTGACTGGAAAATTCCTGGCGCCGAGTTCACGCCGAATTGGAGGCGCGTCACCTGGAACGCCCCCTTATGGGTGACTATGGTCTGCGCAGCAGCTGCGGCAGGAGACACCGTGAGCTGCTGGTAGGCCTGTGCTAAGTCGAGCTTAGCGAAACATTTCCCCCCGTGTAACCTGGCCAGCAGATGGCTGACTACCGGCACCGGATATGCATTCGGGCGGATCGCCTTGTTGATGGTGCACTTGTAGTCGGCGCATATGCGGACCTCCCCATTGGACTTTAGAGCAGTTACAATTGGAGTTTCCCACTCCGCAGAATCTACAGGCACAAGAATCCCCTGACCCACCAATTTGTCCAGTTCCGCCTCTATCTTGTCCTTGAGTGCGAACGGCACCCGGCGTGGTTTTAGGCGAACCGGGCGGACCTCCGGGTCCAGGTCGAAAGTCACTGGGGGCCCCTTGAATTTCCCCAGTCCCATTTTGAAGACTTCGGGGTGCGCCTCGCACACCTCCTGAATTGGGTCAGTCCCAACAGCGTGTATCCCCACGGCATGCACCCCCCCCAATGAACAAACCCAGGGGCTGGAACCATTGAGTCCCGAGGAGGCTGCAATTTCCTCCCTTGAGCACGACCAGGGGAAGGGACGCGGCGTGCTCCTTGAATTTGACCTGAAATTCTCCAACCCCCAACACTGGAATACTGTTCCCTTGCACGTCCCGTAACGTGGCCCTCAATGCTTTGAGCTTGGGCCGCTTTTGGGGGGCAATTCCGAAAAACTCCCTCTGGGAAATGATTGAATACGAGGACCCCGAGTCAATTTCCATCCTAATGGGCACCCCTTGGACTAGTACCTCAACAAAGTAGCGGGGGTGTCCCGTAGACACGCTGAACACTGGGGCGTCGTCCTCGCTGCCGTCGGCGATGCGGCCCACGCCGTCCTGCTTCCGCGTGGCCTGGGCGCCGTCTTTGGGTCTCGCTGGGCGGTCTCGTCCCGCGGAACGGTCTGGGGAGCTTCTCCGGGACTCGCGCTTCTTCCTGCACACCTTGGCGATGTGCCCGCGGCGGCCGCAGTTGTGGCACTCGGCCTTCCGGAAGGGGCATTTCACGCGGTCGTGGGCCGCGCCACAGCCGTCGCATCGTCGGCTCTCCTTCTGGACCCTCTGTACGTCCTCGTCGTCGCTGCTCTCTGTAGACGACCTCGAAGTTCGCCGGGCCGCCTGCACCGGAGCCTCTACTTTGCTCGACTTTGGCCGCCAGTCCTGGAGTTCTTGGACCCCGGCCTTCGTAGCTTCTGCGGCCTGGGCCGCTCTGACGACCTCCTGCAGCGTGGGAGGCGGCTCTTGGTTCATTAATGTGCGCTGGGTTTCGGCGTCGTTCAGGCCGCACAGCACACAGTCTCAGAGGGTGATTTCGACGTTTTCCCATTTGCACGGGCCGGCCGCCAGCCGCAGGGCCACCACGAACGCGGCGACCGTCTCCCCGGGCGCTTGGACTCGCCTCCAAAATGCACTCCGAGCGGGAAACATCGCCGTGGCGGGCCGGACGTGCTCACGCAGCAACTGCATGAGTTCCTTGGCTTTGAATTCGCTCACCCTCCTCGGTGCAATCAGGTCCACCAAGGTCCTTTTTGTTTCTTGTCCGAGCATTCTGGTGAAGATGGCCCTTTTCTTCGCCTCTTCCGTGACTTCGGACTCGATCAGTGCGGCCTGGAAGTCCATCTCGAAGATCTCCCAGTCGCCCGGTTTCCTGATTTCGAAACCGGCGCATGTCTTGGTCCCGTGGGCTGCCATCCCACCTTCGTCGCCAATTTAGTGTAAGGGACCAAAGACAGTGAAACAGCCGAAGGGTTGGCTTAACACAGGTTTATTGCATGATGATCCGGAGGAACATGTGGTAATGGCGGATGGGTAGCTCAATATATACAGCTGGCTATACATTTGAATGTGGCTCGTTGACAGACTATTGGTTGCTGCCTGCGTGACGTCGTAGGAGGTCACGCCCTTCTTGACCAGGTGAGGAAGTCGCGGGGAATCTTCCCGCGCTGCTGAAACAGGTGGCTATGATCCATTAGAGCTGGACGCTCGCTACTGCCCTCTGGTGGTCACTAGCTCGCGTCCCCTTATTAGGCTTTACATTGATACAGGTGATGGTTATAATGTTGCACACAGAAAGGTTACATTGATAACACATGGTAAAGGTACATTGTTAAAGGCACTGCTTTACAGAACACAACAGGTATCTTCCAGCATCATGCACAGACCCCCTGGCGCTATATAGATTACTGCGCAGATTGCGTTGAAACATCCACTTATCTGGCCAGAATGAACTTGCACGTAACTATGTAATGTTAAGGTCCAGTTATTGCAACAAGTCAATTATATGTTAACTTTCCCACCAAAGCAGTACCTATTAATCTACTTACAATTTCTTGCTTTCACACTACTGTATTGTGTTCCTGATCACTACCAGTATGTATGGATGTGGAAGCTGAACAGTAAAGAAAGCTGACAGGGGAAAACTGATTCATTTGAACTAGGGTGCTGGAGGAGAGCTCTGTGGTTTACCCCGGCCTGGCAGAAAGACAAACAATTGAGTCTGGAAGCAAAACAATACTGAACTGTCTCTGGAGGCAAAAATGATTAAGCTATGGCTCTCCTACTTTGGGTACATCATGAGAAGACAATAATGCTGGGAAAGGTGAAAGGCAGCAGGAAAGGAAGACCAAACATGAGATGAATTGACTCCGTGAGAGAAGTCACAGTCTTGGGTTTGCAAGAGCTGAGCAGGGTTGTTGAGGACAGGATAGTTTGGAGATCTCACATTCACAAGGTCTCTATGAGTCGGAGGAGACGTGATAACATGTAACAGTAACAACAAGTTCCCATGAACTAATGAGATGTCAGTTGCTTTTACTAGGACCTTGCCTATTTTGCAACTGGGCATACACCATGTAACATAACTAGTGCTTTGTTAGTTAGTGGCAATTCACCAAATTGAGTTATGCGACTTGACTGATACACAAGTCACCACCACCACCACCCCAAAAAAAAATGTTTCTTGCCAGCTTTCCCCATATCTGGATCCTATTGCCAATCCAGGTGGCCTCTGTGCATGAAACATACAAGCACCATCTTGCCCACCCTCCTTTCTTTCTTTTGATTGCAAGTAGACTTTACAAAGGGACTGCAGTGGCTCAAGTGGCTAAGACACTGACTGGAAGGTGGCAGGTCAGCAGTTTGATACCCGAATACTGCAGGACGGAATGAGCTCCCGTTTTTGTCCCAACTTCTGCCAACCTAGCAGTTCAAAAGCAAGAAATTGCAAGTAGATAAATAGGGACCACTTCAGTAGGAAGGTAAACATCATGCCTGCCACATGACCACGGAAACATCTCCAGAAGCAGACAGTGCTGGCTCTTCAGCTATGAAACAGAGATGAGTACTGAACCCTAGAGTTGGATACGACTGGCTTTCAAGCAAGGGTGACCTTTACCTTTACCTTTAGACTTTACAAACAAGCATCAAAACAGGCCTCTCTCAGAACCAGTGGTTATCCATGGCCTGCACTACTGGCCGCTAATTCCCCATATCACTCCCTGGCTCAGATTTCCATTTTTCCTCTTTTACTCTCAGCCACATGATAGATTCTGTTTACATAGTTAGAATCTTTGGCAAGATAGGTATTGAACTCTTACCTCGAACTAGCCTCAGCCCCAATTATTTGACAATGAAATATTTAAGCAAACAGAAATTAACAATGCCTGGCTTTCCCCCTCTTGCCTTTTAAGCTTTACTAATTTCTCTCCCTCCTGCCAACCTAGCAGTTCGAAAGCAAGAAATTGCAAGTAGATAAATAGGAACCACTTTGGTGGGAAGGTAACAGTGTTCCGTGTGCTCCGGTGTCTAGTCATGCCTGCCACATGACCACGGAAACGTCTGCAGAAGCAGACAGCGCTGGCTCTTCGGCTTAGAAACAGAGATGAGCACTGCACCCAAGAGTCGGATACGACTGGCTTTCGAGCAAGGGAAACCTTTACCTTTACCTTTAATTTCTCTCCACTAAGGCACACAACAGGTAGCTGTAGCCTTCCCCAGTCTGGAGCAGCAGTAATTATAGGAGGAAAATGCTCACCTAGAATGTTGCCTTGCTGGCTGTGGAGGGGATTATGGGCCTTGTAGTTCCTGAGCATGACCCTTCTAAAGCTTGGGTTTCACCTAGGCAATTGGCTGCCAATAGGGAAGAGCTTGGTTAAGACAGAGGGACGCTCCTCTAAACCAAATCAGGGAAAACTACTTTCAGTAGTTCACATTTTTTCCAGTTTCTCTGGGACCTGCTTATTATCCTAGTACATGACTCTAGGGGGGCAGTGCTCATCTCTATTTATCACCAAAGAGCCATTGATGTCTGCATCTGCAGACATTTCCATGGTCATGACTAGACGTTGTTACCTTTCCCATCAAAGTAGTACCTACTTGTCTACTTGCAACTTCTTGCTTTTGAACAGGAGCAGGAGCAGATGATGGGAGCTCACTCCGTCGCACAGTACTTGGGTCTCGAACTGCTGATCTGCTGATCTTCCAGTCGTCAAACTCAGTATCTCAACCACTAAGCCACCGTGGCCCTTTTGTTTATCCTAGCCTTCCTCAAACTTGTACCCTCCAGATATATGTTGCACTGTATCCATCCGTTAGATCTAACTATACTGCTCTACATTATCCCAAGCAGCACAAGTAGTGTAATAGTGGCTGGGATTCAAAATCATGAGCATTGTATTCCAACACATCTGGAGGATGACTGATTGGAGTAGGCTGTTGTAAACCATGGGATGTTTTCTTTTAACTTCCTAAAAGAGATTTTTAAAAAAACCTTTCAATTTAAAGCAAAAGCATTGTGGATGAAGCTGTGCTAGAGAAAGTATGGTCATTCAGAGTTCCCTCCTTACTGTCAACATAGGGTAAAGGTTGCCCTTGTTCGAAAGCCAGTCTTATCTGACTTTAGGGTTCAGTGCTCATCCCTGTTTATAGCCATAGCTGATTGTGTCTGCAGACATTTCTGTAGACATGTGGCAGCCATGACTAGACACTGGAGTGCACCGAATGCTACCTTCCCACCGAAGTGGTACCTATTTATCTACTTGAAATTTCTTGCTTTCAAACTGCTAGGTTGGCAGGAGCTGGCCACCTTCCAGTTCATCAGGTTCAGTGTCTTAACCACTAAGCCACTGCAGACCCACGTATCCTAACTTTAACCCAAAACAAATTTAAGAAGTGAGTTCCAAATTTATTCCTGGGGAAAAAGAGAAAGGTCACTGCTTGGCTGGAGCTAAGCTAAAAAAACTTGGTTCTCTCAAATATGGATAATAGTCAAAGTTTATGCAACTATTGGGAGGCCAATACTGCTGACCTGTGGTTTGTAGGGGACGATATCTTCCATATAACGAGTGATGGACTACTTAGAGAATAGATTGGCTGGTAAGATTACATTGCAGTGTTTGCTGGGGAAGAAGTTACAAGAAAGAGGTATTTGTGTGCCCTTCTTTTGAGTTAGTGGTGGTTTTGCGATCTGGATCTCTTTTCTTTTAAGGATATAGATTCAAACATCATTTATTCCCCTTTTAAACTTATGGGTTTGTTGCAAACTTCCCTGCTTTTAAAATACACAAGGCATTAAATTAATTTAAAATAATGTTTAAAGCCATGATATGGACAGATGAAGCAAACGAGTAACAAATCACCAATTCCTCCCAAACCACTGTTATGGACACAAGAGAAGTAATTGACATATAAGCCATTCTGTTAAAGAGACAGGTCTTCTTTAGTACATGGTGTTGCTCATGGATCTGTCCTTCTCTTGAGCAAATGACATGCTGCTCAAAGTTTCCCCCAAGGAAACACATTTCAAGATAAGGCATAACTACCCAAGGTAGTTACACAAACAGACAATTTATGGCATTGATGGGGGTGAAACAGTGGTTCTACAAACTCGCATCACTCACTTATAGCAGGATAGGTGATGCAAGTTTGTAGAGCCACTGTTTCACCCCCATTAATGCCGTACATTGTCTGTTTGGCCGAGTGGGCGGTATATAAATTTGACAATTAAATTAAATTAAAGAAACTACAAAATTGCAAAAGATGGGTGGAATGAGAAGTATTGTAATACTACACAAAAAGTGAAGGGCAACCATAATAACAAAGTGGCCAGAAAGTAGACAGCTTACAACAAGGGTTCCCAACCTTTTCAAGCCAGGTGCAGGGCCATGCTCTTTCAGTCAGCTTCAAGGCCCGGATGACCATTTTGCCATGCCTGCATGATGGGGGTGGCTATTTTGTCCCAACAGCTTCAAAGGGGTGACCATTTTGTTTCTCAAATGCCCTTGGAGGGGTGGGGGCACATGAAATGGTGCCATGGGCCGGATTCGGCCCATGGGCCTTAGGTTGGGAACCCCTGGTTTAGAAACTGGCAGAAACTTTCGAAAGAATGCTAGGTGCCATTCATTGTCATTATGCATTTACCAATTTGCCCACAGAGAATGTAGTAACACTGGATCTCTGTTTCTAAGGAAGATGTATATTTGAGTAAGCACAGCAAACAAATTATGGAGAGTTATCTGTTTTGCTCCGTGAGTTATTTCTATACCAATCAAATCCATAGGAACAAAAGTCTCATCCACTCCAGTGCCCTTTGCCCGATACCAGATGCAGTCAGACTGTGGGTGGAGTTGTCAGAAGGCACATTGGCTCACCATACTTTCCACCTGTGGAAGAGAAAGGTGTGATCCCCGAATTCGTGAGGGAAAAGGACAGCTGACAGCCCACTCCAGGGTAAGGGAATCCTCTTTGCTATGTAGCTCAAGAAAGAAGTCCCCAAAGTCCTGGTTCTGAGACTCCCTAGGCGGGCAGTGATGGCGAACTTTGGCACTCCATCTGTTCTTGGAATTCAATTCCCAGAAGCCCAAGTCCCTGTGAATCCACATGGATCGGTTTACTGCGTGTATACAGGGACTTGGACTTCTGGGAATTGAAGTTCAAGTGCAGCTGGAGTGCCAAGGTTTGCCATCACTGCCCTAGGATGTCAAGAGGCCAAGAAAGAAACCCTGACTAGGCCAGTTTCCCAAGTGGTCTCAGATACCAGATCTGTGTCATGAGTGAAATTCAGGTGTAATCCAGGCCAGCTCATGCAAGAGCAGGGATGGAGAAGGTATCACTGTCCACATGTTGCTGGACTGCATCCTTCACAATTAGCTATGCTCTCTTAGGTCACCTGTCCTCGACAGCCGGCCATACCTGACTCTAGAGCGTGGTGTTAATCTGTTTACAGCCAAAGAGCCAATGCTATCTGCATCTGCAGACCTTTCTGTGGTCATGGGGCAGGCATGACTAGATGCCAGAGTGCACGGAATGCTGCTACCTTCCCACGCAAGTGGTGATTATTTATCGACTTGCAATTTCTTGCTCTCCAACTGCTAGGTTGGCAGGAGCTGGGACAGAGACGGGCGCTCGCTCCATTATGCAACACTCGGGTCTCGAACTGCTGACCTGTCGAATTTCCAGTCGTCGAGTTCAGCCTCTTAACCACTAAGCCATATGATCTCTAAGACGGTGGAAATTGAATCCCCAGGGCATCTTAGCACTTTCCTTAGCACTCCTGCCCTCATTTACTCATAGGAAAGGGAGCATTTAGCTTTAACTACTGGGCAAAATTCTTTGGGGGGAGAGGTGTGGCTGAGAAAGTTTATAACTATACCTCCAGCAAATGTTATTCCCAGGCTCTTTATACCTGCTGCACAGGACAAAACAGGAACCACCTAGAGAAGAGAAAGGAAGTCTTCTGAACTTAACAGAGTTTGGGAATCATCTACTCTATGGGACTAGCCAAGGGATCCATGGGGTCTTGACTTGCATCTAATCCTCCTTTTTACCTCCTACCAAAACAGCCAAAAAACCCAACACAATATCTCAACCCAGCCCATTTTGTGACAATGGAGTGGTAGAATCCAACAATCCTTGGGCTCCTATCATCATTCCCTGCCTGGTTCCTGAAGAATCCAGATATCCTGACTTCCCCAGCAGTTCTTGATGGTCTTCTTGTATTTTCCCTCCCTCTTCGCCAGGTCTTCAGCCAATATGTGGCTCTGGGCACTGCTTCCTGTGTTGCTAGCTGTATGTGGTACTGTCGGCTTCTGGGCAGTGTAAGTAATAATTGACGGATGGGACTGGCTGGCTATTTGGCTGGGTGGGGTATGTTTGCAATACGGAGGATCGACTGAACTGTATAACAGGAATTAAAGACATATTGGCTCTGCTTTGGTGGTGGTAGGGGGGGGGGCTGTGCTAGAGCACCTATTTTGCTGCCAAAGGTTTCTGGTATCCTCAGCTAAAGAGATGGGGCAACATGATCGTCTATTGAAGTATCCTGAACTGGTTTTGACAGATAGGCTGACCTTTTATAAAATCATCTTCACTTCTATGCTTTTTATTTCCGTTGGTTTTTAACTGTGAAAGCCAGATTTAATTCGAGCAAAGGTTTCCTCTGTCCTACAATTTCCACCTACTACTTTCCTAAAGAGAGTGAGAGGCACCCAATCTATTTTTAGATTGCCACCTTTTGAACGTAGCCTTGGAACCTTCCCTTTATCAGCAGTCTGACTTGCAATAATCTGCAGGCAATAGAGTTTAGTTCCCTGCAAGAAAGGGTGATTTCCTTATATCTACCTAGTAAGCCTTATCAAAGGCAGAAGCATAGCCTCGGCCAGTGGTGGGCACCAGCAGGTTCGCCCCGGTTCGCCAGAACCGGCAGCAGAAATTCTGGCTGGCCCCACCCATACAAGTTTTGAAATAAAGTAGTCCTAATTCAGGTGCAACACAGGACTTCCCCCTGGCCACGCCCACCATACCACGCCCACAGTGTGGTAGTAATTTTTTTGGGAGCCCACCTCTGGCCTTGGCCATTTGCCAACCGTAGGGAAGGTGTAGGGCAGGCATGCCCAAACTACGGTCCATAGGCTGGATATGGCTCCTGAAAGCATTCCATCAGGCCCGTGACGCCCTCGCCAAACCAGGAAGTAAATACGGACCCTTCTGCACATGCATGAGAATCAGCCATTTTACTTCCTGGCTTGGCGTGGATGCTTCTGTGAAGTAAAATGGCCGCTTTCACGCATGCGGAACCATCCGCGCCAAACCAGGAAGTAAAATGGCCGATTTTCATGCATCCGCAGAAGTGTCCACACCAAACCAGGAGGTAAAATGACCGCTTTTGCGCAAACACACCTTGTTCCAGGAGCGTGGCCTTGCTCACTCAGCTGTTCTGGGGGCATGGTCAGGCCCCCAGTCCAAAAGGTTTGGGCACCCCTGGTGTAGGGGGAATACAACTTGGCTGCCTTTGTAGCAAGGTCTGGAATTCTGTCTTGCTGTCATAAACATTCTTCAGTTAGAACAAACAGTGTAGACCTGTGATGGCGAACGTTGGCACTCCAGATGTTCTTGAACTTCAATTTCCAGAAGCCCTGATCAGCAGAAGTGCTAACTTGGGCTTCTGAGAATTGAAGTCCAGGGATACCTGGAGTGCCAAGGTTAGCCATCACTGGTGTAGACTGAGCTAGTTTGCTTATTTCCGTATTATTTGCATGCTTCTGTTTTGGCAGCAAAGAAGCTTAATGATCAGACTTGGAAAGATCTAAGCAGACTTCAATTTCTAGAGAAGGATTGCATTGCTAGGACTGCAGCATCTTAAACAAATGTCCTGCCCTATCTTCAAGATACTACATACTGGGAAGTTGATTCTGTGCCTCTCTTCTCTCTCATTGTTCACTCATCTTGTACACTCATCCTTTAAAAATAAATAAATCTAAGATTCTCTGTTTGCCAGATTTGTAGTATCAGAAGGAGTGAGTGATGTGCTAGTGTGCTGTTAAGCAAACTCGTTTTGCAAATGTTGCTTTCTCACCCAATTCCTGTTTCTCCAGGTTTGCCATGGCAGTTGGAAATGGCTCTGTGAACATCACAGAAGCGTTTCCATATATCAGGTATGATGAGTTGATTAGGGTTTTTATATTTTTAATTTTGTTTTTGGTCAGTGTCTGCCTTTAAGCAAAAACAAAACATATTGAAAAGAACAAACCCAGTCCTTTTCAAGGGCCATCCAAGCATTTGAGAAGCCAAGATCCATTCCATAAAATGCTGGGATGATAATTCTGGTGGTGGCCCAATCTCATGGAATGGTCTTTTCCAGAAACAGTGTTCGTATATGTCTTCTCCTAAACATCTGCAGATGCAGACAGCGCTGACTCTTTGGCTATAAACAGAAATGAGCACTGAACCCTAGTCGGATATAACTGGCTTTCGAGCATGGGTGACCTTTACCTTTATAATCTTTCGAGCTCTTTAGTAAGAGAGTCAATCTGGTTCACAAAGCTACCTGGAGAGACTGAAGGAGGGATACACTTGCTAAAGTGGAAATATTTATGGCTCAACCAAAGAGGTCAGCAATTTGGTGCCCTGCAGATATTTTGGACTAGCATTTCTACAATCCTTGATGGGTAGTTATGACAGCTGGAACTTATTGATGGTACAGTCTACTTCAAACGACTAAGGAATTTTCTAAGTGGTGGTTGTGGTAAATTATGTCAGCATGTATGACAAATAAAAACAAGTATTGCAACCCCTAGTAATAGATTTATTTCAGTCTCAGTTTTCATGGATTGCAATCAACTTCCCTAGGCTCATGTTGGTGTTGTTATGTGTCATCAGGTTGTCTCCGGCCAATGGGGACCCTATGAATGAGAGATCTCCAGAAATTCCTGTCCTCATCAGCCCTGCTCAGCTCTTGCAAACACAAGTGTGGGTTTCTTTAGGGAGGCAATCTGTCTCACAGTTGGTCTTCCTACTTTCCTGCTGCTTTCAACTTTTTTCAGCATGATTGTATTTTCCAGATAATCTTGCTTTCTTGTGGTGTGCTCAAAGTAAGACAGCCTGAGCTTCATCGCTTTTGCCTCCAGAGACAGTTCAGGCTTGATTTGTTTTAGGACTCGTTTGTTTGTCTTTCTGTAGTCCAGGGACTGCAGTGGCTTAGTGGTTAAGACACTGAACTTGATGACTGGAAAGTCAGCAGTTCGAGACCCAGGTGCTGCACGGCGGAGTGAGCTCCCATCCCTGACATGGCTTCTGCCAACCTAGTAGAATGAAAGAAAGACACTGCAAGTAGATAAATAGGTACCACTTCAGTGGGAAGGTAAACAGTGCTCCATGCACTCTGGTGTCTAGGCATGCCCACCACATGTTCACAGAAACGTCTGCAGATGCAGACAGCGCTGGTTCTTTGGCTATAAACAGAGATGAGTACTGAACCCTAGAGTTGGATACGACTGGCTTTCAAGCAAGGACAACCTTTACCTAGTCCAGGTATTTGTAAAACTCTCCTCCACAACCTATTTTAAATAAGAAATTTTTTCCTATCAGTTCTCTTTACTGTCCAGCTTTCGCACCCATACATAGTGATTGGGAATGTAAGAATATGGATGATCGTTCAGCATCCTTATACCAGATGAGCTTTTCTAATCCTTTCATTGCTGGTCTTCTGAGCATAGCTGTCAAGTATCCCGTATTGGCCGGGAAAACCAATTATTTTACCCTCTTCCCTGCCGCCATCCCATATTAATTAGACTGCAATGCCCTATTGCCACCATTGGAGGGCAGCAAAGGATAAGCATACCTGTCAAGTATCCAGTATTTGCTGGGAAATTTCCCTTATTTCCAAATCCAAAACTTGACAGGTATGCTTCTGAGTCTCAGTCTTCTGATTTTAGTCTCTGTTTGGATTGATGATTGAACCAAGGCCTGGCCAAAAAAAAATTCACTATTTCAATTCCTTCATTGTCAACATTAAAGTTGTGTAGTTTGTCTAAAGTCATGGTTAGTTCTGTATTGACATATACTGTAGGATAAAGATTGAACAGAAATGAAATTTAAAAGCTACAATAGCATAATTGCACTATGCCAGTAATGAGCTTTGAGAATGTGGATGACACAAACATTCTGTTCATAGCTAAAATAGAGCTCTCAGTGTTGTAGAGAAAATAAATTCCAAAGGAACATCAGGAATGAGACAGCTGGAGTGGATTTTACCCAAAGATTTCAGAGTGGTTCAAAATAAAGACCCAGGATTTTTAGTTTACCATATTGATTAGCAATTTTCTTTATGATCTAGTAAATAATTAATTATATTGTGTATTCTAACCCGACTCTGGGCGGCTCACAACAAGTTACAACATACATAAAAAAAACAGTTGAGCCATTAAAAACCCAATATACCCATATGGGTCAATATTTTTGCACTTCAAAGACAGCCTAAACTAGACAGTTAATAAATTTAACCACGCCAGGATGTTTTGTAATTTATACTCTTAAAGCTCATTTCTGCTGTCAACAATTCTATTATCACTTTGAAATCTCATTTTCTGTTGGATCTTCACTCCAAAATGGATGCTTCTATGCAAATGTGTGGCTAAATATTTTCCGCCCACGAGTCTGAGAAAGTGGATTGTAATCTACGGAATCTGTCAGTCTTTAAGATGCCACAGTACTTTGGATTTCTTTTCTCTCTCTCTTCAATTTTAAACCACCAAAGCCATCTTTAATCATTAATGAGCATTTGAATTGCTGCCAATTTGAATTGTGTCAAGCAATGTTGCCTTGAGCAAAATCCGTGCTGGAAAGTGTTTGAAAGATGGTGTAAATATTGAAAGCTGGTGTAAATAAAATACAGTTCATTTGGGGTTCCATTCTTACGGTAACTACAACCAAGGATTTTACTATTGCATTGATTCTCGAGAGGGACAACAGCAACCCTGAAACGGGGGCAGACAGGGGGACAGTGGTAAGGGGATAGGCATGGAGAGCTAGAAGAAGAAGAAGGGCACACACAAGATCAGAGTAGGCATCCTCAGGCGCATGCTGATATATTGGGCAATCGGGCTTTGTCCCACCCCGCCCTCACCTCTGGTGCCCTGCGGCATCAATAGCAATATATGGGATTCACACAGAGACCCCCATATAGGCACCCTCACCACTCCCTGTCCAGCGCCTTCCCATGGTGCCCTGCACACCCCTGGGCATCCTTACATAGACTTTAATATTTATTTATTTATTTATTGACACAGGATCTACCTTTAGTCTGACCATATACATGGAGATCAAACTCTTATTTTCTTCCTGATGCTCCTACTCTGCCTAGTATATTTGTATGCTGGTAATGTTGAAGTGGCTTAGGGGTTACGACGCTGAGCTTGATGACCAAAAGGCCAGCAGGTCAGCATTTCAAAACCTGAATGCTGTGTGACAGAATGAGTTCCCATCTCTGTCCCAGCTCCTGCCAACCTAGCAGTTCGAAAGCAAAAAATTGCAAGCAGATAAATAGGTACTGCCTCGGCAGGAATGGTAACAGCATTCCCTGTGTTCCAGCATCTACTCATGACTGCCACATGACCATGGATGTGCCTGCAAATACAGACAGCAATGCCTCTTTGGCTGTAAACGGAGATGAGCAGCACCCAGTAGAGTTGGACACAACTGGCTTTTGACCAAGGGAGACCTTTTGTTGTTGAGTCCAACCCTTTGCACCCCCATGGACCACTGCACGCCAGGCAGCTGCTATCCTCCACCATATTCCGCAGCCCACTCAGCATTGTGTCAACAATGCCATCTAGCCACCTCATCCTCTGCTGCCTGTACCTAATGCTGTAGTTAGAACCAGACTTATGCCAAGTCCTGATCATGTCATGGTTCCCCATTGCATCATTGGGAAACCTATGGACTAGCCCAGGCCTTCGAAACCCATCACCTTCCAGATGTTGTATGGAGGCCATGAGAGTTGTAGTCTAACACAGGCATCATGATGACAGACAATGGCATTCTTTGAAAGCTGAACTTTCTCTGTTGACAGAGGGAAGGGTCAAGGCAGAACTTGGCTTCAGCCGTATTAAATTTCCCAACACATCTCTCCTCAGCACTTGCGGCGCCTATCCACCCCAGAGTTGTGTGTTTGGCCAAGTTCTTAATCTAGGAGCTTTTCTAGGTAAGCTTGGTCTTTTGTTTTGTCTTTTTTCCTTTTTGGGTACCAGACACTCCATCTGTGTCCCTGTTTAACATGGGACAATCGGCCTGAACTTCTCAGGCTGTAGGAAATAATTGATTTAAAAAATGCAAGTCTTCTGGGCTCAGTAATTTAACTGACTGAATTTAAGGTGATGTCTCTCACAGGTGTGGTGATCTGCTACCTAAGGTACCAACAGGTGCGAGACTATGGCTGTCAGTCCTGCTTAAATCTAGCTGGGCTTGTGATGGGCTTCCTGTGTGCCCTTGGTGCATCTCTTGTAGGCAACTTCCAGGTAAGGTATGACTGGAAACTGGGGACACACAGCAACTTGTTTGATGAGATAGATTTTAAGCTGCCATTTTCTCTGCTTAAATTGTGCAAAAATGACATTGTTGGGGAGGAATGTTCCAGAATCTGATCTGTCCTCTTTCTTCTGCCCCAACAGCAATATAACCAACTGGAAACCCATTTTATTGGGGCCTTCCTTGCTTTTGTGGTAGGCATCATTTATTTCTGGATCCAGACATTTCTGACGGAACAAGTGAGGCCAAGACACGGAGGACTGTGGATTGGGCCTCTTCGGTTTTCCCTCAGCTTTTGTGGCACTGCCTTCCTCATTGCCAGTATCCTCAAAGTTGCATCTATAGAAATATGGGAAGCTGGATTTAGGGGTGGGAATAGGATCTGTAGACTTCATGAAGGTGCTCAAGTGAAGAACATAACATACAGTACATGGAATTTTAACTTACCACTGCATGTGCATAAGTTGTTGGTTAGAGGAGCTGCCAACATTCATGGGATTTTCCCTCAAAGTTTTGTCATCCAGGTGCTTTTAGAACTGAGGAAGATAAATATCCCGGCATTGAGTGTTCCCAAAGAATTTAAACACTCTTAATGTTCATGAAGTAAGCAAGTATAGCTCAGGAAGCTAACGAACTTTGCTCTGGGAGTCAGGTGCTGGGAGATTGAAAGGCCAGAGAGAGGGCCAACTATGATCACCTGGACCATGTATGGCTGATGGGATTTTATGCCCTGCCACTAATAGGGGCTTGGGCAAGCTGCTTGGGCCCAAAGCCCTGCTGGTGCAGAACTGGTAAACCATTTCTCAGCCCTCTAGATCAGTGGTTCCCAACATGGAGCCCATTCCCCACAGGGGAACTTCAATTCCCGAAGCCTAAGTCAGTACATTGGCTGATCATTGCTTTGGGGAATTGACTTAGGCTTCTGGGAATTGAAGTCCCAAAATCAAAGGTTGGGAAACACCGTTCTAGACCTAGAAAACTCCAGGAGGGTTGCCATAAGTCAAAATTGACTTGAGATCAAACCATTGTAATGTAGACCACAGGCAACCCAAAATCTGGGCCCTCTCCAAGCCTGTTGTTAGGGTGTAGTATGTTTGGGGACATGCCAAGCATCCTGACTTGTTCACGAGTTCTATTTTCCCATTACCTCTGACTTAAATGGGATGAAACAGGGTGGAGAATAAAGTTTATTGAAGAGGTCTTCCCGAAGAAGCCAACCCTAGATGCTTGCTATCATTGTCTAGATCTATTTTGAGATTACCAAACAAAGACTGATCCTTCTCTCCTTAACCTTTAAACACAGCAGTTACACTTTTCTTTTTGAGACTAGATTCGGAGTCAGCCTACTGTGAATGGGCCTTGGCCATGGACCTGTTCTTACTCTTTGGCCTCTTTGCAGTGGATTTCTGGCACATAGGAACCTGCTCAGTCCATGTGTACCATCAACGGGCAGATCAGGAGATCCAAGATATGCAGGCATCAACGCAAGCATCAACGCAAACTCTCTCTCTCTGCTAACTCTGTGAGGTGGGATGCCTCTCTGCTACTCTGTTCTAAAGAGATGGATTTCCAGGACAACTTCTTGCAGTGGGAACAATCACACCAGCCCAGCGATGTGCCACTGTCAGGAAGACAGTTCCAGCTTTCCATTATGATGGAAAATGAAGTGGAAACCCTTGCCAAATGACTGGCCATGTACTCTTGCCACCCTGGGGAAATTCTTCCCAGTTGTGATTCTTCATTTTGGACCCAGCTCATTCTACTAGGGAGCAGCAATAAGCCCAATGTTCAACCATGTCCTTCTCTGGTACTAGTTTTTTTTTTTTTTTTTTTGCTTTCCCTCACAGAAGGAAACACCAGCCATGTCTTTGTAAATTCAACATCTTTAAGTATTTATTTTCTCCCACTATCCTCCTAATGGTGTTAAAAAAGTAAGGAGCCTTCTTGCCATTGGTTGTTTTACCCCCTTTAACATCACTGCATGAAATCCAAGGCAGGAAAGGGATTCCATTTGCAACTCTTGTGCAAGCACAATCTGATGTGGCTGCCCTGGTAGGACCAGCTGTTGTTTTTTACCTTATGGATGGGCTTAGTAACTCTGCCATTGCTTTTTACCTCATGGATGGGCTTAGTGCCTCATGGATGGGCTTAGTACCTCATGGATGGGCTTAGCAACTATGCAGTTGCTTTTTACTTCATAGATGGGCTTAGTAACTCAGTAGCCTCAGTTGCATTTTGGGTTATTCTAATCTGTGATCTTCTTCAGGAAGGGAAATGTGACGAACAAGAAGACTAAACTTCTCATAGCCTGATTTGGTGTTACATTTGATGACAGTTAGTTAGTCATGTTTTATATCAGTTTAAGTCAGGAGTTCTCAACCTTTTTAAGCCGGAGGCCAGGTCACAGTCCCTCAGACAGCTTCGGGGGCTGGAAGGCCATTTTACCCTTCCTCCACCACATGGCACTTCCTGGTGTGATGGAGGCAGTGGTGGGCCACATGAAATGGTGCCGCAGGCAACAGGTTGAGAATCCCTGGTTGAAGTCATAATCCAGTGTAATGGCTGCATCTTTCTATCTCACCCTTTAGGCCCATACAAACATGCAGTGCTGCTAGTTGAAGCTGTCATGTGGAATAATAATTATTTTGTGCCGTGAAGACTCATCTTCCCAAAGTCCAACTCCTTTCACATATATTTCCCAGTCACTCAGATACATATGGATCCATTTCCCCCCCTTCATGTTTTAGCAGTGCAAACTCCCAAATTCCTTGTGTGTGTCCTCTGGTAAAAAAATAGTTCTATACAATCTTCCTTTGTTTTTCCTTCTCTACAAAGGACAGAGCTGCATTATCCTACTGAAGGAAGAATTATTCTGTTCTAATACTCTCCATTACAAGGCCACATTGGGACTTTGCTCAAGCAAATGAAAAATAAGCAATTCTAGCTCAGATTTTAACTATTTTTCATAAGAGGATTCCCCCCGCCCCCCGGGCAATCTCATGTACTGTATTTTGTGGGAGAATTAATAAACTAAAGCGTTCTGATTGCTACCCAATCCAGAGGAAAGTGCATTTTCTTGTCAAAGATAGGTATGGTAAGTGTCATGGGAATTTAGCCATTACTACGTTATATGCAGAATCAATCTATATCTAATGTACTTTTTGGAATGCAGGCTGCAAAGAAGGTAAGGAAACAATGTCTTTCAGAGATAATAGCACTAAAACTAATTTTGCAGTTTTTCTGGAGAGATTTCGGGGGGTTGGTGGGATTAGAAGATTTTTGCCTTACAAGGAACTCTAGAAAGGGTCTGACTGCAATTTGTAATAGCTAGGAATGTGCAAAATGGTGCTGTCTTTGTACTCTAGGTCTTAAATGCCTACACCATGACAAAATGCCCATCTTTGCTTCCCACTCTGGCACATATGCTGTGTGTGTTTTCATATCAGAGATTACTCTGGGTTGAAAGGATTTTTGCAGGGGATGCTTCACTTTTATACTTTATCTGTACAGTAAAACCTTGCATAAAGTGCGCCTCGCTTAGAGACTAACTCAAAGTGCAGAGTTTTCTCTGAATGGCCGCCTCGCTTAACAACTAAAACCAACCAAAAACTCGCTTATCAACTACATTGGGGTTTGCAATCCCCCCCCCCCCCGAAGTCACAATTGGTCATTTACAATGGTGTTTTACTTAAAGAGCAAACTCATTTAAAGAGCAATCCTGTGGAACACATTATGCTCTTTAAGTGAGGTACCACTGTACTTGTTTCAATACCTGTGGAGTGCCACTCAATTCTCTTACATGCTCACAAAATCTTGAACCCATTCAGACTGCAGAAATAACACAAAGTAATCTCCCCCCCACACACACACACACAGCATTTCCGCATCAGTTAAGAAATACTCCCCCCCCAATCTATTTTGCCCAGGCCCACTCACTAAAGCAAGGCCCAGATGCCCAGCAATGGTGCTTCTTTGAACCACCCATTCTACCATTACTCTTGACATCTATCAAGCCAATGAAAGTGAACACCCCATCCTCCGCTAAACACCCCCCCACGTGGTTGAGCAGAAATGACACTTGGTAGAACTCTACCGCAAGGGAACATTTGAGTGATTGTATTTTGTATTTTTCTGAGCAATAATTAGACCCCAAAGATGACAGGACATAGGAGAGGCTGGAACAATCAGATGGAGGGGCAGGGAGGAGACGGTGTATGGTATGTGTATGGGCATGACAAGGCTGGATTCTCAAAAGAGAGAGGGGATAGGCAGACGCAAGGCCAGAATAGGGGGTGATATGGGGGGGGGGAGCTACATACAAGTTTATCTCCTGTTCATGTGCATGCCTGCATGCGCCATCACCCACCCACTGTGCCATCCCTCCCAATTTTAAAGAAGAGTCAGGGAAGGGAAAATGGGAGAAAGAAGAAGGGTTGTTTTCCAACAGAGATACATTCTACTGTACTTGGTTTTTTCATTTGCACAATCAAAACCTGGATTTGCTGAAGTCCATTATCTTCAAATGTGCTGCTACCCCCCAGTCCTTCCTATTCCCTGCTACTTAGGTCTGCGAATGGCACATATGATCTGAAAGGACTCTTGCACCCAGATGTTGTTCAGGTTTGCACCAATGTTTAGGCAAGTCTCCAGGGCTCTTCTTTAAGACCACACTATATAGTTGAGTGATTCCTCTTCTTCTCCAACATGTACACGCACATACCCCAGACTGCCTTTTGCATGTGGATTTAAGAGCCTTAGGGAAATATGAAGTGAAGGTAGAGGGGCCTGTGTACTCGCCGTAGGGAGCCCTTTTGAAAGGGCTGCTAAAATACATGAGACAGAGCCAGTTAGAACTTAAAAGATCATTAGTAAAGGTAAAAGTAAAGGTCTCCCTTGCTTGAAAGTCAATCATGTCCAACTCTAGGGTGAGGTCCTCATCTCCGTTTATAGCCAAAGAGCCACTGCTGTCTGCATCTGAATCTGCAGACATTTCCATGGCCATATGGCAGGCATGACTAGATACCTGAGTGCACAGAACACTACCTTTCCCTCCAAAGCAGTACCTATTTATCTACTTGCAATTCCTTACTTTTGAACTGCTAGTTTGGCAGGAGCTGTGACAGGCAACAGGAGCTCACTCTGTTGCACAGCATTTGGGTCTTGAACGGCTGGCTTGCCGATCTTCCAGTCATAAAGCTCAGCCTCTTAACCACTAAGCCACCGTAGCCCCAGATCATTATGAGCAAGTAAATGAGAATCCTTTCAAATGTTGCTAAAAAGTTTTGAATGCTGAACTGATAGCCATTCCGACTAGAGGTGGTGGTATTTATAGCCCCACACTTTCTAGGGGGTGACTCTTCACCACCAGTTGGAATGTTACTAAAATACTGCTTTTTTCCTTTCAAAAAATTGTAATTGCCTGCATAGAACAATGATTTGCCTTCACTGTGGACAGCAGATTTCAGTTTTAAATCTGCTTTTGCTCTTTCCCTAATCAGTACTTTGAACGACAATAAAATTTATAACCTTTGGAATGGATGTACAGTACATTATGTTAGTCATTCAGTTAATACTGTGTGTGCGGTTATCCCCTCAAAACGTGAAAAACCAATTCTACAAACTACTGTATTAAAAGGAAACTATTCAATGGACAAAGATGTGCTAATATTTGGGATTGCCCGTTTCCCAGCCCTGAGTAGCATTTTGCCATTTTCTGCTGATTTCTATTCTCATACAGTATTATATTATCTGTTTAGGAGATTAAACTCTTTGAAGCATGGTTCACATCGCTAGCATTTGCTTTTATGTAAGTTTATTTCTTAGGATGCTTAAAAATGTAAGATAAGCAACATTGAATCAGGCCAAAAGCTGACTTAATTCAGCACTCTGTTTCCACAATAATCAAATGGTTTAGGGCAGCGTTTTCTAACGTGGAGCACAGACCCCACAAGGGGACTTTAATTCCCAGAAGCCTAAGTCAGTAAATTGGCTGATCAGTACTTTGGGGAATTGACTTAGGCTTCTGGGACTTGAAGTCCAAAAACCAAAGGTATAGGGCAGGGGTTCTCAACCTACGGCTTGGGGGACAGATGTGGCCCATGACACCATTTCATGTTGGGGTCCCCACTGCCTCCGCCACACCTGGAAGTACCATGTGTGGCAGGCAGGGCAAAATGACTGTCCAGCCCCCAAAGCTGTCTGAGGGAATATGACTTGGCCCTCAGCTTGAAAAGGTTGAGAACCCCTGGTATAAGAGGAATCTTGCAATGTGATTGTAAAAGCACCATCCTGCTCATGGCCCCAGCTACTGATATATCATGGAGATACTACTGGAGGGAATATATTATCCATTGTGAGCAGTAGCCACTGAAAATGCCATCCTCCAGGAATTTATCCCATCCTTTTTTTTAAAGATGCCATCACTACATAGCAAATTCCACAACTGTTCCACTGCATGAATGAAGTACTTGATTTTATTTGTCCTGAATTTTTGTTTTGTAGCTGTGCTTCCAGGCAAAGGGCTCCCAGAAATGTGCAGCAATCCCATTTTTCCATCCTAAATGGATTTGATGTGGTAAGAAGACAGATGGAAGGTAATGATGACAAAAACAAGCATGGTTACAAAATGGAAAAAATGTGGCTATGCTGACCAGAGATAAGAAAGACTTGAGTTTTTATGACTCAAAACTCCTAGTACACCAGAGCTAAAATAATAATCTCTGCTCATATCTGGTCTTACCTTTCTCTGAAATTTCATGAATGACACAGGGCACAGTAAATGCTGGGCCTAGAGGTGTCCTCTATTTGCATTTAACTGGGGCAAAGAAAATCTTCATTCATCAAAAACACAGGCTGGGAGAAGAACCAAAACTACAAATAAAATATGTTGTTATCCGTAGTGCAAATTTTACAGTTTCTCATATTGACTGTTCTCTGGCCACCTGCTTGCCAATTTCAGAAATTCTATCTCAACATTTGATTTTTTTATAGTTAATAATTATTACTGATTGTTTATGACATATTTTCCATCTTCTCTTTTAATCTACAAAATCCAGTTCTCAGGAAATTGCTTTTACATGATAACAACAGAAATTGGATTTTAATATTCATGCCCATCTACGGGTAATATTTAATTTAATGCACTGGGGTAGAATTTTCAAACATCTGGGGTTTAAATAAAGCGTTTATTTAGAATTCTGCTGGATATTTTAAAATTTTACCTAACCTGGAATTATTATTTTTTTTAAAAAAAAACTGCTTAGTTTCTCAAAATAGAAAAATTTTAAAAACCAGAGAAATAGAAGGGGGATGGAAAGTCTTTAATTTCTCTTCTACAACAAGAAATTCTTTGACTAGCTCTGTCTCACAATTTTAGCTAATGCTGCTGTGGGTCTGTAAAGAGGCAGGTCCCTTACAGACCACAGAAAGAAAATTAGGAAATAGAGGGTATTTTGAGGCATGGACCAAGCTGAAAACAGGAGGAGGTCTGCGAAATGGGCTCACATAAATACATACTCCCCTCTCCCGCAAATAAATCAGACTTAAATCCCCAACAATCCACCGGCTCCTGCCCGGTTTCTCCTCCACTTTCAGTTTGTTTCTGTTGTGTTATTTCCCTCAGTCCTCCATCTTTTTCTTTGATTCTGTTTCCATTTTTTAATGTTCTGTTCCCCCACCCCCTTTTGTTCTTCCATGGAATTGTTTTGTTTTTCTGGGGTTTTGTTGTCCTTGTTGCTGTTTAACTATTTACAAGTTCACAGTATGGGCTGCTCCCAAGATGGCAACTTCCCGTCCTGGGGCAAGATGGGTTTGTTATAGTCGGATCAATCCCCACCTTCTGCCCTGGCCCTTATGTGTATCTCTGGTGGGGCCTTGACCCATCCATGGGGTTCATGGACAGCTTCTGTCCTTCTGGGGCAGCTCGACCGCTATGTCCAGTGGTGGGGAGCTGGCTTCTTTTGGCTGCTCCCCCCACCCAGCTGTTCCTGTGCTGCCCGGCTACCCCATACGTCATGGCTGCTGTGGGGACGAGGGGGGTGCGGGCGGGGGTGGGGGTGGTTGCTGGAATTGAGTCCCGTTGGATGAGACAAGCTTCTTGTCCTTAGAGCCACGTCGATGGTGTTCGGACGAAACATCAGATTCAGAGCGCCGAGACGGTTGGCAACTGCGGGTGGGGGTGCCAGGCAAACGGGATTGCTGTCCATTCTTCTCATCTGAAAGTGAAGGTGAGTTGACATTTCAGGTAAATTTCACCATTAGGTGCTCCCTTGACACCAATCTCTGAACCCATGCTGGATGGGAGATTTTAGGAATGGAGTTCTAGAAGGTAATTTTTCCGTATTCGCCTCCAAACATTGATGTTTCAGTAATGTTGCTTTTCTCCTTTCTGTGTTATAGGGATAACTATGACACAGAAGAGCCCTGGTGGCGCAGTGTTTAAACTGCATAAAATGAGTACCCAGCATTGTTGAGGGCAAAATGCTAATTAACTTGGAACTGCTGAGCGCTAAGCTCATTGTCAGCTGCAACTCGTGAAGCAGGAAAAATGCCACTGGCGTGAATTGGTTAAAGGTGGATCCTAGCTTGCCATGAAGGGACCCACACATTATGATCCACAGAGCCATCTCCTGCGGCACATATGAAATGAGACATGCAGGATTTAACACCGGGACTGCAATGGACTGCCACAGCCTTGTGGATATTGTCAAGGTGTGCCTTCATAGCCAGTCCATCTGGCATGACCTCTTCCACCTCCATGACCATTGGGAATCAGAATGGTTCCTCCTCTGTTCATTTTGCCATTTGGTCCAAAATATGTTACCAGTGGCATTTCCTCCACTGAGGGGCACCATCATCCCATCTGAAGGGGCTAATCCGCCTGTAGCCATTGGCCTTTCAGGAGTCAGGTTATTTACTGCCACCCAACACTCGGCGTTGAGTCGCTGGCTGTACGGTGTACTCCATTTCTTTAACAGGATGTCTGGCCAGACAAGCACTATGGGGTTTCCTCTGAATTAGGTAGCAATCTTGCAATTCAAGATTAAAATATACCAAATAGAGTCCCTGATTAATCTCTTATAGTAAACACAAACATGTGCATGTATTCACACACATACCCAATAACATTAGATATACTGTAGCATATTTTTCCAGTATGAGGCTGGATACAATTCCCCGGTCCCTCCTACTAGCACTCCCTGGACCTGTGACGATGAACTTTGGCACTACAGGTGTTTTTGGACTTCAATGACCAGAAGCTCAAGTCAGCACTTCTGCTGATCAGGGCTTCTGGGAATTGAAGTTCAAGAACACCTGAAGTGCCAAGGTTGGCCACCCCTGCCCTAGGTCCTAGGACTATACTGGCTGAGAAAATGTAGGACAGGGGTTCTCAACCTTTTTAAGCTGTGGGGTGAGTCACGCTCCCTCAGACAGCTGGGCGGGTCAGACTGGTTGTTTCCTCACCATAAACGCTGCCATAAAATGCATCCGTTGCTGTCGTAAATGCATTTACGACAGCCATAAGTGCAGTTGCAGCTGTCGTAAACACATTTACGACAGTCATAAATGCGGACGTGGCTGTTTCTGGCAGTGGTGGAAACAAGGGCAGCGGAGCACATGAAATAGTGCTGAGGGCTGTAGGTTGAGAACCCCTGATGTAGGAGGTTAGTTTACCCAAAGATACCTTTTGCAACTGCAATCTCTATGGAGTATTTGATGTAGCCCAATTTATCCAGTTCCTCTCTCTGATCCCAATTAAGCGATCTGTACTAGAAACTATAATCATATCTTGTGGTAGCAAAATTCTGATACTTAAGGGGATTCTGGAACGTTTACGCCAAAAATACATTCCCTCACCTCAAAGTCCTGATGTGCAATATCACTGAACAGGTAGAGAAAACTGTGTAAGAGTGTTTCTTGTAAAACAAGAGGTGGGGAAACATGCCACTTCTTAAAATGCCTTTTCTGAAATGGGACCGGGGTGGGGGGGAGAAATCTTGTTACAGTGCCTCTCAGAAAAACAGGGACAAACGGCTCTCAGCGAAGTGTATTGGATAAGAGAAGATACAGCACTAGGCTTACCTGCGAGAGCTTGCACAGATGGCTGGTCATGTGTGCTGAGCAGTTGCGCCTGAATCGTTTCCACAACCCGCTTAAACCGGCGACTGGGACCTAAGCAGGCACACGTAAACATACAGATCAGGAAGGAAATTGAATGTCCAGGGATGGATCCCAGAAAGAGGAGATTTGATGGGGGCTGATACTGTTAGGCCCTCAACTGGGTTTGTGTCTCTCCAAGCCAGCCCACTGCTGATATCCAGTCTTACATGTCCTAGTCTGCTAGATATGAGCAAGAAGGAACGTCATGCAGGAAAATACACGGAGAGGTGGGGCAGGCTAGCTGAGGAGGGATGGGGGATCCATGTCTCTGCATGGAAATATACCTCTCAATTTTTCCTTTGTTATTCACCAGTTGGTTGTTAACCCTGGAGGGCTTATTGACAAAGCTTCTGTAGGCTGAAGAGTAGAGATTTAACTCATGGCCAAAAGAGAACATATCCCAAGGAAACAAGCAAGTTCAAGTGACAAGGGTAACAATCAGGAAATCACTTGAGCAAACGAGTCAGTCTTTCATTGACAACAGAAACACTGTCCCACTAGGAACCTGTCTGATTTCAATGAGGAAAACATTCTCCCCAGTTGGCACCATATGGGAGAATGGCCTCTTCTACATTACAACCACATTCATCATTAGGCCATAGTGCAATAAGCAAGTTCTTTCCCTCTGAGTGGACGTATCAAAGCTCTCTGTACAGATATACCTCTAAATTTCTCAATGAAGTATTACTTCTGTTGTCAACCCCAAGGAACAGCTAATAAAGGTGTTTTTTTTTAAAAAAAAAAATAGCTTTCTGCTTTGTCCTGAAGGTAGGGTTAGATTTGAAGATGGGAGGCATGCAGGTAGAGAGAGGCAAGTTACTGGGCCCAATATAACAGCCATCGGGTGAGAAGAACAACTAGAAACCTGTTTTGCTTTGATTTGCTAAAGTTACAGTATCTCTATGAAATATTTGTTCATACTATGGCCATATCCCCACCACCAGACTTAAATGGTTTTAACTGCAAGTCTTCAGGGAAATTTAGGTCCATAAAGGAAGCCACACATCTCCATAATCATGGTGGCTGGGAGATATAAAACACAAAAGCCAACAAAACTCTGTTCCCAAGAAATCTTCAGAACAGTAGCACAGGAGGGGTTATACCAGCAAAGGCTTGACACCCCAGCTGGTCTCCGACTTAAATTCCCCGTAGCCCTGATTTCTGTGTGTTCTGACTTGGGCTTCTGGGAACTGAAGTCCAAGAACAGTTGGAGTGCCAAGGTTAGCCACCTCTGGGTTATACTATCTGTCAGAGGGAGAAATTAAAACTAAACAGTGTTTTTAATGAAAGCCTAGGACCGTGATGGTGAACCTTGGCAATCCAGATGTTCTTGGACTTCAATTACCAGAAGCTCAAATCAGCACTCCTGCTGACCAGGGCTTACAGGAACTGGAGTTCAAGAACACCTGGAGTGCCAAGGTTGGTCATTACGGGCCTAGGACCTACATTTCTACGTGCTTTATTATCTAGCTCTGATCTCTGGCCATCACTGCATCCACTCACAGTGTGAAGGGGGAAAACCCCAAGCACACAGTGCAAAACATCTCAAGGGGGCTGAGAGGCAATTTGATCTTTCTACCTGGGAAGGTCCAACCAACTTGACGAAGGCCAAATGCCAATCCATGGGAGGATTCCAGGGCACCCACCTGAGATGAGGGTGAAGGTGACCGAGTAGATCCCGCTGTCCTTGTGCGCCTCCCCACCCTCGGAGTAGCTGATGTCAACTTGGAACTTGATAGGTTTCTGGAAGACGGAAGGGCCACCTGACGACTTATATTCGGCCCGGAAGCTTGTTTGGGAAACAACACTGTGACTCAGGCTGGGGATCTACGGAGGTGAAGGCAGGCAGGAGAAGTCAACTCACCGGGCATTTGATGGAAGGGAGATCCTTTCCATCTACCCAAACATCACTATCTTCAGCAGACCTTGGCTATGTAAGCCTACAATCCCCAGTGGCCCTTGCTGAATGGAAGATGCTGAGAGTTGTAATCTGAAATCCCAACACTTCCAAGTCCTGACCTTTAACGCTCAGTAGGCCTGATCCTACTGACTTTCTTTATAACATTCTTCGGTAATCTCTCCCGAGCCTCCCGAACACATGTTCCTTTACTTACTGGTGCTCAGCACTCACCGAGAGGAAAGCGTGTACAATATCAGCCTTGATGGAACTCAGGGGCTTATCTTTGATGACCACAAAAATCTGTTCCTCTTTGTCTAGGTTGATAAAATTCCCAAACCAGGATTTCTTGGCTAGCCTGAAAGGAGGAAAACAAATGAGAGAGGCTGTGATAGTTTGCAAAGAGACATGGCAGAGAAGACTTGGTGATGTAAAGCTTATTATCAGAGATAACATCAAAACTGCATACGATAAAGCCTGGAAATGCTATCTCTCCCTTAACATTGGCTGGGCAACCTAGCCCAGGGGTTTCTGGGAGCTGTAGTCCAAATAAGGAACCTTCCCAAGCTCTGCCAGCAGGTTATTATAAGACAGGGATGGCGAACCTTTTAGAGACAGAGTGCCCAAGCAGAGGGGAATGGTGAACTCCGTGCTGGGGGAGGGACGAAGCACTCCCATTGGGCTGCTGGGCAGAGGAGAGAGGCAAACTCTGTGCTGGGGGAGGGAGGAAATGCTACCATTGGGTTGCTGGGCAGAGTGAATTCTTTGCTGGGGAAGGGAGGAAGTGCTCCCATTGGGCTGCTGGGCAGAGGGGTGGGGCAAACTCTCTGTTGGGGCGACAGTGTGCATGTCCAGATAGGGCTGTGAGTGCCACCTGTGGCATGCGTGCCATAGGTTCACCACCACTGCTATAAACCATATTGCAAAATACAAACAGCCATGATAAGCACAATCATCGAGGTGGTAGAAAAGACACTCCTTTCCCCATATTAGCAATCACACATTTATTATCTGGAAAATTAATTGTTTTTTTAAAAAAACTAGCAAGTGAAGGAAAGCATCTAAACTTTCTTTCTTGGTATCACTACCTTCTGATACTCACTCTGGGGATGACTCTGGAGTAAGACTGGACATTTCCTCTGGTGTGGGAACTGCAAAAGCAAAAAACAGAAAAGGAACATACTTGGCCCCCACACTCCATCTTCCCCTCCCAAGCAGAAACTGCTACCAGGTGGCAATGGAGAGGGCCATAAAAACTGCACGCTCTTGCTACAGGAAGGACTTGTCTTTTCTATGGTCAAAGTCCCAGATTCATTCTCAGCCATCACTAGCAAGGGATATGAAGTGCCTTCTGTTAGTAACCATACAGAGGGGCTACCAATCATTTCTGTAGACCAGGGTTTCGCAACCTTGGTACTCCAGTGTTCTTGGACTCCAATTACCAGAAGCCCAAGTCAGCACACCTGCTGATCTGGGCTCGTGGGAATTGAAGTCCAAAAACATCTGGGTGCCCAAGGTTGAGAAACCCTGCTGTAGACAATAAATGAGCTAGATAGGGCAGTAGCCCTGCACTGATACTTCACATGCTCAAGTACTCCTGTAGACTCATCTAGAACTCTACCAGGCTGGGCAATATGGGCAGGTCTAGGGCCCAATTTTTCACATCCATCACATTGTGGCACCTTAAAGACTAACTGCTGTATTTTAATGTTAGCTTTTTGGATCATGTCCACTTCATCAGACATAAGAGTGAGATTTCATGGCATCAATTTATACACATCAGGTACAGAGATACAGAATGGCTGGTTAGCACAGGGGTATATAAATCAATGTGGCTTTTTACAACTGGTAATAGCAGAAGATCCCTGATTGGTTTTCAGATTTGCTGTGAAGTTTGGCCCTGTTGAGTTGCAAATGGTTAGTAGATAGATGCAAGACAAATATTGTGGTATTACACATTTGCTAATGACTTTACCCTTCAGACCTAGCATCTATTCACCATGCTGTGTGAAAGTAGACAATGGTGCAGAGCACCAAATCCTTCGCTTGTTCTGTGAGGTAAAGTGAAGCTATGGATGAGAGTCACTGACCATCCTTCTCTAGTTTGTTTTGTTTATTCTCTGATATGCATTTCAAATGTGAGCTTTCGTTGGTCAAGTCCACTCTGTCAGACATAAGAGTGAGCATTAATTTATACATATCAGGGTGAGGGACACAAGGCGACTTCTTCTTCAAGTGCCGTATCCGATTCTGAATATTGATGATCAGCCATGACGATTGTCCTAGGAACAATATAGTGCAGTGGTCTTCCACTTGCCTTCCGCATCGCAGCATGACACCTGTACCTGTACTGACCCGGTTCCGTGAGTCACTTTCTAGTCCTGAACCCTTTTGGCACGCAAAGTCCTCCTCTGCCCCAGGCCATTATTAATGAAGCTGCTTCCCTCCATCAAGATGGACTCAAGTGGGACTTAATCACCCTTCCTCATGGACTTCACCATTCACACAATGGTTGGTATAAAAGATAAAGTTGCAAATCAGGGTGTGGCTTTTTACACCTGAAGATCCTTGATTCAGTTTTTTTTTTTTTTTTTTTGCTATAATAAAGGGATCTAGTGGGACTGCAGTGGCTCAAGTGGCTAAGACGCAGACTGGGAGGCAGGAGGTCAGCAGTTCGATTCCCGAGTACTGTACTGCAGGATGGAGTGAGCTCCCGTCTTTGTCCCAGCTCCTGCCAACTTAGCAGTTTGAAAGCAGGAAATTGCAAGTACAGTAGAACCCCGTATAACAAAAAAACTCAATTCCACAGAGCTCTTCATTATACAATTTTTTCGTTATGTGAAGCGCTACTGTGATATCCCGCATAACATTTTTTCATTATGCGGGGTATACCTCACCTAATGAAAACCCCATAAAACAAAAAAAGTTCATTATATGGGGTTTCGTAATGCAAGGTATACCCCTCATAATGAAAAATTTCATTATGCGGGGTATCGCTGTTAGCGCAAAAACGCCTTGTACAAATTTTTTGTTATACGAGCCATTCGTTATATGGGGTTTCACTGTAGATAAATAGGGACCAGTTTGGTGGGAAGGTAAACAGCGTTCCGTGCTCTCCGGTGTCTAGTCATGCTTGCCACATGACCACGGAAATGTCTGCAGAAGCAGACAGTGCTGGCTCCTCGGCTTTGAAACAGAGATGAACCCTAGAGTCGGATACGACTGGCTTTCAAGCAAGGGAAACCTTTAACTTTACTAATAAAGGGATCAACCTTTGTCTTGTTTCGAGGACAGAGGTGACTGGATCCAACCTTTGGGGCTTGATCCCCCCCCCCAAAAAACAACAACATCCTGCCCCCCCCGACCACCCACTTACCTTGCAGTTTCCGGCGGTGGAAGCGTGGGGAGCCAAGGAAGCTGTTCTTGATGGAGTTGAGCCGGGTCTTCCAGGCCACGCCGGCCACACCGGGGCTGCTGGGGGGCGTCCCGCCGGGGGTGCCGCTGGGGCTGTCTTTGGGCGTGTGCACGGGGGTGCCGAGCGGAGTGGGGAGGGGGCTTCCCCGAGGGGAGGGGTGGGGGGTGACCTGCGGCACAGATTTGGGTGGGGGTTTAGTCGAGGGGAAAAAGCCACGGGGGGAGGAAGAAGGTGGTGGGGAGGGGGAGTTGGGGGGCAGGGGGAAAGGGGCCGAGCACCGGCTTTGCAGGGCCCTCCGCTCCCCTGCGGGGCTGACCTTGGCTGGCAGCGTCTGGGTCTTCGCTGGGGCAGGGGGAGGCGATGGGAGAGAGAAGCTGAAGATGGGGCTCTGGGGAGGGGGAGAAGCAGGGGAGGAGGAGGAGGTGGGAGGGAGAGAAAGGTGAGGGGGGAGAGCCGTGAGATGGGGGTGAGTCATGGCAGGTGACCGTCCCACAGCCTGGTCTCTGAGGGCCCCCCAGAACTTGAGTTTGATGTTCTCCACACATGTGGGGACCAACCTGCCCCATCTGGCCCACCCCAAGTCATGTGAACACCTCCACATCTGCTTGCTTTCCATCCTCCTGGCCTGCCTCACCCTTGCCCCCTTCCCACCTTTGGTACCCCTTGCCCTGATCCGGGAAAGGCTTCCCAGTATACAAGAGCCCAGGTGCTCCTCTGCCAGTGTTGACCCTATCCTAGGCTCTTTTGGCTCTACAAGCCTATGGCTGCCTTTGGTGCTATGAAACATGACATTTAGCACACGGTGGTGTTCCACAATGGACCTTTGTTTGTGAATGAAGGAGGTTAGAAAGCAGGTTGACTTTTTCTTCTGCATTAGGGTCCCAATTCAAAGAAATTCCAATGTCAGGGGCTCCCAACCTACGGCACATGGGCTGGATGTGGCCCACGGCACCATTTCATGTAGCCACCCCACCGCCTCTGCCGCACCCGGAAGTGCCATGTGTGGTTCATTTTTAATATACAGTCCCCCCATCATGCAGGCAGGGCAAAATGGCTGTCCGCCCCCCCCCCCCACCAGTAGCTGTCTGAGGGACCATGACCCGATCCTCAGCTTGAAAAGGTTGGGAACCCCTGTGCTAAGTCAACAGCCAACACGTGACTTTGCTGGCTGGAGGATGCTGGAACATCCTAAACATCGATCAGAAATCCATCATCCCATTAGTGATGTCACTGCCATCTTCTTCTCCTCCTTAAAAAGCACCAAAACACATCCTAGCCAATCAAATGCTCAGCCTCTGACTTCCTTTGGTCCATCACCTACTCTTTTCGCTGCTATGAAGTACCGTGTTTGAAACCAACCGGCTCTAACTATGCTCCTGCCCAGTTTCAAGACTTAACTTTTGTTCCCCAAAACACTGGAAGCTGAGATTGAGCCCATTGCTGGAATAAAAGACCACATAGGACTCCCACATCCAGTAGGAACCTTACTGTGGTCCTGCTACTTTTAACACATCGACTGCTTAAGTTAATGAGTCTCTCTAGGGTGCAGGTAAGTGTCACAATGTTTTTTTGAACCCTAGATCCCCAGTAACCAAAGCATAGCATCTCCTTCTCTCCCAAAAGAAAGTTCTCTTTCATCCCCCCCCCCCCTGTACCTTTTCACTATTCTATAAATTGTGGCAGTGCTGTTCTGCCAGTAACAACATATGGGGAAGAAGAGGCCACAAAAACTACCTGGGGGTACAAATGCAGAAAGGGAGACAGGTATTCCCCACCCCATCCCTAATTTTTTGTCCTACCACCTGATATTGAGACACCTCTCTTGCACTTTCTACATCACCAAAGGTCCCGTACACATATATTCCCATATTATTCACCCTGTGTATCTCACATTTTTTCCCCTGACAAAATCTAGGTGTCTTTGAATGCTCTGCTAACAGGCAGCAATTCAACAGGTTTGTTCCTTTCTGCTGTCATGGAAATCCAATAATGGGGTTAAAGGCTAAAGGTGGGTATGTGTGAGGTACAGCTCATCGGTGTTCTGCCTGTTATCCGTGTAAACATGAAAGGCACGACACCAAGGCCAGGAAAAGTGCAACCTATGCAGCAATTCCACCCCCACTCCCCCAACTTGAACTAAGTGCAGGATGGGATGTAAATGAGGCTGCAGAGTCTGTGGATCTGTTTCTCAAGCCCTTCAAAACCCCATCCCATTCTTCTCCCATGCATATACGTGCTTTTCCATCCATAGTGACCACCCACCACTGTCACTCAAGGGGTGATCAAGGAAGAAATAGTTTGCAATCTGGACCACTTGTGGAGCATTCTGGTGTAATCTATTTCCTAGTGATCACACAACAGACAGGGGAAATGCACTACGCCCGACCCCAATCCTTGTTCAAGTGAGACATTTTAGCCCATCTTTAGGACTTCTACTTTTGAAGGCCAAGAAGGAGCAATTCCTTGGCAGACAGAAGGGAAGGAAGATTGCTCTCATTAAGGCAACCCTTCCTGGTGCAATTAGGCCCATGTTTCTTGATGCTCTCTGAATGCACCCTAAATTTCTCCCAAATGCAACTGTCTGTTTTGAACTGTACCACCCCCACCCCACAAGTCACATCCCATTTACTTACCCTGGGGCTGCTGAGAGGACTAGACGACAAGCCGGTTGAGGCACCACTCACAGATCGAGACCTGTTTGTGAAGCAGAAAGACACAGCAGGATGTGAAGATAACATAACATTGCAGTTCTCAGGAAAAAAATCAACAGGGGGCAGCAAGCAAAGTAAATCCTTTTGCAGTTCTCAACACAACCACCAGAGGCGGTAAAATTAAAAACAGATAAAATACTGGTTTTAATTTTGCAGGACTGTGGTGGCTTAGTGGTTAAGACACTGAACTTGATGACTGGAAGGTCAGCAGTTCGAGACCAGAGTGCTGCATGATGAAGTGAGCGCCCGTCTCTGTCCCATCTCCTGCCAACCTAGCAGTTTGAAAGCAAGAAATTGCAGGTAGATAAAAAGGTACCGCTTCGGTGGGAGGGTAAAACAGCGTTCCGTGCACTGCCACATGACCATGGAAACGTCTGTACATGTAGACAGTGCTGGCTCTGGTTATAAACGGAGATGAGCACCAAACCCTAGGGCTGTGATGGCAAACCTTGGCATTTCAGATGTTCTTGGACTTCAACTCCCAGAAGCCCAAGCACCCTGTGAATCCACACGAATGGGTTTACTGCGATTCATCTGGCCCGTGCTGCTTGCGTTGCTCCCGGAACCGGAAGTAAAACACACCCGTACAGAGGAAGGGTTAACCCAGAAGAGTCTTAACCATACGGGCGCATTTTACTTCCGCTTCCAGGAGTGACAAGGGCAGCGCGGGCTGGATGAATCACAGTAAACCCATCCATGTGGATTCACAGGGTATATGGGTTTCTGGGAATTGAAGTCCAAGAACATCTAGAGTGCCAAGGTTCACCATCACGGCCCTAGAGTCTGATACGGCTGGCTTTTGAACACAGGAGACCTTGCCCTTGAATTCTGCTGAAGTTAATGCTGATAAGGTTTTGAACTACTGTATCTAAAACAAGTATATTTATAACTTGTCTTGGCCTGTTTAACCCATCAAAAAAGTAACCCATAACTGTATAAAGAAGAAAATATAAACAATCATGCAATTCCAAATAAAAAAGAGCAAGACTAGAAAGTATTAAACGTGAACATGTATGGGTAGTGTTGTGTTCTGTAAAGCAGTGCCTTTAACAATGTACTTGTACCATGTGTTATCAATGTAACCTTTGTGTGCAACATTATAACCATCACCTGTATCAATGTATGCTTAATAAGGGGACGCGAGCTAGCGACCACCAGAGGGCAGTAGTGAGCGTCCAGCTCTAATGGATCAAAGCCACCTGGATCAGCAGCGCGGGAAGATTCCCCGCGACCTCCTCACCTGGTCAAGAAGGGCGTGACCTCCTACGACGTCACGCAGGCGGCAACCAATAGTCTGCCAACGAGCCACATTCAAATGTATAGCCAGCTGTATATATTGAGCTACCCAGCCGCCATTACATCATGTTCCTCCGGATCATCATGCAATAAACCTGTGTTAAGCCAACCCTTCGGCTGTTTCATTGTCTTTGGTCCCTTACACTAAATTGGCGACGAAGGTGGGATGGCAGCCCACGGGACCAAGACATGCGCCGGTTTCGAAATCAGGAAACCGGGCGACTGGGAGATCTTCGAGATGGACTTCCAGGCCGCACTGATCGAGTCCGAAGTCACGGAAGAGGCGAAGAAAAGGGCCATCTTCACCAGAATGCTCGGACAAGAAACAAAAAGGACCTTGGTGGACCTGATTGCACCGAGGAGGGTGAGCGAATTCAAAGCCAAGGAACTCATGCAGTTGCTGCGTGAGCACGTCCGGCCCGCCACGGCGATGTTTCCCGCTCGGAGTGCGTTTTGGAGGCGAGTCCAAGCACCCGGGGAGACGGTCGCCGCGTTCGTGGCCGCCCTGCGGCTGGCGGCCGGCCCGTGCAAATGGGAAAACGTCGAAATCACCCTCCGAGACTGTGTGCTGTGCGGCCTGAACGACGCCGAAACCCAGCGCACATTAATGAACCAAGAGCCGCCTCCCACGCTGCAGGAGGTCGTCAGAGCGGCCCAGGCCGCAGAAGCTACGAAGGCCGGGGTCCAAGAACTCCAGGACTGGCGGCCAAAGTCGAGAAAAGCAGAGGCTCCGGTACAGGCGGCCCGGCGAACTTCGAGGTCGTCTACAGAGAGCAGCGACGACGAGGACGTACAGAAGGTCTGGAAGGAGAGCCGACGATGCGACGGCTGTGGCGCGGCCCACGACCGCGTGAAATGCCCCTTCCGGAAGGCCGAGTGCCACAACTGCGGCCGCCGCGGGCACATCGCCAAGGTGTGCAGGAAGAAGCGCGAGTCCCGGAGGAGCTCCCCAGACCGTTCCGCGGGACGAGACCGCCCAGCGAGACCCAAAGACGGCGCCCAGGCCACGCGGAAGCAGGACGGCGTGGGCCGCATCGCCGACGGCAGCGAGGACAACACCCCAGTGTTCAGCGTGTCTACGGGACACCCCCGCTACTTTGTTGAGGTACTAGTCCAAGGGGTGCCCATTAGGATGGAAATTGACTCAGGGTCCTCATATTCAATCATTTCCCAGAGGGAGTTTTTCGGAATTGCCCCCCAAAAGCGGCCCAAGCTCAAAGCGTTGAGGGCCACACTACGGGACGTGCAAGGGAACAGTATTCCAGTGTTGGGGGTTGGAGAATTTCAGGTCAAATTCAAGGAGCACGCCGCGTCCCTTCCCCTGGTCGTGCTCAAGGGAGGAAATTGCAGCCTCCTCGGGACTCAATGGTTCCAGCCCCTGGGTTTGTTCATTGGGGGGGTGCATGCCGTGGGGATGCACGCTGTTGGGACTGACCCAATTCAGGAGGTGTGCGAGGCGCACCCCGAAGTCTTCAAAATGGGACTGGGGAAATTCAAGGGGCCCCCAGTGACTTTCGACCTGGACCCGGAGGTCCGCCCTGTTCGCCTAAAACCACGCCGGGTGCCGTTCGCACTCAAGGACAAGATAGAGGCGGAACTGGACAAATTGGTGGGTCAGGGGATTCTTGTGCCTGTAGATTCTGCGGAGTGGGAAACTCCAATTGTAACTGCTCTTAAGTCCAATGGGGAGGTCCGCATATGCGCCGACTACAAGTGCACCATCAACAAGGCGATCCGCCCGAATGCATATCCGGTGCCGGTAGTCAGCCATCTGCTGGCCAGGTTACACGGGGGGAAATGTTTCGCTAAGCTCGACTTAGCACAGGCCTACCAGCAGCTCACGGTGTCTCCTGCCGCAGCTGCTGCGCAGACCATATTCACCCATAAGGGGGCGTTCCAGGTGACGCGCCTCCAATTCGGCGTGAACTCGGCGCCAGGAATTTTCCAGTCACTCGTGGAACGCCTCCTGAAGGGTCTGGAGGGGGTGTTGCCGTATTTTGATGACGTGTTAATAACAGGGGA
This sequence comes from Bradypodion pumilum, assembly GCA_035047305.1. Classification (NCBI taxonomy): domain Eukaryota; kingdom Metazoa; phylum Chordata; class Lepidosauria; order Squamata; family Chamaeleonidae; genus Bradypodion; species Bradypodion pumilum. The sequence continues at coordinate 32,570,563 of JAWDJD010000008.1, read as the reverse complement.
GAGTCGGGCTGAATTGGCCAAGAGGTTGGGGAAGGTCCTGACGATATTCGAAAAGGCGGGGCTGAGGTTGCGAAAGGACAAATGCGTCTTCTTCGCAACCGAGGTTGAGTTCCTAGGGTTTTGTGTGACTCCTGAGGGGATAAAACCATCCAAGTCTAAGGTGGCAGCCATCAAGAAAGCCCCCCGCCCCACCTCCAAGCCCGAGTTGCAGTCGTTCCTAGGGCTGCTCAACTTTTACCACTCCTTCCTCCCCCGGAAGGCAGCGGTGGCCGAACCGCTACACAGGCTGCTTAAGAAAGACCAGGCATGGAAGTGGGGCGATGACCAGGAAAGGGCATTTAGTGAGCTGAAAAGCCTCCTGGCGTCCGACGCCATACTGACCCACTTCGACCCCAAACGCCCAGTAGTTCTGATCTGTGATGCATCTCCAGTGGGGGTGGGGGCAGTGCTGTGCCACGTGCTGGAGAACAGAAGGGAGGCCCCGATAGCATTTTACTCCAGGTCCCTGTCCCAAGCAGAGAGAAACTACGCACAGACGGACAGGGAGGCATTAGCGATAGTCTTGGGGACGAAAAAATTTCACGATTTTCTGTATGGCCGCCCCTTCACCATCGTGACGGACCACAAGCCCCTGCTAGGCATTTTTACCGCGGATAAGCCCACCCCTCAAATCCTGTCCCCAAGGATGCTCAGGTGGGCCATTTTTCTCAACGCGTATCAGCACGCATTGGTCTACCGGCCCGGGAAAGAGATCAGCCATGCGGATGCCCTATCTAGGTCTCCCCTCCCCCTAACACCCAGCCAGGTGAGCATGGGGGAGCGGGACCATCAGGTTCTCATGATAGAGGTGCTGGATTCGCCCCCCGTAGTGCCCGCCGAAATTGCCAAAGCGACAGAGAAAGACAAAACGTTAGCGACAGTAAGCTCCTGGCTACAGAAAGGGCGGCCCACATCCTCCCCAGCGGAGGAGTTCGCTCCATTTTTCAGAAAAAAGCTAGAACTGTCCCTAGAGAGGGGGTGTCTCTTGTGGGGGCAGCGGGTGGTGATTCCCACTTCCCTTCGGCCGCGGGTGCTCAAACTGCTGCACGTCAGCCACCCCGGCATCGTGCGATCCAAGGCGCTGGCCCGGAGTTACTTCTGGTGGCCCCAGCTAGACGCCGACATTGAGCACATGGTCGGCACTTGTGAAAGTTGCCAGTGCTCCAGACCGGAGGAGGCCCGCCTTCCCCACAGGGAATGGGACGCGGCTAAGGGGCCGTGGTCCCGGGTGCACATTGATTTCGTGGGCCCGTTCAGAGGCACCCTGTTCCTCCTTGTAGTGGACACTTTCTCCAAATGGTTGGATGTTATCCCAGTCACGAGCACCTCCTCGGCCCAGACCATTAGACATTTGCGGAGGCTCTTTTCCACGTTCGGCATACCCGACACGTTAATTAGCGACAACGCTAGTTGTTTCACGTCCTCCGAGTTCAAGGCATTCATGGAAATTAACGCAGTTCGGCATATCACCTCCGCCCCTTTTCACCCGGCCACCAACGGCCAAGTAGAGCGCCTCGTCCGCACCACGAAGGACGCGTTGCGGCGCATGGGCCCAGGGGATTTGAACCTACAAGTGTGTCAGTTTCTGCTAGGGTACAGGGTGACCCCGTTGGCATCAGGATACTCCCCCGCAGAGCTCTTAATGCGCAGGAAGCTGACCACCATCCTTACTAGGCTAGACCCCACGAGGGTAGAGGACAAGGGGAGGAACATTGGGCTGGAGGCTACGAAGAGTTTCAGTGTAGGCGTCCCCGTGCATTGCAGGAATTACGCCAGCACGGGCCCAGCCTGGGTTCCGGGCGTAGTTGTAGAGCAGACCGGCCCCGTGTCGTACCGCGTGGAAACCAGCACAGGGCTCCTGTGGAGGCGGCACGCGGACCAGCTCCGACGCAGGGTCTTCGATGAGCAGGGCACTGATCAGGCAGGAAATAAGTCAGCGTTAGGGTTCTCCCCCACCCGTTCAGCCCAAGGGGGAGGAAAGGGGGACCGTGGGCCCCCACCAAGGGGGGAGGAGGATGTCCTCATAGATACCCTGGGGGATCTTTCCGAGGAGGAGGAACCCGACCCCATACATATCTCGCGGAAAGTCCCCACAAATGCGGGTACCCCTACCAAGTTAGATTTTGATTTCCAGAACCGGGGGGGGGGGTTTCGGAGTGGTCCCCCACCCGTCCAAACGAGAAGAGGGGTTTTTCGTTAGCCCCAACGGCTCCCGGTTTCCCCACAATGGAGTTTTTCCCTTCCCCTAAGACCGCCAGACAGCGGCAAGCCACTAACGAGTCTCCCTCTCCCATTTCAGGACAAGGGACCAGGGAGCAAAGAAGCAATAACGCCCCCGGGGGGGGCAGCCTTCTTCACGGCCCACACACACACGCAACAAGCCATCTTGGCTGAGAGACTTCGTCTCATCCTAGGGGGGAGGGATGTTGTGTTCTGTAAAGCAGTGCCTTTAACAATGTACGCTTAATAAGGGGACGCGAGCTAGCGACCACCAGAGGGCAGTAGCGAGCGTCCAGCTCTAATGGATCAAAGCCACCTGGATCAGCAGCGCGGGAAGATTCCCCGCGACCTCCTCACCTGGTCAAGAAGGGCGTGACCTCCTACGACGTCACGCAGGCAGCAACCAATAGTCTGCCAACGAGCCACATTCAAATGTATAGCCAGCTGTATATATTGAGCTACCCAGCCGCCATTACCACATGTTCCCCCGGATCATCATGCAATAAACCTGTGTTAAGCCAACCCTTCGGCTGTTTCATTGTCTTTGGTCCCTTACACTAAAGGTAGAAACAAAACATGGAAGAAAATAAATACAGTACATTGCAGAAGTCTTAGGCGCCACCACTGGGGGAAATTCAAAGAGTGATGGTACGTGTTTGTTTGCCTCAGCTCCCAAACTACCTAGAGCAGCGTTTCCCAACCTTTGGTTTTTGGACTTCAATTCCCAGAAGCCTAAGTCAATTCCCCAAAGCACTGATCAGTCAATGTACTGACTTAGGCGTTTGAGAATTGAAGTCTCCCTGTGGGGGCATGGGACCCACGTTGGGAACCACTGGCCTAGACAGACCAAAATTGGAGAAACTCTTCTGCTGATTCTTCTCTCAACCCTCTCCAAATTTGGTGAAGTTTGTAGTTAGGGTGTCCGAGTTATGCCCCCCTCCCAAATAAGTCACTGAATTTCCCCGAACCCTTACAGAGCAGAAGAGCCCTGGTGGCACAGCGGTTAAATTTCTGTATTGCAGCCAAAACTGCTGACATTGTGAGTATGATCCTGACCGGGATCAAGGTTAACTCAGCCTTCCATCTAGCATGAGGATCCAGCATGTTGGGGGCAAAAAAGCGAATTACCCTGTGCAGGGCCGCCATCAGAAATTTCTGGGCCCCATACTGAGCAATCCTATCCGCCCCCCTCCCCGACACACATTTTCTCACAGTAATGTCACAGTTATGGCCGCCGGCGGCAGGTCCCCTGTCAGCTCCGGGCCCTATACGGGAGTAGTGGTATTACTGCCCTGATGGCGGCCCTGACCCTGTGAACGGCCCAGAAAGTGCCCTAAGCACTATGAGGGTGTATACAAGTGTAGTTGCTAGGGCTAACAGTAAAATCTGGCCATTACAGTAATTGCAATTCCCTTCGAGAGTAAGCAAAGCACACTGGAGAGGGAACATTTCCTGGGGACACAAGAGAGAGAGGTAACTTCACCTCTGGCTGTGTTGGGCCATCTCTATGGCCCGTCGTGCAGGAACTGGAGAACCACCATCCGTGACACTTAGAACTTCCATGGATTTCCGCTCAGGTCGGCGCTTCCCATGTCGGTTCAGCATGGGCGAGTCAACTCGCTTCCGTGGAGGGTCTGAATAAAAATTACATAAAAGAACTGAGTAGGGCTAATTCTTAGATACATGATCTGTTGTCTATTTGAAGACCCCCGAAGGGGTAAAACACCGTCATTCTCTAGTACAGGGACTCTCAACCGATGGCCCATGGGTCGGATGTGGCCCACGGCACCATTTCATGTTTCACCCTGCCTCCACCACACCAAGAAGTGCCATGTGATGGAGGAAGGGGAAAATGGCCATCCAGCCCCCGAAGCTGACTGAGGGAGCATGACCCGGCCCCTGGCTTTAAAAGATTGAGAACTCCTGCTCTAGTAATTGGAGAGAGAGAGTGTGTGTGTGTGTGTGTGTGCATGTGTGCACGTGCATGTACGTGTGCGTGTACCTGCAGGCATATATGTGCACGCATTTTTATCATTACAAATATAGAAGCTAAACTAGGCCAAAGAATAAAAATGTGAGTTTCCTCACAATGGACACAATTCTAAATGCCATTAGTAGATAGCAGCAAGAGGCAGGACGTCAGCAGAACAACTCCAATTTAGTGGGACATCCAAAGCCTGGGAAAGTTACTTTTTTCAGACTGTAACTCTCAGAATGTCCAGCCAGCCAACCCGATTTCTGGAGGTGTACTCAAAAATTTTCAAGGGCTTCACCATGATAGTCTGTTTTGTAAAATAATAATAATAAAACAATGAAGAATTTTGTGGCCCGTACAAGAGTATCAGGTTTTATGTGGTATAAATTGAGGTCAGCTTAGCCAACCGGTTCCTTCACATTTGGTATAAATTGTGCAAGACGTTACAACATTTCTTCAGATCCAAGCATCCAGGAAAGCTTAGGTCATATAAAATTTGTTGATTGTTAGCTTAGTGGTTAAGATGTTGAGCTTGACAATTGGAAGGTCGGCAGGTCAGCAGTTCAAGTGCTGTGCAATGGAGTGAGCGCCCATCATCTGTCCCAGCTCCTGCCAACCTAGAAGTTCAAAAGCAAGAAATTGCAAATAGATAAATAGGTACTGATTCAGTGGGAAGGGAAGGGCGTTCCATGTGCTTTGGTGTTTAGTCTTGCCTGCCATACAACCACGGATATGCAGACACAGACAGTGGCTGTAAATGGGGATGAGCACTGCACCTTAAAGTCAGACACAACTGTCTTTTGAGCAACAGAGACCTTTAGGAGAGTAACAAACCTCTTGGCTACTTTTGCAATTCAAATGTAATTTTCCAGGCTCTCAAATACCTTAGTAAGAAACTTGATCAGGTATGGCCTACAGCAGGGGTGCCCAAACATTTTGGGCAACGGGCCAGTCACGTGGTTCAGCGGGTTGGTCACTTAGTTCCTCCCACTGGAAGTGGAAGTAAAATGCGTCTTGCAAACTATTTTGTGCAACAGATATGTTTTCCAACAGAATGAGATAGATTTTAGGCTGCCATTTTCTCTACTTAAAGCAGGGGTGCCCAAACTACAGCCTGTGGGCCGGATTCAGCCCACAGTCCATAGTTTGTGAACCCCTGGCCTACAGTTATAAGGTATATGGCTGACAGAGTTATCCCTGATTTTTCTGTTTTTCCTCAGGTGGATGAAATAGACCTGTGGTTCCCAATGTGGGGCACATGCCCTACAGGGGGCAATTTGATTTTCAAGGGGGCCAAATCAAGAATGAGTTATTAACAGTGAATGGCCTTTTAGGCTTCCTCCATGTGAATAGGAGTTCACTTTTTGAATAATAAGAATTATATGTCACAAGGGAAAGGGGGCATCAAGATTTTAGAGATGCTTAGGTGGGGCATGGCCAAAAAAAAGGTTGGGAACCACTGAAATAGACAAAAGAAATATGAAGGAAGAAAGCACTTGATCGTTACCTTCCAGCCCAGCCAAGAAGCCCTTGCTTGGGGGGACTTTGTTAATGAGGGAGTTTATGGATAATTTGAACACTTATTTTGGGCTTTCGGTAGAATCATGTTCCTAAGTGTCTTTCTGGGTTTCCCAATAGCTCTCACCAACATCATTGCGTGGAGGCAAGTCCTCGTCCTCACAGCTGGGATACCTTTCCTTGCGATCTAGTAGAAGATAGTAGATCATTTTTTCCTGGTTCTCCCTAAAATGGAAAACAAAAACAAATTGGTGGAGGATGGTTAGGGTTAGGTCTGCGTTTGCTGCCTTGGATGGAGGCAATGGGTTCCCCCCACACCCTATAACTATTCACTGTGGTGGCTCAGTGGTTCAGACGCTGAACTTGATGGCTGGAAGGTTGGCAGGTCAGCAGTTTGAGACCTGAGTGCTGCATGACAGAGTGAGCTTCTGTCTCTGTCCCAGCCCCTGCCAAACTAGCAGTTCGAAAGCCAGAAATTGCAAGTTGATAAATAGGTACCACTTCGGTGGGAAAGGTAATAGTGTTCTGTGCACTCCAGTGTTTAGTCATGCCTGCCACATGTCCACGGAAACGTCTGCAGACACAGACAGCACTGGCTCTTTGGCTATAAGCAGAGCACCGAACCCTAGAGTCAGATACGACTGGCTTTCAAGCAAGGGCGAACTTTACCTTTATTACTATTCACATACTTTCCCCTCTTTCTGATCCTTTTATTTTTATGATTTTCATCCACACTTTCAACAAATCTCAGCCCTGTTTCATCCTTCCCACTCCAAACCCAAGTTCTTCTTCTTGTTGTTGTTGTTCAGTTGCACAGTCGATTCCGACCCTTTGCAACCCTATGGACCATTGCCCGACAGGCACCTCTGTCTTCCACCATCCTCCTCAGCCTGCCCAACTCTGTGTCTTTAAAAGAACTCTTTGCAGAGTTTTCTGGAACCACTGCAACACCTGTGTTTTAACCACCCTTCTTCTGCCCCTCCTCTAGACATGTTAAACTACAACTCCCAGCATCCTCAATGGAAGTGAAAGACCAATTCACTTGGAAGTAGAGTTGCTATAATTCTCTCCCACAAAAACGGGACAGGAGTATACTTGACAAAAATGGGTGGGTTGTCTACAAAATAGCCTTTTTAAAAACAAACATAATATAATGACAGCTATAAAACACTTTCACATTAAATATATCAATACATAAATTAATTTATTTACCACAGTTAATTCTTACTGTAAGATGATCTGTTGTACTTCTGAGAAGTCATGTTGTGGTCAACTCTTAACGCCCTCAGTTCCAGGAAACACACTGGTCATACTTATAGAGCAGTGGTGTGAGGTGAGGACGTTAAGATTTGTCTCCAGGTATACTCCAACTCCAATGTGGCAGGAAATCGCTCGTTTGATAGTGAGAGTTCGAATTTAGATTAATGGGGTGTTATAATACTTTAGTGTATGGGACCAAAGACAACAGAACAACCGAAGGGTTGGTTTAACACAGGTTTATTGCATGGTGTTCCGGTGAAGCATGAGGTAATGGCGGTGATACATCTCAATATATACAGTAGCCCTCTACATTTGAATCTTGTAGCACGGTAGCTCATTGGCTGCTACCGGCGTGGCCTCGCCCAGGCACGCCTCTTTCTTCTGCTGCTGAATGCGGGGAAGGTTTTCCCGCGGCTGTCCGTGATTGAGCAATGTGAACCATGTGAGACTGAACGCTCGCAGCTGCCCTCTACGGGCTGTCTGCTCGCGTTCCTTTACAGCTGAGATCGTTTGTATTTGGAGTGGTTACATTCTTGCCTTTACAGTACAATGAACATGCACGCATACATACACAACATCCCTCCCCCCTAGGATGGGACGAAGTCCCGCAACCATTGTGGCTTGCCGCACGTGCGCTTGGGGCGTGCCTGCGTCTGACCTAGTACTGGAGAGCCTGTGATCCCTGATTCCACGGGTGCTTGTCCTGCAACGGGAAACGGGGATTCGTTAGTGGCTCTGTGGGGCGTCCGTGCCTGCCTTGCGCCCGGGGATGGGAACGGCATGAATAGTTGGGAGGTGAACCCCTGCCTGTTGCTCTCGGACCCCGGGGACCCGCCTATTGTGAACCGCGGAACCGATGAGGTCGCCCTTGTGGTCCTGCTACCTTCCGATCCTTGCTCGGGGGACCTTGAGACTGTGGTGGGCGGACTTGCTGTTGCCTCCCGTCTTGGGGGTGTCGGTCTCCGGGAAATTGGCGCTATATTGCATTCTAACTCACAGGGACTACTTGGACTGGAAGTACCAGGGGCTGAACTGAAACCCCTCTTTTCGCTAGGACGGGTGGGGGACCACTCCGCTAACTCCCCCTGTTACTGTAAATCAACGTCTAAACTTCTATGGGCATCTGTGTTTCGGGGAAAATTCCGGGGGGTATGTGTGAGGTCGGGGCTCTTCCTTTCTGCCGCGAACTCCCGCAAAAGATCTCTGTGGATCGATTCCCTTCCCTCCCCCCTTGGTGGGGGCCCATGTTCCCCTTTCCCTCCCCCTTGGGCTAAACGGGTGGGGGAGTACCCTAACGCTGATTCACTGCTTGTCTCGTCTCCGTCCTGCTCTCCGGGGACCCTGCGCCTGAGTTGGTCCACGTGTCGCCTCCACAGAAAACCTGTACTGGTCTCCACACGGTATGAGACGGGGCCGGTTCGTTCTACTACGGTGCCCGGCACCCAGGCTGGCCCCGCGCTGGCGTAGTTCCTGCAGTGCACCGGGGCGCCTACGCTGAAACTCTTTGAAGGTTCCACCCCTATGTTCCACCCTTTGTCCTCTACTCTCGTGGGGTCTAGCTTGGAGATTCCCGTGGCCAGCTTCCTGCGCATCAGCAGCTCTGCGGGGGAGTGCCCTGACGCCAATGGGGTGACCCTGTACCTTAGCAGGAATTGGCACAATTTCAGGTCGAGGTCTCCGGGGCCCATGCGCAGCAGCGCGTCTTTCGTGGTGCGTACGAGGCGCTCTACTTGGCCGTTGGTGGCCGGGTGAAAGGGGGCGGAGGTGATGTGCCGAATGGCGTTTCGCTCCATGAACGCCCCGAACTCGGCGGACGTGAAACAGCTAGCGTTATCACTGACGAGGGTGTCGGGTAAACCGAACGTGGAAAAGACCCTCCGTAGCTGTTTAATTGTTGTGGCCGAGGAGGTGCTCGAGACTGGGATGACCTCCAACCACTTGGAGAACGCGTCCACCACAAGGAGGAAAAGCGTTCCCCTGAACGGGCCAGCAAAGTCTACGTGTACCCGGGACCAGGGCCCCCTCGCTGCGTCCCACTCCCTATGTGGCGAGCGGGCCTCTTCTGGCCTGGAGCTCTGGCACGCTTCGCAAGTGCCGACCATGTGTTCGATGTCGGCGTCTAGCTGGGGCCACCAAAAGTAACTGCGGGCCAGCGCCTTAGAGCGGACGATCCCCGGGTGGCTGACGTGCAGCAGTTTAAGCACCCTCGGCCGGAGAGACGTGGGGATCACTACCCGCTGTCCCCACAAAAGGCAACCCCTCTCTAGGGACAACTCTAGTTTCTTTTTGAAAAATGTGTCGAATTCCGCTGCTGGGGAAGACACGGGCCACCCTTTCTGTACCCAGGAGCAAACTGTGGCCAGCTTTTTGTCCTTGCCGGTCGCTTTAGCGATGTCGGCCGGTACTACTGGAGGGGAGTCTAGGACCTCTATCATTAAGACCTGGTGGTCCCTCTCTACTTCGCCCACGTGGCAGCAATCCCGGGGAATGGGGGACCTCGACAGGGCATCCGCATGGCTGATCTCCTTCCCGGGCCGGTATACCAACGCGTGCTGATACGCGTTGAGAAAAATGGCCCACCTGAGCATTCTCGGGGACAGGATTTGGGGTGTGGGCTTATCTGCGGTGAAAATGCCTAGCAAGGGCTTATGGTCAGTCACTATGGTGAAGGGGCGGCCGTACACAAAATCATGAAATTTCTTAGTCCCCGCAATTATCGCTAGGGCTTCCCTGTCTGTCTGGGCATAGTTCCTCTCCGCTTGGGACAAGGACCTAGAGTAGAACGCTATCGGGGCCTCCCTCCCGTTCTCCAGTACGTGGCATAACACCGCCCCCACCCCCACCGGGGATGCATCGCATATCAGGACCACTGGGCGTTTGGGATTGAAATGGGTCAGTACCGCATCTGATGCCAGGAGTCGCTTCAGGTCATTGAAAGCCCTCTCCTGGTCGTCGCCCCACTTCCATGCCTCGTCCTTTTTTAACAATTTGTGTAGCGGTTCCGCTGCTGCTGCCTTCCGCGGAAGGAAGGAGTGGTAAAAGTTGAGCAGTCCAAGGAACGACTGCAACTCGGGCTTGGAGGTGGGGCGAGGGGCCTTCTTGATGGCGGCCACCTTGGATTGGGATGGCCTGATTCCCTCGGGAGTAACACGGAACCCTAGGAACTCAACCTCAGTTGCGAAGAAAACGCATTTGTCCTTCCGCAACCGCAACCCTGCTTTCTCGAATATTGTCAGGACCCTTCCCAACCTGCTTGCTAATTCGGCCCGGCTCCCCCCTGTAATCAATACGTCATCAAAGTAGGGTAACACCCCCTCTAACCCCTTCAGGAGGCGTTCCACGAGTGACTGGAAAATCCCGGGCGCCGAATTCACGCCAAATTGGAGGCGCGATACCTGGAACGCCCCTTTGTGGGTGACTATGGTCTGTGCAGCAGCTGCGGCGGGGGTCATCGGGAGTTGCTGGTAGGCTTGGGCCAGGTCGAGTTTAGCGAAACACCTCCCCCCGTGTAACCTGGCCAACAAGTGGCTGACTACCGGCACCGGATAAGCATTAGGGCGGATCGCCTTATTGATGGTGCACTTGTAATCAGCGCATATGCGGACCTCCCCGTTGGCCTTGAGCGCTGTTACAATTGGAGTTTCCCACTCCGCAGAATCAACAGGAACAAGAATCCCCTGGCCCACCAACTTGTCCAACTCCGCCTCTATTTTGTCCTTTAGTGCGAAAGGCACTCTGCGCGGTTTAAGTCTGATTGGACGTACTTCAGGGTCCAGGTCGAAAGTCACTGGGGGGCCCTTGAATTTTCCGAGCCCCTTTTTGAAAACCTCGGGGTGCGCGTCGCACACGCTCTGTATTGGATCAGTCCCGGTGGCGTGTGCTCCCACGGCGTGCACCCCCCCAATGAACAACCCCAGGGGCTGGAACCATTGAGTCCCGAGGAGGCTGCACTTTCCTCCCTTGAGGACGACTAGGGGAAGCGTTGCAGTGTGCTTTTTAAACTGGACCTGGAACTTCCCAACCCCCAACACTGGGATGCGGTTCCCTTGCACGTCCTTTAGTGTGGCCCTCAACGCTTTGAGCTTGGGCCGCACGCGGGGGGCGATTTTCATGAACTCTCCCTGGGGAATAATAGAGTATGACGAACCCGAGTCCACCTCCATTCTAACAGGGGCCCCTTGTATTACTACCTCAACGAAGTAACGGGGGTGCTCCGTGGAAACGCTGCAAACCGGGGCGTCGTCCTCGCTGTCGTCGGAGATGCGCCCTACGCCGTCCCGCGTCCTCGTGGTCCGGGTGCCGTCCTTGGGCCTCGTGGTGCGGTCCTGCCTCGCCGAGCGGTCTGGAGAACTCCTTGTTGTGGCCTCGCGCCGTTTCCGGCAGACCTTGGCGATGTGCCCGCGCCGGCCGCAGTTGTGGCACTCGGCCTTGCGGAATGGGCATTTGGCGCGGGCGTGGGCGGCGCCGCAGCCGTCGCAGCGCCGGCCCTCTCTCTGGACCCTCCGGACGTCCTCGTCGTCGCTGCTCTCCGCAGACGAGTTCGAAACTCGCCAGGCCGCGCGCACCGAGCTCTCTGCCTTGGCGGGCTTCGGGCGCCAGTCCTGAAGCTCTTGCACCCCGGCAGTCGTGGCCTCCGCGGCCTGCGCCGTGTCGAGGACTTGTTGCCACGTGGGAGGCGGCTCCCTTTTCATCAGCGCGCGCTGAGTCTCGGTATCCCTCAGACCGCAGAGCAGGCAGTCCCGGAGGGTGACTTCTGGGGTCTCCCACTTGCATGGGCCGGCGGCCAGTCGCAGGGCCGCGGCGAACTCGGCGACCGATTCCCCGGGCGCCTGGACTCGCCTCCAGAACGCGCTCCGAGCGGGGAACATCGCAATCGCTGGCCGGAGATGGGCGCGCAGCGCCGCCAGGAGCTCTGTGGCTTTGAGGTCGCCCACCTTCCTCGGCGCGATCAGGTCCACCAAGGTCCTCTTGGTCTCGTGTCCGAGCATGCGGACGAAAATGGCCCTCTTCTTGGCCTCATCTGAGACTTCGAGCTCCACCAGCGCTGCGTTGAAGTCTATCTCAAACAGCTCCAAGTCTCCCGGCTTCCTGATCTCGTAGCCGGCGCATGTCTTGGTCCCGTGGGCAGCCATATCCCACCTTCGTCGCCAATTTAGTGTATGGGACCAAAGACAACAGAACAACCGAAGGGTTGGTTTAACACAGGTTTATTGCATGGTGTTCCGGTGAAGCATGAGGTAATGGCGGTGATACATCTCAATATATACAGTAGCCCTCTACATTTGAATCTTGTAGCACGGTAGCTCATTGGCTGCTACCGGCGTGGCCTCGCCCAGGCACGCCTCTTTCTTCTGCTGCTGAATGCGGGGAAGGTTTTCCCGCGGCTGTCCGTGATTGAGCAATGTGAACCATGTGAGACTGAACGCTCGCAGCTGCCCTCTACGGGCTGTCTGCTCGCGTTCCTTTACAGCTGAGATCGTTTGTATTTGGAGTGGTTACATTCTTGCCTTTACAGTACAATGAACATGCACGCATACATACACAACAAATACACAATCAGTAAGTTTTTTAAAAATCCAGGACTTTTACATGATTTTTATTGAACTAGCCGGGACACTTTTTCCAACCTGGGTTTGTTGTTGTTGTTGTTCAGTCGCACAGTTGATTCCGACCCTTTTGACCCTATGGACCATTTCCCACCAGGCACCCCTGTCCTCCACCATCCCCCTCAGCCTTCCCAGTTCTGTGCTCATTGTGTCTACAATACCATCTAGCCATCTCATCTTTGGCCGCCCCCTCTTCTTTTGTCCTCCACCTTTCCCAGCATCAAGGCCTTCTCAAGTGAATCCTTCCTTCTCATTGGATTGGATGTCCAAAGTACTTCATCTTCATCTTTACTATTTGACCTTCTAAGGAGCAGTCAGGATTGATTTCCTCTAAGATTGACCTATTTGTTCTCCTCGCTGTCCAGGGGACTCTCAAAACCCTCCTCCAACACCACATTTCAAAGGCGTCTATTCTTCTACGCTCAGCTTTCCTAATGGTCCAGCTCTCACAGCCATACATTACCACCGGGAATACCACTTCTTTGACTATTCGAATTTTTGTTTTCAATGTGAGGTCTCTGCTTTTCACTATGTTCCCCAGGTTTCTCATAGCTTGTCTCCCAAGAATCAGTCACCTTTTTATTTCATGGCTGCAGTCCCCATCTGCAGTGATCTTTCATCCTAAGAATGTAAAATCTGTCACTGCTTCTACTTCTTCCCCATCTATTTTCCAGGAACTGGCGGGGCCTGTTGCCATTATCTTGGTTTTATTGATGTTGAGTCTCAAGCCAGCTTTTTCACTCTCCTCCTTCAGCCCAATCAAGAGATTCTTTAGGTCTTCCTCACTTTCTGCCATTAGGATGGTATCGTCTGTATATCTCAGATTGTTGATGTTTCTCCCAGCAATTTTAATCCCATACATACCTGTCAACTGTGGCTCCAGACAATCCGGGACCTGTGCACAACGGTTCTGCGCAAGTCGCCTTCTACGCATGCGTAGAAGGCTTTTACGCTTGCGTAGAACCCTTTTACGCTTATGTAGAAGGCTATGCAAGCGGCATAGCCTTCTACGCAAGCGTAAAAGGGTTCTACGCAAGCGTAAAAGCCTTCTACGCATGGGTAGAAGGCGACTTGCACAGAAGGGCTGTGCAGTACCTCCTTTCCCCTGCTGCCAAATTCCGGGGTTTCGGCAGCGTGGGGCGGGAAATGGCGCAAATCCGTGCCAAAAACCGTGAAATCCCGGCCAATCCGGGAAGGTTGACAGGTATGATCCCATATTGTGATTCCTCCATTTCTGCATTGCGCATTATGTGCCCTACTTGGAAAGCGCCAGGTTAGTGAAGTCTACATTAGAAGCAGACCTTGGAAAATTTACTTTTTGAATAACAATTCACAGAATCGCTAACCCATGCAGCTTTTCCAAACTGTGATCTATATGCTGGCTACAAACCATCTCACTTTCTCATTGAAGTATAACTCCAAAAGTCCATGTGGGGGTGGGGTTTATGTTTATAAGGGCCTTTACCAACGCCTTGTGTATAAGCAGTTTTGCACATGGCTTGCTTAATTAAAACGGAAGAATGTCTTTGCTAGTACACTGCGTCTCCACAGTGCAATATACAAAAACTGAGATGGATTCTCCTGCACCTTTTAACTTTGCACTCACCCCTCAATCTGCAGCTCGTGCTTCAGTTTATTCTTGTCACGGAAACAGCCTAGGGAATGCATGCTCTCCAGCACATCAGGATCAAGCTCGCTGACTGACTGGATCCGTTGGATTGCTACCTTCCGAGGAATTGGCTGCTCTGGCTCAGGTTCGTTCTTACCTCCCCTGGGAGAGAAGGACCAACAAAATAAAAGGAAAGAAGTTCCCAATATTGTGATCACAAGTGTAATAGAATGTGAGAACCAACAATAACAGAAAACTCAGTACGGCCTAGTTCAGTAGCGGTGAACCTATGGTACATGTGCCAGAGGGGGCAATCAGAGCCCTATCTGTGGGCATGTGCGCCATCACCCCAGCATGAAGTTCACCCAGCCCCTCTGCTCAGCAGCCCATTGGGAGTGATTCCTCTCTTCCCCCCAGCACAGAGTTTGTCCCACTCCTCTGCTCCACAACCCAATGAGAGTGCTTCCTCCCTCCCCCCAGCACAGAATTTGCCCTGCCTCTCCACAGCATGGGCGGCAGCCTGTTGAGTTTGGACACTCAGTCTCTAAAAGGTTCTCCATCACTGGCCTAGTTGAAGATAACAGGAAAAGAGGAAAATCAAATAAAGGATGGATAAACTCCACAAAGGAAACTACAGCTTTGAGTTTGCATGAATTCAGCATGGTTGTCAACAACTGCACTTTCTGGAAGTCACTAATTCATAGTGTCACTGTAAGTCAAAAGTGACTTGATGACAAAGAAACAACAACTACGAATATGCAAAACAAGAAATTGGGAAGGCACCCTGAAATTGTGGGCTGCTTGCCTGCTGTTTATTTTAAAATTTTATGTTTCTTTTCTGTAAAATCCACCTATTAGCAAATGAATAAACAATTAAAGCCTGCAGAGCAATAGACCATTAAGATACTCTTTAAAAAGGGTTCTCAACGATTTAAAGTCACGGGCCAGGTCACATTCCCTCAGACAGTTGAGCGGGCCGGACTGGTGGTTCCCCCCGCCATAAATGTTGCCGTAAAATGCAAACACAGCTGTCGTAAACATGTTTATGACAGCTGCGGATGCATTTACAGCTGTTTCCACTGCTTCTGGTGGCAGCGGCAGTGAGAGTGAGGGCAGTGGGCCAGAAGAAATGGCACCACAGGCTGGATCCGGCCCATAGGCCGTAGGTTGAGAACCCCTGCTCTAAAACTAACAATGAAAATATTGTAGAAACAAACAATTTAAACAGTTCTCCTGAAATTCAAAGCAGCATGTGTAAACTCATAAAATTATAAGATGTTGAGAACAATTCAAAACACTCTATTTTGTTGTGTTAATGGTTTATAATTGTTTATAATTAAGAGATATTCCTTCCATTACATATGAGAGATCTGAGTCTTTTTAGAAATTATACTTATTTCTTCTGTATTAATGAACCCAGAGACTTTTCAATGGTCTCCTGATAAGGAAAGGCTTCCTAAAACATCAGCTCACCACGGCTTCAAAAAGAAGGCTTTCTCACCATACTTAGAGATACCCAGAAATGAACTTGGGATCTTTTGCATGAAAGACTTGCACTTCTCATTGAATTCTAGCCCTCTCCCATAACAACAAAGTACGCCTAACGGGAAAGGTAACATTACACCTCCATAGTAGAATATGCACACCAAAAAAATTTCCCCATCTTAGAGAACACCAGAGCTTTGAAAAATTACCATTTTGGAGTTCAGTTTCCTTAATTTTAATTTTTTTAAAAAAAATGATCAACAATTGTGTAAATCTTGCAATCCTGTATTCTGGTTCTCATATCATGACTTTACATCTGATCACCCAAAGGATACTAAATATGAAATAGCAATGGAGATATTATTTGAGGATTTTATTTTGTAGGGATAGCTTAGTACAGTACTGCTATATCAGAGAATAAACAAAACAAAAAATGTTGTAGCATTTTAGCATTAGTACTGCTATGACTGACTTACAAACAAACGAGCCAGACAGGTAAGTTTAGTCATTTGCTGTAGTATTATTTTGAACTGTTCTGATTCTATAAATGCAGACCACAATTGGAGATGTTTAATTTCAAAGCTCAAAAGCCAAAGGCTGTATCTGGAGTATAGCCAGGGAACCTTTTGGAGAACATATTCTGATTTTGGAAGGATTTCAGGGACTACATTTCAACAAGGGATGAGGCTAAAAAGAGCCAGGCAGAGCCAAAGCAAACTACGCAGAGCTGGATGACATTCATACTTATTTGAACGTTTTCTCATACACAAAGCACAGCTCAGTTCTGTGCATGTCCTCACAAAGGTAAGTCCTACGGTAGTGCAAAGGTTTCCAAGAATGGAAAGCAAAGCTCAGTTCTATCATGTGATAATCCATCCGTATCAACGTCTGAGGCTACAGACCACAACTCTGTGAAAATTTCCCAGGCTTTTGACAGCCTCTTATCTCTTAATTCCAATCATAGTTCAGGCAGAGCAATACATGTGGTTTTGCAAACCAGAGAGGGTAAACACACCATTTGTGTCTGGCCAATAGTGATCTGGGTGAAACTGGAATATTGATTCCCTCCAGGTACTTTCGCCAGCTCATCCCAGGGAAGGCAGAAAACACTGGGATCTTGGTCAAATCCAGAGCTTAGAAAAGTTTGGATCTGCAGGACTCCAAATGGCCATACTGGCTGAGGAATTCAGGAAACTGAAGTCCCATAAAATAACCTTTGTAACCTCTGATCATGTCACAACAAGGATAATTTAATTAATTGAAATAGGTGAGGAACAAACAGGAAAATCTGGAGATACTCACAGGAACCATGGGTGTTTCTGAATCTGCTCTAGCTAAAGCCGCCATGTAAAAAGAAGAAAACAAAATTAGCTTGCTGTCTCTTCAGATTTTATCTAAAATTTATCTTTAAAAAACCCCAGCTACATACTACTGCTGCTTCTGTCATTACAGACATTTCTATCAAAGGTCTATGCCTCATGGAGATTATAAACCTGTGTCTAGGTTGTAGCACTTAGAACTGCAGGTTAGAACCCATATGACTGATTATTCCTCCATGACAAATGTATATCTCTGCACACACAAATCTAGCATGATTTAGCCACACTGAGGTGCTAGTTTTCTCTCTGTGAAGAGTTTTTAGTTTGTTTTATTTAATAGTATACAGTAGTGGTGGCAAACCTATGGCAGGGGTGCCAGAGTGGGCACTCAAAACCCTCTCTGTCGGCACGCACACTGTCACCCCTGCACAGAGTTCGTCCCGCTCCTCTGCCCAGCAGCCCAATGGAAGTGCTTACTCCCTTCCCTGTCTGGCATAAGGCCAGTGGCTCACATGTAGCATGAGGGTGTGGCGCAGATGACAGTTTGGGCACTTGGTCACTAAAAGGTTCACCATCACTGGTAGAGAAAATTACTCCACCCTCATGCAATGCCTCCTACTTTCAGTAGCAATACCAATCTGAGGCAATGTGCCTCAAATACAGGTTTGTCTCTTTATGGAGACTAGGCACACAGCCCTACAACTTATAATTAGAAGGCAAAAGCTTTGCACTCCTTCCCACCAGAAGTCATTGTTTGTACGTTCAGACCGACTCACACTCAACCGCTTCTCAGGTTCCACCTCGATCATGCCTCGCAGGAGGTTTTGGCAGTCAGGCGGTATGAAGTGGGGCATATGGAAGATCCCCCGCTTGACTTTTTCCAACAGCTGCCGTAAGTTGTCGTCATCAAAGGGTAGGGCTCCCTGCAAGACAAAGGAAAGGAGAAGTCAAAGAAAAATGAAATCTCAAACAAATGCAACATGCTTCACTGTACACACTTGAAATTTCAAATGCTGATTATTTAAAGGTCATATCTGAGTCTAGGGGACATTGCTAGAGTCGTCTGTGTCTGCCGATGTTTCCATGGTCATGTGGCAGGCATGACTAGATGCTGGACTAGATGATGGAGTGCAAGGAACGCTGTTATCCTTCCTGCCAAAGTGGTACCTATTGACCTACTTGAAATTTCTTGCTTTCAAACTGCTAGGTTGGCACTCCATCTTTTTGCACTCAGGTCTCAAACTGCTGATCTGCTGACCTTCCAGTCCCCAAGTTCAGCTTCTTAACAACTAAGCCACTACACTCCCTTAGTAGGCTGATTGTTTAAGTAAATGCAAATAAAGTGAATACTATACTGTACATGTCTTTTTCCTGGCAATCCTCAGCAACTACTTCCCCCTGTTAACTCCCTTGTGATACATTTTTATTACATCGCCATTGGGACTCAAAGGTATTTTGTTACTTTTTAAACTTAGCAAAAGTGAGAAAAAGATAAAATTTAATCTACTGGATTTTGTTATCATCTACACTAGGTTAGTAATCATTTCTGATTTCCAGCTGCAACAAAGTAATATACCCTACTAGCATAGTTTGCCCGGCGTTGCCGGGCTTTTTCCCCCCTGTGCTTTATATAAAACAATGAATTCTTTGTTGTTTTTTGTAAATTTTTTATTTTTTTAACTTTGTAAAGTTTTATAGGTTGGTTTTATAGGTTAAGATCAGCATTTTTTGCGCTGCCGGGCAGGTATAACATGTGTGCTTGTGGTTGGGGTGGTTTTGAGGGGTAGACATACACACAATATAAGCATACATGCAACACAACCACACACGCGCACACAATACACACACACACAACACATACACACACACCCAAATACACACACAGCACACACAACACAACCACACTCATTCAATACACACATACAGCACACACAATATCACCACACACTCATTCAATACACAAATACAAAACAATCACACACACAACCCCACACACACACACCACACAACACACACACAACACAACCACACACTCACTCAATACACACACAACAACACACACAATACACACAGCACACACAACATAACCACACACACACACTCAATACACACACACAACACAACCACACAAACAACACAAACAACAGAACTACACACAACACATCCACACAAACAACACAACCACCCACACAACACACCCACACACACAACACAAACACACCCACACACAATACACACACACATGCCATAGCTCCATGGGGAGAGGATGGGCTCTTCATCCCCCCCCGAAGCCTTGGTGAGCACACACACACACACACACACACACACACACACACACACACACACACACACACACACACACACACACACACACACGCCGAAGCCTTGCAGGGGGAGGAGGGACTCTTCCTCCTCCCCCCCTGACGCCTCAGTGAGGACACACACACACATGCCAAAGCTTTGCAGGAAGAGGAAGGCCTCTTCCTCCTCCCCCCTGAAGCCTCGGTGAGGACACACACACACACACACACACACACACACACACACACACACACACACATGCTGAAGCTTTGCAGGGGGAGGAGGAGCTCTTCCTCCTCCCCCCAAGCCTTGGTGAGGACACCCAGGAGGCCTTTGCTGGGCGGGCGGGAGCATCGTTTGCCGGCTGGGCTGCTTGATTTTGGTGGCCCACACCCCACCGATGAAGGCCTTGGCGCCGGCATTGAGGGAGGAAAGGCCACACCATGGAGGCATGGAAGGTGAGTGGTCCAGCACAGAAGGCCGCTCTGGGGAGGCGCAGAGTACGAATTGGCCAGCTGCCAACAGGTAAGTGGGGCAGGGGACTGAGACTGGGGGGAAGGAGGTGGGTTCGTTCTCCCCCTTTCTTCTCTTTGACCTGTGTGGGTGGCGTGCTCCCCAGGCCCGTTCCCCTCCTCAATTCCTCTCCCCCGCCCCACTTACCCGTTGCCAGTTGGGCCTTTCGTACTCTACGTTTCCCCAGTGCAGCCTTTTGTGCCGGGGCTCACCTTCCATGCCTCTGTGGCGCAGCCTTTTCTCCCTCTCCGCTGGTGCCGAGGTCCTCGCCGGTTGGGTGGGGGCCGCCAAAAGCAGGCAGTCCAGGATCCGACATGGCCAGCCGCCCACCGCGATGAGCTGGGGATGGCTTCCCTCCGGGAGACGAAGTGCCTCCTGGAGGGAAGTTGTTGGCGCATTGGCTTTCCCAGCCTCCTCCATGCTCATGTCCCTTAGCCTGATTGGCTGAGGGGTCACAGCACGGAGGACGCTGGGACTTGTAGTTTCTGACGTCCGTCGCTCGGCAAGGTTTTGAAACGCTACTTTTGATTGGTTGCGGCTCGTAAAACAAAGACTGAGTCCGTTGTTTTTATCATCTTGATTGGCTGACACTGGGAGAAACACGGCGAAACGCAATGCTTTTTGGGAAATGAAGTTGTTTCCCTTTCTTGCCAATGGTGGGGCTGATGCCCCAATCGCGATTTTTTAAACCATTCGTTGACCTGCATAGCCACTTCGCCCGTGCTCTCGAAGGGAGGGAACGGATAAGTAGGGCGACACACAGCAGCCCATAGCCAATTCCAACGGTGAACACTTGGTTTTATAGGTTAAGATTGCTAACTTAAATTATACTGCTGAAATGAATGTTTGGATTTCTGTAAACTCTGTTCATTTCTGATAATCAAACCATATTCCTTGGCTCAGAATACTTTAATTATCAACTTTTCCCCATCCACTTTTTTCAAGCTGGTGGATCTGAGGGCTTGAGTCAAAGATCCTTCAAGTCTAAAATTTGGGCAGATTTTGTTTTAAAGACACACATGCAGTGATGATGCTACAAAGAACAATAATTATTTTCACTTGTCAGGACCACTCCTGCAAAAAAAAAGCACTAAGCTGCAGTCAGCTATTCTGTACAGCAACAAAAATTTAGATCAGAGGTTCCCAACATGGGGCCCATGCCCCCACATCACTGGTGGACTTCAATTCCCAGAAGCCTAAGTCAATACATTGGCTGATCAGTGCTTTGGGGAATTGACTTTTGGGAACTGATGTCCAAAAACTAAAGTTTGGGAAACACTGCTTTAGATATTGCTAGTGTGCACACAGGTGTACACATGGAGTCTCCAAACCATACTCTGCCATCTTGTCATGGCATGGAGATGATTTTGAGCACAAATTCCAGAGCATAAATTCCAGCAGATTCTATCAAGTTGGCAAGGCTTTGACTCTTACTTCAGTCATATACTACATGTCTGCCATCTGACAACAAGACTAGCTAAGTAAAAAGGGGCTCAGGGTCGAAAGACTGGCTATCAGGTGATGAACTACACAGCAATTATAAACACAGCCTCAGTGTGGTGTAGTGGGAATTTGCATAATGGATTAACTACTTTCCATTAGTGAAAACACAGATCCATGTGTGTACATGTGTTTCGGTGTGTTTATCAGCCAGTTAAAATAAGAGGAGCATTTGGATCTTCTGCCACCTGAGCTAAAATTGCTATTTTGGGAAATAGATACCACTGCAAATCCTACTTCGCACCTCAATGTGGTGCCACAGTGACCCTGGCCGTCCGACAGCTATGGTGGAGGGGGTGTATTCCCCTGGAAGGTTCAACCATGCCACAAAGGTGCCGGCTAGCGGTCCGGAACAGTTCTCCATTCTGGAACCACAGGTCAGCTACCGGTTATTTGGGATGGGCACTCTGGCAATGCACCTGGCCAGTGAATTGCTCTAACATGGTTAACTTTGACATGAGCACAGCCAGCTGTGTCGTCAAATTTAAAATGGCTAAAGGAACATCAAAAACACGGGCCTCAGTCCCTTGTTCACCATCTGAACCTGCTATGGTAAGCAGTAGGACATCCCAATGGCAAGAGGTTGCTAAAATCTCGGAGATCGGAAACAGTGAGAGATAATACTTTGATCCACCACATCGAACTAGACATGTGACGTATGGATCAAACAAGTAACCAAGAAAGTAGGTAGATACCACTGAATAGAGTCTTGGAACTTCCCTAGGGAAGGATGGGGAGGGACTACATAAAGAACGTGAAGGTACTTGAAGATCAGTCTTACCACAAGCAAGGCAAAGAGGATAACTCCACAACTCCACATATCGGCACGACGTCCATCATATTTTTCACCCTAAAGAACAAATGGTAGAGATATTTGAGTTTTGCTAACTGCTTGGGTCAGGACAAGAGTGAGTTGGCGTGGGAAAGCTCATTGGGAACAACGGATGATTAGATATTAGATGTAAAAGCAAGAGTCCTCTTCAAACATCAAAAACTGCCAAAAGAAAGCTAGACATATGTTTTAGAAACTGGGACTCAGTCTCCTGGTCTTTTTACCTACTTGGAACACAATGGAAAGAGAGGAGAGCTGTTGGTGTACAAGGAACTGATTTTAAAGCCCTTATACCCCATGGGGATAAGAATCGGGCCCAGCAGAAGTCTCCACGGGGTCATAAAATGCATTGGGTCCTTCCCTCCTTCATGAGTTTTCTGCTTGTAGAGTGAAAAGAACAACCTTGTATGCCGTCTTCAGCTCATTTAAAAAGTAGTAAGTAAAGAAATGAATAATGAATTACATTATCAATTATTGTCTGCCATGTCTGTTAACCTTGAAGGTGTTGGGTCGCCCTTTCTAGAAAGCAAGTCGTATCTAACTCTAGGGTTCAGTGCTCTTCTCTGTTTATAGCCAAAGAGCCAGCACTGTCTGTGTTTGCAGACATTTCCGTGGCCATATGGCAGGCATGCCTAGACACATGGAATGCTGTTTACCTTCCCACCGAAGTGGTACCTGTTTATCTACTTGCAACTTGTTGCTTTCGAGCTGCTAAGTTGGCAGGAGCTGGGACAAAGATGGGAGCTCAGTCTGTCCTGCAGTACGCCGGGATCAAACTGCTGACCTTCCAGTTGTCAGGTCCAGCATTTTGTTAATCTTGAAGGTGTTAACCTGGCCTTAATAAATATTTATTTGTGTACTGGAAGGTCTCTTCCTGCCCTTTTCTTCCTGTGATCCACAGGTTTTTCCCCAGTAAGCTGGGACCAATGTCAAACCCAAGCTCATTTTTTTCTGTCTCCAAATTCCAATCTACAGCCACCAAGAAGGTATCGTAATATTTCCAATTTGCATGACTACTCTTTCTTTTCCTCAGCCACAGTTTTTAAAGTACAGAGAGCTTCATTTCCCATATCCGCAAAATAATCTTACTTCTGGGGGGGAAGGGAAACATTAGCATTGTTCCAACCCACACACTAAATGAATTGAAACCCTGTAATTTTGGTGGATTAAGCTTTTTCTTCCCTGATTTCAGGTAGGTACTAAATATAGCATTGCTGAGGCTGCAGTGGCTCAGTGGTTAAGAAGCTCACCTTGTTAGCTGGAAGGCTGGCAAGTCAGCAGTCGAGACCCAGGTACTGCATGACAGATTGAGCGCCCGCCTCTGTCCCAGCTCTTGGGGACATGAAAGGAGCCTCATTTGGGCATTCCCTGAGCGGAGTTTCTCCAGCAAAAATCCTTTCAACCCAGAATAACTTCTGACACGAAATTATTATTATTACAGTATTGCTGAAAATTGAACCCTCCTGATGTATTGGACTACAAACATGTTATCCCTGGAGGCTGATGGGAATTGTAGTTTGAAGCATTTGAAGAACATCAGATTGCAGGAGGCTGTATTGAAAACATAAACTTCAAGGTCACATTTTACATAAAGCAGGACTGGATAATCTGGTGGCCTTCCTGATATTTTAGCCTTCATTTCCAATTATTCCTGGCCATGATAGCTGGGGTTCATGGGAGTAATGGCTCAAAATACCTGGAGGGTACTAGCTTACCTATCATGAACAGTTTGGAAGGTGAAAGACAAATCCACCTTACCAGAAACCATATATAACTAGAGCTTTCTCCAAAAAAGTCTGAAAATATGACCAAGGAAGCAGACAAACAAATCACTTTATAATCTCACCCTTAGTTTTAGACATAAATGTTTATTGTTTTGCAGTTTAACTTTTGTTTAAATGTACTGAGCAAAGACTCGGGGTTTTCAGTCAACCAACACATTTTAATTTATTATTTTAACCAAGTAGTTTATTAACAGTCCAGTTTGGTACACATGTATTCAGAAGAACCTCTGCCTGAATTTAATGGAGCTTTGTACTGTATACATAAGCCTAACCATCAAAATCCCATGGAGGAGTATCTATATCTGCACTTCTTTCTACTCACATATATCAGTAGGTATATTGATACATCTATAATAACTTAATGTTGTTACATGCACATTGATACTCATGAATGGAAAGAGATGAACGTACAGACACTCCTACATACAAGTGTGTGTAAATCTCCAATGTTAAAGCATTAAGACCATAATTTTATGTGTATATCTGTAGACAAATACAGTACACACATTTAAGACCCACCCACCCAAGATCCAAACACTTCATGGTACGATTCCTTCTGAAATCATCATTCCCAATCAGCCAATGTATTTTTGCCAAACCAACACCACCCTGCACTGAGGGACCGCCAGGGAGAAGCAGGATGTAGGATTTGATAGACCCCATCGCCTTACTGCTCCATGGGGCAGCAAGATGTAGGGAGGTATCAGCAGGAATAAAGGGGAGGCATAAGGCCGGAATCCTTACCTTGATCACCTCAGGACATGCATAGTGAGGAGAACTGCAGCCCAGCATTGGGGGCAGAAAAGAAAGAGAAAGACAGAGAGACAGAGGAAGAGTGAAACGCAGGAGAAAGCAGATCCATAGGGCCACCACGGCTTCAATAATCATGCAATGTGGAACCCAATGGACATTCCCCACCCACCCACCCTACCAAAAATGGGTTGTGGGGAGAAATCCCTACTGATGTGTCCCTGTCATTTCCGTTGCCAGACATGCTAGGTTGGCCATGTCACCATATTGGTTAATCTACTTTCCTAAGAAGGGACTGCAGTGGCTCAAGTGGCTAAGACGCTGACTGGGAGGCGGAAGGTCAGCAGTTCGATTCCCGAGTACTGCAGGACGGAATGAGTTCCTGTCTTTGTCCCGGCTCCTGCCAACCTAGCAGTTCGAAAGCAAGAAATTGCAAGTAGATAAATAGGGATCACTTCGGTGGGAAGGTAAACAGCGTTCTGTGCGCTCTGGTGTCAAGTCATGCATGCCACATGACCACAGAAACGTCTGCAGAAGCAAACAGCGCTGGCTCTTCGGCTTTGAAACCGAGATGAGCACTGCACCCTAGAGTCGGATACGACTGGCTTTCAAGCAAGGGAAACCTTTACCTTACTTTCCTAAGAGGAGGTCTGCAATAGGAGACTTTGATACAAGGCAGGGGTGTCCCTTCTTTATCCTTATTTTAACAGCACTAAAAAGACAACAGAAAATGGAAACAAAACCAAGCTATCCGCGGTAGAAACTTGCCAAAGATTTTTGTGAGAAAAAGTTTTTTCCCCCTGGAGCATAAAAAATAAACCCCATTCACATAGGTGTCAGACATCTATGGAAGGCATTCCATAGTTGTGCTGCTATGATAGATAAGATTCTGTAACTGAGGTAAAGGTAAAAGTCACCAAGTCGAAAGCCAGTTGTATCTGACTCTATGGTTCAGTGCTCATCTCCGTTTATAGCCAAAAAGCCAGCTCTGTCTGTGTCTACAGACGTTTCTGTGGACATGTGGCAGGCATGCCTAGACACTGGAGTGCATGGAACGCTGTTTATGTTCCCACTGAAGTGGTACCTATTTATCTACTTGCAATTTCTTGCTTTCGAGCTGCTAGGTTGGCAGGAGGTGGGACAGAGACAGGAGCTCATTCTGTCGTGCAGCACTCGGGTCTCAAACCTCTGGCCTGCCAACCTTCCAGCCATCAAGTTCAGCATCTTAATCACTAAGCCACCACGGTCTGTTCTGTAACTGAAGCTAACTCTAAATGTAGGTAAACCAAGAAAATCTTAATGGATGGGGGGAAATTGCTATAGGAAATGGCACTATTTCTAGGCCAGTGTTCACCAACTTGTTACCTCTTAGCTAGCCGGGAATGATAGGAATTGTATTACAACAACTCTAGGTTGCAGCAGGCTAGGGAAGGCTGGACTAGGCAACACATACACATGCACACGCACACGTGTGCATGTATCTGGCTGCAGAGTCAGTGGTTGTTAGTTCGATGCCCCACTGTGCCTCTTGTGGAGAAACCCAGCCTATGTAGCCATGGGCAAGCTGCACAGTGACAGGTTGCCTCCTCTCCCCCAGGAAGAAAGGAATGTTAAACCATTTCTGAGTATTCTCTTCCTAGAAAACCCTGAAAAGGTCATCATAAATCAGATTTTTCCTCCCCTTTCTCCTGGAATAAAAGTCACCTCAGACACACGTTTCCCATGAGCAACTGACATACAAAAATCCAGACTTCCAAACTCAGACGTCTGGAAGTTAAAGCAAATGTGACATTATTCATAAAATTTCTAATTATGTAAAGTAGATGACTTTTAAAAAAGTTATTCTAGCAGTGAGTGAACTAGTGACAATATAGACTGGAACTGTGACGCTGAAAGGAGGATTGCTTAAATCAGGGGTGCCCAAACTACAGCCCCTGACGCGCGTTTTACTTCTTCTTCTGGGAGCGATGAGG
This sequence comes from Bradypodion pumilum, assembly GCA_035047305.1. Taxonomy (NCBI): domain Eukaryota; kingdom Metazoa; phylum Chordata; class Lepidosauria; order Squamata; family Chamaeleonidae; genus Bradypodion; species Bradypodion pumilum. The sequence goes on along the minus strand of JAWDJD010000008.1, from coordinate 32,543,879 downwards.
GTGGCATGGGCCGGATGAATTGGTGTCAGGATCCGGATCCAGCCTATTGGCCATAGTTTGGGCACCCCTGGTTTAAGCAGAGAAAATGGCAACCTAAAATCTATCTCATCTTGTTACAAAACATCTGTTGCAAGACAGATGACAAGGAGCATTTTACTTCTGCTTCAGGGGGGAGGAACCACGTGACTGGCCCACGGCCCAAAAAGTTTGGCAACTCTGGCTTATATCCTTTGCCATCACCATGATTTAAATCAAACCAGGCTCCCTTGTGGCACTATTTGCCACAAAAGGAAAGCCATTACTGCTACCAAATGGATCCCTTGGAGACCACAATGGAATGGCAGGTGCAACATGACCAAAAGTTTAAAAACTCTCCATAACTTTCAGCTACAATCCTAGTCTGGATGTGAAGCCTTGTAACCGCTACTTACAACTAATTTAGCCCTGAAAGCATTGCTGTTTTTTTCTGAAGGTTTCGTATGAATTAGGCCAGGTCTTTTATTTTTATAAAGGAACAGAATAGGAGTGGGTAAGAGAAAGCTGCTGACAAGATGGCTGTTAGCTATTGCTGCCAAAGGGGTATGGCTTTTATTCTTTATTAGTTATGACCCTTGAACTGTACTATATCTAGAGCTGGCAAATTCATCATAAATGCATTTCCCTGCTATTTGCTAGAAAAATAGAAGTGATTCATACTGGATGTTAACTAACAAATGCTTCTGGTCCATCAATATTTCAATGAACATCATACTACGTGAAAGGGACTAATAGCTCTTTTAAAGATATGGATCATCTCTCCTAGGGTTACAGACACACACAGTACGTCCTTTTTCATCTCATATTTTACACTGTTCACCGTAGCAAACCCTGCCATTCCTGCAGAACTAAATAAGTCAGCAATGCAAGAATCATTACAAGGATCAATTTGCAGAATTCTTCCCTCGTTTTTTTCCTGTTTGGCACACACTCGCTACATTGACCTATGGCGGAGGCTGGCTCACCCACAACTTGTTTCCAGCAGGCTATCTCCGACCTGCAGGGAGGCCATGCCGAAATCTGCAATTCGGATGTTATTCTTCTCATCCAGCAATAAATTCTCTGGCTTCAAGTCTCGGTGGCTGAGGAGAATTGTTGGGGGAAAAACAGCATTGCAGTAAGTGGTGAAACACATGCAAACACAGGGATGCAACCAGGGATGCACTCCAAAAAAAATTTACTATCACACTGTGGGCGTGGCTAACTCTGTGGGCATGGTTAACTCTGTGGGCGTGGCCGATGTGGATATGGGCTTCGAGCAGCAGCGACCTGGAAAACATAGCCGCTGCCTCCTCGCCTGCTGCCTCCGAAAGCCCGCTGCTGCTCTCCCGCTCTCCACTGCTGCCGCTCTCCTGGCAGATCCTGGGCTTAGTTTAGCTATGCTGCTGCCCCAGCTGCTGCACCACTCTGGTGGCTGCCCCCATCCCACTGTTGCCTCCCTGCTCTGCCTGCCTGGAGAAGGTTCGAGAGCTCTTCCCTTCCCCTAGCAGCAAGATGTCCAGACGGCGCGGCATGAGCAGCGCAACTCTTGCCCCAAAATCCTGCGCAATGGGGTAGGGAGGTGGGCATGGGTAGGGAGGTGGGCGTGGCTGGCCAAGTGGGCATGGCCTGGGGAAATTTCCGCTACCGGTCCGCCCGGACAGGACAGGACCGGCTTTAGTGCATTACGGTATGCAACCTGGTAGCTTACTTGCAGCCTCAGTCATAGTGCAGCAGTTATAGAGCAGTGGTGGCAAACCTTTTAGAGTCCAAATGCCCAAGGAGGTGGAGGAGGAGGAGGCAGTGCGCAGGCAGGCAGTGCACGTATGCCGCTCAAGGCGCACCGGTGACATCATATGGTTGTGTGTGCAGTATAGTAGGGGTGTGTGAGAGGTGCCTGATCGCCTCACATTGCTGGGATGATGTTGTGTGTGCCCACAGAGTGGGCACTGAGTGATCCTTTTGGCACATGTGCCACAGGTTTGCCACCACTACTATGGAGTCTACTGTTTAAAGATTTAGAGGAAAAGAGATAGGTTTCCAGCTCTCATCATCCTGGAGATGAATTTTGGGGTCATTTGTACACTCCAATCAGAAGCTGTTTTCCTCAGGGCTGTTCCTTATACATAAGGAACTCCCAGATTTCAGCTCCACCTATTTTCTAACTCCTCTGGGTAATTTCTGTGGTCACTTAGAGGTGATAATAATAGTCATTCTCAAACTCTGGAAGGAGTGCCTGATAGAAAAGGATGCTAACTTGTTTTTTGCCTTTCTGGGGTGGGGGGAGGACCTGACAAATGGCTTCAAGTTATAAGAAGCAAGACTTTGATCAAATTGTTGCTGGGGGGGGGTGCGGGGAGGGGGCGAGAAACCTCCTGACAGTAAGAGCTGTTCAATAGCTGGGTGGACTGCTTTCGAAGGTAATGGGCTCTCCTTCATTTGAGGTTTTAAATTATAAGAAATTGGATTTCAATCTGTCAGGGATTATTTAGTTGTGAAATTTTAGCACTGTTAGGGAGTTGGGTGCGATAACCCCTGGGAGTTGCACCTCGGCAATTCTATGATTCAGGGTTACAAGTTACTGCACTTGCATATTAAACTGGGAGATTAAACTTTGTATCCCCCATGACCATGGAGAAATAGTTCAAAAGCTCCTGAGACTGCCAGGGGATTTTCACTTGGCTCAGTTCAACATCGAAGCCTCTGGTTCCTCCTCATCGAACCTATAAACTAGCCATTTTCATTTATTTATTGGCTAGATCCCCTGATTTAACTCATTGCCTTTATATAATGGTTGTATGTTAATGATCCCTGAAACAATCTAACCAGATGTCCTGGTTAGATTATGTAACAGCCTTAACTGTATGTAGTTATGAAGAGATAAGGTTTCAGGGATCATTTGAACACCTATACCCGAGATGGCGAACCTTGGAACTCCAGCTGTTCTTGGACTTTAATTTCCAGAAGCCCAATGCACAGTAAACCCATTCATGTGGACTTGGGCTTCTGGGAATTGAAGTCCAAGAACAGCTGGAGTGCCAAGCTTCGCCATCACTGGCTTATACCCAAAGGTACACATTGGGTGGTAGTTCCATAGCTACGGGGTCAATATTGAGAAGGCCCTTGTCTATTGTGGTCACTAACCTAGCCAATCTTACTTCTAAATTCATAAACAGGAGAGATCTGAAGCAGATCTTAAAATGCAGTCAAGATAATATAGGGAGAGACAATCATTTAGCTTCCAGCTTATATATTAGCCGATGTTCAAACAGTTTGATGTATGGACACCAGAAGCTTCTAAAACTTCTCTCCATGCAACAAGAGCTTCGCCTGCTAATATCACAGCAGGAAAATAACTTACAGGAAAAAATCATTCTCTCTTTTGTGCAAAAAGAAAAGGCAGCATAACAATATCAACAGTCAGTGAACTGGGGAGGAGAGGAAGCATGAAGATGGAGGTGGAGGGAAACTCACCATATAGAATAGCTATGGCAGAAATCCAAAGCTGAGACGATTTGCCGGAAAAACTTCCTGGCCTCTTTGGGCGTAAGCCGTCCCTTCTTCACCAGGTAGTCAAAGAGTTCTCCTCCTGAGACGTGTTCCAAGACCAGGTATCTAATGCAACATGACCAAGAAACAGAGCACAACCAGGAAGAGGTATTGAGAATTTGCAAGGACCACGTAGGAACATAACTGCTCTCTGTAACTGCTCTTGCTTATTCTTATGTGTCTAGGCCAAATGTGAAACTGCCAAAATGAAGCCACCTTTTGGTGAGTTCATTCTGCAGTTAATTTCACCAACCCAGTGTGAGAAAGATTTGCCAGCAACACAAAGTTGCCATAACTAGGGTATGCCTGACTGTGGTTCAAAAATACTACATCTTCGAGGAGGATCTTTCCTTGGAAGGCAGGGGTGCCAAAACTTTTGGGGCTGCAGGTTGGTCACGTTGGTCAGCGGGCTGGTCATGTGGTTCCTCCCAATGGACGTAAAAGTAAAATGCGCCTGTGCATGCACAAAATGCTGCTGTAAATGCACCAGTGGCTGTCGTAAACATGGGAGTGGCAAGGGTGGTGTGAACTGCTAGGTTGGCAGGAGTTGGAACAGAGATGGGAGCTCACTCTGTTATGCAGTACTCATGTCTCGAACTGCTGACTTGCTGACCTTCCAATCATCAAGTTCAGCATCTTAAGAACGTAAGAACATAACCACTTGAGCCACCGTAGTCCCTCTTTCTGTGTACCCTTGCTTAAAATGCATTATATATGGAACCATACACACTCATGAAGAGAAAGTGGGATATAAATGTAACTAAATGTAAACAAATAATTTCAAATAAGGACAGGTGAGTATCAAAACCAGGGCTCCACTACATTGTGTTCAAAGTTATTCAATGGAATTAATTATTCTTTTTAAATGTAAAATAAAAAAAAATATGATCTTGGTGGCTGTTAATTGTTCTAAGGCTTTGCATTCACCTGGCAGAACAATGAACCCTGAATAGCTGTTAAATCACTGTGCATTTTTCTTTGTATTTCTACAAGCATCAGGACTCGGCAAAAAAATTGGCAAGGTTTAAATTGAATATTAAAAATATTTTCCCCACTGACTAGTTTTATCCCTCCAGAAGCAGTGTTAGTCTATTTTTGTCACTAAGTAACTCTGAAAGGTGGGTGTACACTGCTAACATCAGACAACTTAGAAAGCACCACCATAAAAATTTAAAAGAACAGACCCAGCAGATTTACTGTGGGGGATGAGGTAGAAAACATAAAATGACAGTTTTTGTCCTTCCCACTAATTATAAGTATAATTATAAGTATACCTACTAAAAATCAAACCTGATTTTTAGACATCAAGGCATGTGTACATATCTTATATATTTTATAATGTGTGTGCTTGTGTGCTTTATTTCCTCAAAGCAGCGCCCTCCTTGAAACTGCCCAGTTCACAGAGTTTATTCTGCATCCTCTCACATAAGTCTTTCCTGGTTCATTGTGATCTATGGTGCCTGCCTCGTGTATCTTCCACTCCATCATGCTTTAAGGCAGAGGTTCTCAACCTTTTCAAGTCAGGGGCCATGTCACGCTCCCTCAAACAGTTGGTGGGCCGGATTGGTGCTCCAACCACCACTGCCGGAATTGTCCGTGGACTTATTTAAGGCTGTCATAAACATGTTTACGGCAGCTGAAAATGAGTCCATGGCTGATTCTGGTGGCGGCAGCTGGAGCAGGAGGTGGGGGCAGATTATTTGGCACTTCAGGCCAGATGCGGCCCTCAGTCCATAGATTGAGAACCCCTGCTTTAAAGTGTTAACATGTTTGTTTGTTTGCTTGCTTAATTGACTTCTATAGCACAATGGCTACTCTGGCTGGTTTAGATGGGTTAAACCCATAGGTCCCTGGGTCCCATCGATATGGAATAGCCTCCAATATACTCCAGAATGACCTTGGAAAATCCTGTTTCTGCAAAACATACCAGCAGCTGTAGATCTAAGTCTGCAGGAAACATACACACATGCATTCCCAACACAGGAACCAGCAAAGGGGCACTTCCGCCCCAATGAAGTCCTTTTAGCTATCACTGTTGTCCACATAAAGGTAAAGGCTCCCTTGCACGAAAGCCAACCGTGATCAACTCTACAGGGCGGTGCTCATCTCTAATTACAGCCAAAGAGCCAGTGCTGTCTGTGTCTGCAATGTTTCCGTGCTCAGGTCGCAGAGGCATAAATAGATGCCAAAGTGCACAGAACGTTGTTACCTTTCCTGCCAAAGTGGTACCTATTTATCTACTTGCAATTTCTTGCTTTTTGAGCTGCTAAACTGGCATGGGCTGGGACAGACGACGGAAGCTCACTCTGTTGCACAGTACTCAGGTCTCAAACTCCAAGTTCAGCGTCTTAACCACTGCGGCCCCTGTCCCCCACATACCCACCCATAATAATATCACATCCAAAGGGGTTACATTACAGTGATGGGCAGTCTTGGCCCTCCAGTTCAAGTTCAAGAACAGATGGAGGGCCAAGACTGCCCATCACTGGGTTACAACCTTGGCCACTTCCTTTCTTAATGGTAAGGTGGCTTTTGATTTGTAGTGCCACGTGTTTTACTATCCAACTGAAGTGATTAGTTCTTCAAGCAAGAAACTTTTATCAGTTGAATTTATAGCAAAGCAAAAAAGCAAAGCAATCACACTTACATATCACCTCATAGTGCTTAGTGCACTCTCTGGGCAGTTCACAAGTAAATTAGCATTTTGCCCCCAACATCCTCGGAAGGATGGCTGGCTGAATCTACCTTAAGTCATGGTCAGGATTGAACTCACAACCTTTTGGTTGCAGGACACCATTTTAACTACTGCGCCACCAGGGCTCCTAGGGCTTATAAGTATACCTACTAAAAATCAAACCTGATTTTTAGACATCAAGACATGTGTACATATCTTCTATATTTTATAATGTGTGTGCTTGTGTGCTTTATTTCCTCAAAGCAGCCTCTTCTGCCCAGACTCTTTGTCTCTCTCCACACGGCCTCCCATGGTGTCAGCAGAGGGCTATGACAAAGAGGGCTTATGCGTAAGCCTTGCCAGTCGTCTGGCACCGCCTGGTATTCAGGAGGGCCATCCTTCTCTCTCCTCTCCCCATGCGCACACACATGTTCACAGAGCCATTCTGGCAACCATCACACACAGAGAAACACAGATAGCTTCTACCTAGGAAACCGCCACTCTATGCCAGGAATGACAGGAGCAGATGGGATGTGTTCCCCAACCTTTCTGTTTTACCGGCCTTTCACAGCAGGCCGGCATGCAGAAATCAAGCTTTTATTTCCACTATCACCTTCTCTCCAGGAAGAAAGGTTTAGCTGCTCCACTGCTTCCCGCCCCTCATAGTGTGAAAAGCTGAGCCAAAGCCAGGGAATAAAGTAATAAAATAAAATAGGGACTGCAGTAACTTGGTTAAGTGGTTAAGATGCTGACTGGGAGGTGGAAAGTCAGCAGTTCCAAATCCGAGTACTGCATGACAGAATGAGCACCCGTCTCTGTCCCAGTTCCTGACAACCTAGCTGTTCAAAAGCAAGAAATTGCAAGTACCACTTTGGTGGGAAGGTAAACAGTGTTTTGTGCACTTCAGTGTCTAGGCATGCCTGCCACATGTCCACAGAAGCGCTGGCTCTTTGGCTATAAACAGAGGTGAGCACTGAACCCTAGAGTCAGATACGACGTTGAGCAAGGGTGACCTTTACCTTTACCTAGATCTGTGATTGGGGGTCCTTGGATCTAATGGATCCAAGACCATGTATGCATACATTATGATATATCATGATAATGTAATATTGTGTTATGCTATGTTATGATTGACTTTCTTAGATAAATTTCTCTTTTTCTATTTCAATCCTCTCTGGCTGAATTATTTACTTAAAAGCTCTTTACTTTTTGGAGAGTGGGAGTAACAACCTTAATAAAATAAAATAGTTGCTTTGCTCAATCTTTGGGTAGGGAGAGATGGGGAAAGAGGCAGTTGGGATCGGATGAAAAAGAAGTAATGGAATAAGTACAGAGAAAGAAAGCACCCAAGTCTAAGTAGAATAGCAGAAGCAACCATTTTGCAAACAAGAACAGCGCTGGCTCAGCCTCTGGCCTGTTTATTCTAGCATTATGTTCTCATGACGGCTGACTTATGGGTAGTTCCCCAAGTTGGACATGAGGGAAATTCTCCCTTGCACATGTTCCCTCAAAACTTGTTCTTCAACATCCAACACCTGCTGGACAGAACAGCAACCTCAATTGTCTACATTATCTTATGAGTACAGTATATACGCATGCACACACCCTGCTATTATTTATCGCTTTGGTATCCCAGCCAAATTTCAGGGAGCAAACCATGTGGCTTGGCTAGCATCCCAAATAGGCACATAGCCAGAAATTTAGTGGTGTAGAGACAGGTAAAAATTGATTCATTTGAAATATAGTGCCAAAGGAGAGGTCTATGGATATCTTGGACTGCCAGGAGGATGAATAAAAGGGCCCTGGAGCAAATCGAGCCTGAATTGTTTCTAGAGGCACAAAGTGATGCTTCTTCTTCCCTCTCTAGGCCAGACGTAAAACTGCCAGAATGAAGGCACCTTTTGGTGAGTTCATTCTGTAGTGCCTTTCACTTGACTTCGTGTGAGAAAGATTAGCCGGCAACACAAAGTTGCCATTACCAAGGTACACCCGAAGATCTGTGAAAGGAAGAGGGATGAAGGAGCTGGAGAGCTACCTGCAAAATTTTTGCTGTTATGTTATGTGCCATCACATAGCTCTTCCTGGTGTGGTGGGGGGGCACATGAAATGGTGCCGTGGGCGCAGGTTGAGAATCCTTGCCTTAAGGAATCGATCCGTTTGGCCTTCCTTGTTTCCTGTTGCCTTCCACCTTACCCACCATTTTGGTCTTTTACAAACAGACTTGCTTTCTCAAGATGCCATGGAAACGCTGCCGCCGCCGCCATCACCGGACTCTCCCCCGGCCAGCCCGGCTGAGGGAAGGAGACGCAGCTTTGAAATGTTTTTGTATTATGATAATGTGATACCTTGTAATTGTAACTGTATATTTTGTATCTTTGTTAGCAATCCAGAGTCGCTTTGCAAGTGGGGTGGCATACAAATCAAACAACAACAACAACAACAACAACAACAACAACAACAACAACAACAATAATCATAATAATCATAATAATAATAAAGTCCCCAAAGTAGGGCAGCCTCAGCTTCATCATTTTTGCCTCTAGAGCCATGATGGTGAACCTTGGAACTCCAGATGTTCTTGGACTTCAATTCCCAGAAGCCCAAGCACCCTGTGAATCCACACTAATGGATTTGCTGCGATTGTAAGGGTGCGTTATACTTCCGCTTCCAGGTGCGATGAGGGTAGCGTGGGCCAGATGAATCACAGTAAACCCATTCGTGTGGATTCACAGGGTCCTTGGGCTTCTGGGAATTGAAGTCCAAGAACATCTGGAGTGCAAAGGTTCGCTATCACGGCTCTAGAGAAAGTTCAGGTTTGATTTGCTCTAAGATCCACTTCTTTGTCTTTCTGGCAGTCCAGAGTATCAACAAAACTTTCCTCCAACATCATATTTCGAATGAAATAATAAAAAAAATCTTGTCAGCTTTCTTTACTGCCCAGCTTTTGCAGCCGTTCATGGTGACCTGCAAGTAAATACTTACAAATATTTTTTGTTCTCATAGACATCGTGAAGTTTGAGCACGTGGGGATGTTCGATCAACTTCAGAATGGCAATTTCCCGTTCCACCTAGAAGAGAGTGGGTGTGTGAGAAATGATTACATAGCACAGCTTTTTCTTTTGCCCAGTAATAACCTCCAGATGTGTCAGGCTACAATTGCTAGCCAGACAACCAAAGATATCAGGTTAAGGAAAGATGAAGTGGAAGGGTTGCTGGGGTGGGGTGGGGACCCTTTTCTTTTCAGTGCTATTTGTGCTTTGGGATCCAGAAATAAGCCCACACTTGCACTCTCCCAAAAAAGATAAGCCTACACCTGCGTTGTCCAAAAAAGCACAGCACGTAAATTGAAAGCCGCTAGGAGTAGGTTCTGATTAGCAAAGCAATCACACTTATATACCGCCCCATAGCACTTAGGGCCGGTTCACAAATTAATTAGTAGTTTGCCCCCAACATGCTGGGTAGTAATTTTACCAACCTCAAAAGGATGGTGGAAAGCTGAGTCATCCTTGATCCCTGGTCAGGATCAAGCTCACAACCTTTTGGTTGCAGGACAGCAGTTTAACCACTGTGCCACCAGGAGATATCATCATATAAATTAGGATATCATTATATAAAATCAACAACAGATGTGCAGAGGTGGAAAAGTTCAAAGATTAACTCAGAGAGGTTAGTTAAGGACTGTACAAAGTGGGACTTTCTGGATGTTGCTGAGCTACAACGTCCACCATCAACAATGTTGGCCACGTTGATGCAGACTGTAGCCCAACAACTGTAATTGGTGGGTGACTCCTTCCTTGTATCTGAAGGCCTCCTTCAGGGTTTCAAACTGGTTCCCTGTGTCACCAGAGCTGCTAGAATTAGGACAGAATTTCAAGACAGTTCAGCCAGGAATCCAGCATGAACTTTGTTGCTGAGGAAACCAGGTGATGCTAAAAAGCCACTCAGATACGACTTCCTTCAATCCAGATCGAACTTTAAACTGCGAAAATGAAGCTACAGTACTTTCTTGGCTTTGTCATTGGCCAAATGTAAATCCTCATTGGAACATGTTTCTGGTAGTAATCGGCAGACCAGCAAATGAGCCAGATTATGTATCTCTCCACATTCGTACAAAGTGTTGTTATCCACCAGTAGCCCCCACTTGAGCATGTTGGTCTTACATTTAGGGACTCCAAACCTCAGCCTATTCAGGGGTACACAGAAAGAGCATCCTCAAAAACTGTGGGTACATTTTTGAACCTCAATCAAGCATCCCCTGGGCAACGGTAACCTTGACTTGCCAGCTAATCTTTCTCACACTAGGTCAAACCAAAGGAACTAAGGAATTAATCAGACACTGCTACTGGATATAAAAAAATCAAAGATTTCTTTCAATTTGACCATATGTTGCTACCTTGCCCTCCCTCTGCGCCACCAGATTTGTGTTCTTTTCCAGCCTGTTTCTACTCCATCTGCTTTCAGCCCATCAGGCTTGACCCTAAGTAACAGCCAGGGGTTCATGCCTGCTAGTGGAACACCCAGTCAATTGCATGTACTTTTTCAATATGCAAAGCCCTAATGCTGTTCCCCAAGCGCTCCCACTTTAAATGTCAAAAGCAATTCCAGGATTGGTTTCTGGTTCTGAATGTTTCTGAATGTTTTAGTGTCAAATAAAGGTTTGCAGGGAAGCTTGTTGGCTGTTCCTTCCATAGTTTCTCTGTTTAAGGGGATAGCACAGGGGATAGCCTTCAGCACTGTGAACCAGTAATTTTTGAAGACCTCCTAGAGGTCTCCATCCCCCTCCTCCTAGTATTAATAATAATAATAATAATAATAATAATAATAATAATAATAATAATAATAATAATAATAATAATAATAATAATAATAATAATAATAATAATAATAATAATAATAATAATAATAATAATAATAATAATAATAATAATAATAATAATAATAATAATAATAATAATAATAATAATAATAATTTAATTTATTAAAACATTTTTTTTCTGAGAGGAAATTTGTTCAAGAACATTAGGTTTTGCTTTAAGCAGGTCACATGCCTCCTCAGCGCCCCTCACCTGAACAAAAACATCTAAATTAGAACCTGTCCAAGCAGCTCTGGCTTTATTTATATTTGCAATGCTCATTTTAGCTATATCTAGGCCTTGTATGGCATCTGCCGTGAGTAGTAATGGCTCCAGTCCTGTAAAGGTTGCTCACTGCTCTAGTGGTTTAGCAAAAGGCTGGGTTTAACATGTAACAGCACGTGTTACTGTGGTAAACCTGCCCAAAATTGTATATTCTGTATATTATATTTTGTTAGATTATACCACCTTCATAACTTTCCTGTAATATTCTCTTTCACAGCATGTCTTACAGAATGGGGTGTGTGCTCACACAGTAACACAGGGGTAAAACTCATTAGCATATGTTCAATACCAGGTATTTGTTTTGTATTTCCCCACTACAGTATTTCAAATTATTTTGCACATCTCTTTGCATGCATGCATGCAAAGCCATATATCCATGGGCAATTCATTCTAGAATAGACAGCTACAGTCTATGAATGAGCTTGATTATCTCTGCTAAATTGTTTTTCCTTTGGCAAGAAAACTAGCTTTGACCTTTCAGAGGGGATGAAGATGACAGACAGAGACTGCATTTCTAGAAAGCATACCAGGCATTTTATATATCTCTGGTTTGTAGACTATCAGGATTCATTTTCCGCCTCCACCTCCCCTGGACAACATATACTCACCTTCATCAGTACTGACTCAGAAAGCTTTTCCCGGTTCACAATCTTAATTGCAACTTTCTGCCCTGTGATGCAGTGTATGCCAAGTTTCACCAAACCTAAGAAAACATAAAGAAGCATTGTTTATTTAATTGCATTTATTGCCTGCCCTTTTGGTGCAGGTACCACTCAGGGTGGCTTACAGGTGTATAAAACACCGCAATAATAACAACGAATAAAACCAGGAAATAAAGCAAAACTAGTAAAATGGAATAAAATTAGGGGTGGGGGGACCCAACCTAAATGCATTAAAGAAGATCCTAGCAATTTATATAACAAATCATAAATCCATGGCATCAGAGATACAGAAGCATCAATTAAACACAATTTCCATCTAATCAGGGGGGAAACTCACACAATTAGGAAACTAAAGCAGCAGATTGCCCAACATTAGAGATCTTCCTCAATGCAAAAAGCCCTTAACCATAGGATGGGTGTTAATGATCAGACAAGTAAGATTACCTTCTCTGTGACAGCACTCTCTCCAAATGCTTTGCTTTATTTCAGTTTTATATTTAAGTATTCTCTTGGTAGCACTTGGCAACCAGTGATTGCTTCCAGGTAAATTAGTGGTTGGCAAATTAAGCATGGGGTGTCCTTTGCCTATTTCTGTACCTACTTATAGATGTACAACAGGCGGCTGGAAGAGCAGATCTTGAACAAATGACTTTTTCAGGTTATAGCTCCCAGAACCCTTCAGGCACAATGGCTAGGAAAGATGCTGACTGGAAGGAGGCAGGTCAGCAGTTCAAGACCCAAGTACTGCACAATGGAGTGAGCTCCCGTCTCTGTCCCAGCTCCTGCCCACCTAGCAGTTCAAAAGCAAGAAATTGCAAGTAGATAAATAGGTGCCACTTCAGTGGGAAGATAAACAGCGTCCCGTGTACTCTGGTGTCAAGGCATGCCTGCCACATGTCCACGGAATCATCTGCAAATGCAGACAGCGCTGGCTCTTTGGCTATAAACAGAAATGAGCACTGAACCCTAGAGTCAGATACGACTGGCTTTCGAGCAAGGGTGACCTTTACCTTTACCTAACTCAAACCAATGGCTTTTCCCCAGACTCTGTGAAGGATAAAACAATCCATGCCTCCTCTACCAGATCCCACTAGGTAACTGCAAGGGAAGTAATTTTTGTGGGGTTATTTCTTCTCCTTTTTCAAGTGCCGCATCCGATTCCGAATACTGGCTATCCTCATGGTGACTAGCCATGAAGATTGTCCTGAGAATATAATGCAGTACTCTTCCATTTACCTTCTGCATCTCAGCATGAACCCTCATACCACTGATCCATTTCCGTGAGTCACTTTCTGATCCTGAGCCCTTTTGGCACACAAAGTCCTCATCAGCCCCAGGCCAGTATTGATGAAACTGCTGCCCTTCATCAAAATGGATTCAAGTGGGATTTAATCCACTTGAGAACCACCACATTTCCCTGTGGACTTCGATATCCAAGGCTGCTAGTCCCCAGGGTTGTCAAGTTAGTTAACCATCGCCTGACGCTCTGCGTTGAGTTGCGGACAGTGTGGTCTACTCTATTACCATAGCAGAATAACTTGCCCAGACTGGGAGGTTATTTACAACCCTGAAATACAACTGCAGTTTTAAAAGCAACAACACTTATTGTATTTTGATCAAGCACACAGAATTTTCAAAGATTCCAAACTCCGAGCTAACCACTGGAATGCAATTGGCTAGCATCTTACTTTCTAGTTTCCTTGGGAACTGGGTCCCAAAATATAGTTTATGCTTTATATAAACATATTATTATTTTGAGGATGAACTGTACAATGACTATCTGAATGTAACTGCAGAACTGTGACCCATGTGCAATACCTGTACTTATCATAGAGATACTTCACTGATCATTATGTCTGTGATCACATATATCACAGTATCACATGTACATGTGCTGAAACAGGTCAAAAGGTCTATACATTTGAAAATGATGCTATAATTTCTTGCACAAATAAATAGTCCAAAGTGATCAGTTGATACCAGGTCTCCCTTGCTTGAACACCAGTCACGTCTGATTCTAGGGTGCAGTGCTCATCTCCGTTTACAGCCCAGCACTGCCTTATCTTCAGATGTTTCCATGGTCATGTGGCTGGCATGAGTAGATGCAAGAGCACTGTTACCTTTTCCACCGAAGCAATACCTTTTTATCTACTTGCAATTTCATGCTTTTGAACTAGGACAAATAACAGGAGCTTAACCCATTGTGCAGCACTCAGGTCTTGAACAGCTGGTCTGCTGACCTTCTGGTCATCAAGCTCGGCATCTTAACCACTAAACCACCACAGTCCTGGATTCCTACCACTAGGATCCAGGAAAGAGAAGATATCTGGGAATCTTTCTGTGGTCACTGTCTTCCCGCTAGTCTAAGTAGATCTGTTGGGTCTAGAGTTGATCCAGTGACTCAGTGGGATTTACATGAATGAAGAACTGGATGTGATTGAGCTGAATGCACAAGAAAGTTGGGATAGGGCATTTCTTTGGCATCTAGTCGTTGTAGTCGTTTCACCCGTGCCTCGCCACTGCTGCAGGAGCTTCACTGGCTGCCTATATGTCTCCGGGTGCAATTCAAGGTGCTGGTTGTCACCTTAAAAGCCCTTCATGGTAACGGACCAGGATACCTCAGGGACCGTATCATCCCTAGGACATCGACCCGTCCCACAAGAGCAAACCGAGAGGGCACCCTTCAGTTGCCATCTGTTGGGGGAGGTTCACCTCTCCAGCACAAGGAAAAGGGCCTTCTCGGTCGTAGCCCCCACACTATGTAACCTCCTCCCAGTAAAACTACGCCTCCAGACCCAGTTGCTACAATTTAGGAAAGAATTGAAGACATGGTTGGCAAAATGGGTCTGGGGGCCGGTATTGTCAACAAGCTCCCCTTTTTGGCTCGTCTGAGGTTTCCCCCTCCTGTAATTAATTTTTAAAGGTTTTTTAGAGTTTATATTTGCTTTTAGATAATAGATGTCACGACGGGAGTGGGTGGGGGTAATATTGGGTTTTTTTTAATCGTTTTACCTTAGTGTACACCACCCAGAGTCCTGAATAGGGTGGTATATAAATCTATTAAATTAAATAAAATTAAATCTAATGCCAGGTCATTTATCTGTTCTTTGTAGGAGGAGCTTGCCACAAGCCTTGCAAGTCCAGCCTAGCAAAAGTCCTTTTGGTTCCAGAATCAAAACAACAAGACAATGACCCCATCCATTCCAGGTACAGAAGCTAAGTAGACTAGCACCCAAAACCTTTATAAGCTCAACAAAGGAAAAGGACATTAGATTGCAAAGGACATCACAGTATGGTGAACTGTTATCAAAAGGGGAGAACAGCTATGGGTCTCTCTTAGGAGAAACTTCTTTCACTACCCCTACCAACTTGTCACCCAAGACAGTTGCCTCATTTTGCCTAATGACAGAACCAGCCCTGCCACTTCCACTTCCACTTTCCTGATATTATGACAAAGGGAAAAGTTCTCCCTTGCAAAAAACCAGTCGTATCCAACTCTAGAGTGTGGTGCTCATCTCCACTTACAGCCAAAGAGCCAGTGCCGTCTGCGTCTTCAGACGTTTGCGTAGTCATGTGTCACATATGACTAAGATGCCGGGATGCATGGAATGCTGTTACTTTTCCCATCAAAGCGGTAGCTATTTATCTACTTGCAATTTCTTGCTTTTGAACTGCTAGGTTGGCAGTAGCTGGAACAGAGATGGGAATTCACTCCGTCATGCAGCACCCGGATCTTGAACTGCTGACTTGCCGATCTTCCAGTTGTCAAGTTCAGCAACCGCTAAGCCACTGTAGTCCACTGACAAATAAAGTATATCTTTAAAAAGACACCTTTATAACATACTGTTATTCATATTTATAGAGAAGTGTGTTCACTTACTTTCTAGGTAAATACAGTACAGTATATGTAAGATTGTAAGCCTAAAGGAAACTGGTTCATTGCTAGGCCATTTCCTGACCTAGAGTCTCTAGAAGACTAGACAGCTTTTGCCACTCACAGAAGCAGGGAGCTTGGTATAGCATGTACTGTTGGCTTGAAGGGAAATGCTTGTGTTTCTGAAGTCATTGTGTTTCAAAATGATGTTGTAAGATCATGCCCCCAATTCCCCTGGAAGAGGTTTTCTCATTATTATTACAGTTTTCTGCAATCCCCACATCCCTAAGCAGTACCAAGTTCCAGCAGAAACTTAAATAAGATCAGTTTGCTTTTCCTTTCCTTTTCTTTCAGCCATGTAACTATGTATGCTGATGGTTACCTGTTAACAGTTGCTAAGTGGTAATGAATCTGGGTTGAATTTTAAGGGAAGGATCTTGAGTTGGCCATGCGCTTTACATGCAGAATGTCCTGGGGCCCACATCTCCAAGGAAAAATCAAATAAACAGCCCGACAGGAAAGAAAGAAAGTTTGGCAATGCCACTTTTTTGGACTGTATAACTGCCAGAATTGCAAGCCACTGGCAGAGGATAATCCAAAAATGAACCTCTGCAAGCTTTGGAAACAGAGACCGCTACTGGTGATCCTTTTGAGCAGTTGTTAATACAGGTGGACCAGGGAAATTCAAATTCTGCAAGTTTAGAGTGCCCCCCTTTATTCTCCAACAATCCTGGATTCCCCACATGCCAAACACACACAACCTAGAAGTGACCAAAACAACACTTCAGTTTTCTGAAAATGCTATCCTCTTCTTCTTCTTGTGCTGTATCCCATTCAGAATACTGTATTGGCTATCATCAGTGGACTCTGCCATGAAGATTGTCCTGAGAACAATATAATGCAGTTCCCTTCCATTTGCCTTCCACATCGCAGCGTGACACCCCTACCACTGATCCAGTTCCATGAGTCACTTTCTGGTCCTGAGCCCTTTTGGCACACAAAGTCCTCCTCAGTCCCAGGCCAGGATTGATGAAGCTGCTGCCCTCCATCAAGATGGATTCAAGTGGGATTTAATCCACTTGGGGACCATCATCCTTCCCTGTGGATTTTGGCACCCAAGGCTGGTAGTCCTCAGGGTTGTCAGGTTAGTTAACCACCACCTGACAATAGGTGTTGATTCGTTGGCAGTATGGTCTACTCTATTACCTGGCCAGTGTGGGAAAATGCTATTTAAGGCCAAAACAAGGTGTTGATGTGGCAGGAAATATTTAACAGAAGAATTCCTGGAGACTTCTGGAATGGTGATTCTCCTGCATTTTTTTTAAAAAACAACCTTTATAAGCATTGCTATCCTAGAACAGTGGTGGCGAACCTATGGCATGTGTGCAATAGATGGCACACGGAGCCCTCTCTGTGGGCACCCATGTGGTCACCCTAGCACAGTTTGCTCTGCCCCTCTGCCCAGCAGCCCAATGGAAATACTTCCTCCCTCCTCAGCACAGAGTTCACCCCACTCCTCTGTCCAGCAGCCCAATGGAAGCACTTTCTCCCTCACCCCAGCACAGAGTTTACCCTGCCCCTCTGCTCAGCAGCCCAATGGGAGTGTTTCCTCCCTCCCCTATTGCCATGTTGGCACTTTGCGATACATAAGTGGGGTTTGGGTTGCAGTTTGGGCACTCGGTATCTAAAAAGTTTGCCATCACTGAGAAGCTCAAGATGGGCTGAATGCAGCCTATGAATCTTATAGTTCCCAGACCTGAAGCAGAATCTACTGAGTCCCTTTCCTTGTAGCCTTACCCTATTATTTTCCTTCCTGTGGCAGTGTGGCCTCCACTTGTCCAGCTGCTCCACCTTCAGCCATTCAAAAATCTGTGGTTGCTCCTTGCAACAATTCTAACGTTCTCTTGCTGTCTTGAACACTTTTCTTATTTTCTTTAAATCCCTCTACAAATCTCATTTCTTCTGGGAAAACTTGGATCATCCTTTTAATCCCTATTCCTTATTGAAAATAAGCCAAAGTATGTATAGTTGAAATAATCATATATTCTCTGAACTGCTGGATAGTTCAAGGGTTTAGAGAGGTTGGGAGTTTGATTCCCAACTACGCCTCTGAAGATCCATACGGTTCCTCTCAGCTCTGCAGTTCTAAAATTATATCGTCTTTCTCTGCTTATCTGTGTATCCATCTCTCCCCTTTGTTATTCTTCCATGTTTGTTTTAAACTGAAAGCCCTTCAAACCTTTTGTCTGTACAGTACAGGAGTGTGAGGTTGGTTAGCATTTGACTGGGATTTGGAAAATCCAGGTAATTTTCCTCTTCAGCCATTAAACTTACTTGGCCAACTCTCTCTAAGGTAGGGATCCTCAACCTATGGCCCACGGCACCAAATCATCCAGCCTGCGCCCTTGCTCCAGCCACCGCTGCCTCAATCCTTGTCCCCTCAGCTTGGCTTGCTGTTTTATTTACGGTGCTCCATAGCAGGGCAGATGTTTTACGGCTTTGGCAGCGACAGTGGGACCACCCCAAGCCCCCACTCCCCCACACACCGCCGGACCACCAGTCTAGCCGCTCAACAGTCTGAGGGAGCATGAATTGGCCCCGGGCTTTAAAAGGTTGAGGATCCCTGCTCTAAGGGATCCAATCCCATAGGAATGTTGTGAGGATAAAATAAGGATGATGAGAACTTGAATTCATTGTAAGAAATGTGGAATATACTGTAACCAATTAATTAAAACATGAACAAAGTCCCATGTACTCTTATAGTGTTCTCTAAATGAACAACACGAACAATGGAAATACCGTATTTTCTGGCGTATAAGACGACTGGGCGTATAAGACGACCCCCAACTTTTCCAGTTAAAATATAGAGTTTGGAATATACTTGCCATATAAGACTACCTCTCTTCCAATGCACACCAAATAAAAATTAACCCACACTCAACCCGAAGACGCGCAGCCCTCTGAGTCGAATGGGCAGGTTCTGGTGGAGAGCCAACCCACGCTCACGTTCTCCTCCTCGAGGTACAGGAAGATGTGTGCAGCTTGCTTCCCCTTGCTTCATACTCCCCGCACAGAGCAGGGACTCGGCTGCGGCACCCCCCACCATATGCGCCGGACATATGAAGCAAGGGGAAACAAGCTGCAGTTAAGTACCTGTCCTATAAGACGACCCCCGACTTTGGCACAGATTTTTCGGGGTTAAAAAGTAGTCTTATACGCCAGAAAATACAGTAACTATAATAAAAGATAGAACAAAACCATGGCTGGGGATAAAGAATTTCCCTCCTATATTCTACACTGAGTATGCCTCTATGAGGACATGCCCAAGATATTCTGCAGCCTGAGGTCAAAAACAACATGGAACACACGTACACACATCCACGCCTCCTACACAATCCAGCTACACTGGGCACTGAATCTTACTTTGACACTTGGTAATAGGACAGCATCCTTTATCACACATAACAGCAGAGGGAGTCTTGTTTTCCTCTTTTGGACACAAAAGCCTTATCTGTTTTGTCCAAAAGAGAGTCTCTCTGGAGCCCAACACTGTACTAAAGTGGGTGTTAAAAATACAATACTGTATATAGGATTTCCTGCAGTTAGTGACATCCACCCAAAAAGTTAATTTTTGATTTTAGGAAAAGTTAATCCTTATCGCAATTTAATTTCTTTTCATAGGGGCTCAAACAATAACATTTATTCTTAAGTAAAAGAAAAATAAAATTGAATATCTATGCATATCAAATAGGTTTCCTGTGTAATATAAAGAAGACAGCATACTATAAAAATAACTATTTTATATTATAACCTATTTACACAGCCTATATTATAACTATTGTATTATGTGGCAGAGAACCAGTGGATAAAGTAGTATATTGGGTGCTTGGAGACCTAGGAGACCTAGATTTAAATCTCTACTTGGCCATGGAAACTTACTCAGAGTCAGAGGTGGCAATGGTAAACCATTTCTAGAACATTTCACATTCCTCAGAAATGCTACTAAGGTCACCATCAAGCGGGACACAACTTGTCAGTATATGCTGCAGTCTTCCTAGATGGACTATGGATGTAACTCCCTGCCCTTAAATTTCTTTTGTTTTAGCTAGTTTAAATTTTTTGTGTATGTATGTACACACACACACACACTTCTTCTCAAGGATTCAGATTGGTTAGCAGCAACAAATTAATACAGCAAACAGGTTTTTAAAAATACATAAAATGCAAGGATATGACAATATACTATTCCAAGCAGCAGTTAAGTGCATCAGCAATGAGAAATCTCAACCAACCAGCTGTTTCATCCAAAGACTTCAAAGGAAAAAAGCCATGAGAGTCCATTAATAGAACATGTGCAATGATGTTATAGGTTGATTTCTTTTGAGAAAATGTTTCAGACATTGGTAAAGGTAAAGGTTTTTCTTGCTCAAAAGCCAGTCGTATCCGACTCTATGGTTCAGTGCTCATCTCTGTTTCAAAGCCGAAGAGCCAGCACTGTCTGCTTCTGCAGACGTTTCCGTGGTCATGTGGCAGTGCACGGAACGCTGTTACCTTCCAAACGAAGGTAACTGCTGCTGAAAAGGCCCTGTTTCTTACAACTACAGATTTGCAGAGGTAAAACAAAGAGTTGATGCTTGAGTTTGGCTGTGAGAGCACGGGAAGGAGCCACAGATGAGGACAGGATGTTTTGCAAAAAAGCAACTTTATCCATTCCCTAATTTTTAAAAAATATTGGTGGTTTGTTTTTTTTTGCATGTTAAATAGCTTATGTTGTAGTTTAGTCAGCAACCATTTTTAGGTCAGGGGCACGGTCACGCTCCCTCAGACAGTTGAGGGAGGCAGAATGGTGGTTTTCCCCACCATAAATGCCGTAAACACCTGCGGCAGTCATAAACATCTCCGCAGCTGTTGTAAACGCATTTACAGCTGTTGTAAATGAGTCCACAGCCAATTCTAGCTGCGGTGGCTGGAACGAGGGCACGGGTACAATGATTTGGTGCCACAGGCTGGATCTGGCCCATGGGTCATAGGTTACCAACCCCTGTTGTAGAACTTGACCATAAATTACTTTGTAGCTGAGTCAGTGCCTTAAATTTCCATTTCATTCAGTTCCACTAGGATGGTCCAAGACATTTTATTGCCTGAGACAAAAGACCCATTGGACAGGTAAATGGGCAGGAATTTGAAACTTATGTCAACACTGGCAAAGACAAGGCAGCAAAAATACATGCTAGGAAAAATAAATATGAATATTTTAAAAAGAATTTCATAATGAAAATGTTAAATATAGAAATGTCTGAACAGATTTACATTATACGAAATTTACACAAAGTGGAAACATATTGATGAATTCCTCTGCATAAACTGACCTCTGCTGGAAAATACTCATTTTATGTTAGGTGTGCCCCCAACCCCACTAATTTGTATTTAAATCTACCACACTGTGCATTATGGCAACTATAAATAACAACTTACACCACACAAAAGCAATACTGAACATCATTGCTACTTCTTACATTCCCTGAAGTTATGAATAGAGCCCCAATCAATTCAAATGGTCTGCCTCTTTCTTATCTTAGCACAAAATGAGTCATTATAAAAACTTGTAATTGATTAGAGCCTTCAAAAAACAAGCAAGAAGATACTTAGGCATAGAGAGACTAACTGGTCCCAGGAGTTTTATTGGCTTAAATAGAGATGAAGAACTAGATTTCTTGAGTCAAACACTCTTATCTTCAACCATGTTTCTTTGGTCTTGCAAATAAAGCCACCAGAGTTACTAGCCTATAACATTTTGGGCTAACTCCACAAGTAAATGCATTTTCCCTTCATAATCTGGTCTTATTTCAAACCCAAGTATCAAAAGCATATCTAATGGACATCATGTCGTCGTCTGCTACTCATATCTTGGCACACATTTTTTCTGGAAGCATAGCTGTCAAGTGTCCCGTATTGGCCGGGAACCTCCTGTATTTTACCCTCTTTCCCGGCAGAGGCCCATAACAGTCAGACTGCAATGCCCTAATGCCACCGCTGCGCAGGATAAGAATAGCTGTCAAGTTTCCCATTTTGTCCAGGACATTTCCCTTATTTTCAAATCCAAAACTTGACAGCTAAGCCTGGAGGTCATTTTCTCAGCTGATGGATATGTCTCTGGTGACTACACAAACTGATCCTGGCGTGAAACATGAGACCACACACAGTACAATAGATGGTGGAGGGTGTGGTTAGGTTTGATGAAGCTTTGTGCTTGTCGCTTAGCTTCTTCATGTCTGCGGCGTTCCTCTTTGAAGTGATCGGTAGCAGCAGAGATGGTTTGGCACCAAAGTGGGTGATCTTTGGCCGTTGTCTCCCAAATTTGTGAGTTTATACCTGACACCTTCATGGTTTGTTTCAACTGGTCATCACATACATGGTAAGGAAGTGAACCTTACTTCCATTTAAGAATACTTGACAATCACAGAGATGGGGGGGATGCTTCTTTTTTGGTCTGTTGATAGTAATTACATGTTTTCAAGTTGATTTCAACTTTTTAAAGCTGTTCAGTGTTTTCTAGGCACTGGGTACTCAAAACTAGTATACTACTCCCATCTTGCCACACAAGCTGTCTCTTCTCCTGGGATCATACCAGGCAACCTTCCCGGATTGGCCGGGATTTCCCAGTTTTCGGACCCGATTTGCGCCATTTCCTGCCCCGCGCTGCCGAAACCCCGGAATTTGGCAGCGGGGGAAAGGAGGTACTGCGCAGCCCTTCTGCGCAGGTCACCTTCTACGCATTGGCTGGAGCCACGGTTGACAGGTATGCCTGGGATGCACAGCAGTGAATCAAACTCTACTGTATAGTGGAGCCATCTTTGCCAGAGAGTTGGTGGTCATCTAGGCAAGGCAACATGGTTGGCATGGCAACCAATCCAGGGACATTTTGTCCTCACATGGCTAGACCCATATGTTATTTTACTCTTTTGCAGCCTACCTGTAGCAATGGCTATAGCTAAGATCACTCTGGTTCACCACCAAGCACAGATTTCTACCATGGAACTTACATTTTGGGCCTAATATCAGGGAAACCACTCAAGTGACTTCTTCTTTTTATCTCATGTCTAGGTCAGACTTTAAATGGCCAAGATGAAGCCACCTTCTTGGCTTTGTCATTGGCCAAACTTATGTCCTCATTGGTCCATGTTTCCGAGAGTAACCGACAGACTAGATCTGGATTCTGTATCTCTCCACATCATAAGAGCCTCCTCGAAGATTGTGGTACATTTCACATTTTTGAACCACAATTGGACATACTCAGGAGATGGTAACCTGTTGTGCTGGCTAATCTTTCTCACACTAGGTGAAGTGAAAGGAACTACGGAATGAATTCACCAAAATGGTCTTTGATAAGACCAACCTCAACAATGAACTCAATAAATACTGAGGCACTTTCCAGCAATAAGAGTTATTTAATTGACTTATATGATTATATAAACATTAATATGAGCACAGGAAGCCGTAGTGTGTTGGTGGCTGTCTAGTCCTTAGAAGAAAAAGGTTGTGGGGAGTAGACATACGAGAGAGAAAAAAAACCACTATGCCTTCCTGCTTTACCTTGTTTTACCTCTCTACGCTTCGTTGCTTTTAAGCCATTTCCCCCTGCTCAGTTCCAATACCAGAAGCGAGTAAGCCAGGCAGGGAGAAATTTCCTTAAGGCTACACATTCCATACAGAGAACGGTGAGATTAGATTGAAGAGGTTTTATTTCTACACAGAGAAACACACACACACACACACACACACACACACACACACACACACACACACACACACACACACACACACACACACACACACACACACACACACACACACTTCTTTTCGTAGAAAGAGAAGACATCTCTTCCCTACCCATTTTATAAATTCAAACAGAGTAGATACATGCAGTCATTCTGAAAAATCTAATGTGGGCCTTAAAGTCATTGGCACCTATTACAGGCCTATAACTGCATTGTTTCTGACCATTGCAGATGTTTTCTTCTTTAATGTCCCAAACTTGCAGCCACCTAGTTCCGTGATGGTGAACCTTGGCACTCCAGATGTTCTTGGATTTCAATTCCCAGAAACCCAAGCACCCTGTGAATCCGCACGAATGTGTTTATTGCAATTCATCTGACCCATGCTGCCCTTGTCGCTCCCGGAAGCGGAAGTAAAACACGCCCATGCGGGCACATTTTACTTCCACGTCCGGGAGGGATGAGGGCAGTGTAGGCTGGATGAATCGCAATAAACTCATTTGTGTGGATTCACAGGGGGCTTAGGCTTCTGGGAATTGAAGTCCAAGAACATCTGGAGTGCCAAGGTTCACCATCACAGGCCTAGTTTTTCTCTCTGAACTCTAGAGGCTAAGAGGCCTTCGTAGCAGCATATGTAAATATCCCCTGGCGTGACTCCATATCCTTTTGCTCCTGCGATTCTCCATGGCAGGAGTGGTGAACTTTTGGCTTTCCAGATGTTATGGACTATAATTTCCATAACTGCAATGTCACTGGCAATACAGGCTGAGGATTCTGGGAGTGTGGTTCAAAACATCTGGAGTACCAATGCTTTGCCATCCTTGCCCTATGGGTTCTCCCTAGGTCAGAGTAGCTTAGAAGAAGAAACTCATAATAAAAAAGAAGTCAACCTCTCTGCATAGATTTTTCATAAATTGGCATATTAAGAAAGATTTAGTTAGAGAATTGTCTTTCAGATAAATGACCACCCTCTATAAAGTAAGATATACAACCACCTCATTCTAGTTCCTGCTTCTCATCGCTAATCAGGTACTCCAGGGGACTAAGAGAATAAAAATTTTAGCCTTCTGACACCAGGCTGTATATGTGCTTAGCTCTCAGCATGCATTTCCATCTTGATAAGGAGGAACAATATCAGTCTCTTCAATTGGTAGGTTGCAATCTAGCCTCCCGCTTGGTCAAACCAAGCATAAATATAAGGCAGGGCTGCCTCATGTGAAATAGCAAATACTATCCAACTTCCTAATGCCTTCTTCTTCTGTCATATCTGAATCTGAATATTGGCAATCCTCATGGTGATCAGCCATGAAGACTGTCCTGAGAATATAATGCAGTGGCCTTTCATCTGCCTTCCACATCACAGCATGACACCCATACCACTGATCCAGTTCCACGAGTCACTTACTGGTCCTGAGCCCTTTTGGCATGCAAAGTCCTCCTCGGCTCCAGGCCAGGATTGATGAAGTTGCTGCCCTCCATCAAGATGGATTCAAGTGGGATTTAATCCATTTGGGGACCATCACCCTTCCCTGTGGACTTCAGCACCCAAGCTGTTAATCTTCACTATTGTCAAGCTAGTGAACCACCACCTGACACTTGGCATTGAGTCGCTGGCAGTATGGTCTACTCCATTACCATAGCAGAATAACCTAACACCTGAGGCAGAAAATCTGTCTCTTTCCCTGGCATCAAAAGTAAAAGAACAAAGTTTTTTACTAACCATTATTTCCTTCTTCCAGAACTCTGCCATTTGAGGCAGCTTACTTTGCCAAATGATACGGCTGGCCAAGGAAGATTGTACAGAGCACAATTTTCTGCAAGTTGCTTCTTAGGTTCTTGGCCACCAAATACCCCAAAACAGATTCAGAGCGAGGCTGCTGATAGCTTTTCGATACAGTTGTTTTTTTTTTGTTGTTTTTTTTAGAAACTCCCATCTATATCTTTTTCAGGCATTATGGAAGGGTGGAATGTATTTACAGTGGGACCTCGCTTAAAGAGCATAATGCATTCCACAAGATTGCTCTTTAAGCGAGTTTGCTCTTTAAGCGAAACACCATTGTAAGTGACCAATTGTGACTTCTGGCAGGAGGGATTGCAAACCTTCTTCCGTGTCTAGGTCAGACGTGAAACTGCCAAAATGAAGGCACTTCGTAGTGAGTTCATTCTGCAGTTCCCTTCTCCTAACTTAGTGTGAGAAAGATTAGCTGGCAACACAAGGTTGCCGTTACAAGGGTACACCAATTGTAGTTTAAAAATACCACTCTCTTCGAGGAGGCTCTTTCTGTGTAATTGACTAAAAATAGAGAACAAACTCAAAAGAAAAACAACCCTTCAAAATTATGATCCCACATGCTAAAGGAGAATTTCAGTAATGGCCTATTTGCAAAAAGTTTTAAAAGTTTTCTAAAGATCTAAAGGAGTTCACCTGGCAGATCTCTACCCAGAGATGATTCCAAACAGAGAAAACCACTACTGAGAAGGCTTTCTGGTCTCTCTCAAGGTAGCTATCTCAACATTGTAACTCTGGAGGACCCTGTAGAACAGGAGGTATTATTATGAAGAGTCACTATGTCAAGTAACAAGGTCTCGGACCTTGTAGGCAGGGCCGTATGACCAGTACTGCTGTATAGGGCCCGGAGCTGACAGGGGCCATGCCGCCGCCAGCCATAACTAAGTGTGTGTGTGTGGATCCCCAATAGGATTGCTCAGTATGGGGCCCAGAAATTTCTGATGGCGGCCCTGCTTGTAAGGCTTTATATCTCAGCACAAGTACCTTGAATCTGACAGAGAACTTGATGGGTAACTAATGAAGGCAAAACAGAACTGGGGATATGCAACTCTGTAATAAGTTTGGCAATCCATAGAAAAACTTTGCTTCCCGAGGCAGAGTAGCAAATGGTAACAGGCCCTATCTCACTCACTCAAAATAAATTGTATAGTATAAAGCCAAACAAGTTATTTATACATTAGAGAAGGGGTTCTCAACCTAAGGCCCAGGGGTCAGATGCGACCCATGACACCATTTCATGTGGCCCCCACTGCCTCCGCCACACCCGGAAGTGCCATGTGTGGCAGGCAGGGCAAAATGGCCATCTGGACCCCAAAGCTGAGGGAGCGTGACCTAGCCCTTGGCTTGAAAAGGTTGAGAACCCCGGCATTAGAAGCATAAAATCCCACAAGCACTTCTGTCCACTTCTGACCAGGCAGCATATATGTACTGTAATGAAGAAGATAAATCTTGCTGCCCTTTCGTCACCACCTCAGACCTGTTGTTTACTGTGGCGGTCTAATCCTGCCAATATACTGTAGTAAGGCTCTCCCTGACAGTATGTAACTGGAGTTTGAAATATACCCCTTTAAACAAATTATTTATAACTCATTAGAATACTGACAACTAACATTTTGGTTTTAAATTTGTTTTTAAAAATATATATATAGATAAATTGCAAAAATAACCAAAATCTTCCTAAACTATCTCATAAAGTAACAACAAGCATTCGTCATAATACTAAAAAAGTGATGATTCTTTAAAGTTGGCAGTATCTTTACCCAAACCCCCACATGTTACAGGCAACAGCATTACTTTTAAATGCATTCCATCCAAACTATGTATGCAACTATGTACTGTAAGTACTTTGTACTTATCTGCACCCTCAGTACGGATTACCGCCTGAGCTACACAAATATACTATGACACATTACTGAAATCTCTCCTCAGACTGCTGCATGCTGCGCTTGTGTGTTCTACAACAGCCACTTAGTTGAAAGCCAACAAGGTGTTTGTTCTTTTGACTAAAGGAATATTGGATAAACAGTCCTATCTGCAATATGTTACAACAGTCCAAAATATTCTTTGGCGACAGCGGTGTGTGAAATTCATTTTGTGTTGCTTTTAGGGCTGGATCCACCATGAACCAAGATGAGGTGACTGCCTCATTTAGATGACAAGAAAGGGCAGCAAATTCTTTGCTCACGGTTGTATTAGTATTATCTTTTTCTGCCACACGTGGTGAGAAAATTGTTACAAGATTTTTCTGCCTTAAGAGCTAATATAACCAGGCTTGTTTTGGATACCTACCCCTTGTTCTGCTCTGCCTGAGGCATCAAACTATCCTGAGTTAGCCCTGTATACTTTAGTTGTTCATACACATATGGGCATTTCGGCAAGATGTTTCCATTCAACAGTGAGAGATTTAACTGAGGACTGCCAGCTTGAAATCTGAAGAATGGCTCTTTATTTCATTCAGAATAAAGATATACTCTATCCGAACGTAAGGGAGTCACTTAACAAAATTTCAGTACAATCTCTTAAAAGATAAAAATAGGGATTAGGAAGTATCAGTAGTTTAGTAGGCTCCATTACTGGAAAAGACAGAGTGCTTCTAACAGTAACAGTTGGAGTATTATGGATTGGGACAGCGTTTTCCTTGTTAGCTCCATTGGAGTGTATTTACAAGAATGGTATAGGTGCAGTGATGGTGAACCTTGACACTCTAGATGTTCTTGGACTTCAATTCCCAGAAGCCCAAGTCAGCACTCCTGCTGATCAGGGCTTCTGGGAATTGAAGTCCAAGAACACCTGGAGTGCCAAGGTTAGCCATCACAGGTTCATTCATTTTTGTGTCAGAGAATACTCTGGGTTGAAAGGATTTTTGCAGGGGATGCCCGAATGAGGCTTCTTTTATGTCCCCCATCATGCAGCTCTTGAGTATTGAACCCGTCATTCCACTTTCCGTGAACCCGTCTTTCCAGTCTCCAAGCCTAGTGCCTTAACCACTAAGCCACTGGGGGAACTGTGCCATCACAGGTATAGGGCAGTGATGGCGAACCTAGGCACTCCAGGTGTTCTTGGACTTCAATTCCCAGAAGCCCAAGTCAGCACTCTTGCTGATCAGGGCTTCTGGGAATTGATGTCCAAGAACACCTAGAGTGCCAAGGTTCGCCATCACAGGTATAGGGCATCAGGAGTTCTCAACCTTTTTAAGCCGGGGGTCGGGTCACACTCCCTCAGACAGCTTCGGGCCGGATGGCCATTTTGCCCTTCCTCCACCACATGGCACTTCCTAGTGTGGTGGAGGCGGTGGGGGGCCACATGAAATGGTGCTGCAGGCCACAGGTTGAGAATCCCTGGCATAGGTAGTGGCGCTCTCAGAGCAGGAATTTGGAGAATATGTCTAGATGTCCTCAAAAGCCACCAGAACAGAATGCCACAAGTTTACCACCACATTTGAAGTACCTGAAGATATACATTTTGCAATTTGCATGAAAGGGAAATATGATAATTAAACTCCAGATCTCAAATTTACCCAAGTGGACTACTAGATAATGGTTGGACTTGTAACATTTTAGACAGAACAAGGGAGCAGACTAATAGTTTTTTCACCTTTAGTCTTCTGGGGCCAGAATTTTGTTGGGAAAGCCCACACGTATAAGGATACTTTGCATGCCAGTTTCTTCTTCTTGGCATGCTGTCCTGTGTGCAATTGTTTGCTTGATCTGAGGAAGCAGAAGGGTCTGGCAGATGGAAAACGGTGTAGAGGTCATCTGACTTGCATGGTCGCCTACATACTGTATGAATCCAAAAGGATTCTGGCTCAGCTGTTATGAACTTCAACTCCCAGATGTCCCAGGCCGATGGTCAAAGATTCTGGGAGATGAAACATGTGAGCAGTCAATAGTTGACAACCTCTGGACTACACCACAGATATTACTGCATACTGTTTTTTCTGACCCTGGTGATCCTGCTAAGTCAATAAGACATAAAGTGAGCGATGTTTTACTTGTAATAAAATAAAATTATTTACTTTCCGCATGTTAAGAGTTGCATCAGTCTTTGGACTTTTATCAATTTGTTAACCCTAATTTCCCAAGCAAATGTCAGTTAAATGTAATATTTTCATGTGTCATAAATCTCACATCATCCACAAGATAAGCTCTGTTGCAGCTTCTTAAAAATGGTAAGCATAGGTAAGAAAAAAGGGGTTGTGCATATGTAAAAAAGAAGGTGGCTACCTCTCTATATTGCCTATGCATTTTGTGTGTGTGTGTGTGTGTGTGTGTGTGTGTGTGTGTGAGTGTGAGTTTTAGTCCCCCAATACATCTCATGCGGTCTTGGGCATGTTGCAGTGTTATAGGATGCTCCTAGAACAGGGGTGCCCAAACTACAGCCCTCAGGCCAGATCTGGCCCTGACACATTTTACTTCTGCTTCCAGGAGTGATGAGGGTGGTGTGGGCCAGATGAATTGGCATCAGAGGCCGAATCCAGCCCATGGGCCATAGTTTGTGCACCCCTGGTTTAAGCAGAGAAAATGGCAGCTTAAAATCTATCTCATCCTGTTGCAAAACAGATTGCAAGGTGCATTTTACTTCCACTTCCAGTGGGAGGAACCACGTGACCGGCCCACTGAACTATGTGACTGGCACACTGACCCATGTGACCAGCCCACAGAACTATGTGACTGGCCCACTGACCCACGTGACTGGCCCACTGACCCACGTGACTGGCCTGCTGAACTATGTGACTGGCCCACTGAACCACATGATCGGCCCATGGCCCAAAAAGTTTGGGCACCCCTGTCCTAGAAGAAAGGACTTCATAGACAAAGGACAAAAATTCTGTGAATGTGGAGAAATACAATCAATACAGCATTTAAGTGCATACAATTTATGCCCTATTATGTTTACAAGTGAAGATCTAGTAAGCAGCTGAGATAATGTTATTGAAATACAGTAACCCACTTCTGATCAAAAATAGTCTAATCATTTTAACATTTAAATTTGTTTGAATTTTATCTATGTTTCACATATGCCCATAGTTTTAAATTGCGAAATACTCTGATACAAATGAAGAATAACGAAAGAACTGCTTCTGAGTACTTTCTGCTTAGAAAACTATGAAAAGAGTGGCTGTAAGTTAGCATTAACTTGAATTGGCTGGACAATTCAGTGTTTTTGGCATTTGGCTGTGGAACCAGAGGTTGAGAGTTCAATTCCCCACTGGGCTTCCAATGAGAAGAGCCAGCCTGTATAGCCTTGAGCAAGCTGCACAGTCTCAGGAGAAGGAATGGTAAAGCACTTCTGAGAACTCCCTATCCAGAAAATCCTGGAATGGGTTGCCATAACTCAGAATTGACTTGGCAACACATAATAATTATTATAAACATGTAATTAACCTCTTCTAAATCCACTCCACAGAGTCTGGCCTTCAAAGTCAAAGATGACCAAGTGACTGACATCTGGTGACCAAACAACTTTACTGGCCAGACTGATGTGCTAAAACAACAGCCTACACAACTTACTGCAGCCAAAGCATGTGAGATTTCTGGCCACTGTTGGCGCAAAGTTCCAGAAACAAGAACATATATTAACTTGGTCCTATTTCTTTATACTATATATCATTTGCAATTTTTCTGCCTAGAAATACTATATTTCCCCAATGTGCAAACAGTTGCAGCAAAATCTAAATACTACTTGGTTGGATTAAAATACCTGCCTTTCGTCACCCATGTGCCCTAACTGACTTTTTGGAGAATCCTAGTTCAGTGTCTTCAAGTGCAGGGAAAAGGGGAAATTAACAAGATAGCGAAGGAGGAATAGGGATACATAGAATTTTTTTATTATTTAATGTTACCAAAACATTCCTTAGGTGACCTTGGGCATGTCACTTGTACAAGACACTTGACTGCACTGAGGGGATGAGGTGGGGGTCTCACAATAATAAGAGCACACTTTTCAAAAAGGGAACAAGAGAACACTTCTTGAAAAGAGTGGACAGCATTTCTAGAAAAAAAGAGACAAGACCATATGACAAGACACAGAGAGGGAGAGAACTCTGCCCTTTTGATTGAAGCATACACTTTGACTAGCTCTTTTCTTATTCTGGGGTGCACCAAATAACTAGGCTTTCCATCCCCCCCCCCCAAACCTGCAACAATCACTATCTGTCTGTCTGTCTAATTATCTGTCAATCCATTTGGTCTAATTTCTGAAAGCTCTTTGCATGAACTGCCTCCGCCACAGCAGAAAAATGATTATTCAGCAATATCCCACCCTCTCTTATCCCCTGCTCCCCCTTCTGCCTCTTACACCCACTTGCTTCAAATCTTGATGATGATGATGATGATGATGTTTCTAATACACACACCCCTCCCGGACATGTACACACAAACAAAAACCTCTTGGTCTCTTCTTCCTCTGCCACAGTAGCTTTCCCCCCACCACCACTGCAGTAACTGTCCCATTTTAAAAAATCACCAATATTCATTGTACACTCAGAGACACACATGCACAAACTGAAGAGAGAGAGAGATGAGGCAGAGGCAGAGGCAGAGGATGAGAAAGAGGGAGGCAGGCCTGGTGGTTGGGTTTTCCTGCATCATTGCAGGGAGATAGATGGACCCCTCCACCTCCCATCCCAAATCTTCCATCGAGAGGCCAAGAAAGAGAGGGATAAAGAGCTTTAAGAAGACCGATTTTTGTCACACAGCTCAGGCATTTATTCAGACAATCTCTCCCATAACTAAACCCAATCATCGAAACCGCACAATCAAATTGGCAACCCTGCAGAGAGTAGGAGGGTGGGGAGAATAACCCTCTCTTCCATTCATCCGGAGTGCTGCAGCAGCAGAAAACTGGGGGGAGGGATAAAAATCCATAGGCCTTTCCGGAAGATACATAACGCCAATCACTTTCACCAAGGTAAGGATGGAGAGATGAAACAGAAAAGGTTGTTTGGGTGAACCCCATTTCAACCTCATTTGCATATTTGGGGCATTATTCCGGAACAGCTTGTTCTTTGGCAATATTCTTCGCTTCCTCAATCAACCTCGGTAATTGCTGATTATTTTTTTTTAAAACTGAGCTATCCCTCCAACATTTCCTCTTTAAGGTCTCGATTGCCTTTGAGACAGGAACCAGGAGTGAGGCACTGAGCCTGAACCCATCTGTGAAAGGTGGGTGGCTTGCTGGCACCTTCCCTCTTCCAAGTTCCATCCACATAATTGTGTGTACATGCGCATCTACACACACCTTTCTGTGTACTACCACAGACGCACACGGCGGCAACCCGCCACGACAAAACAGGGCTGGCTGCTAAAGTACTCCTTTCGAAACCTACTTCCGAAAGAAGGAGAGAAAAGAAATTGTGTACTTCAGTGCTATCTTGGTAAAGCCAACTATTTACCTTTGGCAACCTCATGCACTCTAAAGAAATTCCAAGAGTCTGGTAAACCGCCACACATCAACCTTTTAACACCCTTTCCTTCTGAGTCCCACAATACCCCAAAAATGAGTCTGACAGAACTAGGTGCCTCGACATTAACACTTATGCTTCCTTCTTTTGACAGCCATTTCCCCAAATAGGACTCCCTTCCCCCTTCCTCAGAAAAGATCCCCCCTCCCCTGGAAGCAAGAACCTAACCTTCTTCTGAATCTCACCCACACATTGAAATGGTCCATATATTAAATCTCCTTTTCCCACTCTTTTCTCTCTTCCTTCTACAATGGGACAAACAGTTCTATTCCTTTCTCGCAAGCATCTTCCGTGGTCCAATTTAACCACAAATCATCCTCCCAAACCACCCATCGTGATATATTCAGGGGAGCCAAAGGGGATGGCAAAATGTCCCCACCCCCACCCCATTTATTCTGAGATGATCCCACCCTGCTCACTCCCACACGGCCTCAGGCCTGCTCTTCCTACCTACCCTCACCCCCAAAAAGGTGCCAAGTACTCACCGGTCTGCCCTTTTCCGAGGGTTTTCTCCAGCCTGTAGGGCCCCACGTATTGAGCGTGCTGCAGGCCCTGTTGTGGCTGGTAGGGGTGGACCCCACCTGCTTCTTTGCCACTGGACATGGCTTTTGTCTGGTTCCCTCCGGAGCAACAAGAAGAAACAGGGAGGGAAGGGAAGGGGGCCCCCCACCCTGAAATCTTTCCCTATAGGGACAATACCGGGACCGGCATCCTGGCAAATTTAGCGGGAGGGGGATGCGCTGGGCATCAGGAAAGGGAAGGGGAGGAGAGAGGAGCCAGGATGCTACAGTCCGGGTACCACCATCCTCCAGCTGGTCGAGTCAAGGCAGCTGCTGCTGCTGCTGGATGCTCAAGGTACTGCCGTGGATGAAGGATGCAGGCAGAGATGCTGGCCTGGACCGTTCTGGTCCTTCGCCTCCCCTCTCACTGCAATCTGAAGGGATCTCTCGAGTTCTCCCCTTACATCAGCATCCGGGCAACTGGGTGACAGACATAATCCGTGTTAACCCTTGGCGGAACAAAGGCAGCGCCTCCTCCCCAGGCAGCAGTCTGGTGGGTGGGGCTGTGTGTGGGGGAGGGGGAGGACAGGGGTGGGGAAGGGCTGGGCCAGGGGGAGGCGTGCAGCAGCTGGGTGGGCAGGCCTAGCTAGGGGGAGAGGACCTCTCTGGGATGAGAAGGAGGAAATTGTGCCAGCTGCTTTGGGAGGAACATTTGGAGCTGATGAGGCCCTTTCATGCTTTTGTTGGGATTATGTTATGCGTATGCAAGGTTTGAGGCAGGGTTTGTGTGTGAGAGAGGGGGGAGGCCAAGGATAACTGGTTTCTGTGGGAAGAAAAATGTAGGTGAGGGTGAGATTGTGTCATTTTAGGAAGGATCAGAATATCTCTATCTATGTGCATGTCTGATTAGGTTCAGGGCATAAGATACAGACTGACTTCTATTGTATGTAAAAAAAGGATCAAGTGTTCACACTCCAGTCTGATCTCCCTCCCTCCATCTCTCAGTCTCTCTCACACACATAATATATTATATATCAGAGAGCAGTGGCTCAAGTGGCTAAGACGCTGGCTGGGAGGCAGAAGGTCAGCAGTTTGATTCCCGAGTACTGCAGGACGGAATGAGCTCCCGTCTTTGTCCCAGCTCCTGCCAACCTAACAGTTCAAAATCAAGAAATTGCAACTAGATAAATAGGGACCACTTCGGTGGGAAGGTAACAGCGTTCCATGCACTCCGGTGTCTAGTCATGCCTGCCACATGACCATGGAAATGTCTGCAGAAACAGACAACGCTGGCTCTTCGGCTTTGAAACAGAGATGAGCACTGAACCCTAGAGTCAGATACGACTGGCTTTCGAGCAAGGGAAACCTTTACCTTTACTAAGTAAAACTAAGAAAATGTTGTGGCACCTTAAAGACTAACTACTGAATTTTAACGTTAGCTTTTGTGGATCAAGTCCGCTTTTGTTTTAGAGTCACACACACAATATTTTTGAAGTGGTAGCTGTGTTAGTGAGTGCAGGCATATCAGAGAGTAAATAATAATTTTTTAAAAATTCAGTTGGGGCACCTTAAAGACTAACTAATGTTAGCTTTTGTGGCTCAAGTTAGTCAGAAGCCCATGAAGTAGACTTGGTCCACAAAAGTTAGCATTAAAACACAGTAGTTAGTTTTTAAGGCACCACAACTGTTAGACTTGATCCATTTAAATCAAAGGAATTTACAGCAGAATTGACTCACAAAATCCCTACTGATTCGGTGGGCAATTTACTATGCTAAGCAATGTGACTTTGGTCAACGGCTTCTCTAGCACTGCTTCCTTGTCTATTCACATCAGACTTCCAGTCATGACCACACCTGTCCAGTTTGTCCCACCACTACTGCTGCTGCTTGGCCCCAAATAACAGTGTTTCTTTTCTTTGCATTTGGTTTCAGAGACGCTTGTTTCTAATTGTAGTTTTGAAATAGTATCTCAGCCCATAGACTCTTGCACACACGTAGTGCAAAGAACCCTTGTGTACTCTTCTGTGGAACAACTGATGGAGAGGAATAAGTAAATAGAACAGACAAAAAGAACAACCCTTCTGCATATTTATATTTGTGTGTGCGCGTGTGTGCGCAGAGTTATATTCAAATATAGAGACGTTCATGTGAAAGTGCTAGACTGCAGTTCATCAAGGTATTCAACTCAATTTTCTTTAGTTTGAAGAATTACTAATGTCCTTTTTAAAAGTCACACTTCATGGTGTACACAGAAAGAGCCTCCCCGAAGACTGTTGTATTTTTGAACTATGTTCGGACATACCATAGTAACTGCAACCTTGTGTTGCTGGCTAATCTTTCTCACACTAGATCAGGCAAAAAGAACTGCAGAATG
This sequence comes from Bradypodion pumilum, assembly GCA_035047305.1. NCBI lineage: Eukaryota > Metazoa > Chordata > Lepidosauria > Squamata > Chamaeleonidae > Bradypodion > Bradypodion pumilum. Next base: position 32,508,067 of record JAWDJD010000008.1, on the reverse strand, counting down.
AACTCACCAAAAGGTGCCTTCATTTTGGCAGTTTCATGTCTGATCTAGACACAGAAGAAGCAGAATCACACTGTATATGTTAACTGATCATTGTAAGTATCCCTACGTTACTATCCTTGGATCTGTTCGTGCCACTGCTTGTGCATTAGATCCATGCCCCGCCTGGTTAGTTAAAACTAACGGGTCAACGGGTGGTGACAGGCAGCTGGGTCAGAGCGATTGTGAACTCTTCTTTGCGGGAAGGGGTCTTCCCAGCAGCATTGAAACATGCCTTGGTGTGCTCCCTCCGGAAAAAGTCATCGCTTGACCCTACAGTACTCGCCAACTATTGGCCTGTATCCAACCTGCCCTTCTTGGGGAAGGTTTTGGAGAAGGCAGTGCCACAGCAGTTACAGGAGGTCCTGGATGAAGCGGATTATTTGGACCCTTTTCAGTCAGGATTCAGGCCTGGATATGGTACTGAGACTGCATTGGTCGCACTGCTGGATGATCTCTGGCAAGAGCAGGATTTAATTTAATTTAATTTAATTGTCACATTTATATACCGCTCACTCGGCCAAAGCCAACTCAGGGCGGTTCACAATAAAAATTAAAAAACACATGTTAAAAACAGTTAAAACTACCCACCCCCTAAAAACAAGGGCTGCAGGATCCAAAGGCACCATGGGGAAGAGTTCTTCTACACCAACCACCCAATGGAGGTTACCCTTCCACCTGCACCCCACACTTGACCCGCCAGCCAGGTTTTAAGTTCTTTTCTGAAAGGCAGCAATTCCGTCCGGAGACGTAGCTCTGTTGGCAGGAGGTTCCAGAGGGCCGGCGCAGACACGGAGAAGGCTCTCTTCCTTGTGCCAGAGAGGCGAGCCCCTCTGGCTGATGGAACAATTAGAGAGCCCTTCCGGTCCGCTCTGGTTGGACGGACAGACGTCCTCCAGGTCATACAGGTCATCCATCCATTCTTGGTCTTCTTGACCTCTCAGCGGCCTTCGATACCGTCAACCATGGTATCCTTCTGGAACAGTTCTGAGGATTGGGGATCCAGGGTACTGTGTGGTCCTGGTTTTCCTCATTTCTGAAGGGCCGGCCCTAGTCGTTTTGGTCGGAGAGCGAGAGGTCTAGCCCTAGGCTCCTACAATATGGGGTGCTTCAGGGCTTGGTGCTCTCACCTCTCCTATTTAATATCTACATGAAGCCTCTGGGGGAGATCATCCGTTCCCACGGGGTGAGGTATCATCAATATGCAGATGATACTCAGCTATACATCTTGGCCCATGGTGGTCCAAGCGATGCAGTCAGAGTCTTATCCAGGTGTCTGGAGGCTGTAAGGGTCTGGATGGGGGACAATGGGCTACAACTGAATCCTGGTAAGACTGACTGGCTGTGGGTCAGGGCCCCTACATTATCCCAGGAGCTACCAACTTTGGAGCTGGATGGGGCTTTTTTGCCACAGACAGACCCGGTGTGTAATTTGGGGGTCCTCCTGGACTCATGATTCCTGCTCGATGAGCAGGTGGCAGTCGTGGCTAGGAGAGCTTTTGCACAACTTCGTGTCATTTGCCAAATATGCCTGCTCCTGGACCAGGACTCCTTGTTTACCGTCACACATGCTCTGGTCACCTCCAGACTGGATTATTGTAATGCACTGTACATGGGGCTGCCCTTGATGACCATTCGGAGGCTGCAGCTGGTTCAGAATGCAGCTTCCCATGTAGTGATGGGGTGCAGGCGTTATGCCTGTGCCTCACCCCTGCTACAGGAGCTGCATTGGTTGCCAGTGTGCCTCTGGGTGCAATTCAAGGTGCTGGTAATTACCTTTAAAGCCAGGATACTTAAGAGACTGCATCACCCCAGGATACTTAAGAGACCGCATCACCCCAAGGACATTGGCCAGTCCCACTATAGCGGACTGGGGGGGGCTCTTTAAAAATACCAAATGCTGGAGAGGCTCGCCTCTTTAGCTCTAGAAGAAGAACCTTTTCGGTATCCGCTCTGGCCCTATGGAACCTCCTGCCAGTTGAACTGCATCTCCAGACAGAGCTGCTGCCCTTCAGAAAAGAGCTGAAAACCTGGCAGGCAGGGCAGGTGTGGGGAGGTGGAGAGAAAGCAACCCCCCCCCCCCACTGCCTCATTTAGAGGAGGATCACTCATGCTTTTAATAGTTTTTAACTGGATTTTAATTGGTGCATGTGGGAGGTAGTTTTTCAGTGTTTTTAGGACTTTTAAGGGTCTCTATAGTTTAAACATTGGGGATTTTATGTATGCTGCCCAGAGTCGCACGTCAATTGGGAGGGCTATACAAATTGAATAAATAAATATCCAGCAACAGGTTTGTGAATGGCCCACTGTTAAGGCAGGGATCAGTACTGTCTTGATTGAATCCTTTAAAGCTTACACCATAATAAGTGTGTTTTTCTTCAAGGAGCCACTATAACTCTCTCCGTTGTTTGTGTTGCAACTGATTAAAATGCCTCCCTGAAGATCACTTTTCCATCCTTAACATATGGATCTGGGCTGATCTAGGAAGTTAATCAGGTTAAGTCCTCAGTTATTATCTGAATGAGAAACAATTGTCTAATGCTAGAGATTAAATTTGCTGGGAGAAACATCAACAACCTGAGATATGCAGATGATACTACACTAATGGCAGAAGGTGAAGACCTAAAGAACCTCTTGATTAGGGTAAAAGAAGAGAGTGCAAAAGCTGGCCTGTGTCTTAACATCACAAAAAACCAAGAAAATGGCAACAGACCCTATCATGCCCTGGCAAACAGAAGGGGAAGAAATGAAAGTAGTGACAGACTTTACCTTCTTAGGATCCAAGATCACTGCAGATGGAGATTGTAGCCATGAAATAAAAAGACGATTAATTCTTGGGAGGCAAGCTATGAGAAACCTAGGAAACATAATGAAAAGTAAAGGCATCACCCTGCCAACAAAAGTCCGCATAGTCAAAGCAATGGTATTCCCAGTAGTAATGTATGGTTGTGAGAGCTGGACCATAAGGAAGGCTGAGCGCAGAAGAATAGACAACTTTGATATGTGGTGCTGGAGGAGACTTTTGAGAGTACCCTGGGCAGCAGAGATCAAATAAGTCGATCCTGAAGGAAATCAACACTGACTACTCCTTGGAAGGACAAATATTGAAGATGAAGCTAAAGTACTTTGGTCACTCGAGAAGGCCTTGATGCTGGGAAAGATCGAAGGCAAAAGGAGAAGAGGACGGCAGAGGATGAGATGGCTAGATGGCACTGTTGACGCAATGGGCGTAGAGCTGAGCATAAGAACATAAGAACAGCCTTGCTGGAACAGGCCACAACCCATCCAGTCCAGCATTCTGTCTCACACAGTGGCTCACCATTTGCTTCAGGGTATTATTCCCAAGCCTTCACCTGCTTAGGATTCCCTGGAAATGGGCATTGAAAGATATTCTGCCTATCTCTCCAACCCGGAGGTTGTTCTTAATTATAGCCATTGATACCCTTGTCCTCCATGAACTTGTCTAATCCTTTCTTGAAGCTGTCAAGACTGACAGCTGTCACCACTTCTTCTGGCAGGGAGTTCCATAGATCAGTGATCCTCTGGGTGAAAAAGTACTTTCTCTTATTTGTTTGAGAACTAGCACCCAAAAGTTTCATGTAGTGCACCCTAGTTCTAGTGTTGTATGATAGGGAAAACAGTTTTTCCTTATCTACTTTGCCCACACCGAGCATGATTTTATAAACTTTAATCAGGTCACCTCTTAGACACCATTGTTCAAGAGTGGCCCAACCGTTGCAGCCTCAGATGGTAAGGAAGGTGTTCCAGTCCCCTAATCATTTTGGTTGCCCTCCTCTGCACTTTTTCCAGCTCCATAATATCCTTCTGGAGGTATGGCGACCAGAACTGTACACAGTATTCCAGATGGGGCCTCACCATAGATTTATAAAGAGGCAAAATGACACTTGCTGACTTATTTTCTATACCCTTCCTAATGATCCCTAGCATTGAGTTTGCTTTTTTCACTGCTGAGGCACACTGGGTTGACACCTTCATTGAGTTGTCCACCAGGACACCAAGGTCCCTTTCCTGGTTTGTCGCAGAGAGTTCAGACCCCATCAGTTTATAAATGTAATTGCGGGCTGCGGAGGATGGTGGAGGATAGGGGTGCCTGGCATGCAGTGGTCCATGGGGTCGCAAAGGGTTGGACTCCACTATGCGACTCAACAACAACAACAGATATTTACAGGCAACGTGTGGAAAGAATCCTGCCTGAAACCTATGAGAACTGCTTTTTTCCAGGGCTGACAATAGATACACCAATGGCATAACTTAGTGTAATGGCAGCTTCCGATGTTACCCACTCCTCTAGATATTTTAAGCTGAACCAGGCATTACAAAGACAAATTATGTAGGGGTAGTTTGAAACCAGTAGTAACCCCAGCCCATTAACGGCAGGAGACAATACAAAACCATGAAAACTGTGAGCATTGCATTGCCCTCACTGTGTCAGCCATAGTAGGTGTACAGAATCCAGTTGAACAAAGGCTGTGACTTAATTGACACAAAACATTGGCATTCCCATTTTCAGTTTCTGGTGTCTGGCTATTTTAACTCAATGAAAATTTATGCACTTGAATTTAAATCCTCAATCTTGTTCTTTAAAAAAAGAAAATGTCAAATGGTTTTGAGGTGGATTTAGTGAAAGGTAAAGGTCTCTCTTGCTCAAAAGCCAGTCATGTCTGACTCAAGAGGGTGGTGCTCACCTCCATTTACAGCCAAAGAGCCAGTACTGTCTGCATCTGTGGAAATTTCCATGGTCGTGTGGCAGGCATGACTATACACCATGACCAGAGTGCACATAATGTTGCTACTTTTCTCGCCAAAGTGGTCCCTATTTATCTACTTGCAATTTCTTGCTTTCGAACTGCTAGGTTGGCAGGAGCTGGGACAGACAACAGGCGCTCACTCCAACTGTTACTTCCAAACTGAGTAAACTCATTGGAACAATTAGTTTTATACCATTATTGAGTTACTATTTAGCATTCATACTAGTTGGCTCTAGCAAATGGAGTTTTTCAGAGTCAGTCAGAAGGCTGTTCACACTAGCCACTGGAAAGTACTGTATAATCCATTTACTTAATCTTCTCCTTAACCAATTCTCCACAGTAGGAAAAATAATAATAAATGGAAAAAGCTGTGTCCAAACACTGGAAAAAAAGAAGAGGAAAAATGGGTAAAGGCCGCCCTTGCTTGCTCGAAAGCCAGTCATATCTGATTCTAGGGTTTGGTGCTTATCTCTGTTTATAGCCAAAGAACCAGCGCTGTCTGCTTCTGCAAACATTTCCATGGTCATAGCCACTGGAGTGCATGGAACGTTGTTTACCTTCACACTGAAGTTGTAGCTACTTATCGACTTGCAATTTCTTGCTTTCATGCTGCTAGGTTGGCAGGAGCTGGGACAGAGACGGAAGCTCACTCCGCCATGCTGCACCTGGGTCTCGAATTATTGACCTGCCAACCTTCCAGCCATCAAGTTCAGCATCTTAACCACTAAGCCCATACCTGTCAACCTTCCCAGATTGGCTGGGATTTCACGGTTTTCGGCACCGATTTGTGCCATTTCCCGCCCTGCGCTGCCGAAACCCCGGAATTTGGCAGCGGGGGAAAGGAGGTACTGCGCAGCCCTTCTGTGCAGGTCGCCTTCTGTGCATGCACAGAAGGCTACGCCACTTGCGTAAAGGCTACGCATGCGTAGAAGGGGGCTACGCAAGCGTAAACCCCTTCTACGCATTTGTAGAAGGTGACCTGTGAAGAACCATTCTGCGCAGGTCCCGGATTGGCTGGAGCCGTGGTTGACAGGTATGCTAAGCCACCACAGTACAGTCAGTTATACTTGGGCACTAATATTGGTTGGAGGGGGCTGTAAAATGTTGTTATTCGAATAATCACATTGGGAGCGTCGTTAATCGAAAATGACGCTATTCGAACGCGTCGTTAATCGAGGGTCCACTGTATTCTAATTTTCCGAGTTTCACCTGTACTGTATATTGTAAGCCGCCCTGAGTGCTGCTGCTTGCATCAAAAAAGCGGGGAATGAATGAACGAGTGAATGAATGAATGAGTGAGTGGGTGGGGTGCGGTGGCTCAGTGGTTAAGAAGCTCGCCTTGTTAGCTGGAAGGCTGGCAAGTCGGCAGTTCGAGACCCGGGTACTGCATGACGGATTGAGCGCCCGTCTCAGCACCAGCTCTTGGGGATATGAAAGGAGCCTCGTTTGGGCGTCCCCTGAGCGGAGTTTCTTCCGCAAAAAAAAAATCCTTTCAACCCAGAATAATTTCTGACACGAAATTATTATGAGTGAGTAAGTGAGTGAGTAAGGTTGCTGTACGTCGGAGACGACCAACAACAACAACAACCGGAACCGAAGTCATGGGGCTGACGCCGAATCTTTCCCATCATCTTGAGCGGGACCGGCCAGCAGGGGGCGCCCGGCGGTTCCGATGAGTCTCCTCCCTTTCCTTTGCACGTGGGAACGCTGGTGGTGGCAGCTTCCCGGCCACAGCTAAGCTTTCTACTACTAGCAGCACGTCGACTTTGGAGGGCGGGTGAGTGTCAAGGTGGGAGAAAGACCACTGGGCGGAGGGTGGGGGGAGAGGTGGCCAGGACCGCAGGGTCGGAAGAAAAGAAAGGAATCCTGCGGGGCCTTTGCGATCGGTGGGGCCAGGAAATAAGAGTGGGGGAGATCTAGGGTGGGTGATTCAGGCAGCAAAGAGTGGTGGGGCGGTAGAAAGGGAGAGGACTTATTTGAGGGTTGGAGGAAGAGGCAGTGAGAAAACTCCGCCAGGTGGGTCGCTTTCCTCACCTTGGCCTCCCTCCAAGGTCTTTCAAACGTGTAGGATTACACCTTCCATCATCCCCAGTTGGCTGTCTTCCCATACCCCTGGAAGATATTGGATAGTAAGATAAAGGTAAAGGTTACCCTTGCTCGAAAGCCAGTCGTATCCGACTCTAGGGTGCAGTGCTCATCTCTGTTTCTAAGCCGAAGAGCCAGCGTTGCCTGCTTCTGCAGACGTTTCCGTGGTCATGTGGCAGGCATGACTAGACACCGGAGCGCACGGAACGCTGTTACCTTCCCACCGAAGTGGTCCCTATTTATCTACTTGCAATTTCTTGCTTTCGAACTGCTTGGTTGGCAGGAGCTGGGACGAAGACGGGAGCTCATTTCCGTCCTGCAGTACTCGGGAATCGAACTGCTGACCGTCCGCTTCCCAGTCAGCGTCTTAGCAACTTGAGCCACTGCAGTGGATAGTAGGTAAGACAAAACGAAAAAGACAAAAATATACTCTCTATATATATCAGAGAGTAAACAAAACAAAAAAAAAAGACAAAAAACCGTTGTGCCACCTACTAAAGACTTAACTAAGGTAAAGGTTTCCCTTGCTCGAAAGCCAGTCGTATCCGACTCTAGGGTGCAGTGCTCATCTAGAGCCAGTGCTGTCTGCTGCTGCAGACGTTTCTGTGGTCATGTGACAGGCATGACTAGACACCGAAGCGCACGGAACGCTGTTTACCTACCCACCGAAGTGGTCCCTATTTATCTACTTGCAATTTCTTGCTTTCGAACTGCTAGGTCGGCAGGAGCTAGGACAAAGACAGGAGCTCATTCCGTCCTGCAGTACTCCGGAATCGAACTGCTGACCTTCCGCCTCCCAGTCAGCGTCTTAGACACTTGAGCCACTGCAGTCCCTTAACTAATGTACAGTATTTTAATATTAACTTTTGTGGATCTGGGGACTGGAGTGGCTCAAGCAGGGAAGATGCTGAACTCTCTGACTGGAAGGTCAGAGTTTGATTCCCTGGTACTGCATGACAGAGTGAGCGCCCGTCTCTGTCCCAGCTCCTGCCAACCTAGCAGTTCGAAAGCAAGAAATTGCAAGTAGATAAATAGGGACCACGTCGGTGGGAAGGTAAACAGCGTTCTGTGCACGCTGGTGTTGAGGCATGCCTGCCACATGTCCACAGAAACATCTGTAGACACAGACATGCTGGCTCTTTGACTATAAACAGAGATGAGCACTGAACCCTAGAGTTGGGTACGACTGGCTTTCAAGCAAGGGTTACCTTTGCCTTACCTTTGTGGATCCAAGTCCACTTCGTCAGATATAAGAATAAGCCCTCGTGACATCAATTTACACACATCAAGTAAAGAGGTACAGAATGGCTGGTTAGCATAACATATGTTTACAAATCAATGTACAATTAGTAATAACAAGATCCCTGATTGGTACAGTATTTAGATTTTGTTGTGGAGTTTGCCCCTGTTGAGTTGCAAATGGTTAGGAGATGGATGCAAAACAGACATTGTGGCATTGTGTCCACAGAAGCTAACGTTAAATACAGCAGTTAGTCTTTAAGGTGCCACAACATTTTTATCTTTTGTGTTTTATTTACTATCTGATATGTCGGCACAGACTAACACAGCTACCACTTCAAATATTTCAGTCTGGTGGATCATAGGAAGAGAACCACGTCTGGCTGGACTGCTAATGCTCTAATCCTGTTTCCCAGGGGTTTCAGTCGGATAAGTATATAAATATATAAGTACCCACAGGAAAAGTAGACAAATTATGTCAGTGTAACCAATTACAGCTCCTGAAATGCTTGTTCTTACATACAACTACTGTAGTAAAAAGTACTGTTTTCCATGTGGTCATTCTAGATGCAGATTAGCTGCAGTTCTTCCCTCAAGCAGCCTTTAACTCTTTGAAAACCACCATAATTAATTGTTTATATAGAACAAAAGTTTGCCTTATCACCCAGCAAAGAAATGTCTTATCTGATAAATTTCCATGTATTGAGACTTTTGCTGGTAAATGATACTTTAGTATTGGTATAATACTTTCAAGCGCTTTGCATCCTGGACTATGGGAGTAATAGTACACCAGCAGTTGGAGAAGCAATGATTCTCCACTTCTGCTGTATAGGTAAAGGTCACCCTTGTTTGAAAGCCAGTCGTATCTGACTCTAGGGGGCGGTGCTCATCTGTTTACAGCCAAAGAGCCAGCGCTGTCTGCATTTGCAGACATTTCAGGCATGACTAGATGCCGGAGTACATGGAACACTATTACCTTTCCTACCAAAACATTACCTATTCACCTTGCAATTTCTTGCTTTCAAACGGCTAGGTTGGCAGGAGCTGGGACAGAAGGAGCTCAGTCCATCTTGCAGCACTCGGGTCTTGAACTGCTGACTTGCCGATCTCCCAGTTGTCTTGCAGCTTTGTAAGATCATCATGCTTAATGTCAGCAGAAGCTCAGTATTTGCTATAGCACCGTGATGGCGAACCTTGGCACTCCAGATGTTCTTGGACTTCCAATTCCCAGAAGCGCAAGCCCCCATGAATCTGCACGATTGTGCGTGTTTTATTTACGGGCACGTTTTATTTCCGCTTCCAGGAGTGACGAGGGCAGCGCGGGCCGGATGAATCGCAGTAAACCCATTCATGCGGACTCATGGGGGCTTGGACTTCTGGGAATTGAAGTCCAGGAACATCTGGAGTGCCAAGGTTCGCCATCACGGTGCTATAGCATGTTTAAAAGAGGGGAGGGGGAGCTTTTGAAGGAAAATGTCTTGATCACAGGCTAACGAAGAGTGAGTACACACACTGGTTATTGGATTCTACTGAACTGGGGAGTGGTGGAGAAATGAAATGCAGCATTTTCTTGATGGTATGACTAACCAGAGCCCTGAATAGAATGAGTCATGGTGCAGGTTTCACTAATAAATACAGTAAAATTCTTCATACTGAGAACAAGTTGAAGCTAAAACACAGTGTGGTTTTCTTTGTAGGTTGCACTTCATGATTCTAAATCAGAGGTCAGCAAACTTGACTCTCCAGATGTTCTTGGACCTGATCAGCAGGAGTGGGCTTCTAGGAATTGAAGTCCAAGAATACCTGGAGAGCCAAGTTTGCTGACCCCAGTCTATACGGTTATCTGACGCCCGAACCCTCCCTTGTATACATCTTTTTTTTCTGCTCTTCCTTTTCAGGTATTGTCGGTTGTCCTCTTTCTGAGTCAAACTGCATTTTTGCCCCAAGCATGGCAGAAGGAGGAGGTGCTGATGGAAACCAGCCACCGCGTGAACATCCCCACAATCTCCAGGGCTTGTTGCAGATGGCGGTGACTGCGGGAAGTGCTGAACCTGCTCCTGCGGATCCCATGTCTGATGAGGTGCTCAGCTTGGCTGGTTAGGAAGGGAGGTGTGGTTAAGTGGTAAAACCTGAGGAATGAGCTGTTAGGCTCTAGCAATAGCAAAATACACTTATATACTGCCCTATAGTGCTTAGTGCACTCTCTGGACGGTTCACAAGTTAATTAGCATTTTGCTCCCAACGTACTCATTTTACCAACATCAGAAGGATGGAAGTCTGAGTCACCCTTGATCCCCGTCAGGATCAAACTCACAACACCAGCAGCTTGGGCTGCAGTGGAGCAGCTTTAACCACTGCAACACCAGGACTCTTAGTGGAGATTCCTGCTTCCCTAGGCAGGAAAAGCCAGATCTTAGTGCGCAGCAGCTAAAGAGTTATTTGGAGAAATTGAGTGTCAAGATTCTCTAGTCAGGAACAGGTTAGTTTTCATAAGAAACAAGCCAGGAGGCAGAGGCTTCTTGGGTTCTTGTAAGCATTTTTTTTAACAATTACCTTTATTTTGAATTAGCCCACATGCACCAAGATGGGACATTTTCATCCCACAGAGCAGGGGTTTTCAAACTTTTCACACCATGGGCCGGATTACGGCCTCTCAGATAGCTGAGCAGACCAGACATGTGGGTTCCCCCTCCTGTAAAACAGTGGGTGCTTTTTTGCAGGCGTGGGTGCATTTACCACTGTCATAAACGTGCCAGCTTCCGGGGTTGTCACTGTGGGCTGGATGATTTGTCACTGGGTGCCACGTCTAGCTTGCAGACCATAGGTTATGAACCCCTGATGTAGAGTTTCTGTAGAGTAAGCTTAGTGCAAAACCCAACCTGTGCAGTGAGAATTTGTTGATGACACTAAATTATACAGGGTAGTGAAAACTGAGATTGTGAGGAGCTCCAGAGGGATCTCTTGACACTGGGGGAGTGGGCAAAACAGTGGCAAATGAGCTTCAACACTAGTAAGTGCAGAGTGATGCACGTTGGGGCAAAAAAACCCAATTACATTTATAAACTGATGGGGTCTGAACTCTCTGCGACAAACCAGGAAAGGGACCTTGGTGTCCTGGTGGACAACTCAATGAAGGTGTCAACCCAGTGTGCCTCAGCAGTGAAAAAAGCAAACTCAATGCTAGGGATCATTGGGAAGGGTATAGAAAATAAGTCAGCAAGTGTCATTTTGCCTCTCTATAAATCTATGGTGAGGCCCCATCTGGAATACTGTGTACAGTTCTGGTCGCCATATCTCCAGAATGATGTTATGGAGCTGGAAAAGGTGCAGAGGAGGGCAACAAGAATGATTAGGGGGCTGGAACACCTTCCTTACCATCTGAGGCTGCAACGGTTGGGCCTTTTCACTCTTGAGCGACGTCGTCTAAGAGGTGACCTCATTGAAGTTTATAAAATCATGCACGGTGTGGACAAAGTAGATAAGGAAAAACTGTTTTCCCTATCACACAACACTAGAACTAGGGGGCACTCCATGAAACTTTTGGGTACTAGTTCTTAAACAAGAGAAAGTACTTTTTCACCCAGAGGATCACTGGTCTATGGAACTCACTGCCAAAAGAAGTGGTGACAGCTGTCAGTCTTGACAGCTTTAAGAAAGGATTAGACAAGTTCATGGAGGACAAGGGTATCAATGGCTATAATTATGGATACTTAAGGACAACCTCCCGGTTGGAGAGATAGGCAGGATATCTCTCCATGCCATTTCCAGGGAATCCTAAGCAGGTGAAGGCATCTGCTTGGGAATCATACCCTGAAGCAAATGGTGAGCCACTGTATGAGACAGAATGCTGGACTGGATGGGCTGTGGCCTGTTCCAGCAAGGCTGTTCTTATGTTTTTATGAAACAGCGTCCTCACATTTTCAACCACTTGCGAGTACAGTTTTTGGAATTTATTGTGCCAACGTACATTAATTTGTGGTTTGCTTGATTTATATCAGTATTGGGACCAAACAAAATATGGCCCATGTTCTTGTTTTGGAAATCAAACGCAACTAACTACACAGAGTTGTAGAAGAGATAAGAAAAAGGATGTTCCAAAGGAGGACTTTTGTGTCATCTAGGAGGGAACTGGAATCTACAGGGTTCCTCAAGCTTGGGCCCCGGATGTTCTTTGATTTGCGTTCCCAGGAGCGCTGATCAACAGGTCTGCTGATTTGGGCTTCTGGGAATTGAAGTCCAAGAACACTTGGGGACCCAAGGTTGAGAATGCAACCTTGGGTCCCCAAGTAGGATGCAAAAGGTAGAGTTTGTATTTTAACCCTGGTAGAGGAATGACTGCCGTGGCTTAGTGGTTAAGATGCTGAACTTGATGCCTGGGAGGTCGGCAGGCCAACAGTTCGAGACCCGAGTGCTTCATGATGGAGTGAGCTCCCGTCTCTCTCTCCCAGCTTTCTGGGAAGGTAAACAATGTTCCATCCACTCCGGTGTCTAGTCATGCCTGCCACATGTCCACGGAAATGTCTGCAGACACAGACAGCGCTAGTTCTTTGGCTATACATGGAAATGAGCACCAAACCCTATATGACTGTCTTTCAAACAAGGGTGACCTTTACCTAGGATGAACTGCTGACGTGTGACTTTCTTCTGTCATTTCCCCTCCTTTTGCTATTTGTCACTTGCAATGATAATCCTCCCAGCGGAGACAGTGGTTGCAGGAAGCAATGGCCGAGGCATTCCGGGGACAAACAGACGAAGTAGAACAAATGAAGGAATGCCTGAAGCTACTGGAATCATCGAGCCCTGGAGCAGAACGTGGCGAGAGTTCAGAAGAAGCGCATTCAATCCTTAAGCAAAGAGAGGATGCCTTAGCCCTTCTGGCGGAGTTGTGTGAAAACATGGATAACGCTGCAGGTATGGAAGGAGCTTCATTTGGTCCCAACATGGTGTATTTCACGATGGCTGGGATTGCTGAGAAATATAGTTCTAAAAAGTAACTTTTCTCAATTCTACTTAGCTTTTGGAGGAAAGGGCATGCTATGAATATTGTGAATGAGTGAAATGTTCGGGTGCGTTTTACTTCCGCTTCCGGGAGTGACGAGGGCAGCGCGGGCCGGATGAATCACAGTAAACCCATTTGTGTGGATTCACAGGGTGCTTGCGCTTCTGGGAATTGAAGTCCAAGAACATCTGGAGTGCCAAGGTTCGCCATCACAGGCTTAGCAGTTCACAAGCAAGAAATTGCAAGTAGATAATATTTTTTTGTCAGAAATTATTCTGGGTTGAAAGGACTTTTGCTGGAGAAACTCGGCTCGGAATGCCCGAATGAGGCTCCTTTCATGTCCCTAAGATCTTTACCCACCCAAGTGTTCCCTATATATCTACTTGCAATTTCTTGCTTTTGAACTGCTAGGTTGTCAGGGGCTGGGGCAGAGACAGGCGCTCAAACCGTCATGCACTACCCAAGTCTCGAACTGCTGACTTGCTGGCCTTCCAGCTAACAAGGTGAGCTTCTTAACCACTGAGCCACTACAGCGCCTGCAAGGAGATAAATAGGTACCACTTTGGTGGGAAAGTAAACAGCATTCCATGCACTCCGGTGTCTAGAAATGCCTGCCACATGTCCAAGAAAATGTCTGCAAAATGCAGACAGTGCTGGCTCTTTGGCTATGAACAGAGATGAGCACTGACCCCTAGAGTCAGATACAACTGCACTGAACCCTAGAGTCAGATACAACTGCCTTTCGAGCAAGGGCTACCTTTACCTAACTCTTGGTCATCTGGAATCTTTCCCCATTGTTTGTTCCAAACATAGAAGCCTCCCTCTCTATGTAAGTCTTTGATTCTGAACATCCACAAAACCCATCCTTTAATATCTTGGGAGGGAAGTATGTTGACTATCTTAGATATACTAATACAGTAAAACCTCGCATAAAGAGTGCCTCGCTTAGAGAGTAACTCACTTAAAGAGCAGAATTTTCTCTGAATGGTCGCTTCGCTTAACAACTAAAACCAACCAAAAACTCTCTTAACAACTAAATCGAGGTTCACAATTCCCCACCACCACCACCAGAAGTCACTTACAATGGTGTTTGGCTTAAAGAACAAACTTGCTTAAAAAACAGTCCCGTGGAACGCATTATGCTCTTTAAGCGAGGTACCATTGTATATATTTACTGCTGCATAAAATACTTATCAGTATAATCAGATGCCTCCCATTATTGTAGAACCACAAATTTAAGGAATTCTGTGGGTATCTAAGTGTTGTCAAACTTCAATCCAATCATCCATAGTCAACCTGGGCACTAGTAAAGTATAATGGGATTGGTATGATCAACAGCTGGAAGCCACACATTCTCCATCCTTGCTTTGCAAAGTGGGGTCAACACTCAGAGGATTAGGAAAAAAAAGTTATTTTTTGCCACGGGGATCCTGGGAGGTATACTCCAAAAAATTAACTTCTCCGAGCTCTGGAATGTGTTGAAGGGTATCCCAGGATTACATGGTGAAAGATAAAAAAATTGTCTCTTCTTTACACCAGATGACCTTAATCCAATTATAGTCGTAGTTTTTGGAATAGTAGACATGTTAGTCTGTGTTTCAAGCATATCAGAGATTAAGCAAAACAAAAATGCTGTAGCACTTTAAGAACTAGCTGTTATATTTTAATGCTAGCTTTCGTGAATCAAGTCTGATGAAGTGGACTTGATCCACAAAATTTAACTTTAAAATATAATAGTCTTCAAAGTGCAACAGCATTTTTGTTTTGTTTATTCTCTGATATGCTTAATCCAATTATTTAGTTTTATTTATTTACTATATTTATAAACTGTCTACTAACAAGCTACTCTGGGCAGTATATGGAATATAATTAAAATATCATACAAAAAGAATATAAATAACCACAAAAACGAAAACCCAAGATGAGTTCAACAGAACTAAAAAATAGCAACATCTAGTTGTTACTTACTTACTTAGTTAGTTAGTTAAGCAGGGCAGGAGATTGCAAGATATTCTGCTAGTAATAATGGAAAGTCTGCTTCGTGTTATTACGTATTTGCTGGCATATAAAACACATTGGAGTATAAGACGCACTCCGTTTTTCCGGTGTATTTTTAGGGGAGAAAAGTGTGTCTTATATGCTGACAAATACGGTACATTTTCTCTTGTTCTAGACTTCTGTAAATTAGATGGCATGAGGCTGTTGGCACAACACTACCTGGAACATGAGGCGGAAGGACTGCGTTGGCGAGCTGCCCACCTGGTTGGCACCTGTGCCCAGAATGTGCCCATCGTACAAGAGCAGGCCCTGGCACTGGGCTGCATGCGGAAGCTGTTACGGCTCTTGGATCTTGATCCCAGTGAGGCTGTCCAGATCAAGGCGCTCTTTGCTATCTCCTGTAAGTCAAAAGGGGGAGATCAACGAAAGGGTAGAAGCCAAGACTCTTAAGTAAATTGTCTATTTACTTAACCAGGAGCCCTGGTGGCACAGTGGTTAAACTGCTGTCCTGCAACCAAAAGGTTGTGAGTTTGATCCTGACCAGGACTCAAGGTTGACTCAGCCTTCCATCCTTCCAAGCTTGGTAAAATGAGTACCCAGCATGTTGGGGGCCAAATGCTAATTAACTTGTGAACCGTCCAGAAAGTGCACTAAGTGCTATGGGGTGGTATATAAGTGTGATTGCTTTGCTTTTGCTTAATTTTCTTGTACTTTTTATTTTCCAAAACAAAGGAAGTAACATTAATAGACAGCACGTTGTGCTGTTCAAATTATTTTTGTAGCAATGTGAGTAACATGCTGTCTCTTTTTAAAAAGACGTTATAGCCAGCTGTACAAGAAATTAATTTTTAAAATTAACTTTCCACACACTGCTTTTCAATATGGAAATAATGTGATAATATTTTTATTCTTTGCTTTCTTGCTAAGAATAGCTAATGTCATACTAAGATTCATGCAACAGAAACTATACCCCACGTGCCAGTAAGCTTTGCTAGATTTACAACCAGTCGACTAATCTGTGCTGATTGTCAAATGCTTGGGTGTGAAGAATGAATGTTGCTGTAACTACATTTTAGCACGTTGACCCACCAGATTGTTTTGAATTATACCTTTTACTTCTCTAGGAGACTAGTGAAAGCTCCTGATGGATATCTCAGGGAACTTTTAGAACTGAACTCTTAGTTGTTCTGCATTCCCACCCCACCCCGCCCAGGAATTAGTTATTCATACTAGAAATGGTATTAGTCATTTGCAGGAAAGATCAGGAGGTCAGGTCTTCCCATTATGACTGTGCTTGGACTTCAATACTCAGAAGCCCAAGTCCCTGTGAATCCACACGAATGGGTTTACTGTGCGTCCAAGCACAGCTAGGGTACCAAGGTTCACTATCATGGCCCTAGGGTTACCATAGGATTATCAGTGTAAATCTACTTTACATGTTCCTTGTTAGGCTAGCCCAAGAGTTCTCATCCTTTTAAAGCCGGGGGCCGGGTCATGCTCCCTCAGACAGCTTCGGGGGCTGGACAGCCGTTTTGCCCTTCCTCCACCACATGGCACTTTATGGTGTGGTGGAGGCAGTGTGTGTGTGTGGGGGGGGTACATGAAATGGTGCTGTGGGCGACATTCAGCCCTCGGGCCACAGGTTGAGAATCCCATGGCTATCCACTTACAGCAGGGGTTCACAACCTTTTTAAGCCGAGGGCAGGATCACGCTTCCTCAGACAGTTTCGGGGGCCGGATGACCATTTTGCCCTGCCTAAATGATGGGTCTGTACATTAAAAAGGAACCACACATGGCACTTCTGGGTGTGGCAGAGGTGTTGGGGGACGTGAAATGGTGCTGAAGGCCACGCCCGACCCATGGGCCGTAGGTTGAGAACCCCTGACTTACAGCTTCATACAGCTTGTGAAATACAGTTATTGTTTTCATTAGGAACAGCTTCATGACAGTGTTATCTTGTTCTACTGCCATTTATAAGAAGTTGTCCAAAAATGAGTGTTTATGTTCTTGTTCTTGAGTACTGTATAATATTCACATTCATAGTTTGTTATACTTATTTTGTTACTGCTATTTCCTTTCTTTTTCTACTCCTCCACCTCATGTTTTTTCCCTTTTCTCTTTACTTGTGCTACCAGGCTTGGTTAGAGCCCAGGAAGCTGGACTTCAGCAGTTCCTACGTCTGGATGGGTTTTCAGTCCTCATGAGAGCCATGCAGAGTAAAGTGGAGAAACTCAAAATCAAATCTGCTTTCCTCCTACAGAACCTTCTCATAGACCACCCAGAGCATAAAGGTGGGAATAACTTTTTGTTATTGTTTTCTCCGGAGGGGCAAGTTGTGGTTGTTGTTCTCATTGGCCTGCTAAGAGATAACTTCACATGTTCTCATTTTGGAGCCTGGTACATTATGTAAGACCAGGGGTGCCCAAATTTTTCAGGCCGCGGGCCGGTCATGTGGTTCAGCGGGCTGGTCACGTGGTTCCTCCCACCAGAAGCAGAAGAAAAATGCGCCTTGCAGTCTCTTGCAACAAGATGAGATAGATTTTAAGCTGCCATTTTCTCTTCTTAAACTGGGGGTACCCAAACTATGGCTCGTGGGCCAGATCCAGCCCCCAACACTAATTCATCTGCCCCCCCCCCATTGTCACTCCTGGAAGCAGAAGTAAAACTCACCGGGCACATTTTACTTCCGTTTCCAGGAGCGACGAGGACAGCGCAGGCTGGATGAAGTAGTGTCAGGGGCCAGATTTGGCCCATGGGCTGTAGTTTGGGCACCCCTGTCCCTCCTTCTTGATGTTCCTGTCTTGGATATCATGGCTGCTCTGGTCTTTATTCAGAACACAAAGGTTTCTTGGTTAGCTGGCCCGTCAGTTCTTTCATGGCATTTGGACAAGCAAGCATCCTCTGTCATTTACGGTAGTGTGAAGAAACATCACATTAAGTAAAGGTAAAAGTTGCCCTTGCTCGAAAGCCATTTGTATCCAACTCTAGGGTTCAGTGCTCATCTCTGTTTATACCCAAAGAGCCAACGCTGTCTGCTTCTGCAGACGTGTCCACGGACATGTGGTAGGCTTGACTAAACACTGGAGTGCATGGAACGCTGTTTACCTTCCCACTGAAGTGGCACTTATTTATCTACTTGTAATTTCATGCTTTCGAATTGCTAGATTGGCCAGAGCCGAGACAGAGACGGGAGCTCACTCCATCATGCAGCACTCCGTTCTCAAACTGCTGACCTGCCGAACTTCCAGTCATCGAGTTCAGCATCTTAACTGCTAAGCCACCACAGTCCTTTAACATTGCATTATCACTAGTTAATTGTGAACTTGATGACTGGAAGGTCAGCAATTTGAGATCCAAGTGCTGCATGACAGAGTGAGCTTTTGTCTCTGTCCCAGCTCCTGCCAACCTAGCAGTTCAAAAGCAAAAAAAATTGCAAGGAGATAAATAGGTACCACTTCGATGGGAAGGTAAACAGCATTTTGTGCACTCCGGTGTCTAGTCATGCCTGCCACATGTCTACGGGAATGTCTGCAAATGCAGACAGCGCTGGCTCTTTGGCTATGAGATGAGCACTGAACCCTAGAGTTGGATACGACTGGCTTTCGTGGCAGGGTGACCTTTACCTTTTATTAATCACCCTGCAGATCACAAGTAGAATATTTTTTTTAAAAAATTGGGATACAGATGTCTATTCCATTTCATTCTAGATGATACAATCTTGTCTAGACATGTTCTAGAACTTGCAAGAATGTCTTGGAAAATTCTTCTTTGGTTTGTGAGATAGTTGTATTTACACCGACCTTGGATCCATAGTATCTATACCTACCTTGAATCCTAGTTTGAAAGTTGAGGTGTGAATCTGACTGACCGCCTGACAGCCTGATTGCATCATTTTAGAAGCCACACATTATAAGAAAGACTGTAGCTAATTGTTGTGGTTCTCCCACTTTTTGGTAAGAAGGGACAGATTTTTGCTTGAGGAGCTAAACATCTCTCCTTTTTCTTCCTCACAGAGACCCTCTGTTCCATGGGCATGGTGCAGCAGCTGGTGGCTTTGATCCGGTCTGAACATAGCACCTTCCATGAGCATGTATTGGGAGCATTATGCAGGTAACAATGAGAGTAGAGTGCAGAGAATCAGATCCTAGATTCCGGGTATTCATTATCTGGGTAGTGCTTGAATTACTAGTTGCATGAAGGAGGAAATTAATATTTGACAGTTGCTAAGGAAAAGAATCTTGCCTGTAGCAATAGACAAGGAAATGCAGAGAGCGAGAATAATTTGAATGTTATCCGGCCTAATTCTCATTGAGGAGGCATACTTGTGGTGAGGCCAGATTGCTGCAGATTGTGGTTAGGATTTTCCCAGATACAGTATATGTTATTAGAATGCAGCTCCCAGAATTCCCAGTGGCCACTAGGTATTATAGTCCAGAAAAGTTACTTTCCCTATCTCTGTGTTAGGGCAGACTTTCCTACATCAGGGGTGCCCAAATATTTCAGGCCATGGGTCAGTACGTGGATCAGTGGGCCAGTCATGTGGTTCAGTGGGCCAGTCATGTGGTTCCTCCCACTGGAAGCGAAAGTAAAAAGCACCTTGCAATCTGTTTTGCAACAGGATGAGAGAGATTTTAAGCTGCCATTTTCTCTGCTTAGACCAAGGGTGCCCAAACTACGGCCCGTGGGCCAGATCTGCCCCCAATACCAATTCATTTGGCCCACGCCGGCCTTGTCGCTCCCGGAAGCAGAAGTAAAATGTGCCCAGGCCGATGAGGGTGGCGTGGGCTGGATGAATTGGCATTGGGGGCCATATTTGGTCCATGGGCCGTAGTTTGGACACCCCTGCCATACATAATCAATATTTGGTCATTTAAAGAAGGAAGAGAATGGATTTCAAAGATTGCAAAATCACAGAAATAATTTATTTATTTTTTAAAAAAACCTACAGGGCAGTACTTCACAGAATCCTGCTATAGCTAAGCTCATGCAAGCTATGGAACATTTATTGTCATCTGAAAAAGAAGGGAAGATAAAATAAAGTGTTTGTATGAAGGCGGAAGCTTATTGGGTAACTGGAGCAAGAATATTCATGCTTGGGTGCGAGGATAAACTGCAGTGTTTTAAAAACTTAATTTGTAACTAATGAATAATTTCCTCCCTTCCTTTGATTTATTTTCCACCCACCATCCATGCAGCCTGGTAACAGATTTTCCTCTGGGGGTGCGAGAGTGTCAAGAGCGAGATCTAGCCCTCGAGGAACTGTTAAAAGAACGATGCCAACTGTTAAAGGATCAGGAAGAATTCCAGGTAGGTCAAAAATGTCCCCACCACTACCTTCGTAGTTGTTGTAAGGACCTACCAGGCCTTCCGGACCACCACCGAGTGTTTCAGAGGGCAAAGTTCAAATTTTGCTCCTAGAATAAATTGTCCTGCCTGTTTAATTTCCTGGCTTCCTGAATATCTTAATTATGTTTTGGTTTGGAGGAATGGGGGTGACAATGGAAGAGACATGTAGAAATATTTATCTGCAAGAAGGAGAGCTGGAAATAATCTTTTTTCAAAAAAGAAAGAAAGAAACAGTGTTTACACCTTTAAAAAGAAGGAATGCCAAGAAAAAAACATCAAGAAAACTAATAAGAAAGAAGGCAATATTTTAAAGACTAGATTCCAAACCAGGCTGCTAAGGTGACACCTATGTGGCTTTGGCTGCTTGGTTAGTGGCATGCTTCATTTTGTCTCTACCTGGCACCAGGGGGCAGTGGGCACCTTTGTTAGCCTCCTAATTCAGCCATAGGTGTTTTGCCCCTCCAGAATTGGCAATTCCCACTTAAGTACATTTCTTCAGATGTTTTGCAGCACAGCATTTTACTACTACTTCTTTCATGTCCAGGTCAGACTTTCAACTGTCAAAATGAAACCACCTTCTCCATTTTGTCATTGTCCAGCCTTAAATCCTCATCGGTAAACATTTCTGGTAGTAATGGGCAGAACAGCAAATGAATTGGATTCTGTATCTCTCCACATTCACACAGAGGCTTGTTGTCCACCATCGGCCCCAATTTGACATTGGTCTTACATTTAGGGTCTCCAGGCCTCAGCCTATTCATGGTCCTCCCTGGAAAGAGTTCACTGGACAAGGAATAACATTAAAGGACAACATAGCTGAGGAACTCAACTTCCCCTGAATAGGCTGAGGGTTGGAGTGCCTAAATGCAAGACCAACATGCTCAAGTGGGGGCTGCTGGCAGACAAGAACACGCTGTGTGAATGTGAAGAGATACAGAATCTGGCTCATTTGCTGTTTTCTGCCAGAAACATACACCGATGAGGACTTAAGTTTGGCCAACGGCAAAGCCAAGAACGTGGCTTCATTTTGGCAGTCCAGGGTTTGGTCAGGACACGAAAGAAGAAGGAGGGGGTAGCAGGTGGAGGCAGGTGTATTTTCTTTTCCTCTTCTTGTGTTTATTCTAAACAGACACGTCCATGCCTCTGCAGTTAGCAACTGACAGTTGTCTCTGAACATAGCAATTAGGTTACGCTAAGCTCAGTAATTAAACAATTGGCGTAATGTAGCGGGGGGGAGAGGAGGGGGTGAAGTGCAGCGTTGCTGTGCGGTTTTTAAAATGCTCAGCCCTTCCTTGCTCCTAGCTTTTTTCTGGTTGACTTCTGCAGGGTTGCCAAGCTGAGATGAGAGTGCTCTGAGTTAGGATTCTTAAAGGAAGGGAACGGTGAACCGGTTGCTTCAAACCAGTGGAAAATGTGGGTTGGATGACCCACTATTGGCATACGTAGGACCAATGAAGTCAGTTAATGGAATTTGAAATCCTTTGTGTAATACTTGACTCATCTGTGGGAAGCATATTACCTTTTCTTGTTATGTGCTGTCAAGTCGTCTTTCACTTACAGTGGCCCTATGAATGAGAGATCTCTAAAACATCCTCAGTAGCCCTGCTCAACTCCTACGAGTTGTCGTCTGTGGTTTCCCTCATAGAGTCAATCTATCCCTTGTTTGGTTTTCTTCATTTCCTACTGCTGTCTACCTTTTTCCAGCACCGTTGTATTTTTCCAGAGACCATTAGAAGGAAGACGGTTCATCAAGAAACCAACTAGATCTTGCCCGGCAGCAGTATAACAGTAGCCCTGCTAATAATGATGATAAATTTCATGTCAGAAATTATTCTGGGTTGAAAGGATTTTTGCAGAAGAAACTCTGCTCAGGGGATGTCTGAATGAGGCTCCTTTCATGTCCCCAAGAGCTGGGACAGAGACGGGTGCTCAGTCTGCCATGAAGTACCCGGGTCTCAAACTGCTGAATGTTTATCATCTCAAAGAGAAAAGAATCTCAACATAAAGGGAAAAGTTACTTTCCCAAAGTAAATAAATTCAGATCAACCCTGCACTCCTCATTTCACGCATGGTCATTATAAGAACTATTGTGTAACTTTAAGAATTGGTCCCTGAATATACTTGTTTTCCTCATTCCTCCACCCCCTCTCCTTCCTTTTCTGTCATCTCTTTTAAATAGTATGCCTAGAGGCAGAGATGCTCTTATTTTTATTGATCTTATTTAAGACTCTTGAGTGAGAGTCTGTTTGGCTAAAAAAGCATGATAGAATTCCTTGAATAAATTATAATCAGCACTCTGAAAGCTACCATCAGAAGTGAACTGCAGTGTTTGTAAAATGTAAACATAGTTTTAAAGAATAATAATTAAATTTACTGTTTGATGGGCCAACTTTTTAAACTCCCAGGCCCTGCCTGCATGCTTGTCTGAAATATTTTTTGTTAAAATCAAGAAGTTACTTGCTACCAGACTTTGATGGGTCTTTGAAGCAAGGGCAGCCAGTCTATATACAGTAAAACCTTGCATAAACAGCGCCTCGCTTAGAGACTAACTCGCTTAAAGATCAGAATTTCCTCTGAATGGTCGCCTCGCTTAACAACTAAAACCAACCAAAAACTCACTTAACAACTAAATCGGTGTTTGTAATCCCCCGCCCCCCCCATCAGCCGCCAGAAGTCACAATTGGTCACTTACAATGGTGTTTCGCTTAAAGAGCAAACTCATTTAAAGAGCAATCCCATGGAACACATTATGCTCTTTAAGCAAGGTACCACTTTACAGTGGAACTTCGGTTAACGTAATTAATGTGTTCTTCGGGACGTTTCTTGCTGCAAAAATAGTTTAACCTATTTTCCCATAGGAATGCATTGAAAACCAATTAATCTTTTCCAGGGGGAAATTATGTAAACCGAGCCACTATTTTCTGTGATTTCCTTTTCTTATGTGATTTTTATGTTAACTGAGCCGTTTGTTAACCGAGGTTCCACTGTACTGTATTTAAAACATGTTTTTGTAATGCTGAAGGTCTTGTTTCCCACCAGAGTACAGTGATACCTCATACAATGTCCAAACTTGGTTCCACAAGTTTGGACTGTATACGGAGTTGGACTTTGTATGAGGCATGCAAAATCCTAGCCGCGATGCCTCATACAACGTCCAAATCCTTGCCGCGATGTCACATACAATGTCGTTTCCATAGAGATACATTGTACTGTAACAGCACAGACTTCAGGGCAAAGTCAAGGAAACAGACAGGAAACTGACAGAACTTTAAGAAATCATTGTCTAAAGGCTAAAAACATTACAAAAACATGTCAAACAACCCTGATTGTCCAAGAACCTGAAGAATGCTGCAAAAATCCCAGGAATGCTTCTAAAAATTCTGACGAAAAAATTCAAAAAAATTCTAAAATCGTGCCCAAAACCACTCCTAAACACTCCTAAACACTCTTCACCTCATACAAAACCCACAAGAGCAATGCACGCATGTGTCCTGCCTTTTATGCTGCCCAGGCACAATGAAACCTGGGAAAACCCCAATGCCTCATACAAAGTCACACGACTTTGTATGAGGCAACTTTTTTCAAGGAATTAGGCGATGTTGTATGAATCTGATGTTGTATGAAGCGGACTTTGTATAAGATATTACTGTATACTACTTTAAAATGTCAGATACCTAGTGTGGTCTAGTGGCCAAAGTAATGGATTCAGACTCAGGAAGCTTGGGGTTGATTCCTCACTCAGCCATGGAACCTCATTGAAGGTTTGGCTCTGCTAACGGTCTCCCTTGCTCGAAGGCCAGTTGTGTTCAACTCTAGGACTGTGTGTGGTTCAAAAGCCAGTGCTATCTAATGAGTCTGCAGTCATTTTTGTAGTCATGTGGCAGGCATGACTAGATGCCAGAGCACACGGAATGTTGTTACCTTTCCTGCCAAAGCAGTACCTATTTATCTACTTGCAATTTCTTGCTTTAATACTGCTAGGTTGGCAGGAGCTGGGATAGACATCACGCAGCACTTGGGTCTTGAACTGCTGACCTGCTGACCTTCCAGTTGTCAAGTTCATCATCTTAACCGCTAAGCCGATGCTGTCCCATGGATATGTTAAAACCACTCCTTAAATATCTTACTTACCTCAAAAGCCCTATTAGCTATAAGTCAGTTCTAACTCCCCAGCACATAAGATACCATTTAAAACTGAGATACAGCTGTTACAGTTCCCAAGGGACATCCAACTGACTTAAAAAATCTACATGGAAGAATTAGCAGATCATCATTCAACCTCTGTTTAAATAACTGGTGAAGGAGAGGTTTTTATACAGATGGATAGCTGTTTCAGCTGTAGATTTCCTGTTTCTGGTAGCTTTAGAATTTGAAGTCTTAAGTACTTCAGACATATATTGGCAATTAGAGATGCATGCAGTTATCTGTGTAAAATCAGCTTCCCTGACTTCTCCTTTGTATATTATTTTCTTTTCTTGTTTTAAGGAGGAACTGGAATTCTGTGAAACATTGCTGCGCCTTTGCTTCCACGGTCAACCTGATGAAAACAGTAGTATGGACCGGTAACTTGGCTTCCCGTATTCCTGCTCGACAACTGTTGGAAGTTCATGCTTAATGCTTGGAGCTGTGTCAGTTGGAGGCACTGTGTGGGAAACGCCTGTATTTGTCCTCCCATTTGCTTGAACTGGCAGCAGGATGGAGTGACAGAAGATCTCACTGTCTCTGAAAAAAGATACAGAGCTCGTTTAGCCTCATGATAGGCAGGAAGACACTTTCATAAGCTGTTGATGTGTAATTTCCTCTTCTCTGTCTTGCAGACGTTTGCCTGCTTCTCTCTCCCCCAGATCTCATCCCAGATTCACCTGGGTCATCTACTGTCAAATAGCTATAGCAGGGGTGTCCAAACCATGGGCCAATCCGGCCCCCCAACGCCAATTCACCCGGCCCTCGTCACTCCCAGAAGTGGAAGTAAACCGCTTTTTTTACTTCTGCATCCAGGAGTGACATGGGCGACACGGGCTGGATGAATTTGCATCAGGGGCCTGATCTGGCCTGTGGGCCATAGTTTGGGCACCCCTGGTTTAAACAGCTAAAATGGCAGCTAAAAATCCATCCCATCCTGTTGCAAAACAGATTGCAAGGCACATTTTACTTCTGCTTCCAGTGGGAGGAACCACATGACCGGCCCACTGAACCACATGACTGGCTCATAGCCCGAAAAGTTTGGATATCCCTAAGCTATAGTGCTGAGATGGATCTGTCTGTTTCTTTGGGAAATGAATCCCATTTCTTGCTGATTCTCAGAAAGGAGATACAGTAACTTAGAAGGTGGAGGAGGGAAGGGAGTGCCTTTTCATTTTTAAAAATTCAAATAGGTGATTAAGAACTTCCCGTCTCAAACAGGAATTGCAGAGGGTGAGGATAGGCCTTTCCATAAACAAATATTGGAGAGCATATCCAGAGAGAAGTTCCAAGTGGGAGTCAGGGAGGGAAATGATGTGTTTTTCTGCTTGTTTGGGTGTTTAAGACCATGACTTCAAAAACCATAAAAGAAGTTCCAATTAAGAATATGAGTGAATTATACCAGCTGATATCTATATTGCACGGTGGAGGGAAAGGGGATAGAGTATCCAAATCTGAATATAGGCGATCATCTTTGCGATCAGCCATGAAGACTGTCCTGAGAATATAATGCAGTGGCCTTTTGTCTGCCTTCTGCATCGCAGCATGACACCTGTACCACTGATCCAGTTCCACGAGTCACTTTTTGGTCCTGAGCTCTTTTGGCACACAAAGTCCTCCTCAGCCCTAGGCCAATATTGAGGAAGCTGCTGCCCTCCATCAAGATTTAATTTTAATTTAATTTAATTCTCACACTTGTATGCTGCCCAATCAGGAAACCCGACTCAGGGCGGCTCACACAATAATTATACAGTAAACACAATAATACAATATAGACAGTAATTATACCATATTCAGCCTACAAAAGCACATAACATAATATACAACGATACGACAATACAATACTACAATGGCCTCTCCACTCCAGCCACGGGCAAAGTTTGGGGGCGACTGCGGCAAAGTCCATCAAACATTACAAGGGGAAACACTTATTTAAAGTCCCCAACATTCAGCCAGCACGTTCACATAAAGACATAGTGGCCACAGCGTCTGGAGCAGCTGCCTCTCATCCACCCAGCATTGGTGTGCCGGGCGGGGGCAAGGAGTCCTCCGGGGCTTGTGGTCACAGTGTCTCTTCTACCCTCCAGGGTTTAATCCACTTGGGGACCATCATCCTTGCCTGTGGAATTCAGCGCCCAAGGCCATTAGTCCTCAGGGTGGTCAGGTTAGTTAACTGCCGCCTGATGATCCGTGTTAAGTCGCTGGCAGTATGGTCTACTCTAGTGATGGCCAACCTTGGCACTCCAGGTGTTCTTGAACTTCAATTGCCAGAAGTCCTCAATAGCAGGAGTGCTGACTTTGGCTTCTGGTAATTGAAGTCCAAGAACATCTGGAGTGCTAAGGTTCGCCATCGTGGGTCTACTCTATTACCATAGCAGGATATTCTTTCCAGACATATAGAGCTTCCATGTCTTAGATATAGGGATGATTTGGAAATATATGGTCTGTGGTCTAGATACAGCCCCTAATTACTCCCCCAAAAGCTGATGGGGAGTGAGAAAAGTGGAATTGCTTCTTATAGAAGCAGCCAGGAGTGGCAGCAGGTTACTTTTTAAAATAAGATGTGGGTGTCCTTTCATCTTTTTAATTTTTGTGGGAGGAGAAACAGTCGTGTCCCGTCCCCCCAATGAAATTAGAAAAAAGACGTCTGGTTTGGTTTCTTTTTCTTCTCAGGCCTGCTGCTACAACATCTGGTAGATCCCAGCATGGAAATTAGACCCATAGCTTTCTGGAAGTTCTGCTCTGTTAGTTAATCATAAGAGAGGAATTCAGCTTCCAAGATAAGCAAGTCCTGCTGAAATCCCTTCTTACCTACCATGTCATGTTTTACAGTTGGCTACTCTACCTGGAGTTGATGATTAGCCTCCCACCTCCTTAATAGCTTGTGACAATTCAGCCTAATCTTTCCCATCCTTGTACTTTACTGTTCCGATTATCTCTGCTTGGGTTTTGTTTTTCTAAAACCGGTTTCTGTTTCGGGTGATTAGTCTGGCACATTTTTGTTTTTCTTATGAGCATTGTAAGATTTGGCCCTTTCTGAAATGCCAGTTGATTTAAAACAATATCCTATCCCAGGGGTTCCCAACCTAAGACCCGCGGGCTCGATCCAGCCCTCAGTGCCATTTCATGTGGCCTCCCACCCCTTCCAAGGGCATTTGAGAAACAAAATGGCTGCCCCTTTGCAGCTTTTGGGACAAAATGGCCACTCCCATTATGCAGGCAGGGCACAATGGCCGTCTGGTTCTCAAAGGTGACTGAGACAGCATGACCCGGCCCCTGGCTTGAAAAGGTTGGGAACCCCTGCCCTATCCTGTGCAATGATAAAAGGTTTCTCATCTGAACACCCCCCCCCGTCCCCTCTCAAAGATCACACTTGTCAAAATTGCAGGAGACTTCATAAAATGGAGTCAGCAATTAGAAGTCCTTCCTCTGTCTCCTCAGTCAAAGCTCATTTTGTGAGTATCCCATGTGTCTGTCATTTATATGTTATTAAAAGTTGGGGGAAAGTAATAGCATGTCTGTATGAAAAGGCTGTTGCAGATTTTGGGGCATGGAAAATTCTTTCTTCTTCTTCTAATAACAGAGAAGGAGTGACTAGAATCCAAAGGGTGTGCCTAATGCATTTCTTTTTCCTTCAGATGGCAGCATGGCATGTCAGATTATGAAACTAGTCTTGTTTTCAGAGGAAGGATGATGGTATGTAGCCAGTGGAGGGTGGTGGTGGTGTCAAACTGCTCTTTAGAATCACACAAGTCAAAACCTCACTTAGATGTTTAGAACTGGGTTGTGCATTTTATTTTTGGATCCAGGCCAAAGAAAAAGGACTATTGACTATATATGTCACCTTTCTGACAAATTATTCAAAAGATTCTTAGCATTTCTATATTGGCTTATGAGCTGTTAGATAGGACACAAAGGGGAGAAGGAATCGGGGGGGGGAGGTGGGGGGGAAGAAATGCAAGCACACTTGAGTATTGTTAATTTTATTTTTTTACACAGTTAGATGAAGTACTAACCAAGTGGAATAGCCATGCTACAAAACAGTGTGGGGGAGAGAGGTGTCAGAAGGTAGTTGATCCTATATAGGCCAGAGTGTCTACCTGCCTCAGTCATTCCCTTATATCAGTTGTGGCAAACCTATGGCACAAATGCCGGGTTGGGGTGGGGGGCGGCATGCAGAACCCTCTCTGTTGGCACACGTGCTGTCGCCCCAGCAGAGTTCGCTCTGCTCAGCAGCCCAATGGCACCACTTTCTCTCTCCTCCCAGCACAGAGTTTGTCCCACCCCTCTACCCAGCAGACCAATGGGAGCGCTTCCTCCCTCCCCCCAGTGGAGATTTTCCCTCACCACTCTGCCTATCAGCCCAGTAAGAGTGCTTCCCCGCTCTGCAAAGAGTTCGCCCCACCTCTCTCTTTGGGCACTCATTCTCTAAAAGGTTCACCATTACTGCCTTCCATAATGCCATGTGGAACATTCATTCATGAAAAGCATTCTTGAAGAGAGGAGCCCACTATTTGACTTTCTAAGGAGCAGTCAGGGTTGATTTCTTCTAAGATCGACCTATTTGTTCTCCTCGCTGTCCAGGGGACTCTCAAAACTCTCCTCCAACACCACATCTCAAAAGCATCTATTCTTCTGCACTCAGCTTTCCTAACTGTCCAGGTCTCACACCCATACATTACCACCGGGAATACCATTACTTTGACTATACAAATTTTTGTTTGCAATGTGATGTCTCTACTTTTCACTATGTTCCCCAGGTTTCTCATAGCTTGCCTCACAAGAATCAGTCACCTTTTTATTTCATAGCTGCAATCAACCTGATTAGGTTGAAGAAGAAAGTGCAAAAGCTGGCTTGAGACTCAATATCAAGAAAACCAAGATAATGGCAACACGCCCTATCAGTCCCTGGAAAATAGATGGGGAAGAAGTAGAAGCAGTGCAAGAATTGCTATGGTAGTTGATTCTAACTGGGCCAGTAGTGGTAGGGGTTTGCTCTCTTACCTTTCCTGCTGATTCTCCTCGTCCTTTGGCCTAAAAACACACCCATCTAGTACTTGTGATCCCGCAAGTAATTTGATTCCCAGTGTGTGGAGGAAGCCTTTCTGCAAACAATGGTTGATAAATCATGGAGAGGTTTGCCACAGGATGGTGGTGTTAGGTTCTTGAACTTTCAGGTAGCTTTCAAAAGAGAAAGCAACATAATTCATTTTGACAAACAAAAATGGACTCTTGATGCGGCATATGTCGGTTTAGCACAGTGATGGCTAACCTTACTGGCATTATGCTGGTTTCTCTGAGGATCAGGGTGCTAGAGCAACTGAGGTTTCTGATCCAGCAATGTGATTCTCTTCTCAAATGCAAACAGTTCCTGTGCGAATATAATAAATGTCTCCCTTGTTCGAAAGCCAGTCGTATCTCTTTTTTTCAGCCAAAGATCAGCACTGTCTGTGTGTCCATACTTTTCTGTGGTCATGCAGCAGGCATGACTAGATACCTGAGCAGTGAGCACACATAATGCTGTTGCCTTCCCCACCAAAGTGGTATCTATTTATCTACTTGCAATTTCTTGCTTTCAAACTGCTTAGGTTGGCAGGAGCTGTGACAAATGACAGGAGCTCACTCAATCGTGCAGCACTTGGGTCTCACACTGCTGACCTGCCGAATTTCTGGTCATCAAACTCAGTGTCTTAACCACTAAGCCACCATGGCCCTATGTGGATACATAGAATTAAATAAATTTCTGCAGATTTAAGTATCACAATACTCTTAGGTAATCTTAAATAATGAGCTGGGTGGGGCAAAATTAACAAGAGTGATGGACATTTACACAAGTACAGGTTAGCCTAAAATTTAAAGCATGGACCCTGTATGCACGCATAATTTGTCCATGGTTTAGCAAGAGCAATGGGAACATTTGATGAACTACGGTACTTATGAAGGTGGTTTTGCCTCTAAAACCAGCTTGTTGCCAGAGTAGGGGAAAGCCTATTATTTTGGGATGAACTCTGCCTCGGTTACCAGTCTCCAGCTTTCACATTGTTAGCTGGAAGACCGGCAAGTCCCAGACACTGCATGACAGTTTGAGTGTCTGTCTCTGTACCAGCTCCTGCCAACCTAGCTGTTTGAAAGCAAGGAATTGCAAGAAGATAGATAGGGACCACTTTGGTGGGAAAGTATCTTAGGGACATAAAGATATTCAGATATCCCTTGAGCGGAGTTTCTCTAGCAAAAATCCTTTCAAACCTGAATAATTTCTGGCATGGAATTATTATAGCAACATGGTGGGTCTCTATCTCCAAGCAATGTTGATATTAAAATATATGCAAAATATATGAATAATAAACTGCACAAAGCCTTACCTCTTTAATAGTTTAGCAGGATGTGTTAAAAGTATGGACACTAAACAGTTACATCATATCATTGCAATAGCTGGGAAATAAAGTCTCACAGTGATTTTGACATCAGGGAATCTAATGGTGTGTTGAAGATGAATGGCATTAATTTTTTTAAGGTATTGCTTTTCTGACCATCATGCCCCCAAACTGATGTACAATGAAATCTGTAAGAACATTCTTTGAGAATAGAAATATTCTAAAAACTAGTTTTCAAGACCAAAGGCCAAGGGTTTAGTCCCAATGGTTTAAAACTTGCAACGTGTAAAACACATGCTAGGCAAGAAGTCTGGCTGCTGCACTGTGCAAACTACCGGTACTTGTAGAAAACTGATTTGAGTAGAGCCCATTACAACAGCCTGAGTAGAGTCCATTACAATCTTAGGAGTTTTTCCCAGTTTGGGAAGTTCATTTTTAGACTATTCTAATTTGCGGAGTGGTTGCTGCGTTAGTCTGTGCAAGCACATCAAACAAGAGAAAAAAAAGCAAAAACGAAATGAAAAAGTTATGGCATCTTAAAGACTTAATTTATATTTTAATATAAGCTTTTCTGGACCAAGTCCTTTTTTCAGACATAAAAGTGGGATTACATGGTGATCTTTTACACGTGACTGCAATATAAAGAGGAATATGAAACCCGTAATGTCAAATTGGGATTTTATTTCATTTTATTTTTAAATTTCTATACCGCCCACTCAGGTGAACCTGACTCTGGGTGGCTTACAACAATTAAAAACATATAAAACAAGTTTTAAAAAAAACCTTAAACCACACACCCACCTACCCCCACCCCCTTCATAAAAAGAGATAAAAAGAGGTACAGAGGAAGGTACTCTAGATTGGTGCTTTTAACTTCAAATGAGCCAACAGGCGGGGGCCGTGTTTCCATTAAGGCCCCACACCTGCCCTGCCAGCCAGGTTTTCAGACCTTTTCTAAAGGGCAGCAATTCTGTCTGTAACCTTAGATCTGTTGGCAGGAGGTTCCAGAAGGCTGGAGCAGACCCGGAGAAGACCCTCTTTCGTGTGCTAGCTGATGGTACAATAAGAGAGCCTCTCCGGTCCGCTCTGGTTGGACGGACAGACACTCTTGGGGCGATGCCGTCTCTTAGGTATCCTGGCCCACTACCATGTAGGGCTTTAGAGGGCAAAACCAGCACCTTGAATTGCACCCAGAGGCAAACTGGTAACCAGTGCAGCTCCCAAAGCAGCGGGGAGGCGCGGGCATAACACCACATCCCATCACCACCCGGGCAGCCGCATTCTGGACCAGCTATAGCCTCCGAATGGTCGTCAAGGGCAGCCCC
Organism: Bradypodion pumilum; assembly: GCA_035047305.1. NCBI lineage: Eukaryota > Metazoa > Chordata > Lepidosauria > Squamata > Chamaeleonidae > Bradypodion > Bradypodion pumilum. The sequence continues at coordinate 32,475,713 of JAWDJD010000008.1, read as the reverse complement.
ATGTAGAGTGCATTACAGTAATCTAGTCTGGAAGTGACCAGAGCGGATCTTAAATCATTTCTAGGTGTGAAAATCCTTTCATCCCAGAGTAATCTCTGACACGAAATTAGTATTACCGGTAATTATCACATTGAGTCTCACAATTTGCAACATGTGTCTGTTAACCAACCAGCACCTCTATTTTGGGGCCATGTCTGAATATTTGTTGTGTAAAGTAAATAAAACAAACAAAAAATAATAATTAAAGACTTAACTACTGTATTTTAATGTTAGTTTTCATGGATCAAGTCCACAAGAATGCAAAACTCTGGAAAGGACAATAATGGTGGGTAAATGAGGAAGACCAAATATGAGATGGATTGACTCCCTAAAGCAGGGGTGCCCAAATTTTTTGCGCCGAGGGCCTGATCATGCCCCAGAACAGCTGAGTGGGCCTGACCACATCTCCGGAAAGGGTTCTGGATGTCTCTGTGCATGCTCAAATGCATCCCCGGTCCCCACAGCTCCCGGAAGTGTTCTTCTTGTCACTCCCGGAAGTGTTCTTGCCACTCTTGGAAGTGGTTCTGGACATCTCTGTGCATGCACAAATGTGTCCCTGCCACTACTGGTAATGGTTTTGCCACTCCCAGAAGTGGTTCAGGACGCACATGTGCATTGGCAGGCACGTCCCTCATCTACTTCTGGGAGAGGTGAGGGCATCGGGGGGCCTAATGTGGTCCATGGGCCATAGTTTGGGCACCCCTACCCTAAAGGAAACCACAGGCTTGAGTTTGCAAGACCTGAGGAGAGCTGTTTGAGGGCAGGGCATTTTGCAGACCTCCCATTCATAAGGTTAGGCCTGAGACAAAAACCACTCCCAACCAAACCAGCATGTAGAGAGAATCCACCCAGGCTAAAGAGCCCTGGTGGCTCTGGTTAAACCGCTGTACTGCAGCCAGAACACTGTGAGTTCGATCCTGATCAGGGCTCAAGGTTGACTCAGCCTTCCATCCTTTGGTCAGTTTTAATGTATGAGAGCCAAGACAAAGGAACAGCCGAAGGATTGGCTTAACACATCTTTATTGCATGAGTGGTCAGAGGGAACATGAGGTAATGGCGGACGAACAGCTCAATATATACGGTGGTTATACATTTGAATGTGGCTCCACGATAGCCCATTGGCTACCCCTTGGCGTGACGTCATTCTTGGTCACGCCCTTCTTGTCCAGGTGAGGTAGTGGCGGGAACCCTCCCGCGCTGTCGTTCTTTGGTGATTTATGACCTGTGAGCTGGGCGCTCGCTATTGCCACCGAGTGGTCATTAGCTCGCGTCCTGGTTGGAGCGGTTTGCATTGAGGTATGGTTTAAAGGCACAGTATGAAGAAACACAATACATAGAATTGAAACACAACATTCCTCCCCCCTAGGATGAGACGAAGTCTCTCATCCAAGATGGTTTATTGCAAACGCGCTTTGGGCGTGTTGTGGGCTGGCTTGTCCCGGCTCCTTGTCCTGCAATGGGAGAGGGAGACTCGTTAGTGACTCGCCGCGGCTCAGCGGCTGTTGGGGAGGGAGACTCGTTAGTGATTCGCCGCGGCTCAGCGGCTGTTGGGGAAAGGGCAGAAAAACCGGGGGCACTGGGGACTAACGAAAAACCCCGCTTCTCGCTTGGAAGGGTGGGGGACCACTCCTGAAAACCCCCCCGGTTTTGTAACTGAAAATTAAAAGTGTCCCCTGGGTCTCCATTAGGAAGATTCCACAGGATTTCTCCGGGGGCTGCTTCGGACTCCTTTCCCTCCCCCCTAGGTGGGGACCACCGATCCCCTCCTCCTCCCCCTTGGGCTGAACGGGTGGGGGAGAACCCTAACGTTGAAGGCACTGCCGCGCCATCCGCGGGGCGGTCGTCTGGGACCCGGCGCCGGAGCTGGTCCGCGTGTCGCCGCCAGAGTAGACCCGAACTTGTCTCGACACAGTACGACACGGGACCCGTCTGGCCAACGATGACGCCCGGGACCCAGGCCGGCCCCGCGCTAGCGTAGTTCCTGCAATGTACCGGGGCACCCACTGCGAAACTCTTCGTGGCTGCTAGCCCCACATTCCTCCCCGTGTCCTCCACCCTCGTGGGATCGAGTCTGGTCAGAATCGTCGTCAGCTTCCTACGCATTAAGAGCTCTGCGGGCGAATACCCTGAAGCTAGGGGGGTCACCCTGTATCCTAGCAAGAACTGACACACCTGAAGGTTGAGATCCCCTGGACCCATGCGCCTCAGCGCGTCCTTAGTGGTGCGCACGAGGCGCTCCACCTGGCCGTTCGTCGCCGGGTGGAAAGGGGCGGAGGTGATGTGCCGAATGGCGTTGATCTCCATGAATGCCCTGAACTCAGTGGATGTGAAACAGCTCGCGTTATCGCTAATTAGGGTGTCGGGTATACCGAACGTGCTAAAGACCCTCCGCAGATGCTTCACCGTCGTAGCTGACGAGGTGCTTGTGACTGGGATTACCTCCAGCCACTTGGAGTAAGCATCCACCACGAGGAGGAAAAGTGCCCCTCTAAATGGCCCCGCAAAATCAACGTGCACCCGCGACCAGGGCCCCCTTGCCGCGTCCCATTCCCTGTGCGGCAGACGCTTTTCTTCGGGCCTGGAGCATTGGCATTTCACGCAAGTGCCCACCATGTGCTCAATGTCGGCATCTAATTGGGGCCACCAAAAATAGCTCCTGGCCAGAGCCTTGGAACGAACAATCCCAGGGTGGCTGACGTGCAGCAGTTTGAGCACCCTGGACCTCAGGGAATCGGGGACCACCACCCGCTGGCCCCACAGAAGACACCCCCTCTCTAGGGACAGCTCTAGCCTCTTCCTGAAGAACGGGGTGAGCTCGGCCGTCGGGGAGGACGCAGGCCACCCTTTCTGCACCCAGGAGCTGACAAGAGCAAGTGTCTTGTCTTTGCCGGTCGCCTTAGCAATATCCGCAGGCACAATGGGGGGCGAATCCAGGACCTCGATCAGGAGCACTGAGCGGTCTCGCTCTTCGTCGGCTACGACGCTGGTAACATCGGGAAGAGGAGACCGCGATAGGGCGTCAGCATGGCTTATTTCGCTCCCCGGGCGGTAGACCAGCGCGTGCTGGTACGCGTTTAAGAAAATGGCCCACCGTAGCATCCTAGGGGACAGGATCTGAGGAGTTGGCTTGTCTGCAGTGAAGATGCCCAACAGGGGCTTGTGATCGGTCACAATGGTGAAGGGGCGGCCATAGAGAAAATCGTGGAACTTTTTCGTTCCCGCGATTATGGCGAGCGCCTCCCTGTCTGTCTGGGCGTAATTCCGCTCTGCCTGGGACAGGGATCTCGAGTAGAATGCGACTGGGGCCTCTCTCCCGTTTTCCAACACATGGCACAGCACCGCCCCCACCCCCACTGGGGACGCATCACATATCAGAACCACCGGTCTCTTGGGGTCAAAATGGGTAAGAATAGTGTCAGACGCTAGGAGTTGCTTCAGTTCAACGAATGCCCTCTCTTGATTCTCGCCCCACTTCCACGCCTCGTCTTTCTTAAGTAACTTGTGCAGCGGCTCTGCCACTGATGCCTTCCGCGGTAGGAAGGAATGGTAAAAGTTTAAGAGGCCTAGAAACGATTGCAATTCTTGCTTAGAGGTGGGGCGAGGGGCATTTCGAATGGCGGCTACCTTTGATTTGGAGGGTTTGATCCCCTCGGGGGTTACCCGGAAACCTAAGAACTCAACCTCCTTGGCGAAAAAAACGCATTTGTCTCGCCGCAACCTCAACCCCGCCTTTTCGAACACCGCCAGCACTTTGTCCAGCCTCTCAGCCAGCTCCTCCTCGTTTCCCCCTGTTATCAACACGTCATCAAAGTATGGCAAAACCCCCTCCAAACCCTTTAAGAGGCGTTCCACGAGTGACTGGAAAATACCGGGCGCCGAGTTCACGCCGAACTGTAGGCGCGTCACCTGGAACGCCCCCTTATGAGTGACTATCGTTTGCGCAGCAGCCGCAGCTGGGGTTACAGAGAGTTGCTGATAGGCTTGCGCAAGGTCAAGTTTGGCGAAACACTTTCCCCCGTGTAACCTGGCCAACAGGTGGCTGACTACCGGCACCGGATACGCATTTGGGCGGATCGCCTTATTAATGGTGCACTTGTAATCAGCGCAAATGCGAACCTCCCCGTTGGCCTTTAGCGCGGTTACAATCGGAGTTTCCCACTCTGCGGAATCAACAGGAACAAGTATCCCCTGGCCCACCAATTTGTCCAGTTCCGTCTCTATCTTTTCTTTGAGTGCGAAAGGCACTCTGCGTGGCTTGAGTCTGATAGGGCGGACCTCCGGATTCAGGTCGAATGCTACTGGGGGTCCCTTGAACTTTCCCAGTCCTTTCTTGAAAACTTCGGGGTGCGCATCACATACCTCCTGAATTGGGTCAGTCCCGACGGCATGCACCCCCCCAATGAACAACCCCAGGGGTTTGAACCATTGAGTTCCTAGGAGGCTGCAACTTCCCCCTTTGAGAACGACCAGGGGCAGTTCCGCGGCGTGTTGCTTGTATCGGACCTTGACATTTCCAACCCCCAAAACTGGAATGCTGTTTCCCTGCACGTCCCGCAGCGTGGACTTCAACGCTTTGAGCTTAGGGCGCACGTGGGGAGAAATTCCCAAAAACTCCCGCTGGGACATAATTGAGTATGAAGAACCCGAGTCTATCTCCATCCTAACAGGGGCCCCTTGCACCAGTACCTCAACAAAATAACGTGGGTGTCCCAAGGACACGCTGTACACGGGGGTCTCGTCGCCGCTGTCGTCGGAGATGCGGCCCACGCCGTCCTGCTTCCTCGCGGGCCGGGCGCCCTCCTTGGTCTTCGGCGGCCGGTCCGATGGGTTTCTCTGGTCTCTGCGCCGTTGTCTGCAAACCTTGGCGATGTGACCCCGGCGTCCGCAGTTGTGGCACTCGGCCTTCCGGAACGGGCACTTTATGCGGTCGTGGGTTGCTCCACAGCCGTCGCAGCGACGGCCGTCCTTCCGCACCTTCCGGACGTCCTCATCATCGCTACTCTCCGTGGAAGACTTCGGCGTGTGCCTGGCTGCCTGCACCGAGGCCGGGGCCTTGTCGGACTGCGAGGGTCTCTCTCGGAATCCCTTAACTCCGGCCCTCGTGGCCTCCGCAGCCTGGGCCGCCTTCATGACCTCGCGTAGCGTCGGCGGCGGCTCCTGGTTCATCAGTTTCCGTTGAACCTCTTCATCCCACAGGCCGCACAGCAAACGGTCCCTGAGGGTGATTTCGAGGTTTTCCCACTTGCATGGGCCGGCGGCCAATCTTAGGGCCGCTGCGAAAGCGGCGATGGATTCACCGGGCGCTTGAACCCTCTTCCAGAATGCGTCTCGAGCCGAAAACATCGAGACTGTAGGCTGGAAATGGTCTCGCATCACCTTTAGAAGCTGTTTGGCCGTCAGCTCGCTCACTTTCTTCGGTGCTACCAGGTCCACCAAGACTCGCTTAGCGGCGTTTCCCAGCATCCGAGTGAGGATGGCCCTCTTCTTCCCCTCATCTGTAATGTCGGACACCACCAGCATATCCTGGAAATCCATTTCAAAGAGCTCCCAGTCTTCCGGCTTGTTGACATCGAACCCGGCATGTGTCTTGGTCTCGTGGGAAGCCATATCCCATCCTCGTCGCCAATTTAATGTATGAGAGCCAAGACAAAGGAACAGCCGAAGGATTGGCTTAACACATCTTTATTGCATGAGTGGTCAGAGGGAACATGAGGTAATGGCGGACGAACAGCTCAATATATACGGTGGTTATACATTTGAATGTGGCTCCACGATAGCCCATTGGCTACCCCTTGGCGTGACGTCATTCTTGGTCACGCCCTTCTTGTCCAGGTGAGGTAGTGGCGGGAACCCTCCCGCGCTGTCGTTCTTTGGTGATTTATGACCTGTGAGCTGGGCGCTCGCTATTGCCACCGAGTGGTCATTAGCTCGCGTCCTGGTTGGAGCGGTTTGCATTGAGGTATGGTTTAAAGGCACAGTATGAAGAAACACAATACATAGAATTGAAACACAACATCAGTAAAATGAGTGCCCAGCATGTGAGGGGCAAAATGCTAATTGTGAACCGCCAAAGAGTGCACTAAGTGCTATGGGGCTGTAAAGGTCACCCTTGCTCGAAAGGCTGTCATATCAAACTCTAAGGTTCAGTGCTCATCTCTGTTTATAGCTGAAGAGCAGCATTTGCAGATGTTTCTGTGAACGTGTAGCAAGCATTCCTAGCGCATGGAACACTCTTTACCTTCCAACCAAAGCGGTATCTATTTGTTTTTGTTGTTCAGTCGTGCAGTCAATTCCGACCCTTTGCGACCCCATGGACCATGCTTATGCTTTTTGATTGTAACTTTGATGTGGTAATTTATTGTTGTGAGCCCCCGAGTTGCATGGTCGATTGGGTGGCATACAAATGTAAATATGAAATGAAATATGAAATGGAAAAAAAATGAAAATGAAAACACTGCAGCACTTTAAAAACTAACTGCTATATTTTTACTGTGAGTTTTCGTGGATCAAGTCCACTTCTTCAGACAATGGAGTAAAATTATAGGTATGTAAACCATATAGCCAGTGGTAGGCATCAGCAGGTTCGCACCAGTTCGCCAGAACCGGTAGCAGAAATTCTGGCTGACCCCGCCCATCCAAGTTTTGAAATAAAGTAATCCTAATTCAGGTGCAATGCAGCTGCAGGGGGGGCTTTCCCCCTGGCCATGCCCACCATGCCACACCCACAGTGTGGTAGTAAATTTTTTGGGAGCCCACCACTGCATATAGCAGTTAGTCTTTAAAGTGTTGCAGTGTTTTGGACATCAAATGAGAAGAGAGGATTCACTTGAAAAAGCCTTGATGCTGGGAAAGGTGGAGGGCAAAAGAAGGGGGCAGCCAAAAATGAGATGGCTAGATGGTATTGTAGATGCAATGGCCACAAAGCTGGGTGGGCTGAGGAGGATGGTGGAAGACAGAGGTGCCTGGCGGGCAATGGTCCATAGGGTCCCAAAGGGAATCGACTGTGTGTCCGCACCAACCCTCTGGAACGTCCTGTCAACAGATATAAGACTTCAAAGAGATTTGCTGCCCTTCAGGAGAGGACTGAAGACCTGGCTGGCAGGGCATGTGTGGGGCCCTAATCGGAACATGGTCCACGCCTGCTGGCTTATGTAAACAATTAAGAACCCTCTTTTCTTCTTTTTTATATTGGGTGGGTTATGGGGTTTTTAAAGTGTTTCTATATGTCATGCCTTCCACATGACCACAGAAACGTCTGCAGAAGCACACAGCGCTGGCTCTTCGGCTTTGAAACCGAGATGAGCACTGCACCCTAGAGTCGGATACAACTGGCTTTCGAGCAAGGGAAACCTTTACCTATATGTTTTTAGAACTGTTGTAATGCCACTGAGTCAGGTTCTACCTGAGTGGGCGGCATATATAAAAATGACTATTAAATTAAATTAAAATTAAACAACAAAAAGTGTTTTTATTTTTATTTTATTTTTGTTTTGGCTTTTGTTTTCTGATATGCCTGAGAACTACAGACTCACTGAGACAGCTACTATTCAAAAAAAAAAAATCAACTGTATGCTTTTGCTAAAAAGAGGCTTGCCTGCGCCTGCGCAGTCGAACCTCTTCGCCGGCGGTCCTGGTGGTGAGTGAGAAGATGGAGGAGGAGGAGTCGAGAGAAAAAGGGGGCGGGGGATAGAGCGGCCAAGAGAACGCGGGAGGGAATGAGAGGAGGGGAGCGGAGGAGGAGGAGGAAACGGCCGGTTAGGCTGCTAGAAGGCGCGCGCGGGGCATTGTGGGATCGCGGCGGGCGGCGAGGGCAACCAAAAAAAAAAAAAAAAGTGAGGAGAGGTAGAGCGAGCGAAAGCGGCAAAAAAAAAAAAACCCAACTCGCCCGCCCACCTACCCTTTTCCAGGGTCAGCGAGCGAAGAACAGGGGTTCAAAGCCCGGTAAGTGAACCGTTGGCGGTTGGAAGAGGAGAGGAAGGAAGAGAAGGAGAGAGAGGAGGGGGGAGTTTTATGTGTGTCTGAGGGGAGCTGTGTGGAAAGGAAGCTGCCGCCATTTTAGAGCTCCCTGAGGGAGACCCTCCCCCTCGGTGCTGCCCCCTCCCTCGGTGTGCAACCTTCACTTCCACCTTTGGATTTCTACCCTTTTGCCTTGGAAGTCCTTTCGAGGCCCACCTTTTAACACCCTGTCAGGTAACGAGCCTTCCGCCCCCCCTCCCCCTCTCCTCTCTTCTCCTGGACGGACCCGAACTCGGTTGGTTCCCTCTCTCCTCCCTCCCCTTGACTCACTGTCTGTCGTCAAGGATGATGCCCCTTCAAAGAAAAGTGTTTTTAAACTATTGTCTTTTGAACATGACAGCAGAGCTTCCTTATGTCTCTGGGGCTTGGGTTTGGGATGACAGAAGCGGTTCAGAAAGGGACGTGGTGGGTCACCCACCCACCCCTGTCCTGGCAAAGTTGAGAAAAGGCGATCCCCAAACGACCAAGACAAGAGAAGGGGGGAATTAATATGAACAACATTGGAATTCAGTAACGTCAAAGGTTTAAAGCTATAGTACATGATATTCTTCTCACTTCACTTATACTGTACATTAATATGGATATGGTTTCACCATCAGTTATGATGGGTATTCTTTTCTCATCAAACCTGAGGCATGTTAACTAAAGGAATGGGCACAAATTTTTTTTTCATTTCATGTTTAATTTATATACCGCTTTACTCTACCCAGTGGGTGACTCAAAGCGGTTTACACTGGTAATACAAATATACATATAGATTCATACAATCAGTAACACAATGATGCAATACAGCAAAAATACAATAATACAATATATCAACCACAAATACAGCAATATAATACAGTTACTGTTAATACAGTTACAGTTACTTTGCAGAATCCAGGTGTTGGTTTTTTTTAAAAAAAATTCAATCTGCAAACACCCCAAGACAGAACCAGCTGCAAATCGTAGCTCTGGCAGTAAGACTGGAGGAACAAAGTGCTTCTGCATACATGCTAAGGCTGAAGTTGAATCTGTATGCCATTGGGTTTTGTCTCTTGTGTTTTTAATGGTTATCACTGGATGAATTTATTCTGATGCCTATTTTTATATATATTTTATATAGTAAGCTGCCCTGAGTGCATCAAAAGGACAGGGTGTAAATGTGAATAAATAACGTTAATAAGGGGGTGTTTGCTCCAGAGAGCCAGTTACTCTGGTAAGCAGGTGTATTTGTCCTTCTGGAAATATTCTTAATCTCCAATTTTAAAAACTTTCTTGAGACCTGAAATGCTTGTTAGAGGCCTAGGTTCACTGCTGTGTATTGCTACTTGCTTTGAGTTTGATTAGATAGGAACAAGAAGGTCTTTATTAAGACTGATCTCTACTATTCTGTACTCAGTTATGTGATTTGCTTTCAGCATAAAGTTATTTCAAAATCTGCTGTGGAGTGTCCTCCCCACCCTAGTATAAACCATCACTGTTTCTTTCTCATGGAGACACCCACCAGTGCCTACCTGTTTTGTATGCTACTTCTCATGCCGAGTTCAGTAATTGCTACCTTAGTGGTTAATGCCTAAGGATCAATGCTCGTGGCTCATATGCATTTAAGATATAGATGGAAGCATGTATCCTTATCAAATAACACTTTTAAACTGCCTTTTTGTACATGGTGGGAAGGTTAATATGTGTGTTAATATATAAACTGAGGTCTGACAACAGAGTGTATGTGGACTGCTAACACTTCCTTACTGACTTTGAATAACCCTAAGGGCTGTGACCTTAGGTTCCTTTTCAAAGGAATGTCTCCAGAAGGCCTGATTTCCCAAATACTGCCCCTCCCTTGTGTGGCTGTCATGCTGTTTATAGTGGGCTCCTGGTTATTTCCTATGTCATTCTTCCCATAATAATAATAATTTCATGTCAGAAATTATTCTGGTTTGAAAGGATTTTTGCTGGAGAAACACCACTCAGGGGATGCCAGAATGAGGCTCATGTCCCCAAGGTCTTTTCCCACCAAACTGGTCCCTATTTATCTACTTGCAATTTCTTGCATTTGAACTGCTAGATTGGCAGGAGCAGGGGGCAGAGACGGGTACTCAAACCATCATTCAGTACCTGGGTCTCGAACTGCTGACTTGACGGCCTTCCAGCTAACAAGGCACGCTTCTTAACCACCGCAGCCCCATACCTTTATCTACTCAGCTTCAGAAATTTGGAACTATAATTTTTGTGTCTACTAAGTGCCACAGTGGTTTATAATCGCTAGGGCAACGTATGGTGACTCAGACAAATAATGTTCCTCATTTTACTTGAGGGCAGAAGCAAACCACAGATCTTCTATTTCTTTCTTCACAGTAATTTTAATTGCAATATGTGTTTCACATTTTTAGGAGGGTTAAGAGATTGGTTGCCTTTCAGTCTATTTCCTGCTTTTGGGGGTGGTGGGTGGGGGAGTATTTTGCCAAGACTGGCTGCTCAAGTTTGGTAGGTTGATTCAGAAGAAAAAAATTGCTGATTTAATCTTTTGCCTTGCCATGTAGGATGCTAGATGAGACAAGTTTAGTATTTGTTTATTTAAAGAACTGGATAAATTTTGTTCTTAAATTCAAAGAATAGCTGATTACTATTTCAGGGATTAAGAAAACATTGACTCTTACATTATGACTTTCCCATATACAGTTTTTTAAACACTTGGAAATGCTAGTTTGTAGCATCTGCGTACAGTATTTCAAACAGAATCTAGAGTGGTACCTTGCTTAAAGAGCATTCCACGGGATTGCTCTTTAAGTGAAACACCATTGTAAGTGACCAATTGTGACTTCTGGCAGGGGTGATTGTGAATCCTGATTTAATTGTTAAGCGAGTTTTTGGTTGGTTTTAATTGTTAAGCGAGGCTACCACTCACAGAAAATTCTGCTCTTTAAGCTACCGTGTTTCCCCGAATATACGACACTGAAGTTTATAAAATCATGCACGGTGTGGACAAAGTAGATAAGGAAAAACTGTTTTCCCTATTGCACAACACTAGAACTAGGGGACACTCAATGAAACTTTTGGGTACTAGTTCTCAAACAAATAAGAGAAAGTACTTTTTCACCCAGAGGATCACTGGTCTATGGAACTCTCTGCCAGAAGAAGTGGTGACAGCTGTCAGTCTTGACAGCTTTAAGAAAGGATTAGACAAGTTCATGGAGGACAAGGGTATCAATGGCTATAATTATGGATACTTAAGGACAACCTCGGGATTGGAGAGATAGGCAGGATATTTCTCAATGCCATTTCCAGGGAATCCTAAGCAGGGGAAGGCATTTCCTTGGGAATACCCTGAAGGAAATGGTGAGCCACTGTGTGAGACAGAATGCTGGACTGGATGGGCTCCTGTGGCCTGTTCCAGCAAGGCTGTTCTTATGTCTTATATTTTTTTAAACTCCAAAATTAGCACAAGGTCTTATTTTCAGGGGATGTCTTATTTTTCCATGAAGAAGAATACCAGTTCGATCGCACTTCCCCACTCACAACCAAGGGACGCTTCCCTTGGTTGTGAGTGGGGAAGCGCAATCAAGACTGGCCTCAGCTGTGAGGTGGCCGGCATGGCTCATAAGAAGGCCTGCCGCGTCGGAGTCTCGATCCCGCTCTCACCAGGGGAAACTTCTCTTGGTTGTGAGCGGGGAGGCAATCGAGACTCCGATGCGGCAGGCTTTCTTATGGGCCACGCCAGCCGCCTTACAGCCAGGAGGTAAGGAGGTCTTATTTTTGGATGGGGCCTTATATTTCAAAGGCAGGGGGGGGGGAAAAGGGGGGTGTCCTATTATGGGAGGAGGTCCTATATTCGGGGAAACAGGGTAGTTAGTCTCTAAGCGAGGCACTCTTTATGCGAGGTTTAACTGTATATATCTCTAGTTAATTTGTTTTAAAGCAGTGGATTGTGGCTAAATGTCCACTTTCTGTTTATAGTGGAACCTCGATTACCGTAATTCATGCGTTCTCCGGGATGTTTCTTACAGCAAAATTTTTTTAAACCAAATTTCCCTTAGGAATGCATCGAAAGCAATTTCCGATAGGATGGTATTGAAACCAAAATACTTTAACCAAAATGCAGTTTTCCATAAGAATGCATTAAAAACCAATTAATCTGTTCTGGGGGAAAATCCGTTAAACGAGCCATTATTTTCTATGGATTTTCTTTTGTTATGCGATTTTTACGTTAACCGAGCTCTTTTAATTTATATTGCTTGTCACAATGTCTGTTGACCTGATGATCTCCTGTTTTTTTCCCATCTGTCAATAAAATAAACAAAACTAGAAGAGATTGCAGGAATGCTAAACAAATTAGAATTGTTGTAGCATCCTTTCCATCTCCTAAAAGAATTGAGAGGCACTTTAAGATTATGAAATGGAATTATAAAGATATAAAATTAAACATTATAAAATATATTGTCAATAGTGTTGGTCTGAGACAGCTTCCATAAAACTGAAATTCTGCAGCATAGGCTGGCTTGGGATAGTGAGGGTTATAGTCAAATATAAGGAGGATGCTGGTTTGCAGGAGACCTTTGGGAAATGCAACTTGGACAAATAGAGTGGATGTCAGAATCTACAGATCAGTCTACGCTGCTGTTGTTGCATAAGAGGGTGAAGTAGCAAGGGCAGAGTGGTACGCACTGGATTCTAACTCACAACTTTCTTATCTCAACTTCTGTGTTTTTGTGTGTGAAAACTAGACTGCTGATGTCTTTGCTCCATTGATTTCTTGGCCAAGCAAATACTTTGAATATCACAGGCTGTAATTTAGGGCTTCTGAATCTTTGGTTCTCCAGATGCTGAGGCACTTCTGATCCCAGAATATCTGATCAGTTGGACTGGAGTTTAGCAACACTTGGAGACATTGCAAGCATTGTCAGTATGATGGTGTTGATTTGGAACTATGAAGATAATGAAGCTCTGACATCTGAGAATACATGTCCAACCTGATTTTTGCTTTCTTCCATTGTATGATTTTAAAATACAAATGCAGCCTATTCCTGTGCATGTCTATTTAGATGGAATATTGTCATTATCAGTGCTCATTCACAGATACAGTATATGCATGGTCCTCCAATTGAAGTTAATGTAGGTCACTTTGAAATCAATTGGGATGCACCTGTTACTAATTTTTGTGGTAATTAAAGTGCAGCTTCACTGCCTGAAAAGCATATTTTAAAGCATACCCTGTATGGTAGGTACTGTGAATCTGCATGTTGCTACAATCTTGGATTTTTTTTTTAACAGGAGAAAGTAGGTACTGTATATTGTAATTGAATAGTTGTGATAATTTGAGGATTTAATACCATTGGAACTTGAATTTCTAATGGCAACTAAAGGCTTCAGCTCTCATTAGGTGTAGGGTGTTTCAGTTGAAGTGAAGCACAGGAGTACTGTTATGTTTACTGTAGATGATAGGCCAAATCTGAAAGTGGAAGTGTGCATACTATTCTGTGGGTTTGCAGTTTATAATAAGAATCCATGGTTGAGTTATATTTTATTTTCTGTCCCTACTACCCTAGCTTACCGTTGGTACTGGAGGAGTGATAAGGTGGTCTATGTGTGTATTTGATTTTTCTTTGGCTGTTGTCCATTAGGAAGATTATAGTACATCTATTAGGTTCCTGATTCTCCTTTCTATTTATCTGTCTGCTATTTAGGAAAAACAACAAGGAACCTTGCTCTTTGCCTACCTTGGTTAAATATGGGAAAGTTTTTATCCCCCCTCCCCCCTTACCAACTGAGAGAATTCAAGTTATAGTCAGTCATGCTTAAATCTAGAACAGTGGTTTCCAGCATGGGGCCTTGGCCCCACAGGGTGACTTCAATTTACAAAATCCTAAGTCAGTACGTTGGCTGATCAGTGCTTTGGGGAATTGACTTAGGTTTCTGGGAATTGAAGTCCAAAAAACCAAAGATAGGGAAACATTGATCTAGAAGATGGTATATAGGGGCAGACTGCCTTGACAGTTTTGGCAGAAGAGGTATAAAATTAACCAAACTGCTCTAATTTATATATAAGGAAAGAATTGAAATAAGAGACAGTAAATTTCAACAGAGCTGCTCTTTATGCACCTTTTGACAGACAGCAGAGCTTCCATCTCCTTATTTAGTTTCCTTAGCAGGACTGATCAGAAGCAGAAAGTAATGAATACTTCTGATGCTGGTTGAACAGAAGAATATCGTCTGATTGTATATAGTTCAAATATGGGGAAATTCAACACCATAATTTAACCTTCATTTCACCAGCTACCATTCTTGCTAACCTTTAGTGTAGTTTTATTGCACGGAAGTATCCTTAACATGCAAATCCTTGAACATTTCAAGCATAATTGAAGTAGTTTTTTAAACAGTGGCAGAAGTCTTTTTTTGAGACGTGTCAAGGATCAAATATTATTTTCTCTTGGTTTTTTTTCTGCAATAAGGTCTGTCTCAAGGTTTAGGGATGTACTATTCAATTTTTAATACTTCAACCCCCTTGGATAATTCTGGTTCAAGAACAAATAAAAACAGACAGATAAGTGGCACATCTTTAGTAAGGAGTACTTAGGAGATTAGACCTACATGCCTGTTAAATTTGTCTAATTTAAGAGGTGAGCTGATTGTATAATTTTACTTTTATTAGTTTTATTTTAATTATTGCCTGTACTGTATCTTCTTTATACATACATGCATCTCCAGACAAAAAGTATAAATATTTATGGGTCGTCTTAGCCAGCTGTTCTTCTAATTGGGCAAAAGAATTCCTATGCTCTTTAGGAGCTTATAGGGATGAGTAAAGGTGGGGTCATGGTGGCTTAATGGTTAAGACACTGAGCTTGATGACCAGAAGGTCAGCAGGTCAGCAGTTAGAGACCCAAGTGCTGCATGATGGAGTGAGCACCTGTAATCTGGCCCAGCCAATCTAGCAATTCGAAAGCAAGAAATTGGTAGTAGATAAATATAGGTACCACTTTAGTGGGAAAGATAAAAGTGTTCCATGTGCTCCAGCATCTAGCCATGCCTGCCACATGACCATGGAAATGTATGCAAATGCAGGCAGCACTGGCTCTTTGGCTGTAAATGGAGATGAACACCATCCCCTAGAGTCAGACATGACTGGCTTTCAAACAAGGGAGACCTAAAGGTACTCAGCATTGTTGGCCTTTTCTGAGACTTCATGCTGCCATGAGACTGGTGTGTGAGCTTATGGTGACATGGGGATGACTTTAAACAGCAATATTTTCAACATGCTTTTGTGAATTTGAGGAACAATGTGCAAACATTGTTTACTTGGTTGAAGCAAGATTGACATGCTGTAGAAATACATCACAATGATGAGTGCTTTCATAGCACCTAAGTGAAAAGGAATGAAGAGTGGTGTTTGTGCTGTCCTAGCAGAGCTGTGCATATGTATCTTAGATCATCTGTGTGGGTGTACAGTTTAGCCTGTCCAATCCAAACACACCTACTTCATCTTACAGCAAACTCCTGAATGGCTCTGAGATAGCTGTAGTTGCTATGGGCAGGAGTTTGAGGAGCTGTACCTTTTCCCTTCTGGAGTGTGACAACTCTTCTATTAGCTCAGCTGTTACCTTTGGCACTTGTTTGGTGATTGACTTCCCTTTAGTCTCATGTTGGCTGTATGCAAAATGTTGGAGGCAGGTGAACTTGAAAACGTAGACTCTGGAAGCAGAGTGAAAAATTCCATAATGGAGAGTAAGGGGAAGGCTAGGAAAGGTATTGTGGAGAGGAGAGTTCCAGCTTGAGTTTGAGGACCAGCCTCCCAGCTAGCAAATTATACTAAAAAGAGTCCTCTCCACAAATGAGGAAATGATCTAACACAAGATTGTATTAATAGTGAGCTTGAGACGTTGATCCCAGCAAATGAAGCACATGGCCTTAAACTCATTGCTAATAATGAAATTGGAATCTTGCAAAGGAGATCATTCGCTGCTATCCTGTGACAGGGGAAATGTATATATATAAAAAAAGTCCTGCACAATTTTTAGCTTTATAGTTAACTGTCTTTTTTTTGGCAGATATTTTTATTGCTGACGAATTCAGTAAAATAAAAATAGTATTAAAAAGCAAAACAAATTGGACCAGTCAGTGAAAGATAACAGTAAATCATTAAAGTACTCAGGTGATTAAAGGGATTAGTCATAATAAAAGATAAGCAAACACTGGAGATTAGGATAGAGTTTTCTAGGTGCTAGGCGGGTAAACAAGAAGATAACAGATGAAGGTGCTTATGCCTCTAATATTCAACACAAGAGTTAGAAATGACATTGACACATTAACCAATGCCTGCTTAGGTTTGAGAAGAGATTTTGCCTAGCACAGTTGCTTCTCTTTTTGAAAGCTAATTATTTGTTTCTATGCTATGTAAGCTGGCTTTCTGGCCTGCCACTTTCAGAGGTTTACAATAGCCCATTACAGAATTGTGACCAGTTGGCCAAACTTCAGTGAAGTTGTGCAAGTGACCTCAGTTGATCGGGGTAAATGGAGTGAGAGGTAAGGCTAGAATACTATTTGGGCTGTCTCCATAGCTGAGGATGAATGAATATGAGAACATAAATCTGTTCCAGAAATATTAATGGCAGCTTTCTTTGTTTTCCTTTGTTAAAGTATATTAAATTCTGAAATAATAGAAATCTTTAGCATCTATGATACAGAGATTATTACAGTCTTGTCAAAACACTGCCTTTGATATATATATATTTTAGGCCAAGTTTCTAGATCCTTTTGGTTGGAAAATGCACAGGCAGTATGAGCCTTTATTGTCTTAAGAGAGTATATGCAGCTACTGTATTCCTATGCATTACCAACAGGGAAGAACAAAGCATTGTGACACACATCCCCAAGTGTCAGGGTGAGATTGAGGGCTCTTTGCCTTCAATCTTGTGCAGAAAAGAAAACTGTTTTGCTGTGTGCATTTGAATAAAGGAGGCAATGACAGAGTTGCTGTCCAGCATACATAAAGAAGAAGTGTGGGAATATCAAGCTACTTTTAAGAGAATTCAGGTCTCTAAGGCAGATGAACAGAATCCAAAGTTATTAGAGGGACGCACAGATGTAACGTCTGGGCTTCGGGCTAAATCCTGTTGGTGTTTGCATAAGATTCACTACAGCTAATTGCGGCTAACTGAGAAGCTGCCTGGACTCATTTCAGTTGTAGAAACAGACTTAAGACCAGGCTTGCAACTGAGAAGGGGCTCTTGCACTGTACAGTGTAGCCTTGGTTAACAAACGGCTCAGTTAACATAAAAATCACACAAGAAAAGGAAATCCATAGAAAACAGAGGCAAGATTTATGGGCCCCCCACCCAAACAGATTAATTGGTTTTCAATGCATTCCTGCAAGAAGCCACATTTCAGTTAATCTATTTTGATTTTCAGTGCATTCCTATGGGAAATTTCATCCAATGCATTTCTGTGGGAAATTCGGTTAAAGTAATTTTTGCTGTAAGAAACGTCCCGGAGAATGCATTAATTATGTTAACCGAGGTTCTACTGTATCAGTAAGCCATGACAAATTATACAGACAATATGCAAGAATAAACAGGATTCTGATCTCAGCAGATTATGTTTAAGAAATCTTGAGGAACAAGTGAGGATTCTGAAGACTTCAGCTAAGAAAAAAATGAGGAATATGGGTAACGTACAAACTTGCCCGCTTAACATCAGTGCCAGAAATGGTTCTAGAATAGACAATTAAAACAATTGGTCTGTAAGCAGTTATAGAAGAATTCAATGATAGCTAAGAGCAAGTATCACTTTTTCAAAAAGAAGACATGCCAGACTCTTAACTCCCTTTTAGAAAAATGTTAGAAGCTTAATACTGTACAGTAGATGATGACGAAGGATTTTCTGCACAGTTTTCAATAAGGGCTTTCATTATATTCTTGTGTAGAAATTGATAAAATTTGGGCTATGAAATAGTAATTTTCAAAGCATTTGTGATTGGTTGATAGGCTTTTCTAATTCTTCAGAAATAGTTCATAGCTATCTTGTAGAGAAGTGACAAGTTGGGTGCTAGAGGGCTTTGAGCTAGGACCAGTCCAGCATTTTTCAACATCTTTACAAATAACTTGAATTTTGAGATAATGGAGATGCTTATCAAATCTGCAGATAGTACCAAACTAATTCTTCTTCTGTGTCTAGGCCAGACATGAAACTGCCAAAATGAAGCCATCTTTGGGAAGTTCATTCTGTAGTTCCTTTTGCCTGACCTAGTTAGAGAAAGATTAGCCAGCACAAGGTACCCGTTGCTGGCTACCCAATAGTGGTTAAAAAAAAATATCACAAACTTTGAGGCCATTTTCTGTGTTCCCCACCAACTGTGATGGTAGTTATTATTTGAGAAGATGGAATCAAGATTCAAAATGGCTTTAATAGATTGGAGAAGAGGGACAGAACAAATAAAATTAATTTCAGCATAGAAAAAGATAAAGTACTGCATATAAGTAAGAAAAATAAATTGCACGAGTAATGGAAGGGTGAGACTTTCATTGGTTAGTACTGCCTGTGAAAGGGGCCTAAGAGTCTTAGCAGACCTCTGGCTAAACTTGAGTCAGCAATTTGATATGTTGTGGAAAAGGAGCAAATACAATTCTAGTGGTGCTTGCACCAATTGTGCAGGACACAAGATAGATAGATGGATAGATAAATAAATAAATAAATAACATCAACAGTAGTGTAGTGTCTATATTACAGGAAATACTAGTACCACTGCATTCTGTATTAGTTGATCTTATGTAGAATACCATATCCAGTTGTGGGCAACACAGTTTAAGAAGTACATTGAAAAGCTGTAGCATGTCCAAAGGAGGACAACCAACATTGTAACATGTCTGGAAATGAGTCCCTGTGAGGGGTGGTTGGTGAAGTTGGTAATGTTTGAGATGGAGACGAGATAAGTGGTGGGTAATACAATATCCAGGATTGTCACATAGAAGATGGAGCAAGCTTGTTTTCTGCAGAGGGTAAGAGTCAATCTAATGGGTTCATATTACAAGAAAGTGAATTTCAGTGAAGCCTTACAGAGGATTTCCTTACAGTGGAATGGGCTAGTCCAGTGATGGCTAACCTTGGCACTTCAGGTGTTCTTGGACTTCAATTACCAGAAACCCAAGTCACTCCTGCTGATCAGGGCTTCTGGGGATTGAAGTCCATGAACATCTGGAGTGCTAAGGTTCACCATCAGTGGGCTAGTCTTTCATTGGAAATTTTTAAACAAAGGTTGGATGGCAATGTATTAAGGGTGCATTAGCAGTGGATTTCCTGATTTGGCAAAACATGATACTTGTCTTCTGAGTCCCTTCCATTTTACATTTGTATGAGTCCTTCTGAAATGGCTTCCAAATGGGTTTTCCAACCTATGCCACCTCTTTTATCATGTTACTTATACTTAGCAATCTTAACAAAAGACAATGATCTAACCCAAAACATGCAAATGGAGTGTGATGAACACATTTATGTGAAAGTCCTTTTTATTTCTTTTTGAGCATATTGGTGCCGGGTATTAGCAGTCCTAAGGATATCTTTCAAGTTCTGGGTGGTTGTGCAGATGAGGAGATAAGAAATGTATTGTTTGCCCTTGGGCTTAATGGAATAACTTCATGTCTGAATAAAAACAAATAGTTTAAACAAACAAAAAAAGGCAGAGCACGAGTTGTCAAATATATTACAGTATTACATACAGGCCATTATTATATGTGGTTTAGAAAAAACCCGTCTAGCCTTAAGTTCACTTCCCAATAATTTGCTCTGAAACTGACAAAATCTATAGCCAGGTGTTTTGTTTAAGGTCTGCAACACAATCAATGGGTCCCAGAAGTTGGTGGTCTGTTTTCATACTGAATTCAGCAGGGTCTAGTTATGCATTCAACTTTTTCTCATTGAATTCAGTGTAGTACAATTTTGCAAATAGGAACCTATGTTAACTAGTTCATAAGAATGTTACATAGCACATCTGTTCACCCATCTTTTAAAGACAGCAGTTCAACACAGGTCTCCAGATGTTCTTGGACTTCAACTTTTAGATGCCTGATTGTTAGACTGATTCAGTCTACAGTACAGTAATTTGATTCAGAAACTACACCAAACTATCATCTGAGAATTCAAAGGCATAACTGGAACATATAGTTCAAAATTGTATATTTGTCACCATTTTCTAACTGATTGATGTTAAATTGTTTTAAGCTGCCTGTACTGTGGTTTCACATGATGTCTGAATAAAGTCATAGAGGTGGGTAATACATAGCTAAACTGACGCTGATGTCTTTCAGATGAAGTCGCCAACGCATTGTCAGAAACCAGCTGTCATGAATTGGCTTTAAATACAAATTTATTTCCTTGATTCTGATTCAATTCTGACATCACTATAAATAGGAGTGCATAAGGAAGGATTTAGCTCACAAGCTGAAGAAAGGCCAAAACTTTGTTGTTACATGAAAACTGGCCCGTTTTCCTCTTTAAAAAAACCCCCACTAAGTTCTCTACCTGATTAAATTCTCCTCAAATAATCCCAGCTGTTTGTGTGTCTTCTGAAGACCATACAAGCCATCCCTTTGTTTTTGAAGGTCAAAGTAGGACATGTGTTTTGTTTAGTAAAAGCAAATTTTCATGTCTCAGCAGATGTTAACTGTAAAGTACAGTGTTGTTTATAGTCAAGTTATTAATAAAGAAGACTCAGGAGCAGGGAATTCACAGTACAGTACTGTACTTTCTCTTCCCCCATCTCAAACCTAACTAAACTGCTTATGGGGAAATTGTTTCTTACAATGCTTACTTCACTTTGTGAAGCCACTTTGCTTCGTTTGGGAGGCAAGGATAATGAAAGAAAGCTCCTGCTGCATTTGTACAATCTATAGATGTTCCTTTTCCTTCCCCATTTATGAAGTTGAGAGGACAGTTGGATAGCTCCTAGCTTGAAGAACCTGTACTTCTAATTGATGGCATACAAATGCTGTTGAAGACCAGGGAAGTCTTTTTCATGCCTTATTAAACAGAGGCCTTTATAATTGGATTACAAATTATCTGACCTTAATGGAAGAATTAGCTTTTAAATGAGCATACTGGGATGTGGGGTCAGTAAAATGTAGGAACATTGTCAGCCTGGAGGTCCTCCCCGAGGACCATTGCCGCAGCTGGGGGGGGGCTCCTCTCCCATCCCCTGCGGGGAAGGATAAAGGGCCATGGGCTGCCAGGCCAGGCTGAAGACCTGCCGCTGCCCCAAGGACCGTTGCTGCAGCTGCGGGGAGGGGGGTCCGCCCGCCCTCTCTTTCTTTTCCTTGCGCTCCCAGGCCGCGCCTCGGGCCGTCATGGAAAAGATGCTGCTGCGGTGAGTGGCTGGATTTGCCACCACCGTCGCTCATGGTCTTGGCCTCAGCGGAGGCCGGCCGGCTAGGAGCACCAGGACTTGTGCACGCACGCTTTCGTCGTCTGTCCGTCCCCCCCCCCACCCCCGGAAGGACTTGGAAGGGACTGTGTTGGGGTTTATCTTTATATTGTTATTTTGTGATGATTTGTATTTGGACATTTTGTATTTTGTATATTATGTACTTTTTGATGCTATTAATTAATGTTTTACATATAATTTTATAATTGTGATTTTGTATATTGTTTGAATTTAGATTTTGTATGCTGCTTTTGTACTTTGGATATTGTATTTATATGCTGTAAACTGCTTTGAGTTCCCCTAGGGGAAGTAAAGCGGTATAGAAATGTAATAATAATAATAACAATAATAATAATAATAAATTGAAAGAAACTGCTGTCTTGATATCACATTGTCATTTTCAAACTATTAAATCAAGAGAGGAAGGAATACAACAGCATTAGCAACTCTGGGGATAACTTTAAAAACACACTTGGCAATCTGAGCACTCATCAAATACAGTACAGTAATATTTTGTTCTGCCTTTGGGACAACCTTTGCTCATGTAGGTATGAAAGGTATGTAAAAAAATCATGCTAGCTTGATGTAATAGTAGAAGAAATTTTAAAATACAGAAGTATAGGGTTTTCCCTGAAATCTCTATAAGACATGGATAGTATTAAAGTATAGTTTAATCTTGTGATCTTCCATTAAACATTCAGGTTCTAATGACTTCTCAGGGCCTAACTTGGTGGGAGATTTCTCTTGAAAATTGCTCATCGCTTTCTAAAACTGTTAAGTAATTTTTCCACAGTTATCCTTTTTGAAAAGGATAGGGTCCCCCCCCCAAAAAAAAAAACACAATTCTGTGATAAAACGGAAGTTAAGAAGGCAAATTGTTTGACTGTTACATTGTCATAAGGTTAGCATACAAGCTGCTTTTCCAAACCTACAGGTGAAACTTGGAAAATTAGAATATTGTGCAAATGTTAATTCATTTGACTTAAAAGGTGAAACAAATATATGAGATAGACTCACTACATGCAAAGCGAGATATGTCATGCTTTAATTCGTTATAATTGTGATGATCATGGCGTACAGCGTACATGAGATTATGTGATGATTATGGGGTACATGAGATTGGGGGGTTGGGGTTTTCATAAGATGTAAGCCATAAGCATCAATATTATGACAAAGTAAGGCTTGAACTATCTCGCTTTGCATGTAATGATTCTATCTCATATATTTGTTTCACCTTTTAAGTTGCATTACTGAACTGAATGAACATTTGCATGGTATTCTAATTTCCCGAGTTTCACCTGTATTGCATTACAGATATTGTTGGATTACCTTTTTACGCCATCCTATTCATTATAGTCAAGACTTTTCTGTTGCAAAAAGGGACTTGTCCTAGCTCCTCAGAGTCCATGGTTTATATGCACACACACCCTGGATAAATGCAGAGGAAGACAATATAAAATGTGTAGTCGTGTAGACTCTTAAAATGTGATGCTCATACATAGGAATTGGAAATATACATGCTGGTCAATGACTGAAATAAACCTGATTGATTGATTGGAGATACTTAGTTGTAATTTCCCCCAGTTTTGGTTAAGGCTAATTTCTAGAAAGTTAATCCACTGAGATATTTCTCTGTTCTGCTCAAGTGGCTAAGACGCTGACTGGGAGGCGGAAGGTCAGCAGTTCGATTCTCAAGTACTGCAGGACGGAATGAGCTCCTGTCTTTGTCCCAGCTCGTGCAAATTTAGCCGTTCAAAAGCAAGAAATTGCAAGTAGATAAATAGGGACCACTTTGTTGGGAAGGTAACAGCGCTCCGTGTGCTCCGGTGTCGTCATGCCTACCACATGACCACGGAAACGTTTTGCAGAAGCAGACAGTGCTGGCTCTTCGGCTTTGAAACAGAGATGAGCACTGCACCCTAGAGTCAGATACGACTGGCTTTCGAGCAAGGGAAACCTTTGCCTTTGCTAAAGCTACATGTTTACATATTGGGACAGTTGTTAAAAACATGTAGCAGGGGCCCACCCACATCTACCACCATCGCTTTTGCTGCTGACAAGAAGCAGCAAAGGTAAGCGGAAAATTTGAAGATTGTTCACAGTTGATTATTGGTTATGAGTTTTGTAGCACTAAAATATAGATAGCAAAATAATTGAAGGAGAGATTGTGCATTAATTAGTACACATTCCTAAAAATATTTGGGAATAATGTCTGTCTCGTTTCCTGGCAGGAAGTGGAATTCATCAATATAAGCCTGGGATTAAGTAGTTTGGGATAAGGATCACTAAAATTCTGTCAAGGATTCTAGCTGATAAACTCACATATTGTCCCCCTTGTAAGTACTGACTTTAGTGAGAAATAGAATTTTGCCTATTAGAAAAGAAAGCTGATTGTTGTTGGAGACTATATCATTTTATATGCCACAATCAACCCAACATGTTTTGAATGCATTTGAAAACAAGACTTGGTTTTCAATGTTATACTGACTATTAAGTACAATTAATTTGACCTCTAAACTGTGCCTTAGCCTAAACCGGGGGTAAGAAATTTGTTTTGGTTTGGCGAAGAGCACATTCTAGCAAAGACTGAGGTATGGTCAAAGTAAAGTTGATAGGACTAAATGCAATTCTTACAGATTTGGATGTGTTCCTGCCAACACATCTCTGTACATGGAAATTCAGGAATAAATTCTAGTGTAATCATTTTTCTGTCTCATTGGCCATCTGAGGACCTCACGTTCAATATGGACCCATCCTTGTCTTTACCATTTTTAAAAATCTACCATCGTTTGTATTTTTACAACTCTTACTTTTGAACTGTGATCTGATCATCTGGGTCAGTTTGTACTTACATATTGTTAATGCCATCAAGTCAATTCCAATTTATGGCAATCCTTTTCAGAATTTTCTAGGTACTGTATACAGTACAGTACTGTACTGAGAAATGCTTTACAACATTCCCTTCTTGCAGGGTACCCTGGGACTGTACAGCTTGATCAATGATATACAAGGTGACTTTTCTCTTGGGATACCTGTTTTGGAACAGAATGCCCAACCTCCAGCTCTCTATGTGGATACCTACCTCACTAAGCTATTTAGCTGGCCTATTCTCACAAGTTAACAAGCTTAACTTCTCGCAAATGGCATTAGAGTATAACTTTTTACCCTTTCACCAATCCTGAGAGTTTAAATTATTTATTTAAAACATTTTATTTATTCGCTTTAGAAAACAACAACTAAAAGTCACAGGGCCCCATAGATTAAAATGTTTTAAAGCCCAGTGTGATGTTCTACCGAGTTTTTTAAAATTGCAATTCATGGTGCCCTGTGACTTTTAGTAATCTATAAAAATTAAAGAGATTAGATAAAAATTTTTTTACAAAAGCAACTTAAGATCCCAGGATTAATACAAGAATAAAAAGTTGCAGATTGTAATGCCATTTGCAGTCTTGACATATGAGAGAAAAACAAGTTTGTTAACTTGGCACTGTTAAAGTAAGAGCCAAATGTAAGATCTTGTCTTCACCTTTGCTCATTGCTCCCCCCCCCTCACTGCTGCTTTTGTAGGTTGGCAGCCTTTGTTGAACTGAACACCAATGTGTCTCTAGTTGATCTGAGGACTGCGGTCACAGCCTGCCCTGCTCTGTTGCAAAAACCTTGTGTAGAGGTTGCTTGGAAACCGGGTAAAAACTTTTGGCCTTTGCAGTTGTGGTGACAACAGAGTTGAAAAGGGAAGCAGGGCGTCACCAAGTTACTATTTGTTTCTATCCAGGATTTTCCCCTCTTGGCAGGTCCTTTTGCCACTTCTGAATTATAGCTGTACATGGGAAATTTTGTAAGCACATCTACAGAATAAACTACCTTGTCCGACAAAGTTTCCTTAATGGTATGCAAGAAAGAGACACGGAAGCATACACCCAGGGATCTGTTCCTTTTGCATTTCATTTGAGGGAATTCCTCTTCTGTTTTACAGAAGAAAGGAAGTGTATACTGGGCACACATGAAATCGTGTAGTTGTTCTTTCCACATTGTTTAATCCACAGTGAGTGCCACCCTTTTGGTGTTGCCCACAGTTACTAATATAGCTGAGAATCCAAAATTGGCCAGAAGCCTATATTGAAAAATTGAGGAAAAACTGGCCTATCTGCTCCTCTCTGACGACTCAGACATATTTCTGCTTATGAAAGATTAAAGCAGTGCTTCTTCATTTGTGGACCAGAGCCAATTTTGAGAAGGAACTCGATCTAGAAGAAATAGTTCTTTCTTCTCTACCATCAAAGATCTAACTTGACTGAATGCCTCCTGTTGTTAGACTCTCACTAAGATGGAATGAAGGCATCCTTCCTGCTCCTTATAGTAGCTGTTTTGTTCATATGTCATACGTGCATCTTATTTTAAGAGAGCCTGAGTGAGCCTGATTTATTTATTCCTAACAATATGAGATTAGTGACCTTATCCACAGATCTTTATACGTGACAGCAGGTGTTAACATACATGGGTCTCTATACTTGAGGATCTTGGTAAATTCTTATATGGAAGATGCTGCATGGCAGTACACTGAAGCAGAAATGTATAGAAACCCAACAGGTGTGAGAAGGTAGTTAGTATAAATCAGAATCCTTAGTCTGCTGTGATCAGAATCAAAAGGTTGGTGGCTTTTTAAAAAAAATAAATTTTCAGTTTGGTAGTGCATTCCATAGTGCAACATGTATAGTATGAAGAACTTTATGTGAATAATTTATCCCTTGTTTTGTGTGCTAACTGATTATACCAGTTTTCCATGCCTCATTACTTTATCATGGCCTTACTAGACAATT
The DNA here is from genome assembly GCA_035047305.1 of Bradypodion pumilum. NCBI lineage: Eukaryota > Metazoa > Chordata > Lepidosauria > Squamata > Chamaeleonidae > Bradypodion > Bradypodion pumilum. Next base: position 32,449,454 of record JAWDJD010000008.1, on the reverse strand, counting down.
TAGATAAAATGCTGAAATTACAACTCCCTCTCCACCTGCCATTCCTTAAACATATGCTTTTGGGGATAGACACACATTCTATATCAAAGTGGTACATCTATTATTTATCTATCCCTGATAGCTTCCTTTTTAATTTTGAGAATAATTGATAGCTTATTCACTTTTTGATCTTGGTCCTTCTTTTGTTCTTAGCTGTGGTTTGCATTACCAGTCTATCAAGTATATAGTTTCTTGTTATGTTGAGAGACATATTACATAGATGTGCTGTATCCAATCCAGTGCCCTCCAGATGTATTGTACTGTCTCTTTCCCTGGCCAACAAAGCTTTGTCTGTGCTAACTGTGTTACAGAATTCTAGTAAATTGCATCTGGATATGATTAGATTTGGAAGGTTAATCTGGAAGCTGCTGTCATCTCTAAACAGTCCTGCTGAATGCTTTGCACGATGTTCACTGTGGCTCATACCAAGATATGACAATTCTATCAGTCATATCTTGCTTCACCTCTTGAATCATACCAGAGTTAAATCTGTGATTTTTGTCTCATCCCCGAAGCGCTCCAGTTTTCTTTACAGCAGAAGTGCCCAAACTGCGGGCCGTGGGCCGCATCCAGCCCTGATGCCAATTCATCCGGCCCATGCTGCCCTCGTTGCTCCCGGAGGTGGAAGTAAAACGCGCCCGTTACTTCCACTTCCAGGAGTGGTGAGGGTGGTGTGGGCCGGATGAATTGGCATTGGGGCTGGATCTGGTCCATGGTCCACAGTTTGGACAACCCTGGCTTAAGCAGAGAAAATGGCAGCCTAAAAGATCTATCATTCTGTTGCAAAACATATCTGTTGCAAAACAGATTGCAAGGTGCATTTTACTTATACTTCCGGTGGGAGGAACCACGTGACCACTAAACCATGTGACTGGCCCACGGCCTGAAAAATTTGGGCACCCCTGCTTTACAGCTTTCCTGCATGTTTCACGACACTGGGCTTTTGTGTCAATTGTATTTTTCATTCTTTCATGCAAATCCCTCTTGCTTTGGGGACTTAAACCATTTTATTTACCTTTGTGCCTGGTTGTGATACAGGAAAATTTATTCAGAGATGTGACCAGTGCCTTTCCCCCGTCCCCACCCCACCCCATTCTCTCCATTTCCTGTTCTTCATAGCAAGCCATGTTCTGGAAGTTTGATCTCCACACAACCTCCCACATTGACACCTTGTTAGAGCGTGGCAACGTGACTCTTTTTGAGCTTCTGGATGAAGAGGATGTATTGCAGGAGTGCAAAGTGGTCAATCGCAAGCTGGTTGACTTCCTGGTACAGCCCGAACATATGGAAGCATTGGTAACCTGTGTAACAGAGGAGCCCCCTGGAGATGTGGATGAGAGAGTACGTTACAAGTAAGTGTGCTTTTGAGACCCACCTTATATTTTAGCCAGCAAATGAAAGTAATTAAAATCGCAGCATAAACCTTGCAGTGTTTTTGAAGGAAAACCAGCATCTGGTTTTAGCAAATCTTGCAAGAAACAAGTTTGGCAACCAGCCATTGTGCTTGCAGCACATCTGTGTGATAATTTTCCTCCCCACAGATCATGGCTGATATTAAAATGTTATTTGCCATTCTTGGAGTTAATTGAGAGGGAGCCCTTTTGTTAAATTGGCTAGGTGTAGCATTGAAGTTTAGCACATCGTGTGCTTAATGTTCAAGATTATGAAGAAGCAGTCCTAAAGAGCTGCAATTTAGGGTTTCAGAGGCATTGGCCAGACTAGTTAGTAAAAGCCCAAATATTTCAGCAGGAGACACCTGCTTAGGGTTCCAGTTTAGTGACTGAGTGAGACAAATTTGCCCCCAGTGATGGAAGAACTGTATTCCTAGACCTTTTCTGAATACTACACCGCCAGAGTAGAAGGCAGGAAGCAGTGCTTACATGTGAGAATATGTGTGTGAGCTTTTTAAAAAGACTCTCCCCCCAGGTATCCAAGTGTGTCTTGTGAAATCCTGACATCAGACGTCACACAGATAAACGACGCATTGGGTGAAGATGAGTCTCTCCTACGACGCCTTTACAGCTTCCTTCAGTCTGGCGGTATCCTCAACCCACTGCTGGCCAGCTTCTTCAGCAAGGTCATGGGGATTCTTATCAACCGCAAGACTGATCAGGTAACATATTTGGCTTGCCAAAGAAGGTTTCAGTCTAACTGAGCACTATCCCAGTTGCTGTTCACATGACTTTATCATTTTAAATGGCTTCATTTAGAGCTCAGAGGGAGTCTCACCATCCTCCTTCCTCATATGCTTTTAGAGTCATTGGCAGAAGCTAAAAGCTGAGCTTCTAACAAATATGTATTGTTTAATTTTTTCCCAGTGCACCTGTTTGTGACAACACTTAGTATACCAGTGTTTCCCAACCTCTGGTTTTGGGGCTTCAGTTCCCAGAAGCCTAAATCAATTCCACAAAGTACTGATCAGCCAATATACTGACTTAGGCTTCTGGGAATTGAAGTACCACTGTGGAGCGTGGGCCCCATGTTGGGAACCCCTGGTACAGACCTTATGAGGGAGCTATTTGCCTCTTGAGCAATTTTTTTCTGAATCAGATTTTATGTTCATATAAAGATGCCCCCTTAAGTATTTTTAATCATGTGAAACAGATGAAATCTAATATTCTCTTGCTGGTTTTTACCATGTCAGAAGCAAGTATTATTGCTGGACTTTATCAAACGAGTCAGTGTAGGTGTTATTTGTTAAGCAGAGTTGTGTGATTTAGTACACAATAAATGAAGTCTGCACTGACTTCCTAATTTGCAGCTGTCCACTGCCAGAAGTAATACCCAGATCTACCTAATAATGTGCTTCATGAATCAATTGGGATTTCAAACTGTCCCTCCTGGACCATAATCAGACATTGTAACCACTGCATCTCTAAGGATGTAGAATATCATATGACTCACCCTCATATATGTAAAACTGCTCAAATAACACTTAACATTTTTGATACACATATCACAGATTGAAGAAAACAGTAATGTTTGCTGCTTTGTTGCATGATTGTATAAGGCAGGGGTTCCCAACCTTTTCAAGCTGGGTCATGCTCTTGACTTTAAAAAATATGTGTGTGTGCAGTATAACCCATATCTACTTGAACACAAAATCTAGTTGTACACAGACGTATGTCTTATATGTGTCAAATGTTTCTTCTGATAGTGTGCTCCATCTGTCATATCTGCAAAACTGTGTACAACTTCTTTACTTAAAAGACAGTCTTTGATTTCCTTTTCTTGTCTCTTTTCACTTCCCCACTAACTTTCTTGGCTGTCTTTCAGATAGTTGCATTTCTGCGCAAGAAGGATGACTTTGTCAACCTGCTGCTACGCCACATCGGTACCTCAGCCATCATGGACCTCCTGTTACGGCTCCTCACCTGCGTGGAGCAGCCACAGCTCAGGCAAGATGTGTTCAATGTAAGGGTCCTGCTAGTAGCATTTCTTCTCTACCTTTCTCTCTTCATTGCTCTTGAAAGAAGAAGAAATGTAATTTTATATCAAGCCTTAATGATACTGGGGTGATAAGTAGTCATGTATTGAAAGGATTGATCACCAGGCATGGATCACTTGGGAATTTTCCTCCCAGGACCTCATTTTATTTAATTTTTGTTAATCCCTATTTTTGTATCAAGGCACTACAGAAGATTCCTGAGCTCCCAACCCTGCAATAAAAATGGCTAGAAATTGCCATGTCTGTGTCTGTTGTGAAAAATGGGGACAAAATTGGGCCCACATGTTTGATACCCCTGCCCTATATTATTTGCTTTATTTCATGGAAGAATTGGAGGTTAAAGCCCTGTAGTTAAATAGTTTTTAATGAAAAATATTTTCATGTTGTTGTTCAAAGTGGTATTTTCTGAAACTTTACAATATCCTGAGTTTTAATGTACATCCAGTTTGTTTTAGCTCATCTTAATGGAGAGTGTTTCCTGTCTGAATGAGAAATGTTAAAGAAGCTGTTGTATTCCTCTCCAGACAGTCTCTGTATATTTCCTGATCTTGAGATTTTCTGAGGCTGTGTGAAAATACCTGATTTTGGACTGTGCCTGTTACATTGAACAACTGTCTGTCAGTCTGTACTGCCTTGTGTAGCATATGTTTCTCTAGTTTTGTAATTGGAAATCCTTGACATCCTGTAGTTCTCCATGAAGCATGGCTTCACTTAATTGTTTGCAATATACATTGTATTTATTTTACTGGAAGCACGACATGCAGGATTTAACACCAGGACTGCAATGGACATTTATTTATATTTTACATAATTCCAGAAAGCATGTTGAACACCTGTGAAGAGTAGCTTGCTTAATCTCAAAATCCATATTCTTGTTCCCTCTTTTCTTCCAATAACCTGAAGTGGCTAAATGAGGAGAAGATTGTGCAGAGGCTAATTGGAATGATCCACCCTTTAAAAGATGACAATGTAAGTATTAAATTTATTCTAGTTTTCTTTCATCACGTGTTGTGTGTTTCTTCAGTAGAGTTGGGAGAGTACAAATTTAGGACTTACTTCTGATGCTACTCATTGGACAATGGGATAAAATGTATGCTGAAATATAAAATACAGTGTATCAAACTGCTGGTTCTTTTGAGGTTGATAGTCTTTGTTTTTACTTCCATGCAGCAACATTCCAATGCTTCACAGTCCTTATGTGACATCATCCGGCTGAGCCGTGAGCAGATGATCCAAATCCAAGACAGTACTGAGCCAGACCAATTACTGGCCACACTTGAGAAGTAAGTGCCAAGCCAGTAATAGCTTTGGTTCTAGGGGGCAAAAGAGTACCTCTTAGACTAGAAATTAGAGTCATTCCTCCAACATTGAAAGTTTTGGAAAAAAGAAATGTGTGTGTCAAAATTAATGAATTTGAATGTCTGAAAGTTTGCTCAGTTGTGAATGGTAGTCTTGGATGGGTGGGGAGGGCTATAAATCAAGCAACATACACTCCTCCCTTGATTTGCCTTGAGTAGCATGGTTTTGGTTATACACTGATATTTCCCAATACATATATATTGTATAGCTGTTTGTCTGCAGAAAATAGCTTGAGAAAGTTGAGTCTTGGATTTACTGAGACCTCTTTTATTTGCAGTAGGGCAGCCCTTGGTCCAATGTTGGCAGGCTGGTCATCCCCCTTTCCTGGCATGGCAGCTCTATATGACAGCCAGGGAGGGTGCTGGGGCATTTCAAGCGACTGATGTGGGTCAGGGAAGGCCATGTCGAGGTGTGATTTTAGATGCAGATGTGTACCACTTCCTCCTCCTGTTCCCCTCCTCAACCTATTCAACATGATTATAAGGATGAAGACCTTTGTAAATATGAATTGTAATACAATGCAGTACAGTAGGCCTCCATATCTGCAGAATCAGTACAGTATCTGCCATTTCAGTAAACCCTTTGAAAGCAATACATTAAAGAAATATTTCCAAGGTGTAATTATAAGATCTGACCTCTAGATGCCACTATATACAATATAGTAGATAGGGTTCAATGCTGTACTGCAGGAGTTCTCAACCTTTTTGCTCCACGGGCCGGAACCACACACCCTCAGACAGCTGAGTGGGCTGGACATGTGAGTTCCCCCTGCTGTATATGCTGCCGTAAGCCACAGCGGGTGCATTTGTGCAGGAGTGTTTGCGCAGGTGTGGGCGTGTTTACGGCTGTGGTAAAAGCATCCGCTTCCGGTGTCACCGCCGTAGGGCAGATGATTTGCCTCTGTGGGCTGGGGCCGGACTGTAGGTTGCGAACCCCTGTTGTACTGTAATCCTTATCCCCCCTATGAACAAGTTAATAGAGTAAACTCATCTGCTGTGTATATCTATATGTATATAATTAATTTATCCTTTCTGGTGATATTTAAGGGAGTAACCAGGACTAGCAATCAACTAAAAAAACTATCATAAACATCAAGTGGAGGGAGGCAGAATATCACAGAAAGCCTCTCTGAACTTTTCAGTTTCTACATGTTTCTGAAATTCCTGGAGGGAGGGGGCCAGGCGAATATGTGAGGGACAGCTGTTCTGGATCACTGGAACCACCACTGAGAATTCCTAGTTTCTAGTTGTAGCCTTCTGGGGGGCTCTTAGGGTGGGCACCCAAATCCTAATGCCTGGAAAGATCAAGAGATCTGTGCTAAATTTAGTCAAAGGAGACACTCCATCGGGTACTGAGATCCCAAGACACTTAGGGCTTTGTAAGTTAATACCAGAAGCTTAAATCAAATAGGGAAGCTAACAAGCAAGCCAAGATTGGGAAGATGTGGTCAAACATCCACCCACCCACCACCAGCCTGGCTGCCACACATTGTACCTCTTGCACTTTCTATACCATCCTCAAGGGCAGCCCTATGCAGACAGCATTGCAGTAATCAACTCTCAAGATTAATCTTACTCAAATCTTCTTGAGAGTTTTAGATGTAATACTTTGGTTTTACTCCTTAGCTGGTCTCTGGTTTGGCCTTATTTAGTTGTGACTTCATTTCTTTCTTTTTTGGGGAGAGTTGTACACCTAATATTGTAGGTATGTACTGGGGTCAGAGATATCAGCTCAAACATCTGAGATTGTATGACTATTTAATAACTATTTAATAATGCGTTTCAATTCCACTTTCTTGCATCTAGGCAGGAGACAATTGAGCAGCTGCTAAGCAATATGCTGGATGGAGAACAGAGTGAATCCACCATTGTCAACGGAATCCAGGTTTTGCTGACTCTGTTGGAACCACGCAGGCCCAGGTATGCAGAAGGAGGGATGGTGCTGCATTGGAGATTAAGGCTTCTGGATTTGTTGTCCTGCAATTTGGTTCTGTGCCGTGGAAGTAATCTCCCTTACTACATGAGGTTGTGACTTAGCCATTGCAGTTCTTATGGTGAAAGCAAAGAAGAAAGCAAACAAGACATTGTTGTTTGAGTATTCGTTTTCTCTCTTCCCCCCACATCAAAAATCTGAAAAGTAAAATACATTGTGTCAAAAGCTACAAAGCAGAACAGATGACAATTTGTATTTGCATAATTTGTTTGAAGGCTTTGAACTTTATTAAGTGGCATGAGGTCGTCATTTTGATGTGATAGCTTTACAAAGTCTTTATGTTGACTAGCATCACTCTCCGTTGTTTTCTCTTTTAGGACAGAGCTGGGAGGCATGGGGGGCTTTTACTGCAACCTGGAGGGGCAGATGGAGATGTCTGGGCCCACTTGCGAAGTGGCTTCCAGCCAGGCCAGTCAGGGCACTCTGCTTGCCATCAAACACCGTCTCAGGGAGCTTCACCGGCTGCTTCTTGATCCACCAAAGGTTTGTATGCAAGATTAAACTCATGGATGGCATAGGTTGGCTAGTTATCTATGGCTGTAAGGGAGTTATAGAATTCAGGGTGCGGAACAGGGTGTGTTTGGCACATTGGCATAGAATGGGGAGGAACCTTTGGCCCTGCCATTGCTTAGGACATCCAACTCCTGAAAACCCCAGCCAACGTGACTAGTGATAAAATACTTTTTGTGTGTGTCAAAGAGCTGTCTGAGGAAGGCTGCTGGAGTGACTAGAAGGGATAAAAACAGGAATGAGATTATAAGGGAAAGAATTGGAATACAGAGACAACAGATAAAGTGACCTGTCCATTTGGAGAGAATGTCTTGGGATTTCATACCATACAAGGCATATACAGGAAGAGAAGGACAAAAAGAGCACCAGGCAGATCTGGAGGAAGGTGGAGGGATAATAACATCAAAGACATATTACAGGAACACCAAAGAAGGAGGAGTTGCAGCCATCTCGAGGACCACAGTTTTCCCACCTGTGCTGTAGCAGAAAGCTACCTGAACCCAATGTTAATGGCATCTTCATACTCCTTTCCAAGGCTTAAATCAACTGTTAGTCACCATTGAAGTAGACCCACTGGATCAGTGGGATTTGCTAAGTCACTATTGATTCACTCGATTCATTTAGTTGGAAGGAACAGTTGAATTGAGGTCTGAGGTGCAGTTTTTCTTTATTTGTGTCTGTGCTTCAGCTGTTTCAGATTAAAACAAGCTGGAAGATTGCATGGCAGACATGGGGATATAGTATTGAGATTTATATGATCTTAGTGTATCATGGGTGGGTAGGGGTGGGGAATGGCTTCTTAGCATTTCCGCTTTCCTGCTCTGGCAGAGTCCAGCAGTGATCTGTAAGGGAGAACTGAGTTATCCTGAAGGATTGGGGAATGATGTTGCAACAACGCAAGAAAATGGTTTGTTCACCTCTCTCCCTCTGGTAGAAAGAGGCCCTGCAGACCACATGGGGGATCCTAGACCCGCCGTTAGGGAACACCCGCTTGCATGTAGTGAAGCTGCTGGCCAGCTCACTGTGCACCGACAACACAGCCTTGCAAGAGGAGATTATAGAGCTGGGTGCCCTGAACACTATGTTGGTGAGTACCTGTGCTCTACCCTTCAGTACTTGATTCAAACTTTCTTCTCCTTGATTCTCCGCTGTTTATTTGCTCTTGCTGATTTGTTTTTAAGGGGCTGATGCAGAGTAAGATGTGTACGTTTCTAGAAAAGTTGATATGTTTCCTGGATGTGAAGGAGTGGGAGAGGAGCCATAGGGCAACACCTGTGAAAGGAAAAATCAGCAAAAATAAAATTCTTTTGTAAGAGTTTTGTACTTAGCATGTAGGGGGCAAAAATGGCATTTACCTTGTGAACCGCCCGGAGAGTGCTCTAAAGCGTGCTAAAGGTACGGGTCGCCCTTGCTTGAAAGCTAGTCATATCCAACTCTAGGGTTCAGTGCTCATCTCTGTTTATAGCCAAAGAGCCAGTGCTTCTGCATCTGCAGACTGTTCTGTGAACATGTGGCAGGCATGACTAGACACCAGAGTGCACAGAACGCTGTTATCTTCCCACTGAAGTGGTACCTGTTTATCTACTTGCAGTTTCTTTCAAACTGCTAGGTTGGCAGAAGCTAGGATAGAGACAGGAGCTTACTCTGTCATACAGTACTTGGGTCTCGAACTGCTGACCTGCCAGTCATCAAGTTATTGTTTGTTTGTTTGACTGACTTATGCCCCACCCATCTGGGATACACTCCCACTTTGGGCAGCTCACAATGTTAAAAAAGAGCAGAACAGACACCATAAAACCATAGAAAAACACCCACCCACCCACTCCTGTCATCACCAAGGACCACTAGCCCGAGTGGCCAACGATGGGAGGTTCTCCTATTTAAGCTTCAACAAGCTGCCAAAGGCCTCCTCAAAAAGAAAAGTTCTCAGTTGCTTCTTAAAGGTTCTTAAGGAATCAATCAAACGCAGCTCCCCAGGTAGAGCGTTCCAGTTAGCTGGAGCCGCTACTGAGAAAGCCCTCTGACAGGTAACAGACTTTCTAGTAAACCTGGGAGTTGGTACTTGGAGTTGAGTTGTAAGAGAAGAGCAGGTAAAGCGGGCCTGATTTTTGAGTGGTAGACGCTCCACTGAGGTTAAGTTCAGTGTCTTAACCACTAAGCGACCGCAGTCCCTTTCTAAGTGTGGTATATAAGTGTAAGTGCTGTTGCTATAAATAAAGTATTTCTATTGTTAAATTCAGGGTGTGCACACACCAGGCTGATGCTCATGTATGCCACCAACAATCATGGCAAGAATGTGTGTTTATTTCCTGTGGAGTAATATCTGTATTAATAGGTTCTGAAAAATAAATTTCCCAGTTAATTTGGAGCACCTTTTCTTTTTCTTTTTTTAATTTTTTTATTAAATTTTAACAAAAAATACATAATAATACACAACAGAATTCATAAAAATAATACTAGACAAAAAAAAAATTATAAAGACGGAAAATAGTACTCCAATATTTGAAAGTAGAAACTTATATTATGGTTATGTAGTTGATACATTTTGTACTACTAATCTCATCTTTGTCTATTGATTTCAAAATATAAATTGATTTTTTTACACTTTAAAAATAAGTATCTGAGTCACTACAACAACCCTTTTGTTATATTTCTCCATCAAAACAAGAATAACAAAGGAAAAAAACTTTAAAAATATAAAAAAATAAACAATACACCAAGTGATATATACATTGCCTATGGGGGACACAGCATATCTCCTCATTTTTTCAGTATTTCCAAAAATTCATTTGATCTGGTCCTGGCCTACTCCCTACTCCTTTCCTTAAAGCAAAATCTACAAATGGTTTCCAAATTGACCAAAATCTATTTTCTGTAACTAACCCTTTCTTTTCATTAAGATCCCAAGTCAATTTATCATTCAAAGCCAATTGCCATGATTCCTTATACCATTCTTCTATACTAATTTTCCCCGTTCCTTTCCACTTCCTTGCAATGCACTGTCTTCCAGTTGTCATCAAAATTGAAACCAGTTCTTTATTATCCCTATTTAATTTTGTATCCTCAAAATCCATAAACAGAGTGGTACCTGAACCGATCTTGACTCTCACCCCCAATATTCCAATGATCTCTTTTTCGACTTCATCCCAAAATTTCTTAACATCCTCACAACTCCACCACATGTATATATGTACCAATCGATTTTTTACATCTCCAACAGTTATGACTTTTAGTTTTATAAATTTGATTCAGTTGCACCGGAGTCAGGTACCACCTCCACAGCATTTTAAAATTATGTTCCTTAACTCTTACTGATAATGTCCTCATGATCCTCTTTTTCCATATAGTTCTCCAATTTGTTTCTGTAATTTTAATTTTTAAATCTTCTTCCCAAATTTTCCTTAAGGTCTCTTGTGAATTACCCTCTGTGTTTAAAATCTTGTAGATCTTATTTACCAAATCCTTTAATCCTAAATCTCCTTGTTTTATGTTCCACAACAACTTTTCAAATTCTGTCTTATCTCTTTCCAAACTGGATTCCATTAAATATTTATTATTCCATTTGTTTAATCTTATTTTCTGTAACCAATCCAGCCTCATTTCTGTGTAAAGTTCTGTTTTTTCCCCACTTCATTCTTACAAATTTCAGTCCTTTAACAGGTACGCATCCTTATTTATTAATATTAATCTCATCCTCTTATTGATTTTAATTGGGAAGCTTTGAATGTCCTCAACCTCAATTATCGGAGATATTCCTGGGACCAATATTTTCTTAGTTTTTCCCCCAAACATCCCACAGTGTTCTTAACGTATTATTTTTGATACTAATTTCCCCAATGTTCTTATCTGAAAAAGATACATTGCCTATATGTGCAAAATCCTCTGTCTCTAAGTCCTCCCAAATGGAGCACCTTTTCTGGTTTATCAAAATTATTTGATTTTATTAGACTGATTGCCAACACACCTCAGTTTATGAAAATAAGGAGAGAGAATTGTTACTCTGTGTGCAGCAACACAATTGTTTGTTATTCATGTGCTATAATGGGTGAAGTACTGTTAGTTCAACTGATTGTAATGAATTGCATAGTATAAAACATAAGTAGTATTATGTGTGTTACTGAGTGGCAGTGTATTCTTTGCTTCTGTCTTGTTGTCAGGACCTCTACTTCAAGTACACATACAACAACTTCTTGCACACTCAGGTGGAGGCCTGCCTTAGCAACCTTTTCAGTTCTAACCCTGGGGATGAAACCATTGAAAACCACTCAGAGCCTTTCCCGGAGAGTCCCATCATCCAACATGTAAGTTTTGTGTGGCATCCATGTGCTTTCAAGTTGTTCAGCATCAGTGAGCTGTTAGAGAATAAGACTCTTTTCAAATAAATACTTCTATATGAAACTAAAGAGAGAGGAACTGTGGGTCAGGCTGATTTCAGGAGCTGGGAAATGAAAATTTAGTACAAAAAGGGCAAAACAAGGTGAGGAGGATTAAGTTTAGTTCACAGCTTGGTAAACAATTCCACCACTTGGCATATATATAGTATCATCTGTTTAGGCATTATTCAGTTTTTCACTTTTGCAGAAATCACTATCACTTGCTTAGATTTTGCTCCAATGAGGGCTAGAAGCCTTCACAATTATCAGCTGAAATGGTTAGAGATTTGGTTGGGAAACTAAACTCCTTACTGAGCTGTAGGCATTGATTTATTGCGACTGGCATTCTTCATGGGACTGGATTCTACTGTGCTTCTCTTTATAGTTGCTGCAGAAGTGTAATTTAATCCAAAGAATCTTGTCTGCCTGGGAAGAAAATGAACAAACACAGTGAGTATTTAGCCAGGAAACTTAAAATGGATGCGGGGGAGGTTGGGTGGTGTGGTTTGCTATGTCCTTCTCCACCCCCCATTCCTTTGAATTGAAGGGACAGAATTGAATAAGACAGAATTTTTAAGGATCTCGAGGATTCCAGAACTGAAGGGACTGTAAGCAGGGGCAAGCAGCAATGTTCAGAGTTCATCATAGTAGCACTGTGGTGGCTTAGTGGTTAAGACACTGAGCTTGAAGACTGGAAGGTTGGGGTTCGATACCCGAGTGCTGCATGATGGATCTTGGGGACATGAAAGGAGCCTCATTTGGGCGTCCCTTGAGCAGAGTTTCTCCAGCAGAAATCCTTTCAACCCAGAGTAATTTCTGACACAAAATTTATTTATCATAGTAGCTTGTAATATTACCTCTGCTCTGTTTCCACAACCTGTAAGACCTAATACTTCAGAAATCCTTATTACCCCGTCACCTTGATGTATTTGATTGTAATTTTACTGGCCTCTCCCATTCCTGTATAGACTATGTTCTCCCTTCCGAGATCCTCATATTCCTCCATCCACCTTAAATATTGCTGTCACTATTTATGGTCCCCCCCCAACCATGTTGGTGATGAGGAGGTAATATACACCCTTTGGTTTTCTGTGGGACAGGAGAAAGGTTGATCTAGACCAGTGATGGCAAACTTTGGCACTCCAGCTGTTCTTGAACTTCAATTCCCAGAAGCCCAAGTCCCTGTGAATCCCCACGAATGAGTTTACTGCGCATATTCATGTGGACTCACAATAGAACCACTGGGAGGTTTCCTGGGTGGTTATCTAGATCCGTGATGGTGAACCTTGGCACTCCAGCTGTTCTTGAACTTCAATTCCCAGAAGCCCAAGTCCCGGTGAATCCACACAAATGGGTTTACTGTGCATATAGTAAACCCATTCGTGTGAATTCACAGGGACTTGGGCTTCTGGGAATTGAAGTCCAAGAACAGCTGGAGTGCCAAGGTTCACCATCACGGATCTAGACAACCACCCAGGAAACCTCCCAGTGGTTCTATTGTTGTACTGTTCTAACAGTTTTCCCTGCTAGTTAGCCAACATCTGGCTTCCTGTAACTTGATTAGACAGTGGTTGTAATCTTATTCGTTACATAAGCCCAAATGTAACTTTTCTTTGTTGCTCCCTGGTAAACAAAATATTACTACCATGATTCCTGGGGTGTGCATATGTGCTAGCTTGGCGCATTCTTCTCAAACTAACAAGAGCAAAAACAACACCATGGCAGATGTACTTTGTTTACGGGGTGGGGAGATGGACAGATGGAAAGTAACTCAGGCTTATGCTGCAAGCAGGGTTTCAGCCGGTCTTAGTCGAAGTCACAGATGAACAGAGTGCAATTCTCCAAAGGTGATTGAATGCAAGTCCAAACAAACTGCGCCTTTGGTTTGTTGACTAGAGATACTGAGAGAGTACAACATCTAGAGGTCCACACCATCCATGCTTTGTTTAATCTGATAGTTTGATCAAATTGTTTATTGTGGTACAATAAAACCCCATACAACGAATGCATCATATAATGGGGGAAAATGTACAACAAAGAGCCCCATGGAACCGATTATTTTCATTGTACGGGGTACCACTGTATAAGGTTCTTACATTATTCATTCTGTTTCTTCTAACCTTTATCAACTATGTACTCAAACCAGAACACTCCAGTTTTGTTGACCAGTAGGGACTACATAGATGGACCCTTAGCCCCCCTTTCCCTTGTGATTGCATATATGGTCTTCCTTCCTTCCTGCCTTCCTGTTTGCAGCAGCTGTTATTTATCATTCTTTCTCATACTCTTATAGGTCGGATGGGGGCAGGCGCAAGGGCTACATGGGACATCTCACTCGTATAGCCAATGCCGTAGTTCAAGGCTCTGAAAAGTGGCCTCACTCTGCCCTCATCAAACAGTACTTAAAAGGTAAGCTGGGTGGCAACATCATGGCAACAGATTTGATGCTGCTAGGAACTTTTGGTGCATGGTACATTTGGGGAATTCATCATTTTCTAATTTTTTTAAAAATGGGCCCCTTATTTCAGTTCTATGATGCTGCATGCTCCGGGTTGAAATCTGCTTATATTCACAGGATAATCTCTCATCTAATGGTAAAATGGAATCGGCTTCTTTTCTAGACCAGTGTTGATGATTATGAACTTTGCAGCTTTAAGGACTGAGAGTAGATTTCATATTATTGGGTTTATATGATTTTGCAGGTACTGTACAGGTTTATGTGCTGTGTAGCATTCATTTTTTAGAGTATAGGCCTGTGATGGCGAACCTTGGCACTCCAGATGTTCTTGGACTTCAATTCCCAGAAGCCCAAGCATCATGTGAAACCACACGAATGGGTTTACTGTGATTCATCTGACCCACGCTGCCCTCGTTGCTCCCGGAAGTGGAAGTAAAACATGCCTGTATGGCCGCATTTTACTTCCGCTTCCGGGATCGACGAGGGCGGCGCGAGCTGGATGAATCGCAGCAAACCCATTCGTGTGGTTTCACATGATGTTTGGGCTTCTGGGAATTGAAGTCCAAGAACATCTGGAGTGCCAAGGTTCACCATCACGGGTATAGGCTTTTATATTAGGTAGGAACTGAGAAAGGAAGTTCTTGGGGGGGGGGAGAGAGGACAGTATGCACATCTGTTGTCCTGCTGTTTGGCCTCAGAGTGGCATATGTAGGGTTGTCCAGTTCATTTTATTCTTACAACCACACTTATCTCAATTTAGTTGGGCCAAGAGCATCTGCCAGGTTTACAGTTGAATTGGAACTTTTTGAACCCTTCGTCCCAGCCTTCCTTAATGTGGCCCCATCCAGATGGCCTGGGTTGCAACTCCTATCACCCAGCCAGCATGGCCAAAAACTGTCATTCAACACATATGAAAGACATCATGCTACAGAGCCCTGCTCTGATCTAAATCTAGTCACTCTCACTGCTTTTCAGAGCTTCCCGAGGTGGATCAAGAACGGTGGGAGACGTTTGTTTCAGGGCCCTTGTCAGAAACTAACAAGAAAAACACCGTGGATCTTGTGAGTTTTCCTTCATTGTGTTTGTGTTTTATTTTTCAGCTGACCTGATTGTAAAATGTGTAACAGTATCTTGGGTGGTACAAGAAAGTTAAGTTGTACTTACCAGTAATAACTTTTGTTCTTCGAGCATGTAGTCTGTGAATTTACACTTTTGGGGTTCTGCGCCTGCGCGGAGCCGTTATCGGAGCTTTCAAGCTGATTGGGTAAAAAGGTTGAATGTTAGGGCTGCACACCATACCGCCTACCCTTTGGCGCCATTTCGCACTCTTTCCTCAGTTAATACTTAAGCTAGCACAGGACAAAATAAGTCATCTCATCCGTGCAGCTTAAGTGGGGAGGAAGGGTGTGAAAGTGAATTCACAGACTACATACTCGAAGAACCAGATTTTCTGTCCTCTTCTCAGAGGAATCTTTTTGTTAGAATCATGGTCCACATGTTCTGGATCTTACTTTTGCTGTTGGGAGAAACAGGCTTTGTGGCCCCAGGTTTTAGCACTGAGTTCTAACTTGATGGACTGTTTTCTCTTCCTGGCCATTGACAACCAAAATTCTCTTTCTCACCAGAGTGAGATCTGTGAGGGAGTTCTGCATTATACCAGGATCTTTTTCTGTCCAGTTATTCTGGTCTTATCCTGAAGCTATTACTAAAGCTGACATTGCTACCCATTCTCTATAGCCTAGGACAGTAGTGGCAAGCCTATGACATGCATGCCAGACAGGGCACTCCCAGCCTTCTCTGTGGGCACGTGCACCGTCACCCCAGCACAGAGTTCGCTACTCTCCTCTGCCTAGCAGCACAATGGGAGAGCTTCCTTTCTCCCCCAGCACAGAGTTTGCCCCTCCCCTCTGCCCAGCAGCCCAATGGGAGTGCTTTCTCCCTCCCCAGCACACAGTTTGCCCCACCCCTCAGCCCAGCAGCCCAATAGAAGTGCTTCCTCCCCCAGCACACAGCTCGCCCCCCTCTGCCCAGTAGCCCAATAGGAGTGCTTCCTCCCTCCCCCAGCATAGAGTTCGCACCACACCTCTGCCCAACAGCCCAATGGGAGAGATTCTTCCCTCCCCCCAGCACAGTTCACCCTGACCCTCTGCTCAGCAGCCCAATGGGAGTGCTTCCTGCCCCCAGCACAGAGTTCGTCCAGCCCCTCTGTTTGGACACTCGGTCTCTAAAAGGTTTGTCGTCACCGGCCTAGTGTAATATCACATCTAGTATTGGAATACTAGGTAACCTGATCAGCCAATGATGTGATATGGCTGGAAAGACTGTTAGGAGCAATTGTGATGAACATGAGGGACATAGGAAAGAGGTATGGACATTATAGGGCAGTTTGAGAAGCTTCATAGTTTTGATGTGAGTTGCCTGCTGAGAAGGTATTCCAGAGGGCAGTTCTTACCAGGCTGTCACCCTCCAGATCCAAATGTCATCCTACCCACCCAGCACAGCTGTGGGCTGTGTTGACTAGAGATTCTGAATGTTGTCTTCAAACACTTGTCTTGTTGGAACCTGCTTTGGGAGATCATAGATTTCATTAGCTTGAACGTTGGCATCTTACCCGTTGCATTTTGCACGAATGTATATTTTTCTTGCTCTCAGAAGTGTCTCACAGCACAACCTTACCTTCGTTTTTTCTAGGTTAACATGCACAACCTCCACTCATCAAGTGATGACGACGAGAATGACCTCAAGGAATTCAACTTCCCTCAGGAGGCTGTCCTGCAGCAGGCAAGTGTGTTGGGCCCATCCAGGCTCCTTGTGAGAGAGTTATAATTCATGCCCACTCACCTCTTATTTCATATTGCCTTGCTTCTTCTTCTTCTTCTTGTGTTGTATCTGATTCCGAATACAGGTATTGGCGATCATCATGGCGATCAGCCATGAAGACTGTTCTGCAAATATAATGCAGTGGGCTTCAATCTGCCTTCCACATTGCAATGCGCCTTGTTTGGGACTAAAATAATCAAATTGTATTTGGTTATTTGGTAACTTGGAACATTTATGTATGTATGCATGTTTGCAAGTATTTATGGGTAGCTCTAAGCATGCATGGTGCCTAAAAGCGTCCTTATTCCAAAAATCTTTCAAATTGCCTTATTTCCATATTCCTTCCCCTCTGCCAACCCCTACTTAAATTACCGTATTTTCCGGCGTATAAGACGACTTTTTAACCCCGAAAAATCTGTGCCAAAGTTGGGGGTCGTCTTATACGCCGGGTACTCTGGAGCCAGGGGCCGCCCGGCAGGGAAAGCCATTTGCCGCCGCTGCGCGAGGCCTCCGGAGCAAGGGGCCGCCAGGATACCACCACCCTCAGCCTTGCGGCGGAGGCGGTGAATGGCTTTCCCCGCCGGTCAGCTGCTGATCCTCCTCCTCACCCCCACCCCCCTGGGGTGGTGGTATCCGGCCGGCCCCTTGCTCCGGACGCCTCTTGGCGGCGTCTTTCCCCACCGGTCAGCTGCTCCTCCTCCTCCTCCTCCTCACCCCCGGCTGGGGGTGGTGGTGCAGAGGAGAAGGAGCATCAGCTGACTGGCGGGGAAAACCAGGCGCCGCCGCGAGGCCTCCGGAGCAAGGGGTCGCCCGGATACCACCACGCTCAGCCTTGCGGCTGCAGCTGGCTCCCCCCCCCCCCCGCTGGTCAGCTGCGGCTCCTCCTCACCCCCCCACCCCGGTTGGGGTGGTGGTATCTACGAGCCGCGCCTCCCCGCCCCCTTCACCGGTGGGGAAGGTAAAAGGAGCCCTGTCAGGCTCGGAGACACCGCGAGCCGCCCCTCCCCGCCCCCTTCACCGGCGGGGAAGGTAAAAGGAGCCGGTGAAGGGGGCAGGGAGGTGCAGCTCGCGGTGTCTCTGAGCTCAACGGGGCTCCTTTTACCTTCCCTGCCGGTGAAGGGGGCGGAGAGGTGCGGCTCGTGGTGGCTCCGAACCCGACAGGGCTCCTTTTACCTTCCCCGCCGGTGAAGGGGGCAGGGATGCCGCGAGCCGCACCTCCCCATCCCCTTCACCGGCGGGGAAGGTAAAAGGAGCCCTGTCGGGCTCGGAGACACCACGAGCCACACCTTCCCGCCCCTTTCACCGGCGGGGAAGGTAAAAGGGAGGTGGGTGGTTTCCTCTGGGAATCCTGAATAAAAGTTGTCATTGCACTGTAGAGGAATAATACATTTTCAGAGGGGGAAGATTTCACACTACAGAGACCAGAGTGCTGTTCCCTCTCCTGGGAGCTACAGCAGAAACTCCAAGCTCATATGTTATGGATGATGATGAAGTGAAGCAAAGCCCATAAGGGATGGGTGTTTTCTCAAATGTTGCATCATTCTAAATCATAATGTTTTAGTTGCCTTTTCTAAAACAACCAAGAGACATTACATTGGACAGTGATTGAACAGGAAACAATATATGAGCCCTGGTAGCACGGCTGAAATGGCTAAGATGCTGACAGGAAGCCAGGAGGTCAGCAGTTCGATTCCCGAGTACTGCAGGACGAAATGAGCTCCTGTCTTTGTCCCAGATCCTGCCAACCTAGCAGTTCAAAAGCAAGAAATTGCAAGTAGATAAATAGGGAGCACATTGGTGGGAAGGTAAACAATGTTCCGGTGTCTAGTCATGCCTGCCACATGACCATGCAAACATCTGCAGAAGCAGACAGTGCTGGCTCTTCAACTTTGAAACCGAGATGAGCACTGAACTCTAGAGTCGGATATGACTGGCTTTTGAGCAAGGGAAACCATTACCTTTTGCACAGTGGTTAAACTTCTGTACTGCAGCTGAAACTGCTGACATTGTGCGTTCAATCCTGATGGGAATCAAGATTTACTCAGCCTTCCATCCTTTTGAGGTCTATAAAAAGAGTACCCAGCATGTTGGGGACAAAACTTAGTGGTTAAGGCGCTGAACTTGGAGACTGGAAGGTTGGGTTTCAATACCCAAAGGCTGCACTTGGGGCATGAAAGGAGCCTCATTTGGGCATCCCCTGAGTGCCGTTGGAAGAGGGGTAGTCATACGACAAATATATTGCAAACTCTATATTTTAACTAGAAAAGTTGGGGGTTGTCTTATACGCCCAGTCGTCTTATACGCCGGAAAATACGGTACTTAAATTCTTTCTTTAGTTGCATCAGATGCACCACCAGCATATAGAAAGCTAAAATTAACACATTTAAAACCAAATAGAATTAAAAGGGCTAGATGACATCTGCCCAATATCTAGCCACATCAATAGCATTTCCTCTTGCCAAAATAAGGCCCTACTCAGTGCACATTGAGGGGCATCATGTGCATTGTATCATATGAGGCAGGGGTTCTCAACATTTTTAAGCCATGGGCCAGACCACACACCCCTCAGACATGCCGTAAAATGTGTCCACTTTTGGCAGTGACAACGCCACGGGCCACATGAAATGGTGCTACTGGCTGGGACCGGGCTGTAGGTTGCGAACCCCTGATACGGGAGATAGTTTGTTCTTCTCCGCATTCACACAGGCTGCCATCTACAGAGCAACCCCACTTTCTTAGATTAGCCTTTGATCTTTAAACAGTCTGTTTAAAGCTTTTTCATGATTGTTCTTAGCCGGGTGGTAGAGAGTCATGCTGTTCTGCCCAGTTATCTGGTAGCTCTTTGCTTGCCTTCCATAGTTCTAAGGCGGTCTGTGCGGGCTGATTGTTCGGGGGGGGGGGGTGTTGGATTACTAAAATACATTATTAAATTAAGGAAATAAAATAAAGAAATAAAAAAACTTCCGACACACCCATGAGAACAACAGTTGTATTTTTTTTCCTTCAGATTCTAAATTCAGGATTCTATTAAAATTATTAGACTTTATATTTGGGGATCCATTAGCAGCTGTTCCCATCTTGGTACTTAGTACCTTCTTAGTACTAGCTTGAGTACCTTTACGCTCGTATTCCTATTTTAGCTGTAAATCATGTTTGTCCTTCTCTCCCTTTTCTTTTCCTTTTATAGGCCTTTGTAGATTACCAGTTGCAGCAGATGACTTCAGCGTTTATTGACCACTTTGGCTTTAATGATGAAGAATTTGGGGAGCAAGAAGAAAATGTCAAGTTAGTGCTGTCTTTATTTGCTTCCTTAATTCTTTCTGAGCTATACAAGTCCATCAGGGTTTTTTCCCCCATTCTTAACTGCACTGTGTATGCTAGCTGAGAATATACCATGTTTCCTGTGGAAACCATAGCACTGCATGTGGGAAAGAAAGCATGCTTTCATGAGGAGCTCTGAAGCCGAACTTTTGAGGGGAGTTTGTAATCCTGTATATAGGATTTGAAAGCAAGAAATTGCAAGTAGACAAATAGGTACCCTTTTGGTGGGAAGGTAAGCAGCTTTCCATGTCTAGTCATGCCTGCCACATGACCATGGAAATGTCTGCAGATGCAGACAGCGCTGACTCTTTGGCTATAAATAGAAATGAGTCCTGAATCCAAGAGTCCAATACGACTGGCTTTCGAGCAAGGGCAATCTTTCTCTTTAGATAGGATCATAGCCGCGTCGAATGGCAGAGTAAGGGAACACTTGTCCAATACTGGTCTTCAAGTTTGTTAATGTTAATAGATTAGTAACACCTGTAGTTGGTCATAGAATGACATAAATGCACAGGGCAACCCTGGAAAGAAAGGTGGAAAGACCTTTGACCCTTTTGTTCATTGTGACTGTCAGGGGAGCTCAAACTATGGCCCATGGGCCAGATACGGCCCTTGATGCCAAATCATCTGGCCCACGCTCCCGGAAGCAGAATTAAAATGCACCCATACAGGTGCATTTTACTTCCGCTTCCGGGAGTGATGAGGGTGGTGTGGGCCAGATGAATTGGTATTAGTGGCCGGATCAGGCCCATGGTCTGTAGTTTGGGCACCCCCGATTTAAGCAGAGAAAACGGCAACTTAAAATCTATCTCATCCTGTTGCAAAACAATTGCAAGTCATGTTTTACTTCCGTTTCCGGTGGGAGGAACCACGTGACTGTCCCACGTGACCGACCCACGGCCCAAAAGTTTCGGCACCACTGATTTAAGTTTTAGACTTGTGTTTGTAAAGGGATTGCCAGGTTATAAAACACAAGTGGCAATTCTAAATAGTTCCAATAGAAGGTTGCTTTCATCTAGAACCCTCCTTCCTACATTAGCCAACCAGATGCTTCCAGTAAGCCAACAAGCAATCAAGGCTTTCAAAGTAATTAAGCTTTTGGTGAGGAACAGGTGATTTTTGCCTTGACCCAGCTGCTCTCCCAGAAGATCTGACTTCCAGCATGCTTTGCTCAGGTCTCCCTATAACTAGACAGTCTTGCCTACTGAGGACGAAGGCACCTTGGATTCATGGGTCCTATTGCCATTAAGTGTTTAACATTCTCGGCAAAGTATTTGCCCAGTATTGCTGACTTTGGTAGTTCCTGGTTTTCGTGTGTGTGTGTGTGTGTGTGTGTGTGTGTGTGTGTGTGTGTGTGTGTGTGTGTGTGTGTGTGTGTGTGTGTGTGTGTGTATATATATATATATATATATATATATATATATATATATATATATATATATATATATATATATATATATATATATATATATATATATATATATATATATATATATATATATATATATATACAGTATATATTTCTGCTGAAGCAGCTTCTTTGGAGAGCATAACCAGTGCAAGAGAGTCTGGACCTTATTAGCAATATCCTTACCTCCCTTGAACGGGACGGTCTCTTTCTCCTCTCCTTCCCCAGCCTCCTGATTTCATGTGTCTGCCTCTCTCTCTCTTTCTCTCCCTCTCTCTCTCTGCCTGTCTGCCCTGCAGCGCTCACTACCGACAGCTGAAAAGGTAAATGGCAACATGCGCTGCTGTGTTCCTTCCACCCTACAGGTGATGAACTCAGGCTATATCTACCCTCCCTCGCCCACATCAGTGTATACTTTCAGTTCTGCCTATCTCCGTTAACAAGAAATCATCACTCTAGCAAGTCAAGCTAGAAAGTCTACACCTATTCTACACAAAAACATAGTGATCCTCACTTTAATATGCATGTTAGAGGTTGACTACATGTCCCATGTCTCTTGTGAAATATAATGGACTATAATACTATATAGTAAACCATATTGTGGGCAGGTGTGTTGGCTGTTTGGCAGACTCAGATAGTTGCTGGTTGTGGTATTTTTGCATCATGATGGTATATCTGTTCTATTTAATGCATGTAGGTACCATTCACTCATAGGCTGGATGTCTTTATTAAAATATTTCTGAATTGCTTTTCAGGCTTCATTTTTCACAAAGTAGTGGTTGTTGTCTTTTTTTTTTTTTGAAAGAACACAAAACCATTTAAAATTCAATGAAATGGAAATCAAAGCAGGAGACAGAAATTAGAGGAGAATGTGGATTGAAATATAAAAAATCTCCTTTTAAAAAATCTGTTAAATTGGAGTTACCCCATTTTTTCAGGGCAATGAATTACTTAAATGTGGGGCTTGCAACTGAAATGCTCTGGATATTCTGCAACAATGGATTCCTTTTTGAATATTGTTGAAATTGAGAAATCTAAACCTTTGTTTCATCTTGGGAAGACTTTATACAAAACAAAACCTTGCCCAGGTTAAAGACGAGGTTTGTTAACTTACTAGCATTGAAGGGGATTCTGAGTATGTCATATGGCTACAAGAAGAAGCATAGAGCATTAGAGCTAAGACAAAGCCAAAATTTAGCAGGTCTGATCCCTTTTCATGAACTCACCCATTGTAGCTGTTTCTGTTTTAGTCTCTGCAGCTGAAGCGTAGCTAAAGTAATACTGATTAACATGGGGTTATTATTTGAGAAGTATTTTAGGCCCTCTCTAAAGTTCTCCGTAAGGGAGAAATAGTTTAATATTCCAAAGCTTCTAAAAAAGGGGGAAATAACAGATTCTACCTCCCAATATCCCTTTTCTGCCCTTCTCTCTAAACTAGGTCATCTCTGTTTTGTTTTCCCATATGTGGATGCAGTAATGTCTTCCAGGTTTCACCTTGGTCTCCCTTCTTTATTTCAGTGCACCTTTTGACAAGACAGCCAACATCTCCTTCTCCTTGAATGCCGATGATGACAGCGTAAGTGACTCTCCTTTGATCCGCTGCCTCTTCTTACTGCTCTGAACTTGGCCTTAGATTTCAACCATCTCCTCCCTCCTTTCCACAGCCAAACTCCAACCTTTTTGACATCTGCTACAAGGAGCGGATCCAGCAATTTGATGACGAGGAGGAGGCTGACGGTTCTGACGGGGAGGACATCTGGCAGGAGAAGGAGGCCGGCAGCTCTTCCGGCACAGCACAGCCAACAGCAGTCAGGTGGGGAAGATCTCCCAGCTGAGACCTGAAAATGCCCTTGGGTTCTTCAAACAAACCCTGGTTGCTTTCTTTGGTTCTCTTTCCCCCTCTTCTTCCACATGGAATAATCTTCCTGTTAATTACGGATGCTTTTATTTTCAGAAACCTAAAACTATCCTCCTTTCTCTTCTGTCCTCACAGCCAAAATAGCCATATTAGTTACATTCTAGCCCAACTTTTCTCCAGAGAACCTCAAGTTAGCATCCATGGCGTCTTTTTTCTCCACTTTCTTCTTGTGACAACCATGTGAGATAAGATAGATTAAGAAACAATTGCTATTTAAGGGTGAGTTTCTTAACTCAAGAGAACTTGAACCTGGATTTCCCAAATTTTAGTCCAATACTATGCACTACACTGCTGATGGTGTGGTTACCTTCTGTTACTAAACATCTACACTAAAGAACCATTCATTGTTTGTTGTGCATCTTATTCCCTTTCCCTTTTTCAGTCTCTGGATAGAAACCTGTGAGGATGATTTCTGCTAATGTGGCAGAAGGCATCCGTAAATGGTGGAATAGAAGCAGTTTTCTACTTCCCATGGTATGTCCAACCTCTTTCTGCTAAATAAGGAGTAAGAAGGCTGTTTCAGCAGGGGCTTCTTGGTTTGTGTAGTGCTCAGCACAGCTAAACTACTTAATAATGTATAGCATATTTTTAGTAACAGTGAAATCCAAGCCCATGATGAATTGTTGTAAGGTATTTCAACATAAAGGGCCAGACTTTATGCTGAATTTCACTCATTTGCTACATAGACTTTGTTCCCTTTTAAACTGTCTCAACTATTAGATTTACTTTCTGGGACACACATTTCTTTCTGGCGTGTCCAATCTAATAATTATAATATTGGAAGTCAATGTTTGTTTTCCTGTTTGGTTTTACAGTTCCTGCCAATTTTTACTTTTTCTCCTTCAGGTGCCCAGCCTTGCCAAGTACCAGCAAATGAACCACAAATGCACTCTACATTTCCCGCCATCTCCATTTTAAAAAAAAAAAAACTTCCTCACACCAATGTTTTCTCCTCCTGACTCTGAGTAAATGAGATACTTGTGTGCCCCTCCAATGTTGTTGGACTACAACATTCATCATTGCCACCATTGGCAGTGCTGCTAGTCCTAGTGGGAGATACAGTCCAGCAGTATCTAAAGTGCCACAAACTGCCCAACCCTGCTTGCTCTATCTATCTCTCTATTTCTATCTCTATCTAAATAAATATGAATCTAATTAGGCAGGTATGTTGATTGATTGATTACATTTATATCCCACCCATCTGGGAATTCTCCCACTCTGGGTAGTTTACAAGAAATTAAAAGATTTTTAAAAGTAACAATATAAAATTAAACATAATATACAAACCAACAAACAATAAAGAAAACTAAATAAATAAAAGGCAAAAAACAATAAATAATGATACCCCAAAGACAAAACAGACTGGCAACGGTATGCACTTCTACATGCAACCAGTTGCACTATTGAATTCCCAGAACCTGCATAGAAAAGAGTCTGGAAGTTCCCTTGCTTGAGACATACCAGTCAAAGTAGAGAGGACTGATTTAGATGGGCCTCTGGTTTGATTCAGTGCAGGCTGCAATTTGGAGTAACTTCATTTCCTTCTCTTCCTCCCCTTTTACAGAAGCCTCGGCAGCACAGACAGTGAGGACAGTGAAGACTCAGAAGAGGGAGAAGGGGGCGAGGAAGAGGATCCTGGTGGGGGAGACGGAGATGCTGGCCACATCAGCAATGGTTGTGGTGAACAAACAGAGACGGAGAGAACAGAGGCGGAGAGAACATTAGGAGGTCGGGGCTCTGTTGCTTGTCACCTGAGGAGAGGGAGTGGGGCAGGGGAAAGAAGTGAAACAGGCTTGTTTCCTGCGTATCAGCTGAGAGCTGTTCTGATGCAGAAACAAATAATGGTATTTGAGTGTTGTTTTTTGAGGCCAGAATCTCTGCTCAGTGGAGGTAGGGCTTTAGGAAGATCTTCTCTACCCCTTGGCAGCCTGGAGGGGTGGGCCAGGTGAGTGCCAGAGATTTCCCTTAAGGTTTCTGCCTTCAATAAACGTAAAAGTATCCTTAGCCCAAAAGCCAGTCGTGTCATCTCTCTTTACAGCCAAAGAGTCAGCACTGTGTGTCTGCAGACGTTTCTATGGTCTTGTGACAGGCATGACTAGATGCTGAAGCACACGGAATGCTGTTACCTTTCCCATTGAAGTGGTACCTATTTATTGACTTTCAATTTCTTGCTTTCCAAATTACTAGGTTGGCAGGAGCTGGGACAGACGGGAGCTCACTCCGTTGCGCAGCACTCCAGTTTTCAACTGCTGACCTGCCAACCTTCCGGTCGTCAAGCTCAGCATCTTAACCACTAAGCCTTTGTAGCACTTCTGCCCTTACTATCAGGTGGTTATTCTAATTTCGGGCCACAGAACTGCTTAGGTCTTTTATGTCATGTGTAAATCCGTTCTCCTCTAGATGCCAACTGGGCAGACAGTTCCTCTGACCCTTCCTCAGTGGCTGTGACGTCCTCCTCACAGCCTGCAGCAGACGACACAGGAGCAGCAGTATGGGACCAGTCCAGCTCAAACGCCACCACAAATGACAACTGGGCCTCTTTTACTGAGCGCCCCAACCAGCAAGAGAGGTGATGCCTTGTGGGTGTTTAATTAGTTGACTATCTGTAGGGTGTCCTGAGCTGTAGTTTTGGGTGAAGTGGCATGGGATGATAATGAACCCAGTGAGCTTGGAGAGCAAATTGAAGAGGCCTGAGCCTTATGGCAAAAGAGGTGGATCTGGGACAGCAGGGAAGGGTCTTGTTTTGATCCTATCTTCTTAATTTCTTTTAGTGTAATTTTTTTCCCTTCTCTAGTCCCTCCAAAGCACCTACCAGCCCTGCCTCTGCTTCAGTACCTGCTCAGGAAGTGACAGAAAGCAATGTATCCCCAGAAAGAGGTGAGTTGCACTCTGAATTTCCAGAAACAATGGGGCTACAACCAGGAGTGATTGATATCCACACCCACTTCCCTTTTGCCTCTGCTATTAAAATTGTGAACACTCAGGTAACAAACTACAGTAAAACCTTGAGTTATGAATGGCTCTAACAAAAAAACTCACGATATGAAAGGAAATATCAGGAAAAAATTGCTTCGAGATACGTGTTGTTGGTGTTTTTTTGGGGGGGGGGTGTCTTCCGACACTTCCCACGGTGGTGGGAGGGTGTTTGGAGTATTTCCGCTCCGTTTTTGGAATTTTTTGTCACATTTTGGCACTGCCAGAAGCTTTCCCTGAAACCAGGAAGTGCCTAAAATCCCCTCTTCCCCTCAACAGCTGACCGGTGGATATTTTTCCTGCAATTACCAGAGGTGGCCGCTAAATAGCACTGTTAGAAATGTGCCAGATATGCATTGAAAACCAAGATACACTTCCAGAGCTCAGAAAAAAGCCAAATAAACGTCTTTTATCTGTTCAAATCTCTTTAGAAAGTGGCCAAAACGCAGTGACAAATTCCAAAGTGCACTTTATGAAGAGCTTTTTTGCTTCTCTAGTCCCTCTTTCTGGTGATACATGGCTTTTTTCTGAGCTCCGGAATGGATTTTTTGCTTTTCAATGCATTCCCATGGGTAACCACATTTCGAGATACAATTTGTTTCAAGCTATGAAAACCTCAAGGAATGAATTAATTTTGTATCTCAAGGTTTTACTGTATTAAGGCCTGTGATGGTGAACCTTGGCACTCAGGCTGTTCTTAGACTTCAATTTCCAGAAGCCCAAGTCCCTGTGAATCAACACGTACATGCAGTAAACCCAGACTCAGAAATATGAGCTCTGTGATAGTCGAGAGAGCCCGAGAAGTTGCTTTAGTCTGTGCTGCCTGTAAAACCACTTCTGGTTTTATAAAAATACTGTTTGGCTGGAGGAAGGGTGCAATATACTGGAGTGGAAGGCTAAACTTGGCTTCAAAGGAGAACTATAGCTCTAGAGGCTCCGCAAATTTGCAGTTCTCTTTCTGGGAATTGTAAATATCTGCAGGGCACCTAGTTGTTCTGTCTCAGGGCCACATCTATTTATCTAGAGTAGTGATGGCTGACTTTGGCACTCCAGCTGTTCTGGAACTGCAATTCCCAGAAGCCCTTATCAGTAGGAATGCTGACTTGGGCTTCTGATAATTGAAGTCCAAGAACACCTTAAGTGCCAAGGTTAGCCACCAGGGATCTAAAGGACGTTGTGTGTCAAAAGGGCTCAGGACCAGAAAGTGACTTGCGGATCTGGATCAGTGATACAGGTGTCATGCTGCGATGTGGAAGGCAAATGAAAGGCCATGGCATTATATTCTCAAGACAGTCTTCATGGCTGATTGACATGATTGACATGGTGATCGCCAATATTCAGATTTGTATATGGCAGAACATAAAGAAGATGATAGTCAAGTGTGGCTTTGCTGTCTTTTGTGCCTGTCATTATCTGCAGAGCCCACTCCTATTTCCATACCTTGCAATGTGGCCCGGCCCCATTTATTTCCTTTGTATTTCCATGTCTCATCATTCTGCCCTTTTCTCCTGTTCTGTGCAGCAGCTTCTAGTGTTCAGCAGGACCTTCCGGCCCCTGACACAGGTCCTCCAGAAGGGGGTGACCGACCAAATCCCTCAACCATGACAACGGTAGCGAGGTATGGTTATGTGGTGTTATCTGGAGCCACTTGGCTCTTGTTTCATCTAAAGAGTTTTAGAGGGGAAAATCCAACCAACAATTATCAGAGATATTAGAAGTTTGGTTATTTTCCTGACAGAAACCTAGCATGAACATCATTTGTGTTAGCAGGCTTTAACGCATTTACCGCAGTCAGTGTGGTACTATTTTCTAGCAACCATGACTAGAAATCAGCCTTCTCCTTCGTATAGTTTGTGAATCCCCATTACACCTTTAAAGCTGATTGGTCAAAAGTTTTGGTGGTAAGACCGCCCACCGTACCGCCCACCCTTAGGTGCCAGTTCACCATTTTACCTCAGTTCTCTTCTTTCCGCCTCAGCAGCAGGACGATCATTGAGAGCTTCCTCAATTTTTTTCGTGTCAATTCTACGGAATAGACTATTTTCGAACAATTTTTTTCTGGCGATCTTGTCCCTAGGGCAGGATTGCCACCCCAGTGCTGTTTCTTCTCGTAGGACTCAGTCACTTTTTCGCTCAGGTCGCCGGTTCCCCCCTCAAGGGGGTGGCGGTATCGGGGTTTTCTTCTCGAACATTCTTTCTCTTACCTTCTCTGGAGGAATTTTTCATGGCCTCAGCGGCTTTCAAAAGCAGTGCACTTCTTGCCACAAGAAGTTCCTGGCTTTGGACGGCCACAGCCAGTGTTTGTTTTGTTTGGGTGAATCGCAACAGAGTTAGTCTTGTGCGCATTGTAAAAACTTTACCCGCCTTGCGGTCCAAAACTGGAGCAACAGACTCAAGGCGCACCTAATGGAGCTCGCCCTGGCGCCCACCGCTGCGCCCTCCACCTCTGCCTCCATGAGTGCTCCGCCGCCTTACCGGACTCTTAAGCCTTCCTCTTCTTCCACTCTCATCCATAGGAAGAAGGAGAAGAATGGGGAGGAGAAGAAGAAACACAGGACTGAGTGCGTCGCTCTTTGCCTCCTACTCCTCGTCCTCCGATTTCTCCTCGGCCTTCTCCGCCGTTCTCCATAGCAGGATGTCCCTCTCTGGGATCGTCCGCATGGGGTGGCTGTTCCTCCTCGGACTCACCAAATAAGGGCCGCAGGGCTGGTGCACCAGCTCGCCCCTTGCTTCTCTCTTCTTCGCCGCCGGCTGGTGAGAAGGGCCGTTTCACGACGCGGCAAGTTTCTGTGTCTCCCAGGCCGCGTACTCCAACAATAGACGCCCCGGCAACCACCATTTCAGCTACCATTTTGTCTCCCCTCATTCCTTCCACCATTTTGCCTCCCACTGTTTTGTCACCAACTGCTACCATCACTGCTGGCCAGATGGATCTCTTCAAGTCAATGTTTGAGGTCATGGCAAAATCCTTTGCCGAACAGTTTAAGGCCACTATTCCTGCGGCCTCTGCAGCTCCGGGACCGACCACCGCATGCCCCAGGGATGCTGACCCTGCTGTCGCTCCGCCGCCCTCTCGAGGGTCGAGCAGTTGCTCCGCTGGCCTGGCCATATTGGATTGGCATGGACCAGACATCTAAGCGATGAGCGCCCAGCCCGTCGACCCGCCCAGGCCATACCGGCGCGGTCCCGATGTGGCTTCCAGAGTCCCCCCCCCTCATCCTCCGATGACTCCAGTTCGTCTTTGGAGGAGGATGAGGGGGATGTGGACGCGGAGAAGACACCCGACCAAGCGATTGGTGCTGTCGATCCGCCCAGAGGAGAGGACCAAAGATCCCTCACAGCAATGCTCACCCATTTGGGAACTGCCCTTAACATACGGGTCGACCAGCCACCGCTGGAAGGTGAGGACCAGACAACGGTAAAGTTGGACAAGAAATCCATATGACCAGTCCACATCACAATGCTCCCTTCCATGTTGACATCTGCAAAGGCCATCTGGAAGAAGCCCGTTTTGGCCCACTCCGTTTCGTCCAGCCTCGATGGGATGTACCGAGTCCTGGACGAAGATGTAGAGTTTCTCCAAGCTCATCCCCTACCAAATTCCTTGGTGGTGAAAGCTTTTCAACACAAAACGGCCGTCAGCGGTTTTCCGTTGCCATCAACACCCAAGGGAAAGAAACTCGATGAGGTGGGTCGCAAGTTTTACGTGAATGTTTCGCTGTTCCTCAGGGCAGCAAACTATTCAGCTGCTATGGGCCTCTCCCAGTCACATCTATGGGAGCGGGCCAAGACTCTTCCCACTAAGCTACTGGTGGACCTCCAGAAAGAACTCAACGCCCTGAGCGAGGAGGAGGATTTTCTGGCAGAACAGCAGATGCGGACGGCCTGCCACATAAATGACTATGCAGCCAAGGATATGTCCTCTGCTATCTTCCTATGGCGACATGCTTGGCTTCGGGGAACTACTCTCGATGACTCTATGAAGAGGTTGATCGAGGAGTTTCCGTTTGATGGTCAAGGTCTGTTTGGCCAAGATACGGACAAAGTTCTAAACGAGTTGCGGCAGACCAACTCAACTGCTAAGTTCTTGGAGCTTACTACTCCTTCTCAGCCTGCGAAGCCTAGGTTTCAGCCTTTCACCAACCACTACCGCGGAAACCCACAGCAACAACATGGTGGACTTGCTGAACAGTCTAAGACTGGGTTTTATCGCCCTAGGCGACAACATGGGAGGCAACGGTTTCAGCCCTACGGCCAAGGTAAACGCATGGACGGCAAGTCAAAGTCTCGCGTTTGACTTCCCTCCAGCCAAGACTCTCTTGTTCCATCTTCCATACCTCCCCCTTCAGAACTTCCTCAAGGTGTGGTCTGACGTCACAAACGACCGGTGGGTCTTGAAGATCTTGTCCGCTGGTTACACCATCGAGTTTGACCGGATGCCTCGGGTTAGGAAAACACCGTTTCACCACCCCGTCTCTTCATCTGGAGGAAGAAGTTACAACCCTTCTCTCCAAGGTGGCCATCGAGCTGGTACCATCAACCGATTGGAACAATGGTTTCTACTCGAGGTACTTCGTTGTCCAGAAGAAAGACGGAGGCCTCCACCCGATTCTGGACTTGCGTTGCCTCAACAAGTGCATCCACACCAGGAAGTTCCGGATGGTGACACTCCAAACCATCCTTCCCCTCATCAACAAACAGGACTGGTT
This sequence comes from Bradypodion pumilum, assembly GCA_035047305.1. Classification (NCBI taxonomy): domain Eukaryota; kingdom Metazoa; phylum Chordata; class Lepidosauria; order Squamata; family Chamaeleonidae; genus Bradypodion; species Bradypodion pumilum. Next base: position 32,418,126 of record JAWDJD010000008.1, on the reverse strand, counting down.
TACGGTGATAGACCTCAAGGACACTTCCACGCCAGCATTCTCGAGGAGCACAGATGGTTCCTCCATTTCCGGATAAGGGACTCTGTGTACCAGTACCGTTGCCTACCGTTTGGTCTGGCCACAGCACCACGAGTCTTCACCAAGTGCATGGCTCCGGTTGCTGCCTTCCTCTGCCAGAAGGGGATCAGGGCCTTCCTATACATCGACGACTGGTTGATAGTCTCTCCCACCAGATCATCCGCCATTCGGGACACGGAGTACACCGTCCATCTCATGGAAAGTCTTGGCCTCAGGATCAACTTCACCAAATCGAAGCTGGATCCTTCACAGCGAGTAGAGTACATTGGAGCGGTTCTGGACTCGCTGGCAGTCAGGGCTTTTGCCCCACAAAAACGCTTACTGGACATTGCACAGGTAGTAAGCGACTTCTGTACCAAACCTTTCATCAGAACGAAGAAGGCTCAACGACTCCTGGGCTTGATGGCTTCCACCATGGCAGTGATCCCTCACGCCAAACTGAAGTTCCGGTCTCTGCAATCATGGCTTCTCCATGAGTTCGATCCTCTCACAAAGAGTCAGTCCAAACGGTTGTTTCCATCTCCGAAACTGGTGGTCCACCACACCAGCTGGACCACACCTCTCAATGTGGCTACGGACAAGAACTTTTATCCTCCGCAGCCGTCTCTTCAAATTTTGACCGATGCAAGCAACCTCAGCTGGGGAACAGCTTGCAGGACTCTAACGGTCAACAACACCTGGTCTCTGCACGAGATCGTCCACCACATCAACTACCTGGAGTCGCTTGCCATATGGAAGGCCATACGGTCCTTCAAGACATTGCTGTGTGGCAAGGCGGTCCAGATCGCTTCAGACAATACCACCGCGATTGCATATCTGAACAAGCAAGGAGGGACGAGGTCCACTACGTTGCTTTATCTGGTGGTGCAACTTTGGGAATGGTGTCTCGAACGACATATCTTTCCAATCGGAGTCCACATCCACGGCAAGCTGATTGTGCTGGCTGACCACCTGAGTCGCCTCACCTCAACGACTCACGAGTGGGAGCTGGATGACATGGTCTTTCACTCCCTTTGCAAGTCGTGGGGGACCCCGAGCATCGACCTCTTTGCATCAGAGTCCAACCACAAGTGTCCCACATACTGCTCCAGGGTGGGCATCGGACTGAACTCCGAGGGCGACGCCTTCATGAAACGGTGGGATCAGGACTACCTTTACGCTGTTTCCTCCGATTCAGAAGGTCCTCACCAGGATGTACCAGCAACAAGCAGATGCGATTCTCATCGCTCAAGCGTGGCCGCGTCAACCCTGGTATCAGCTTCTCTTGCACATGTCGTTGCAGTCTCTTACACTGCCGGACTTTCCGACTCTTCTACAAATGGTGCATGGACAACTTCACCACTCAGATTTGCCCAGTCTCCACCTCACGGCATGAAGTTACACACTACCCACCCTTCCTCCCCTCTTGAGCAGCACGGATGAGATCATTTGGTTTATCCTGTGCTTGGCTTAAGTATGGAACTGAGGTAAAATGGTGAACTGGCGCCTAAGGGTGGGCGGTACAGTAGGTAGTCTTACCGCCAAAACTTTTGCCCAATCAGCTTTAAAGCCTCCGATCGATGTTCTGTGCAGGCGCATTACTCAATAGTGTGTATTCACATACTATATACTCGAAGAACGAAAGTTATAACGGTAAGTGAAACCCAACTTTCCTGTCAGTTTTGAGGGAGGCGGCGAGCAACCTTTTGCTTCATGTTGTCCACACAATTAGTGTTTTCTGACTAGTCCCAGATTGGGTGTGAGAAAGATTAGTAGGCAAAACAATCTGGCCCAGGATGCACCAGATTGTGTTTCAAAAATGTAAAGTGTCCACAATCTTTGAGGAGGCTCTTAAATAGTGTCAGGGTGGGTCTTGTTTTATGTCATCTGTTTGGTCCATCTTCTGATTTGCTGTGTGAATTGACCCCTCTTTTTTAATATACATTTTGACTTCAATACCTAGATATTCTTATATATCTTCTCCTTTTACATGTACCCACTAACCAAATAATAAAGACATGACCAAAACAGGAAAATGAATATAGAGATAGTGCAACATGGTGCACTATCTCTGAATTAACTCCTCTTATGGAGTAAATCTGATTGGAAAATACAGTAATTTAAAATGCAATGAACAGTAAAAAAAGAACTTCAACAATGATATTCAGCAGATGTTTAAAAGGTTGTTGAAAGGCCAGTGTCTCCATGTCTCCTCCAGTTTTGCTTAAAAAGGTAAAGGTTTTCCTTGCTCAAAAGCCAGTCATATCTGATTCTAAGGTTCAGTGCTCATCTCTGCTTCAAGCCGAAGAGCCAGCACTGTCTGCTTCTGCAGACGTTTCCATGATCATGTGGCAGGCATGACTAGACACCAGAGCACACAGAACACTGTTTACCTTCCTACCGAAGTGGTCCCTATTTATCTACTTGCAATTTCTTGCTTTCGAACTGCTAGGTCGGCAGGAGTTGGGACCATACCTGTCAAGTTTCGGGAAATTTCTGTCAAACTCCCGTATTTTACACTCTTTCCCGCCATCATCCCGTATTAGTTAGACTGCAATTAGACTGGAGGCCAGCACAGGATAAGCATAGCTGTCCAGTTTCGCGTTTTGGCCGGGAAATTTCCCAAAACTTGACAGGTATGGTTGGGACAGAGACGGGAGCTCACTCCATCATGCAGCATTTGGGTCTTGAACTGCTGACCCGCCACCTCCCAGTCAGCGTCTTGGCCACTTGAGCCACTGCAGTCCAGTTTTGCTAGGAGTAGGGATTTTAGCCGTGTTTCTGGTTTACAATTCTTTACTCTCTTGAACAGGAGTCAGGAACCATTACATTCTTTATGAGAACTTCGTAGTCTGTGGAAGTGATGAATGCTGTGCTAATAACACACAGGGGAAGACTGCATATGGGTACAGAGAGATAAAACTGATAGAGTTACAACAACTTGTATAGCAGGGCTGGAACAGACGTGGGAGAAGCTGAACATTTCCGCCCTGTAATCAGTCCTGTGTGCTTTGATATCCTCTGTTTTACTCAACAGCACAGTAGAACCTCCTTCATCTACCTCTGATTCTGCCCATCCACTCGAGGGAACAACAGAGGCTTCACAACCTGAGCACAGCTCCCCACAGAAAGGACAGCAGCAGCCGACGGCCAGGTGAGATGGTTGTAGAGAAGCAAGGAAAACAATAAATATTCTGATAAGCATTGTTGTGGGTGGCTGCCTTCTGTCTGCTCATCTCTGCAGAGGTATAGGAAGCATTTTGGATAGAGTTGACAATTTCTGAGAACCATTAGGTCACAAAATACCGTAGTATTTTGATGCAAAATATTTCAGTGCTGGGCATAGCGTGATTTCTTACAGTTCTTTGAAACACCCACATTTCTGACCGAGAAGGGGATTTGGAAATGCATATGTAGTTTGGTGGACGTTTAGTGGTGAAAAAGAAAATGAATAAAGATTTTAAGCAGATAGGATGGGGCTTCCGTGCCCTTCGTAAAGCTTTTCCTTTTCCTTTGATAGAAAATACAAAATTCTTTAGGCAGTAAATGCAGACTTGCTTCCTTTTGCTACTTGTTTATGCAGCCTAGAAATTTTCTTCTACATAATCTTAATTTTGTTTGGACAGGCATATTGTTCTGACTATTTTTTCTTTTTTGCCCCATGTCTTTTAATTCTATTTACATTTCCCACCATGTTTACATTGATCTGTTGTTTGTAGCTACAATACATGCATTACAGAGGTGCTCCAGCGACTTAAAAAAATACACTTTGCAGCCATCACGGTCAGAATTGTGTTTTTGTTTTTTTACACACTCAAAAGATATTTTATACTTCTACATTTTGTTACTGAATTTCCACATTATGCCATATTCCTTCCTCTATATGGAGGACACACCCACCTCCCATCTTGAACATCCTATATAGAAGTCAACGTAAAAATAGTTAATAATAATAATTTATTGTCAGAAATTATTCTGGGTAAGGTAAAGGTAAAGGTTTCCCTTGCTCGAAAGCCAGTCGTATCTGACTAGGGTTCAGTGCTCAGCTCTGTTTCAAAGCTGAAGAGCCAGTGCTGTCTGCTGCAGATGTTTTCGTGATCATGTAGCAGGCATGACTAGACACCGGAGTGCATGGAATGCTGTTACCTTCCCACTGAAGTGGTCCCTATCTATCTACTTGCAATTTCTTGCTTTCAAACTGCTAGGAACTGGGACAGAAATGGGCGCTCATTTCATCATGCAGTACCCGGGTCTCGAACTGCCAACATGCTGGCCTTCCAGCTAACACTTAACCACTGAGCCACCGCAGCCACTACCAATATAGTTAATGTTCTTCCTTTTTCCCCAGATAAAACTTCTCAAGGGGGTCTCATCGCTGGGAAAGGACCACAGCTGCTTGCTTGATGAAGTCCATTTTGCCAGGGGCTGTCCCCGGTCCTTCCGGTGCCTTCATCCCTGTGGGCAGGTTGCGAAGGTGAAGAGAAAAGCAGCAAGGGGCAACGTCAAGGCCCAGCCTCTCTCCCTATCCCACCGCAAGGACTCCTTGAAGAAACCATGACCTGGTACCAATAGGCACCTGTGAAAGAAACAGATGTGTGTCCAAGGTCAAAAGAATCTAACTCATTGTGGCTATTGGTTGGCGAATCCCAGCCACAGCACATACACCCTGGGAAAGTGGGGGGCAGTCTTTCTCTTTGGCATAAGGTCTCTTCCCCTTTGCCTCCCCCGTCCTCCACAATACACTGCGGCACTGAGCAAACCGGTCAGTTTAGGTGCAATTAAAATTTACACTTGAATTGTACAAGAGGTCTTCTGATAGCAAGGAGTGAGGTGGGGAGGAAAACAATTTGAGCAACAGTTTCTCCCTCTTTTCCTCTGAGTGGCCCACCTGCAAGCACAATCGCCCCGTTTCCTTTCCCTTCCTCTTCCCCTTCCTTTCCCCTCCATTATCTGCCTCTCTAAATTTGTCTCCAGGGAGGCAGGTAACATTCATAGATATATGTCACAGAGAAAGACGTGTTGGTGGTTTGCTTCACAAAGTCATAACTGGCTTTGGCAAGGGCTTCTACCTCAGGCTCAAGAGAGCAGTGAAGGATTTGAAGGTGGTGCAGTGGGGAAAGGCTCATATGGAAACCAGACGTCCATGTGGGATGAAAATTTTGTGACTTAAAATCTATGCGCCTAGCCTTTCTTGACTCATCTGAAGCTAATCTCTAAGAGAACAGTGGATGGCTGGGGGAAGAAAGCAGAACAAACTTTCCTGGAGTCCTGCATGAAAACAGTTAACTTCCTTCAACCTCCTGACACTGTCACTTTCAACCTGCCCAGATGCTGGAAAAGTTCTCTTCTTGGTCCACAACTCCCAGAATCCCTCTGTCATGGGCAGGGAGACGGCCAGTGGCCATGGTGGCTGGGGGCTTCTGGGAGTTGTCTGACACAATGAAACTTTTCAAGCTCTACAGTCAACCAGATGAGAATTTTTAAAAAGTATTTTGAGTGTATGCCAATGTGAAATCTGAATCATTCTTATTCTCCCTGCCCCTAATTTTCACCAGTTCATTAAAACAACTTCATCCCATTCTCTTTCCTGTGGGTTCTCCCTTCCCACCTATTTTTCTTCACCTGTTGTTTTTATTTGTGTGTGTGTGTTAGTGTGTGTGTGTGGCAAGGGGACACCTCTTAAAGGTTCACAAATCTATGCACAAGCTGCATTGTGTTGGATAGGTAGGGAGAGGTTCGGGTGAAAGCACAGTATGCCATTGCTTCTTTCCTCCAGTGATTGACAGTTCTTGGAAGTACATTTTGGGAAGGGAAAACCTATAGATACTAGTTGGTCTTGGAAATGACCCTTAGGTTCAACCATGCATCTGTAATTCAGAGAAGTCCAGCAGTTTCTCGGGAATAGCAGTGGGCTGTGGATTTTCTATCTCTGCTGTATCATTGCCTGTTAACTGGCTTGCAACACACTTTCAGTATTGCTATTGTTAAACACAAGCTGCACGTTAACAGACAAAAATTTTTTTGGGGATATCTGAGATTTGGCCTGTTCGTTAATTGTTCTCACTGCAGCAAAATACCTTGTCTCTGCAAACATATCCTAAGCATGGGATCCAAAATTGTCTTATTTCCTCTTAAATGGTATCAAAAATAAGGAGGGCCTCTGCTTTTGAGGAACAATATTCCAGAAAACGAAGGCAATCCTTGTAGATGTCTGCAGTATATCCTGGAAATGTAACTATGGTATCTTCCACCTTCTGTTTGTCTCCTGTGATCAGTAAGAGCTGCTTGAGGTGTATGGTGATGTTTTTTTCATTCATTGAAAAATCACATTGCTGCTTTTTCTTAACAGAACTTGTTCTGAGCCCTACGGTTCAAATCTTCATGCAAAACTGTCCTTGTTTGGTGGCACCTGAACCTCCAGAATTCCTTCTCTGTCTAATTTACATCCGAAGAGATATGGTTTGTGGCCCACTAGACCCTAACAGAATTTTTCACCAAAACTTCTTTAATTAGGGTGTTTCCTGACCTTCCCGCCCAAGCTATTGATATCTTTTGGACTTCCTATAGCTCCTTTAGCGTTTTATTTAAAAACAGATGGAATCACTGCCTCTTCCTTGCCTCTGAATGCAGGATTTGAACCAGAGCATTTCACAGGCTCATCTGAGAATGCCTTGAAATTTGCACAGTAGGAAATACCAGTGCTGATGATTCTTAATATGGGGAATGAGGAGAGGAAGGAGGTAGCAAAAAGATCTAATACCAAGTTTTGTGGCATTCAGTCTTTTAAATATCAAGGATGGTAGGAAGAGTGGTCATTGTGGGGAATATTTTTCTCACATAAGCACTAAGCATCTGTCTCCTCCACCTTTCCTTTTTATTTGCAGGTGGTCCACTAGATTTGTACTTCCTCCTGTCTCTCCCAACCTCTCCCCCACCCAGATGTAAGTGGCAATATTTCTTGAAGCTCTTAAACCACAAAGGACAGAAGTGGCCTTTTGCGTTGTCTGTGTCATGCCATGTCAGAGGTTTTTTTTTCTCCTGTGTGCGTGCGTGTATGTGTGTCTTCTGTTTGAATAAAGAGAAGTCTATGGGCATAAAAAGTGTCTGTTTTGTTTCCTGCATCAGACTAGTTTCTTGGTCTCTTGCCAGGTTTTCTAATCCATTGTCGTTAGTCCTCTCCTCTCAATCTGCTGCAGAAATAAATACAGTGGTACCTCGTATTACAAATGCTTCATTTAATGTAATTTCAGCTTTACAAATGAAAATCCATTGACAATAATGCCTCGTAATACGGTTTTTTTTCACAATATGAAGCAAACTGATGGGTTCTGAACTCTCTGCGACAAACCAGGAAAGGGATCTTGGTGTCCTGGTGGACAGCTCAATGAAGATGTCAACCCAGTGTGCCTCAGCAGTGAAAAAAGCAAACTCAATGCTAGGGATCATTAGGAAGGGTATAGAAAATAAGTCAGCAAGTGTCATTTTGCCTCTTTATAAATCTATGGTGAGGCCCCATCTGGAATACTGTGTACAGTTCTGGTCGCCATACCTCCAGAAGGATATTATGGAGTTGGAAAAAGTGCAGAGGAGGGCAACCAAAATGATTAGGGGACTGGAACACCTTCCTTACCATCTGAGGCTGCAACGGTTGGGCCTCTTCACTCTTGAACGACGACGTCTAAGAGGTGACCTGATTGAAGTTTATAAAATCATGCACGGTGTGGACAAAGTAGATAAGGAAAAACTGTTTTCCCTATCGCATAACACTAGAACTAAGGGACACTCCATGAAACTTTTGGGTACTAGTTCTCAAACAAATAAGAGAAAGTACTTTTTCACCCAGAGGATTACTGGTCTATGAAACTCCCTGCCAGAAGAAGTGGTGACAGCTGTCAGTCTTGACAGCTTTAAAAAAGGATTAGACAAGTTCATGGAGGACAAGGGTATCAATGGCTATAATTATGGATACTTAAGGACAACCTCGGGGTTGGAGAGATAGGCAGGATATCTCTCAATGCCATTTCCAGGGAATCCTAAGCAGGTGAAGGCATCTGCTTGGGAATACCCTGAAGGAAATGGTGAGCCACTGTGTGAGACAGAATGCTGGACTGGATGGGCTGTGGCCTGATCCAGCAAGGCTGTTCTTCTGTTAAGTTCCCCTATAATTTGCATTGTATACAGTGGCCTCTAGTGGCCACTTCTGGTAGTACTGTGTGTTCTGCATTGCGTTTCGCTTTACAAATTTTTCGTAATACGAACCATCCCGGGGGAACACATTAAATTCTTAATACAGTATAAGATACCACTGTAACAGAATCCTGATATTAGAAGTGGACACATTTCCATTTGAGTATACATTCCAGTGGGGATTCCAGTCTTGATAGTCCCCCTGTGTGATGAACATTCTGCAATCAGGAATCAGGCAGAGCAAACTTTTTATTTCTGGGGTTATTCTTGAATTGCAATTCTTTCAACAATGACTAGGAGTGATTAGGACAGGTGCAAGTTGCAGCCCAACACTATCAACAAGACCCCAATACCCACCTCTGTCTTAACCAAAGGAACATCTTTTCAACAATGGCTTCACTCCTCCTCTGGAGTAGTACAGGTGGCCTCATTCTGTATCATCATTCTTGAACACAGAGAGTGTAGAAACATTTTGTAGCACTGTAGAGACCTTGAAAGAAGGTCATCCCTGCATGCAGCCTCGCAGTGGAATAGATGAAATACAAAAGGAGGCAGGGAGGAAGCAGTTTTGCTATTCTGATGCATTTGGCCAGGGGCTCCCAACCTTTTCAAGCCGGGGCCCGGGTCATGCTCTCTCAGTCAGCTTCAAGAGCCAGATGTCCATTTGGCCCTGGCTGCACGATGGTGGTGGCCATTTTATCCCAACAGCTTCAAATGGGCAGCCATTTTGTTTCTTAAATGCCCTTAGAGGGGTGGGGGGGCACATGAAATGACACCGGGGGGCAGTTCTGGCCTGCATGACTTAGGTTGGGAACCCCTGCATTAGACTCCAGACTTATGATCTTATGTGAGGGGTGTTGCTGAAAAGGACCTTTGTAATATAACAAGGTATCCCTGCCATATTGGCAATTTGGAGCCCTCCTGTTCTTCTCAAGTGGAGGCCAGAGCATGTCCTTCTGGTAAGAAAAGCAAAATTGGAGGATTGCTTCCTCTGGCCGAGGGGCAATCTAGGTGAGTCACCTCTTTATCTCAGTACTTTTCCTGGAGATAGAGGGTGCAGCTTCCCTGTGGCCCTTGGCTCTGATCAATAGACTACGTGTGTGTGTGTGTGTATATACACACACACAGGAACAGTGGTACCTCGGTTTACAAACGCTTCATTTTATGTAATTTTTGCTTTATGAATGAAAAGCCATTGAAAATAATGACTCGCTTAATTATTATTTTTTGCAATACGAAAGTTTCCCTGTAAATTACATAGTATACAGTAGTCTCTAGTGAACATTTCTGGTAATACTGTGGCTTCTGTGTTGTGTTTCGCTTGATGATTTTTTTGTAATGTGAAACATCCTAGAGAACACATTAAATTCATAAAGTGGAGTACCGCTGGATACAGGTACAATAAAACCCCTGGTTGTGACGCCTCACGTAATGAATACTCAATTTATGGAAGGAAATTCTGAGGAAATGGTGTTCTGATTTACAGGAAAAAGTCGAGATGTGGAAAGTTATTTTGGGGGGGTCTGACACTTCGCAGGGGGTGGGAGGGAGCATTTCTACTCTGTTTTCGAAAATTTCCATCGCTTTATAGCACTGGCAGAAGTGCTGGAAATTCCCTGCCCCCTGATCAGCTGTGAGGTGGGGACTTTTCCTGCAATTACCAGGGTTGGCCAATAGATGGTAATGTCAAAAATGTGATGAATATTCATTGAAAATTTTAAAAAATCAACTCCAGAGCTGACTAAAATGCCAAAAAAATTTTTTTATTTCCCAAACTTTCTAAGGGCACTTTGGAATTTTTTGCTGTGTTTTCACCAATTTAGAAAGAGTTTTCAACAGGAAAATTATGGAGTTTTTTGGCTCTTTTCTAACCTCCAGAATAGATTTTTATTTTTCAGTGCATTCCTATGGGGAATTGTGCTTCAGGTAGCGGGAAAACCAACTTAAGGAAAAAGTCACAGAACAGACTATTTCTGTAACCTGGGGTTTTACTGTACTTGATTTAAACATCATTTAGACTTAGCTTTGCAGTTCCCTGGACTACAAAGAGATCAAATCTGTCAATCCTGAAGGAAATAAATCCTGAATGCTCCTTGGAAGGACAAGTATTGAAGCTGAAATTCAAGTATTTTGGCCACCAAATGAGAAGAGAGGACACACTGGAGAAGGCCCTAATGCTAGGAAAGATCGAAGGCAAAAGGAGAAGGGGACAGCAGAGGATGAGATGGCTAGATGCCATCATTGTTGCATGCAGTGTAGACCTGGGCAGACTACAGAGGAGCCTGGCATGTGGTGGTCCATAGGGTCGCAATGGGTCAGATTCAACTGCAACTGAACAACAACTCAAAGCTATTGTAAACTTTGTCGCATACTGTCAAGATGGAACATATTCTGAAAAGGAGTGTTACATTTCTAAATCAGTTGTGTTCAATCCTCTGACTTCCCAGAAGACCTTGGCTGATACTTCAAGAGGAAGACATTTATGGGAAGTCAATGCCTCATTTTGGATCCTGGAGGTAGGACTTAAAGTTAAGAGTATTCTCAAATTAATGCCTCTATTGGCCGCAGAGAAAAGGGAAAAGCCCTGTGTGCTGAATTTGAGAAGATGGTATCTGTTATTCCATGGTGTGCATTTCTCAATGAAGGAAGGTTAACTCCATCACTAGGCAAGGTTCCAGTTTTTTCTTTTATCATGAATCCAGCTACACACCCATTGTAATATTTAGGAACAGAACTTCACAATTGCCTCACCCTGTTCTTAGTGATTAATCCGGTTACATTGGGCAACTTAATGCAGATACACAGTATTTTGATTAGAGTCTAAACTACAGTTTCAGAGGACTGACTCCTCCAGCATATGGAAAAGTCTTGATTTTAATTGAGAAAGATTTAGTTGGGTAGTTCTAATTAGATGTAATTAGCCAAAAGATGCAAGCAGCTGATAGTGATAGCTTGGTTTTATATGTTCAAAAATGTGGGAACCAACCATTCAGACTCTGAGTCGAGTGTCTATCCTAGGCTTTCTCCATCCATACCTTAAGACTTAATATGTCTAAACTTAACAAGACTTCAGTATTACTTCCAAAACAATCAGCCATATTAGCCTGTCTCAACATATTGGGGAAAAAGTAAAGAAGCAGGGTATGTGTGAGGTGAAGTATTGCAGCACTTTAGCTCCTGGAAAATAGATGGGGAAGAAGTAGAAGCAGTGACAGATTTTACTTTCTTTGGATCTAAGATCACTGCAGATGGCGATTGCAGCCATGAAATAAAAAGACAACTGGTTCTGGGGAAACAAGCTATGAGAAACCTGGGGAACATAGTGAAAAGTAGAGACATCACCTTGAAAACAAAACGCATAGTCAAAGCAATGGTATTCCCGGTGGCAATGTATGGGTGTGAGAGCTAGACCATTAGGAAAGCTGAGCACAGAAGAATAGATGCCTTTGAGATGTGGTGTTGGAGAAGAGTTTTGAGAGTCCCCTGGACAGCGAGGAGAACAAATAGGTCAATCCTAGAATAAATCAACCCGGACTGCTCATTGGAAGGTCAAATAGTAAAGATGAAGCTAAAGTACTTTGGACATCAAATGAGAAGGGAGGATTCACTTGAGGCCTTGACGCTGGAAAGGTGGAGGGCAAAAGAAGAAGGGGGTGGCCAAAGATGAGTTGGCTGGATGGTATTGTAGACACAATGGGCACAGAGCTTTGTGGGCTGAGGAGGATGGTGGAGGACAGAGCGGCCTGGAGGACAATGGTCCATAGGGTCGCAAAGGGTCGGAATCGACTGCAACTGAACAACAACAAAAGCTAAGAGCTATTTGCCAGTTTTCATGGATCAAAAATCCAGTTCTTCGGACACGGAAGTCAAAGTACATCTCTCCTATACTCTCAATAATAATTTTGTGTCAGAAGTTATGCTGGGTTGAAAGGATTTTTGCAGAAGAAACTCTGCTCAGGGAACACCCAAATGAGGCTCCTTTCACGTCCCCAAGAGGTGGGACAGAGACGAGCGCTCAATCTGTCATGCAGTACACGGGTTTCAAACTGCCGACTTGCCAGCCTTCCAGCTAACAAGGTGAGCTTCTTAACCATTGAGCCACTGCAGCACCTATACGCTCGATGACCAGTGTGCTATAGAGTGATGGATTAGGACCCAAGAGGTCTGGATTTGAATCTCAGCCATGGATGCTTCCTGGGGGTATGGAACTGGTAAAACTACCTCTTAAGTACAGTGAAAGCATTCACATTGAAAGCACGTTTGGTTTCAACTTGATGGGCTATAACAATATTTATTCTATGACGGTGAGATTTCTTAGCGAGGAGGCTATAGATAAGAGGCTAATTGAAAATAGTTGGTTAACACAGAAATGAAACTATGAAGTTGTTAAGTATCAGGGTCCAGCCAGGGGGATAAGCTTATCCAACATGGCTGCCATGGTACTGGCAAGTGTTGTTTACAAGATCGAGATCAAATCAGTTTTGGCCAACTGTCACTTCTCTCCCTGACTCCAAACTTGTTTAACATCTAACCTGATGAGGAAAAAGATCTGGGGATTTCAAAAGCTTGCACACTATTATCTGATCTTTTATGTGAGTCTTAAAAAGATAAGGACCTAAGAGGCCTATTTTATATATTCCTCTTTCATACCATGTTGCTTTTTATATTATTATGTTCTGTATCAAAATGTGTTGGTTTCTTGGAAGGGCACCCAGATAAGTTTGACTTACAAAGCGGCAAAAAAACACCACCAGTAAAGTGAGCCAAATTGCAAAAAAAGGAGGTATCAATATTTTCAAATTAATGTACATTTATCCATTTTAAAAGCATTATATTACTTCCTGTATGTGCCGTAAAATTGTCCTGTACCCAGTGACATTTTAATTCTGAGCTGATTCCCCTGGAGATGAAACCCTTCATCCTGCCTTCTGTGTGCTAGGTTGACAACTCACTGCTTTAAAAGATGCAAAGGTATAATCAAGCCACTTTCCTTGCCATCTTAAAAATTGGGCTTCTACAGACTGCCATATGTATCTAACTAAAACTCTGATCATCCACAGCCAAGTGTGCCCAATGACTGTTGGATGGGCACAATGGGAACTTCAATCCCAAATGTCATAAATCCAATTGTTAGTTTCAACCAGAGTGCATCTATGAAACAATGGGACTTGCATAAGTGTTCGCTTGCCAACTGTTCATGGATTCAGGGGTCTATTCCACTTTGGGAGAACAACCAAATATAGATCGGGTAGATGTAGATGTGAGTGGGTAGGCAACAACATCTGGAGGTCCACAGATATTTTAATATTTTAGAGTTTTAATATTTGGTTGTATGAGGTTAGTTTTAAACTGATGTGAGCCGCCTTGGGTTGCCGAGGCAAGAAAGGCAGCAATACAAGTTCGATTAATTAATTAATTAATTGGGTTTCTCATCCCATAATATCTAATTCCCTGTGGGAAGGTCTGTGCCAAAGGACAACATGGGTGTAATCCTGTCAATTTGTCCCAATCTGATGGTGGTAGTTTTCTAGACTTTCTATCTGCAGTGAGAAGGATCTGAAGCATGACAGGATTTACCATGACTGTTTGTTTGATTTTTAATTTTATGGTTGAATCAATTCAGTTTCTCCACTCCAGACAGCATGCTGTTTTGGACATAATTTTTGTTCTGGGGATTTTTATTTATTTATTTATTTTTTGCAGCTTGCTCCACCAACACATTTTAGTTACAATTTTCCTCTCCCAGAAATGCCCCATTCTCTACAATGTAAATAAATAAATCAACCAGATGCTATTATGTGTTTTGTGCCTGGTTACACTTAATGACAAAAGGTGATAAACATCTCTATGTGTATAATTATATATGTGTAATGGTGTTCCATGTTGCAGTTTATGACTAAATTTGATTCATGGATCTGGGGCATAAGAAGATTATCTTGCACCTCATTAGATTCCCAGTGATTTTTAAGATGCTGAACTCACTGACTGGAAGGTCAGCAGTTCAATTCCTGAGTACTGCAGGACGGAATGAGCTCCCGTCTTTGTCCCAGTTCCTGCCAACCTAGCAGTTTGAAAGCAAGAAATTGCAAGTTGATAAATAGGGACCACTTTGGTGGGAAGGTAACAGCATTCCGTGTCACACAGGGTACTGTAACATGCCTGGAGCCACTTGTAGCTAGCTCTTCCCATTGGCCTCACTTGGTCTCCTTCAGTGACATAGGGTCACTGATAAGAGGGTGCTCCCCAGGTGGCTTAGTGGTTAAGACACTGAGCTTGGATAGTGGAAGGATGGGTTTCGATACCTGAGGGTTGCACTTGGGGACATGAAAGGACCCTCATTTGGGTATCCTCTGAACAGAGTTTCTCCAGCAAAAATCCTTTCAACCCAGAGTAATCTCTGATAAGAAATTATTATAGTGACATAGGGGAGTAAAGGGTTGGTATCACAACTGGGCAGCATCCGGGGCTGGCCAACTGACTGTCTCCTCACTCCATTGGAGACAGGTACATCTCAACAGCCTGGTGTCAAGCAGGGAGAGCATGACATGTATTGATTGTCCTCTTATCAAAGGGCCCCTTGTACCCTGGAAAAGATGAAAGTCCACATCAGTGCCAGGTGCGACTTGTGACCAGCCTCCTCTGCCTTCGGCTCAGCAGATCGTTTAACGCCAGCAAAGGAGCATGGATATCCTGGAGGTAGATGCCCAATACAGGAGAAAGGTTGCAGCCAATGTAAGTGTTTGTTAGTGTTTGTGTCATAATGGAGAAGGTGGGGGACAGAAGAGCTAGAAAGGGGACTCCCTGATAAATTACGTTAACCTGCTAGAAACTTGTGGCCAGGATCCTGCCACCAAACTATAGAGATCCTTCTTCAAATAATTGATGCCATGAGGTCTCACTCTTATGTCTGACAATGTGGACTTGATCCACGAAAGCTCAGATTTAAACATGAGTTAGTCTTCAAGGTGCCACAACGTTTTTATTCTTTTGTTTACTCTGATTTTCTCAAAATGTTCAAAAGCTTTTTATTTTATTTTATTTTGCCTTTTCTCTTTGTTTTTCTTCCCTTTTTTCTCCTTTTTTTCATAATTCTCCCTGCCGAGTCCTGATTTTTTTCAATTGGAATAAGAACAATTATAAGAACATAGCCCTTAATGCACCAGTTTCCTTTGAGTATTCTAATCTGTTAGACCATTCCTAATCTTTTAGGATTGGGAAAAGTCACTTTTCTTAAGGGTCTGGGATGGTAACTTTTGAAATTAAGCCGATATCCATCCATGTGTCACAGGCTGAGGTCTGCATGTGACTTTGGGACTGTAGGATGTTCACCCCTGCTTTGTGGAATGGCCACCCGGACCTCTCCCCTTCATCCAGAGAAAGCCAGGAGTCCTCCCACTAATTTTCTGTTAGATAAACCTCCTGTTAATGAAATTATGAACAAACTGGCCAGGCTAAGATAAGAAAAAATATGTACAATTTCTAAGGTAGACTTCACATTGCCAAAAGTGAAGCCACGTTGCAGGATTTTTTTAAAATTTATGACTCAATAGTCTGATGAGGACTCTTACCACTAAATTGCAACATGTATTCTGTTATCTCAGAATGAGTAATCCACCTTTTCTTACTTTAAGGAAGTGTCTCGCCCATTTTGTTGGCCTGGACCTGAAATATCTGTCCTAAAGTCCTGCATTTTCTAATACCATTGCAAAGACACTTTTAATGTACATCGGAGAGACCCAATTCTCCAACTTTCAAAGCAATAGGTGTGTTCCGTGCTGGCATATCAGACAGGAAATAACACAAAGAACAAACAAAGAAGACAAAAACTTTGCAGCCCCATAAAGGCTAACTGCTATATTTTAATGTGAGCATTCATGGATCCTCTTATGTCTGAGGAAGTGGATCTGATCACATTAAAATACCACATTTAGTCTTTAACATACCACAATATTTTATCTTCCTTATTTTTGTTTCTCTTCTTAACTTTTATTTGTCTGATTTGTATTCTCTACTGTGGAACCTTGGTTAACAAATGGCTCGGTTAACATAAAAATCACATAACAAAAATAAATCCATAGAAAATAGTGACTCGGTTTACAGAAATTTTTCGGAACAGATTAATTGGTTTTCAATGCATTCCTATAGGAAATTGCATTCAGTGCATTCCTATGGGAAATTTGGTTAAAGTAATTTTCTCTGTAAGAAATGTCCCAGAGAATGCATTAATTACGTTCACCGAGGTTCCACTGTATAAGTCACATCTGCACATTGAGATCTGCAGGCTTTGGAAATCTGACTTTGTCTCAGTTCCAACACCATCAGAAATGTTCTTGATGAGGAGGCAAGAAAGAGATTTTTTAAAGGTTGATCTCAGACTATGGAACTTCCTGCCGAGGTAGACTTCTTGATGTCCTTTCAAGGCACAAAAAGATCTCCTTGTTGGCAGGCCTTCAGCAACTAATGTGCTGCTACAGATGTGTTGCACTTTTTGCAATTGCTGATTTGAATTATTTTAAAAGGGAGGTTTTTAAATGAGGTTTAACTTCATTCTGTTTTAAAATGATGACCAATCTAAATCAGTTTTGATGTTTATAATGCATTTATAAAAACCATAGTTGGATTGTTAATTATATAGTAAGCTACTTTGGATCCTGATTTCTCAGGAACAGTTAGGATACAAATGAAATAAATAAACATCTGCCAATGGGAAATAACTGCATCTTTACAGTAGGGAGAAAACGGGTACCTTGCCTCCATGGAGAAAGTTTTTGGTTTTAGAATTTATATCTGGAGATATTAGTGTTGAAGCTTATTGTAAAGGTGAAGTCTGTCTGAGGTTTCTTCTCTTGGACTTTCCAACTCACTTTGTTCTAAAGCCCGGCTAAGCAGCTGATATAACAGTACTTTAAAACAAAACACAATCTTGCTACCATCATGCAGATATGGGAATTGTTTGAGGGGGTTAGGCTACAGAAGCCTCGCTGGCTCTTGGGTTTCAGGATATGTAGTCCAAAAACATATTTTGTAATCATTTTGGATCAGGTTTGGTTCAGCAAACTGCACTGTCCCACTCAGAAACATTTTATGTGGAAATATGGTAGGGTGTTCTGGCTGCCAATATCCATCACTCCATCAATCGCCAGGGTTGATTCCGCTGATCTATCTGGCTGGCTTCTTAACAAATGAGTTGTGATTTTTTTTTGTCTGAGTTGGTTTGGGGAAAATTCAATGAGCATTGGGTGCGGGCATAACTCAGCCCCCAAACCACCTAGGCACACCAAAACTGGAGAGAATTTTCTTCTGACTCTCCTTTCAGTCCTCTTTAGGTTTGGTGAAATTTGAAGTTAGGGTATCCAGGTTATGCCTCCCCATCACTCATTGGATTTTCCCCCAACCAGCTGGTGGCAGCCTAAGACTTTTGCACTGTACAGTACTTTTATCTCCTCATATAAGTCTGCCCAGGTCAATGAAAATCCTTTCTGTCTCACCTTCCTAATTTGATGAGGACACAATGTAGGACCATCTCAGAGACTACTCCTAAGCTACAGAATTCCCTTCCTGCACTGGTTCCTTTACAGCTGTCCTTCCATCAGCAGAAAGATATTTGCATTTAGATAACTCTTTGGCCACTGATTGATAAGAAAGGTCGGTATTGAACATCTTTTTGCCCTGTTTTAAAATTACCTTTAAAGTATGTTATTTCAGCAATTATTTTTAATTTTATAATTTATTTAGCACTGCCTTAGTTTGGTGATAATATTAATACATATCATATGCTACTTTGGGCCCACAAGGGAGAAAAATTGGATAAATACATTTTCTTTTTTTTGTGTTATTTTCTTAGCTAAGGAGTCAGCTTTGCTACCTACTGCCGTTCTTGATCTCTTCCATCGTCTATTTTGCCCTCCTGCTCCCTGAACCCAGTGTGCTGAGTGCCGTTGTCAAATGCCTCCCGACACTCTCCTTGACGTTCTTCATAGCCGTCCAGTCCCATGGTGCCGGGTTTTGGACACCCTATAGCCGGTGGTTATTTCAAGGCCTGCTATTCTCAGTGGTGGGGGATGCCTGCTTGGTATGGCCGCAGCTTTTCCTTCCAGGTATGGGGCTTGGCGTGTCCTACCAGACCTGAGATCCAGAAGAATGGGTTGCTCAGAACTGCAGTCCAATGCCAAAAATTTTGAAAACAGTCCCCCTCACATCACAACATGGGTATAACTCTCTCAGATGGTGCCAGAAACTCAAAAATAGCATCCTTCTTTTTTATGGACAATCATTCCTGTTCCTGTGGCAACAATAAATTACAATATGTCCCAGCTCCTGCCAAACTAGCAGTTCGAAAACAAGACATTGCAAGTGGATAAATAGGAACCACTTCGGTGGGAAGGTAAACAGTGTTCCGTGCACTCCAGTGTCTAGACATGCCTGCCACATGTCCATGGAAATGTCTGCAGATGCAGATAGCGCTGTCTCTTCGGCTATAAACAGAGATGAGCACTGAATCCAAGAGTCAGATATGACTGGCTTTCAAGCAAGGGTGACCTTTACCAAAGTAAATGATACCTTTTATAATTACCGTATATACTCGAATATAAACCAAAGTACCTAATTTTGACCTGAAAACCCAGGAAAATAGATTGACTCAAGTATAAGCTGAGGGTGGGAAATGCAGCAGCTGCTAGTGAGTTTCAATAATCAAAATACATGGAAAATATGGTAAAATTGATTAAATTCTTGGTGTGTTTCAATCTGGCATGGTCTTGGGACCCTCATGATCATTGACATGAGTATAAGCCATGTCCCCTTTTGGGGATTCATTTTTAGGGCAAAAAAACTTGGCTTACACTCGAGTATAAGTAATGATGATTCATGAAGTTTGAACCAAAGAATTCCAGTGCCTTGGCTAAGCTAAATTGCTTATTATTTCTGAGGAACACAAAGGAATCCAATTTCTACAGGAATTTGGAGGGGGGTAACCATTTTTCTATACAAAGGAATGAAAAGCAAAGACCCTAAAAGACATCCTATTAATTTAGTAAGTAACAGATTTAAAGTGTGGTGGCTTAGGTACAAAAGTAAATTAGTGGGATTTTAAAAGAAAAACCAGTAGAGGTGTTCCCACTTTTGGGGGTGGGGGTAGGGGTGGGCAGGAAAAGTGCATCTGCTCAGTAGGAAGCTGGCATAGGCTTCCAAGAGATCACATCTCCTTAGCTTGGAATAACTTCCATGGAGGTATGTGATCAACCCGAAATAGTAGAACTGTTCACTGAAACCTCTGGGCCTTTTTTCATATGCAGTTCAACATTTAAGTGGTACGAACGTTATTTAAAGAGAGCTAACATGAAAAGTGGTGGCTTAGTAGTTAAGACACTGAGGTTGGGGACCAAAAAGTCAGCAGATCAGCAGTTTGAAACCCGAGTGCTGCGCCATAGAATGAGTGTCTGTTGTTTGTCCCAGCTCCAGCCAATCTATCAGTTGGAAAGCAAGAAATCGCAAGTAGATAAACAGGTACTGCTTGGGCGGGAAAGGTAACAACATCCCATGTGCTCCAGCATCTAGTCATGCCTGCCACGTTACTATGGGAAAAAATGTCTGCAGATGCAGACAGCACTGGCTCTTTGGCTGTAAATGGGGATGAGCTCCGCCCCATAGAGTCAGACACAACTAGGTTTTGAGCAAGGGAGGATTCTAGATGTGAGTCGGTGAATATTTTTTCAGGATGGGCAGTAGTGTCATATGCCACCCACATCTATAAGCCTGGCTATGGCCACATCTATAAGCCTGCCATTTTCCTACCCCCAGTCAATTATGATTCCCGGAATCCATAATGGTACTCCCTCTAGAACAGAGATGGGCAACCTCCAGATATCTGTGGATTGTGTCTGCTTTCCCCTAGACCTGGGGTAGATCTGCTTCCTCCTGCCACCCCCATCCAACCCAAAAGCTTGCTTACAAAAATTAGGCTAGTTTTCTTAAATATATATACCGGTATATCTTCAGCCATCTCTGATTTCATTTATGAAGTCTTAAAATGGAATATCAGAGAACAAACAAAACAAAAGACAAATATCATTGTGGCACCTTAAAGACTAACTCCTGTATTTAAATTTGAGCTTTCATGGATCAAGTCCACATCTGACAAACCGGACTCAATCTACGAAAGCTCACATTTAAATACAGGAGCTAGTCTTTAAGGTGCCACAATGTTTTCTCCCCATCTTTTGATGTTGTTTTGTTTACTCTCTGATATGTTTGTACAGACTAACATGGCTATCACTTCA
This sequence comes from Bradypodion pumilum, assembly GCA_035047305.1. Lineage (NCBI taxonomy): Eukaryota > Metazoa > Chordata > Lepidosauria > Squamata > Chamaeleonidae > Bradypodion > Bradypodion pumilum. The sequence goes on along the minus strand of JAWDJD010000008.1, from coordinate 32,397,604 downwards.
AAAATTAAAATTAAAATGCAATGCCTCTTAATCATTTTGTTATAATTTTGTGTCAGAGGATTACTCTGGGTTGAAAGGAGTTTTGTTGGAGAAACTCCATTCAGGAAACAAACGTCCTTTCATGTCCCCATGCAGCCCTTGGGTATCGAAACCTGACCTTCCAGTCTCCAAGCTCAACATCTTAACCCCTAAGCCACTGGGGGAACTGCACCATATTATTAATTCTATTTCTTTGTTGTCTTTTCCCTTCTCTTTGCAGGACTTGTTGCCTTTGCTTTATGTCACATCTCTTACATTGCTGCGTTTGGCTTGTCTCCCTTTCGGCCCTTTGTCTTCATCGTTATGGCAACTGCTGCGGTCTCGTCTTACATTGTCCTCTTGCTACCATGTCTCGACGGCATCTATGTATGGGCCACTGCAGTCTACACAGGCCTACTTGGCTTCATGGCCTGGCGAGCTATCTCCAGGCCAGAACATCACCTCAGCACTTCAGCCGGCAGCCTCTTCTTCGTTGTGTCTGACCTGTTTGTTGCCCTCAATAAGTTCTGTTCTTCCTTGCCTCATGCTCACCTCTTAATCATGACCACCTACTACGTTGGGCAGTGTTTGATTACACTTTCTGTGGCCTCTCAGAAGGTCCACTGGAAGTCCAGCTGAACCTTGGGATTAGGCTGTGGAATAAACTTTTTGTCTAACAAGAGAAGAACTCTAAGAATGTTACTTTGCCCATCAGCAACCAGTATAGACACTGGTCCTCTTTTGGAGTCCTTTCAGAAATCTTTGTTATTCCAGTACATTCCGAGAAATACTCCCACTGCTGCATGTTCTATGGCAGGAGTTCTCAACCTTTTTAAGCTGAGGGCAGGGTCACGTTCCCTCAGACAGCTTTTGGGGCCGGATGGCCATTTTGCCCTTCCTCCACCACACGGCACTTTCTGGTGCCATGGGCTGCATCTGGCCCACGGGCCACAGGTTGAGAATCCCTGTTCTATAGCAAGCTTTATTGTACCATCATTGAAAACAGCTATAGTGGTGGTACTAAAAGTGGAAATGCCTCAGTTTTGAGGAACAGCACTTATACCTCAAAGAAAACATTTTCCCCAGACTACTGACGTCACTCAACTAGTCTCTTGTGAGAAGAATTCAGTCTGACCATTGTCTCCACAATCTTTGATTTCTATTTTTCTCCAATCTTTAGCTGTTTTTCTTGCTCTTTTCCAACGAAATATCTTGTAAGCCCTTTTTTCTCCTTCACATGAAGAAAAACTTATCTGGCTGATCATTCACGGAAAAATAAATGGGAAGAAAATCAGGAAGGATTTTAAAAAACTATCAACTCAAAAACATGACCAGGTTTTGCTGCAATATAATATCATTTTTAAAGTACTGTAAGCTGCCTTGGGTCCTTTTTTGGAGAAAGGCAGAGCATAGATTTTTTAAAAAAGTCATTAAATAAATAACTTCTGTTCCCTTTGCTATTCTATAAAGATTTGATTTGATAAATAAATAAAATAAACCCACCATATCAAGATCAGTATAGCTGTGATGGCTTCTATCCTCCACTGAAAGAGAGACAGCAAGAATATTTTGGCCACACTGGCTAGGGGATTTGAGGAGCTGTAGTCCAAAAAATAAAAAAAATATCCATACTTTGGAGACAGGCATTTAAAGTAGTCGTAGCCAGAATTCTAGATGGGGGGGGCGCATTTTTTTCAGGAGGGGCAACAATGTCACACACACATACAGGTGAAACTCGAAAAATTAGAATATCGTGCAAATGTTCATTAATTTCACTTAAAAGGTGAAACAAATATATGAGATAGACTCACTACATGCAAAGCGAGGTATGTCATGCCTTGTGATGATCATGGCGTACAGTGTACATGAGATTATGTGATGATTATGGGGTACATGAGATTGCGGGGGTTTGGGTTTTTCATATGCTGTAAGCCATAAGCATCAATATTTCCAGCTGTGGCCGCTTTCCTCGACCCCCGCCTTGGCGGGGATAAAAAGGACGCAGCGGCAGGACACTGCGGGACCTTGCCACCGCCTCTCCTGGCCCCACCATCAGCCAAGGAGGCGAGGCCAGCTGTCGCCATTTTCCGTTGACCCCCGCCTTGGCGGTGATAAAAGGACACTGAGGCCAGACGCTGCAGGACCTCCTTGTTCAGCTCCTTCCCCGGCTGGCATGTGTCGCGGGGAAGTTGAGCTTTTTTCGGTTGTTATGTTGTACCTCTGATCCGTAATTTGTTTTTTATATTCTTATTGTTTTGATTGTAATTTGTAACTTGTTCCTGAATTCATTATTGTATTTCTTTTGAGTATTATGTACATTTTTGATGCTATAATTGATGTTTTATATATAATTTTATAATTTTGAATTTGTATATTGTTTGAATTTAGATTTTGTATGTTGCTTTTGTACTTGGATATTGTATTTATATGCTGTAAACCGCTTTGAGTTCCCCTAGGGGAAGTAAAGCGGTATAGAAATGTAAATACAATAACAATAACAATAACAATAACAATAACAATAACAATAACAATAACAATAACAATAACAATAACAATAACAATAACAATAACAATAACAATAACAATAACAATATAACAAAGTAAGGCTTGAACTATCTCCCTTTGCATGTAATGAGTCTGTCTCATATATTTGTTTCACCTTTTAAGTTGCATTACTGAACTGAATGAACATTTGCACGATATTCTAATTTTCTTAGTTTCACCTGTATATAACATTGACATCCCAGGGTGGGTTGGGGGGCGGGCTGTTAGCTCAGGAGGGTTTATGTCCCCCCCTGCCCCCCCCAGCTACGGCCCTGAAAGTGGTCGTATTATTAGATAATGATGGTAGTACTGTACCTCATATATTTTCTTAAATGGAATTAAGAATATGCTTATCAATCACTCCAAGCTGACTTCTCCCATTGTCTGATGCAGAACCTCTTTCCTTTCTGGTTCTGCCCTGTGGTAGCAATTTCCCATAACATATTGACCATGTGTTATTGGGGGGGATTCATTTGCCTCACAGTTCTTGTTTTTCTTTCTCTATCCAATGTTTAATTTTGCTTATTGTTTTCTTATTTGCTTTCTAAGTAAACTTCTCTTATTCGCATCAGCCAATTGTCTGTGGTTCATTTAAAAGTTTGGGGCTCGTTTTGTGGGTGGGCTCTATTGAATTGGAATGGTACTTTCAGTTCAATGATCTCCTTTCTATTTGAACCCACAATTTAATGTGGTCTTTTAGTTCCTGCCTGTGGGACATTGCCCTAAATTAAAAGGTAACAATTTTTCAGGTAACAGAAAAATACTGATCTGCTTGAGCACGAGCCCCTTTCTACACCGCTTTTCTTTCATTATAAAATAAATATACAGTCGTGTTAAATATTTAAGTACAGAACCTTAAGGCAATTCTTTTAAGTGAGCTGTCTGGTTTTAATCAGCCAGCAATCTTACTCTAATTTGTTTTGCTTGTATTTAAACTATAGTTTCAAAGGACTGCACCTCTCATAAAACAGAAAGTCTTGATTTATAATAGGAGGGTCTCCCATTGGACTTGTGGCTCATGAATGGCTGGGAGGCAATTTTGGGAAACAGCTGGGTTTGATTGTTCTTCCCAGCTATCCTAGACAGAGGCCAGGAATACCAGGAAACACCACAGTGTCTAGTAGAATCCAATTTCAATATTTGTACAACCTCCTCCCCTATTTTAGCTTAAGACTCTGAATATGGTGACCCATCCAAACCTCCAAACTCTCGTTATCTTTGTTATCTTTATCTTTGTTATCCTAATTTTGTAAGCCGCCCTGAGTCGCCACGACGTGGTGAACGGGTGGCTATATACATTTTTAAATATAAATAAATAAATAAATAACTATGTAGACTTAAGTAACTACATCACTCACAGATTTTCCTCCCTTCCCCTTTCTCTCCCCTTTCATTACAATCTAGCTCTGGGATGAGCAATATATGGCCCTTTAATTTTGCTGCCATCATAGCAACAGGTGAGGCTGATGAGAATTACAATCCAGCAAGATATGGAAGGCTACAAATTGCCCATTTAACTTAGTGATCTGAAAATCTTGAAAACTTGCACATTATTTGACGACCTTTATGGGTTGGCTTAATAAAGAAAACTGGACAGATTTTGGAAATGTTCCTTGTTATATTTCATCATGCTTTGGACATTGTGATTTTATATTTTAATTTGTGCATCTGGCTTTCCCTGTTGCACAACAACATAATCAGAGGCAAGGGTTCATGCTCCTTTTTCTTAAACTTGGGTACACATTTTTAATATACCATGAGAGTTATGTTTTTCCCAATGTAACTTCAATTGTTAAACATATATTAAGGAAACATAATTGTTATTTATGGAAATGTTCATTTACTTATTTAATTTTGATCATTGATATTCTGCCATTGTCAGAGAAGACAATCCACAACAGCTACCAGTAGCCACATTAATACAGTATTATTAGAGCAAATTGGGGGGGGGGAGCTCATTGCAGCCAAATATTGTCAAACACATAGGTGCAATGACACACCACTGAGGATTCTAAAACAATAGCAAGATTCCAGACAGCCTGTTATAAACAAGTGTATACTAAAAATAGATTCAAATCTAACTCAGCAGTTAGAGCATGTTTCTAAAGGTTTCCATATCTGTCCTCTTTCATGACATCTCCTACCACATGAGGGAGCCAACATCATATATATGACTCCGGTTTCAGGATGATTCCTAGAAACATCAGAAATTGAGCAGAACAATATGCTGGCTGGGTCGCTCAGTGCTTAATTAGATTGGATAAAACAGAACAGCAAAAAAAAAAAAAAGACAAATGTTTTGGCACCTTAAAGACTAACTCTTGTATTTAACTGTGAGCTTTCGTGGACCAAGTCCATTTCACCAGACAATAAAGTTCTTCTGTATCTGTGCAGAGGACTGGATCTAGGCTGGAACCAGAGCAAAGTAGGGATAGGGGGATTACATTAACCCTTCTCCCCATGTATTCCTTTTTATATCTGCTACAGTATTTATACAGGGGGTTACTCTCTAGTTTAACCAAGAACTCCACAGTTTGCAATGCAAGGGAAGTTGCATCTTTAAAAATACGTCTACACTTATAGCTGACCCAGCATCTCCCCAATAACAATGAGCTGATGATATTTACCAGCTGGGTAGTCTACTTCCTCCTAGTTTTTGGTGGGTGTGGAGGAAGGGCTGAACAAAGCAGACACCCAGCCTAAAGCGAGCAGGTGGCATAGCCAACCAGCCAAGGAGCTCAAGAGCTGACAGGGAAAATCTGTCTTGTCAGAATGTAACTCCCTTCTAGAAAGTTGGGGATATTCTACCCTGGGGTCTGCTGACTGATGGCATCTTGTATCCCACTTCCAGGAAGAACACAGTTGTCATTACTGCTGGTAAGTAGGCAGGATTTTTAAAAAATGCAAACCAACTAGACCCAGGCAGCTGCTTCTTTGCATCTCTAACTGAACCTGTGTCCCCACTCTAGAAACATCAGAAGTGGATCTTTATTGCAGCTACAACCTGCCCACATAGCCTGAATATGCGATCTGTGTCCAGTCCTAGAAATCTATTTTGTTGGGCACATGCTTAAGCCCAAGATGTTGTAGAGGGCACACAGATGGCCCAAAGAGCTCCTATTCCAATGAAGTCATTGTCTCTTCATCCATCCTTTGAGCAAGCAAGCAGCTACAGGGTACAGTCAAAGAAAAATATGTAGCATCCTGGGCTTATTTCCCAGTGCCTTTCTTTGGCTGTGTTGGCATGTAGTATCAAGTCACTGTATGTAAAGATGGTCAAGGAGCAGTTTATTACTCTTGAGATTTTCCATTGGCAAACAGGGATTTGAATTTAGGTCTCCTAAACCCTAATCTTATTCTGTCTACATCATACTGGCTCTTGCTTGGTGCTCACACAAAGGTAGAAATGATGTTAAGGAGGAGAAGGAGGACGACTCATACTTCCTTCCTTCCTTAACACCTCTGCTGACAGGAGAGCTCAAGAACTGTGATCTCAAATCCATTCTCTTTTCATGCTATGTGTCCAAGTCAAGTTGGTGAGAATTTTGCCCTCCGTCTTTGTCTCAAGGTGTTAAATTGATTCTCCAGCTAACAAGCAAGGTTCTGAAGGTGGAATATTTTCAGTGAATTTGTAGAGGAGAAATTGAAGACAGAAATGAAAAGATAAGTTAAAGTAAAGTGAAAGAGAGAGATTACTTTCCTGAGCCATAACGAAAAAGGAAAGCCAGGCTATCTAATGACAGAAAGCGGAGCCAACTGGCACCAAAACAGTGAGAGGTATTTCTGTAGAGACAGCATTCAAGGGTTCCCAGGATGTTTCTGAGGCTGACGTACACCAGAAGGGGAAATAATATAATTAGATTTTATTCAAGGGGAGGGGGGACTCTGTGGAATGCTTTAATTCATGTAAAAATGATAACAAATTACATTTATGTTTCATATAAAACACAAAACCTGCTTAGAAAGACTGACAAGTTCAGAGCTGACATTTCTATTCAAGTTCAAACAGTTACTACATAGTTATTATCAATGTTTTATACTGTACTTAACTATAACACAAACATACCATATATTTTAATCTTTTACAGGAATCTTTCTGTGATTTTATTAGTTTCCTCCTTTTTTTGTACATCAATGTATTATTATCTTGTTTGCTACAGCTATTGTGCTAAAGGAATAACATTGATAATGTTGAAGAAGACATTACAGATCTTACAGAAATAATCTCTTTTGATCTCTGATCAGCCAGAAATGAAACTTCCCTTTCTATTTCCTTGCTTCTAATTGTGAGTTTGGTGGAACAGACTGAGATTTCAGGAAAAATAGAATGTTGAGTATCTTGAGAATATGTGTTTGCACTATAAACCTTCATTCTGGTCCTTTGGGATATAAGTGTTTTTATCACAAACAGGACCTATTCATCAAAATGCCAGATGCCCAAATACACCTGGACAGCAGGTTACAGGTGTGTATGTGTGTGTGTGTCCCCCCTCTCACTGAGATGAGAGGGCTATGTTTTCTCATGGCAGCCATGGAAGAGGTATAAGAGGCGATAACTTTTCTTCAGCACTAAGTAAGCCATCGTCATTGGCTACAACTCATATCTGAGAATGAATTTTTCCTTGAAGCAGGAAAAATGTCATTGGCGTGAATGTGTTTAAGGTGGATTCCAACTTGCCATGAAGTGACCCACACACTACGATCACAGAGCCATCTCCTGAGGCACATATGAAATGAGACATGCAGGATTTAACACCAGGACTGCAATGGACTGCCACAGCCTTGAGGATATTATCAAGGGGCGCCTTCATAGCCAGTCCATTTGGCATGGCGTCTTCCGCTGCCATGACCGTTGGGAATCAAAATGTTTCCTCCTCATTTTGCCATTGGGCCCAATATGATGGTTTCCAGTGGCATTTCCTCCACCGAGGGAACCATCACCGCACCTAAAGGGGCTCATCCACCCATAGCCGTTGACCCCTTTAGGGAGTCAGGTTCAGTGATGCACTGCAGCTGATTCTGTCAGGTTCTGCAGAACCAGTAGTGGAAATTCCCCCAGGCCATGCTCACTTGGTTGGCCATGCCCACTTCCATAGCCCATAATGCTGGATGTTTGGCCACACCTGCAGATTTAGCCCCGCCCACATATTTGACCAGCCCACAGAGTAGGTAGTAAATTTTTTTGCAGTGCATCACTGGTCAGGCTATTTACTGCCGCCCAACACTTGGCATTAAGTCGCTGGCTGTACAGTCTACTAAATAAGCAAGCACACTGGAAACAATTATTCAGACAGACAAGGGCTAGAAACATGTGTTTGGTTTTTAACAGGTAAATTGTATAGGTTTATTTAATCACTCTTAATCAATAAGCAGGATTGCCAGCTTTGATTGCTTTTTTGTAGATAACAAAAAGGAGAAATATAATGAAAATATAAATTTTCCTTCATTGCATGATTGTGTGTTAGACTGTGCCCCCATCTGAATCATCTAAAAAAAAAAAACTGGCTTGAGACTACAACACAGACAGTGAGGATCTGGTGACTCAACCTCTCCATAAGTTGATTCAAGGGGCCTCCTCTAACTGTCACTCATCACACTAAGCAATATGATTTCAGCAATTGTGTTTGTTATGTGCTATCCAGTCACTTCTGAGTTATGACGATCCAAACGAGGGTTATAGAGTATGTGAGATGTTGCAAGGAATGATTTTACCATTGCTTTCCAGAAAGCTTTTTCATAGCCAGGCAGGGATTTGCAATTCACGTCCCCTAGGTCGTAGATAAACAATCTGTCTACTACATTACATTGGCTCTTAGGTGAGGAAAAGCCAGTAAAGTCCAGGAGATTAACACAAAAGAAGGTTCATGATTTGAAGTTCTTCCAATCTTCATGAAAGAATTAATTTATTCAACTACAGGAAGCCAACTTGAGGGAGAAGAGGATAGAAGACTGTCCATGGAGAATACACCTCTACATTAACCAGTTGTTCCCTCCATAATATCTTACCATTGACCCTCTTTTACATTCTGTCTTTTCCTTGCCAGGTCCTCCTGTTGCTCATATTGCCCAGACAACATGGTGAGTTTTTGTGAGTTAAGATGCTTGATGTAACTTTATGTACTCTCTGATTGCTAAAATTCTCATTGATTTTACTCTCCCAAAGCTTGGAATAGGGTTGCCTTTTAACTCTGTGTGTGTGTGTGTGTGTGTGTGTGTGTGCATGTGTGTGTGCGTGCGTGCGCGTGCGTGCGCGTGCGTGCGTGCGCGTGCGTGCGTGCGTGTGCGCGCGCGCGTGCATGTGTGTGAAGAAGTAGATTTTGATTTATGAAAGTTCATACTGAAACAAATCTGATAGCTTTTGGAAGTGCCATAATAATTTTTCTTCCCCTCCCTTTCTCTTTAATTTTTCCAAAATGTTGGCACAGACTAAAATGATTACTAATTTGGATTTTTTAAAAAATTACTACAACTTCTATAACTTGTTTGGAAAATAGTAATCTTGCATGCACTACACTGGGCATCAGTGCTATCATATCCCCTCTCGGTCTCCTTTTCTCAAGGCTAAACTTGCCCACAGATAGTGAATGCTGCATTATAAGAGTCAGAAGGGATAGAACAAGAAAGGTGGATGGAATAAGCCTGCTTCCAGTTGAGAAGAAAGCATTCTGCAAGTCTTGTTTAGAGATATAATCACAGATGATTTGGACTGATCTAGCAGAGCTATTTTTGCTTATTTCTTCTTGTTGTTGTTGTTCTGCTATATCCAAATCTAAATATAGGTGCTCCTCATGGCTATCAGCCATGAAGACTGTCCTGATAATATATATAATGCAGTGGCCTTTTGTCTGCCTTCCACATCGCAGCATGACCCCCATACCACTGATCCAGCTCCGCAAGTCACTTTCTAGTCCTGAGCCCCTTTGACACACAAAGTCCTCCTCAACCCCAGGCTGGTATTGATGAAGCTGCTGCCCTCTAACAAGATGGATTCAAGTGGGATTTAATCAACTTGGGGACCATCACCCTTCCCTCTGGATTTCGGCACCCAAGACCGCTATTCCTGAAGATTGTCAGGTTACTTAACCTAATCTGATACTCAGCGTTGAGTGGCTGGCAGTATGGTCTACTCCCGTAATGGCGAACCTTGGCACGTTTTACTTCCGCTTTCGGAAGCGACGAGGGCGGCACGGATGGGATGAATCGCAGTAAACCCATTTGTGTGGATTCACAGGGTGCTTGGGCTTCTGGGAATTGAAGTCCAAGAACATCTGGAGTGCCAAGGTTTGCCATCACCGGTCTACTCTATTACCATAGCAGAATAACCTGGTCAGACATAGCTTGTTTATTTAAAAGGGCTTAATGTTTAAGAAATGAAGAGAACCATTGGCTTAAAACACAGATGTCGTCTGTTTGTTACAATATGTTTCCTTGATGTCATTCCAATGGGGGTGTTTGGATGTGTGTAAGAAAATACAATTTCTCCTAGCAGTTAGATATCATTCCGGTTCTATATATCCCATATGGATAACCCACAATGTAAATCCACAGAGTGCATACTTCTACCCTCTTTGTATTTCCACTCTTTCTTTGCTTCACAACAGATGGTTACAAACAAACCAGAATGACAATGAGGACTCCTATGACAACACTTGGTAAGTAAACAGAAAACCCTACTGATGATTCCAGTATGTCTTCATCTTCCATTCCAAACATTCACGATAAAGTGCAGTCTGCCAGCCAAATGAGAGAAAACATATGAAGACGAGCACATACACTTTCAAAGCTTTCCAGTTCCTTGAAGAAAAGGGGAAAAGTTTATATCTGGATCATCCAGACAGATAATTTGTTTCTGTGTGACAGTTTATGCCAAATGATGCCAAATAAGTACATATTTGTTGTTTGTTTCATTGAATTTCCTGCACAGATTGTTGCCGAGATCCTAAGCAAATTGAGGAAAATTTTGTTGCAATAGCTTCTCCTTCAGATGGCAATGGAGGCATCACAGGGTTTTTGGGAAGACAGGAAGTAATGCTACATGTTCAAAGCTACATCACCTTCATGGAGCTTTATCCTGAGAACCAGACCAGAGTGGTTGTGAATGCAGACTCCACCTTTTTGCCTCCCTGCAATATCACCATTTGTATGGGTAAGTCAAAGTAAAGACCATGATCTACTTTCTGTACTCGGGGTGGCATGACAATGTATTTTGTTAAAGGTAAAATACTTATGTGTACCTTAGTAGAGGGTTGTTAGGTTTATAGGTTTATTCTGCCTTCTACCTCCAGGAATAGGCATGTGATGTTTCTTGGCAATGAGCATGGGGCAGGGCAAGTTCCACATGATGCAGGAAGATTTTGGGTAACTTGGTAGGAGGAGGTGACGTAAGAGAACAGTACAGTCTACAAATCTCCCAGAAACCCCGATATCTGTGATGGCAAACCTTTTAGAGACCGAGTGCCCAAACTGCAACCCAAAAACCCATTTATTTATTGCAAAGTGCCAACACAGCAATTTAACCTGAATACTGAGGTTTTAGTTTAGAGAAAAAACAAATCACCTTCATCACAGACTCAACAAGCTGCCATCTGCCTTACCCCAGGGGAAGGAAGAAGTGTTCCCATTGGGCTACTGGGTAGAGGGGCAGGGTGAACTGTGTGCTGGGGGGAGGGAGGAAGCACTCCCATTGGACTGCTGAGTAAAGGGGTGGGGCGAATCTGTGCTGCCATGACAGCATGCATGCTCACAGATGGGGCTCTGAGTACCACCTTTTTGGCACACATGTCATAGGTTCGCCACCACTGCCCTATATACCACAAGATGTGTGAACGGCTGGGATCTCCATTACTGGGTCTCTGCCAAGACCCAAGCCTCAGCAAGGCTTTTCTTCTCCCCAATCCCAATCCCAGGGCCTGTTGATTGCCTTTGCTTTGACTGCTTGTTCACCTGCTCTCTCTGAATGAACAGAGTAGAATGAACAAAGTGAACAAGTGGCAGCCTTACATAAGAACATAAGAACAGCCTTGCTGGAACAGGCCACAGCCCATCCAGTCCAGCATTCTGTCTCACACAGTGGCTCACCATTTCCTTCAGGGTATTCCCAAGCAGATGCCTTCACCTGTTTAGGATTCCCTGGAAATGATATTGAGAGATATCCTGCCTATCTCTCCAACCCGGAGGTTGTCCTTAAGTATCCATAATTATAGCCATTGATACTCTTGTCCTCCATGAACTTGTCTAATCCTTTCTTAAAGCTGTCAAGACTGACAGCTGTCACCACTTCTTCTGGCAGGGAGTTCCATAGACCAGTAATCCTCTGGGTGAAAAAGTACTTTCTCTTATTTGTTTGAGAACTAGTACCGAAAAGTTTCATGGAGTGTCCCCTAGTTCTAGTGTTATGCGATAGGGAAAACAGTTTTTCCTTATCTACTTTGTCTTTACCTTGACCTCACTTCTGGCCTGTATCATTGGCGGGTCTAATTTATCCTGCCCAAAACAATCACTGTCTCATCTAATTGAGGATGCTAAGTGAGGGTAAGGAGCATGGACTTCATGGTTAAAATGCTGAGTTTGATGACCGGAAGGTCAGCAGGTCAAGACCCGAGTGCTGCATGACAGAGTGACCACCTGTTATCTGTAAAAGATCTCGCCAATCTAGCAGTTCAAAAGCAAGAAATTGCTAGGAGATAAATAGGTACAGCTTTGACAGGAAAGGTAACAGCATTCTGTGCCTGCCACATGACCACAGAAATACCTGTGTATACAGTCAGTGCTGGCTCTTTTTGTCTGTAAACAGAGATGAACACTGTTGCCTAGAGTAATACATGACTGGCTTTCAAGCAAGGGAGACCTTTACTTTTACCTAAACAAGGTTGATTCTGGCTAGTCCTTGGATGGGTAACAGCCAAAGAATACCAGAGATCTTCAAGTAGAGCTGGGAAAGAGTCACAATTGACATACTGGGCTGATGTTCCTACTCAGAATTTAAAATGCCGAGTCTGATTCAATATAAAGCAGCTGTCTGCACTCCTGTATCTTGTTCCTAGTGAAGAGATGGTTCTTGCATTGGGCAAGGTTAGTGAAGAGTCAGTGCTGCATCATGTCTAACTCATGTTCTCTTCCTACATAGAAACAAGCCCTGTGACAGGCCTCCTTGTAGGGAACCGAACCAGCAGTTCTGTCATTCTTCTCTGGCAAACTCCAGCTGACTGTTGCTACATGGCCTCTGCAACAGACCCAAGAGTTAGCTGGAGGAATGGCACGACCCACATCTCAGGCCTGTTCCCTGGGCAAGACTACGTCATGACTATGTACAGAACATTGCAAGGAAGGTCTAGCCAGGGGACAGCCATCAACGTGACCACCAGTGAGTCTCAAGTATCTCATCATCACTATCTGCTGGTGGTAGGAAAGAGGGCATGACCTGTGAGACACCAAATAGTCATCAAGAGGATCACACCTGGTCAAGGCAGATTATGGACCAAATATGGGGGTGGAGAATGGTGTGGCCACATGCCACCTATGAAACATAAGAGTATTCCACCCCATAAGTAGAGGCTGCTGTCGTTAAATGGTTGCCCTGATTGTCCTACTGGTAATAAAAGTCCTAGGGACTGTGGTGGCTCAAGTGGTTAAGATGCTGAACTTGAAGACTGGGAGGTCAGAGTTTGATACCTGAGTAGTGCATGAGAGAGTGAACTCCCGTCGTCTGTCCCAGCTCCTGCCAACCTAGCAGTTCAAAAGCAAGGAATTGTAAGTAGATAAATAGGCACCACTTTGGTGGGAAGGTAAACAGTGTTCCGTGCACTCCAGTGTCTAGTCATGCCTACCACATGTCCACGGAAACATCTGCAAACATAGACAGCGCTAGCTCTTTGGCTATAAACAGAGAGGAGCACTGAACCCTAGAGTTGGATATGACTGACTTTTGAGCAAGGACAACCTTTACCATTACCTTTAATAAGAGCTCTGGCGGTGCAATGGTTAAACTGCTGTACATTGTGAGTTCGATCCTGACCAGGAATCAAGGTTGACTTGGCCTTCCATCCTTCTGAGGTTGGTAAAATTAAGTATCCAGCATTTGGGGGGCAAAATGCTAATTACTCTGTGATAATCATCATAGATAACGTGTCTGTCCTTCAAGATGGATAGTTTCTTCTATGCAGAGCTTGGACAAGTCTTATCTTTCAGACTACGATACCCAAAATCTCCCAGCCAAATGACCAGTGGCCAAGCTCTGCTGCTACTACACATCCACAAGATATTGTGGAGCTAATCGAGTTTTAGCAGATATTTCAGGTGAAATTTTAAAAAGACAGAAGCTGATGTGGAAAAACACAGAAAAAGTTATGACAGGAAGATGGCATTGTACAGCCAACTTCACCGCCTCATCCCATAAAATCCAGTGCACCAGGCAAGGCAATTGCATAATAAAAGCCTGCTCTGGAAGGACTCTAAATCACATAAAATGATATTTTGCTCAGTTTAATCTACTTTCCTGTTGTTTTACCTATCAAATTCTAGGTGGCAGCACTGATGTAAAAGCAGGTTGCGCATTTAATTAAATTTTCCAGAGGAGTAGCTGTATTAGTCCGTTGAAGCAAAACCAATAAAGAGACTTGTGACAGCTTAAACTCTTGCAAATTTGATTTGACAGAAGCTTTTAGAAGCTGCTGTAGCCCACAAAGTTTTTGCCAAAAGAACTTGTTAGCCTGTATAACGTCACAAGGCTCTTTGTTGGTTTTTCACACTTCTCAGGAGTATGAATTCAAAAGTAACCTAAATTGGTACCATCCGTGGACAAGATGAAAAGCAGTTTTAGAGAAATCTCAAGGTTTACAGAAGTACAAAGAAAGCTTTAGAAATAGGAAAACTCTACTGGGGGGGGGGGGAGGACATAGTCCAACGAGGACTGATCATGCTCATTGGCTATGGCAAGACAAAATTTGGAAAGCAAAGCAGGAGCTAAGCTCTGGAAAGGGGATTCCAGGCAAGATAGAGTCAGGACTACAAGAAGGTGTTATGAGAAGGTCTTATGAGATAATTAAGAGACTAAGCTCATAAAACATTCACAGATCCAGTTGATGATGGTCCAGAAGTGAGTGGCTAGAAGCAAGTTTGTTAAAAAGTCCAGGGTGGTGAGCAGATCAAGTAGGCGAAGAGAGATGGAAAGCGAAAGGTTGACCACAGGGACCGGGGCTAGTGAAATACAGATGGCAACTTCAGCAAAACCTCCTCTAGGCCTGAGCTGTACTTTCTGGCTGTGTGGTGGGTATCTCTGGGACTGCTGTGGCTCAAGTGATTAAGACGACTGGAAGGTCGGAGTTTGATTCCCAGGCACTGCATGACAGAGTAAGCTCCCATCTTTGTCACAGCTAGCCTCCTGCCAACCTAGCAGTTCGAAAGCAAGAAATTGCAAGTAGATAAATAGGGACCACTTCGGTGGGAAGGTAAACAGAGTTCCATGTGCTCCGGTGTCTAGTCATGCCTGCCACATGTCCACGGAAACGTCTGCAGATGCAAACAGCGCTGGCTCTTTGGCTATAAACAGAGATGAGCACTGAACCCTAGAGTCAGATATGACTGCCTTTCAAGCAATGACGATCTTTACCTGTGGATATCTCCATTCTGCAGCTGTCATTTCTTCCCAATTTGCTGTGCCTGGTGGCCTTTATTGTGGCTATATGCGCACCACTTTGAGTTGCCAGCTTTTCCTCAGGTTTAGGGGCTGCTCATCTCCAAAGCCTCCATTAGCATTTGGTTTGACCCAGTGTTAGAAAGATTAGCTGCCATGGTTGCTTTAGTGTATGGGACCAAAGACAACAGAACAGCCGTAGGGTTGGCTTATCACAGGTTTATTGCATGATGATCCGTTGGAGCATGAGGTAATAGCGGTGATACATCTCAATATATACAGTAGCCCTATACATTTGAATCTTGTAGCACGGTAGCTCATTGGCTGCTACCGGCGTGGCCTCGCCCAGGCACGCCTCTTTTCCTGCTGCTGAATGCAGATCTTTCTCCTGCTGCTGAATGCAGATCTTTCTCCTGCTGCTGAATGCGGGGAAGGTTTTCCCGCGGCTGTCCGTGATTGAGCAATGTGAACCATGTGAGACTGAACGCTCGCAGCTGCCCTCTATGGGCTGCCTGCTCGCGTTCCTTTACAGCTGAGATACCTTGTATTTGGAGTGGTTACATTCTTGCCTTTACAGTACAATGAACATGCAAACATACATACATAACATCCCTCCCCCCTAGGATGGGACGAAGTCCCGCAACCATTGTGGCTTGCCGCACATGCGCTTGGGGCGTGCTTGCGCCTGACCTAGTGCTGGAGAGCCAGTGATCTCTGACTCCGCGGGTACTTGTCCTGCAACGGGAAACGGGGATTCGTTAGAGGCTCTGTGGGGCGTCCGTGCCTGCCTTGCGCCCGGGGATGGGAATGGAATGAACAGTTGGGAGGTGAACCCCTGCCTGTTGCTCTCGGACCCGGGGGACCCTCCTATTGTGAACCGCGGAACCGATGAGGTCGCCCTTGTGGTTCTGCTACCTTCTGTTCCCCGCTCGGGGGACCTTGAGACTGTGGTGGGCGGACTCGCTGTTGCCTCCTGTCTTGGGGGTGTCGGTCTCCGGGAAATTGGCGCTATGTTGCATTCTAACTCACAGGGGCTACTGGGACTGGAAGTACCAGGGGCTGAACTGAAACCCCTCTTTTCGCTAGGACGGGTGGGGGACCACTCCGCTAACTCCCCCTGGTACTGTAAATCAACGTCTAAACTTCTAGGGGCATCTGTGTTTTGGGGAAACTTCCGAGGGGTATGTGTGAGGTCGGGGCTCTTCCTTTCTGCCGCGAACTCCCGCAAAAGATCTCTGAGGATCGATTCCCTTTCCTCCCCCCTTGGTGGGGACCCATGTCCCCCTTTTCCTCCCCCTTGGGCTAAACGGGTGGGGGAGTACCCTAACGCTGATTCGTGGCTATTTTCGTCTTCGTCTTGCTCTCCGGGGACCCTGCGCCTGAGTTGGTCCGCGTGTCGCCTCCACAGGAGGCCTGTACTGGTCTCCACGCGGTATGAGACGGGGCCGGTTTGTTCTATTACGGTGCCCGGCACCCAGGCTGGCCCCGCGTTGGCGTAGTTCCTGCAATGCACCGGGGCGCCTACACTGAAACTTTTTTCGGGTTCCACCCCTATGTTCCGCCCTTTGTCCTCTACTCTCGTGGGGTCTAGCTTGGAGATTACCGTGGCCAGCTTCCTGCGCATTAACAGCTCCGCGGGGGAGTACCCTGACGCCAATGGGGTGACCCTGTACCTTAGCAGGAATTGGCACAATTGCAGGTCGAGGTCTCTGGGGCCCATGCACCGCAGCGCGTCTTTTGTGGTGCGCACGAGGCGCTCTACTTGGCCGTTGGTGGCCGGGTGAAAGGGGGCGGAGGTGATGTGCCGAATGGCATTGCGATCCATGAATACCCCGAACTCGGCGGACGTGAAACAGCTAGTGTTATCGCTGACGAGGGTGTCGGGTAAACCGAACGTGGAAAAGACCCTCCGTAACTGTTTAATTGTAGTGGCCGAGGAGGTGCTCGAGACTGGAATGACCTCCAACCACTTGGAGAACGCGTCCACCACAAGGAGGAAAAGTGTTCCCCTGAACGGGCCAGCAAAGTCTACGTGTACCCGGGACCAGGGCCCCCTTGCTGCGTCCCACTCCCTATGTGGCAAGCGAGCCTCTTCTGGCCTGGAGCTTTGGCACGCTTCGCAAGTGCCGACCATGTGTTTGATGTCGGCGTCTAGCTGGGGCCACCAAAAGTAACTACGGGCTAGTGCCTTAGAGCGGACGATCCCCGGGTGGCTGACGTGCAGCAGTTTAAGCACCCTCGGCCGGAGCGACGTGGGGATCACTACCCGCTGTCCCCACAAAAGGCAACCCCTCTCTAGGGACAACTCTAGTTTCTTTTTGAAAAATGTGTCGAATTCCGCTGCTGGGGAAGACACGGGCCACCCTTTCTGTACCCAGGAGCAAACTGTAGCTAGCGTTTTGTCCTTGCCGGTCGCTTTGGCGATGTCGGCCGGTACTACTGGAGGGGAGTCTAGGACCTCTATCATTAAGACCTGGTGGTCCCTCTCTTCCTCGCCCACGTGGCAGCAATCCCGGGGAATGGGGGACCTCGACAGGGCGTCCGCATGGCTGATCTCCTTTCCGGGCCGGTATACCAACGCGTGCTGATACGCGTTGAGAAAAATGGCCCACCTGAGCATCCTCGGGGACAGGATTTGGGGTGTGGGCTTATCTGCGGTGAAAATGCCTAGCAAGGGCTTATGGTCAGTCACTATGGTGAAGGGGCGGCCGTACACAAAATCATGAAATTTCTTGGTCCCCGCAATTATCGCTAGTGCTTCCCTGTCTGTCTGGGCATAGTTTCTCTCCGCTTGGGACAAGGACCTAGAGTAGAACGCTATCGGGGCCTCCCTCCCGTTCTCCAGTACGTGGCATGACACCGCCCCCACCCCCACCGGGGATGCATCACATATTAGGACCACTGGGCGTTTGGGATTGAAGTGGGTCAGTACAGCATCTGATGCCAGGAGTCGCTTCAGGTCATTGAAAGCCTTCTCCTGGACATCGCCCCACTTCTATGCCTCGTCCTTTTTTAACAATTTGTGTAGCGGTTCCGCCACTGCTGCCTTCCGCGGAAGGAAGGAGTGGTAAAAGTTGAGCAGTCCAAGGAACGACTGCAACTCGGGCTTGGAGGTGGGGCGAGGGGCCTTCTTGATGGCGGCCACCTTGGATTGGGATGGCCTTATTCCCTCGGGAGTAACACGGAACCCTAGGAACTCAACCTCAGTTGCGAAGAAAACGCATTTGTCTTTTCGCAACCGCAACCCCGCTTTTTCGAATATTGCCAGGACCATTCCCAACCTTGTTGCTAATTCGGCCCGGCTCCCCCCTGTAATCAATACGTCATCAAAGTAGGGTAACACCCCCTCTAACCCCTTCAGGAGGCGTTCCACGAGTGACTGGAAGATCCCGGGCGCCGAATTCACACCGAATTGGAGGCGCAATACCTGGAACGCCCCTTTGTGGGTGACTATGGTCTGCGCAGCAGCTGCGGCGGGGGTCACCGGGAGTTGCTGGTAGGCTTGGGCCAGGTCGAGCTTAGCGAAACACCTCCCCCCGTGTAACCTGGCCAACAAGTGGCTGACTACCGGCACCGGATACGCATTAGGGCGGATCGCCTTATTGATGGTGCACTTGTAATCAGCGCATATGCGGACCTCCCCGTTGGCCTTGAGTGCTGTTACAATTGGAGTTTCCCACTCCGCAGAATCAACAGGGACAAGAATCCCCTGGCCCACCAATTTGTCCAACTCCGCCTCTATTTTGTCTTTTAGTGCGAAGGGCACTCTGCGCGGTTTAAGTCTGATTGGACGTACTCCAGGGTCCAGGTCGAAAGTCACTGGGGGGCCCTTGAATTTCCCGAGCCCCTTTTTGAAAACCTTGGGGTGCGCGTCGCACACGCTCTGTATTGGATCCGTCCCGGCGGCGTGTGCTCCCACGGCGTGCACCCCCCCAATGAACAACCCCAGGGGCTGGAACCATTGAGTCCCGAGGAGGCTGCATTTACCTCCCTTGAGGACGACTAGGGGAAGCGTTGCGGTGTGCTTTTTAAACTGGACCTGGAACTTCCCAACCCCCAACACTGGGATGCGGTTCCCTTGCACGTCCTTCAGTGTGGCCCTCAACGCTTTGAGCTTGGGCCGCACGCGGGGGGCGATTTTCATGAACTCTCCCTGGGAAATGATGGAGTATGAAGAACCCGAGTCCACCTCCATCCTAACAAGGGCCCCTTGTATTACTACCTCAACGAAGTAACGGGGGTGCTCCGTGGAAACGCTGCAAACCGGAGCGTCGTCCTCGCTGTCGTCGGAGATGCGCCCTACTCCGTCCCGCGTCCTCGTGGTCCGGGTGCCGTCCTTTGGCCTCGTGGTGCGGTCCTGCCTCGCCGAGCGGTCTGGAGAACTCCTTGTGGTGCGGTCCTGCCTCGCCGAGCGGTCTGGGGAACTCCTCTTGGCCTCGCGCCGTTTCTGGCAGACCTTGGCGATGTGCCCGCGCCGGCCGCAGTTGTGGCACTCGGCCTTGCGGAACGGGCATTCGGCGCGGGCGTGGGCGGCGCCGCAGCCGTCGCAGCGCCGGCCCTCTCTCTGGACCCTCCTGACGTCCTCGTCGTCGCCGCTCTCCGCGGACGAGTTCGAAACTCGCCGGGCCGCACGCACCGAGCTCTCTGCCTTGGCGGGTTTCGGGCGCCAGTCCTGAAGCTCTTGCACCCCGGCAGCCGTGGCCTCCGCGGCCTGTGCCGTGTCGAGGACTTGTTGCCACGTGGGAGGCGGCTCCTGTTTCATCAGCGCGCGCTGAGTCTCGGTATCCCTCAGACCGCAGAGCAGGCAGTCCCGGAGGGTGACTTCTGGGGTCTCCCACTTGCATGGGCTGGCGGCCAGCCGCAGGGCCGCGGCGAACTCAGCGACCGATTCCCTGGGCGCCTGGACTCGCCTCCAGAACGCGCTCCGAGCGGGGAACATCGCTATTGCGGGCCGGAGGTGGGTGCGCAGCGCCGCCAGGAGCTCTGTGGCCTTGAAGTCGCTCACCCTCCTCGGCGCGATCAGATCCACCAAGGTCCTCTTGGTCTCGTGTCCGAGCATGCGGACGAAGATGGCCCTCTTCTTGGCCTCATCTGAGACTTCGAGCTCCACCAGCGCTCCATTGAAGTCTATCTCAAACAGCTCCAAGTCTCCCGGCTTCCTGATCTCGTAGCCGGCGCATGTCTTGGTCCCGTGGGCAGCCATCATCCCACCTTCGTCGCCAATTTAGTGTATGGGACCAAAGACAACAGAACAGCCGCAGGGTTGGCTTATCACAGGTTTATTGCATGATGATCCGTTGGAGCATGAGGTAATAGCGGTGATACATCTCAATATATACAGTAGCCCTATACATTTGAATCTTGTAGCACGGTAGCTCATTGGCTGCTACCGGCGTGGCCTCGCCCAGGCACGCCTCTTTTCCTGCTGCTGAATGCAGATCTTTCTCCTGCTGCTGAATGCAGATCTTTCTCCTGCTGCTGAATGCGGGGAAGGTTTTCCCGCGGCTGTCCGTGATTGAGCAATGTGAACCATGTGAGACTGAACGCTCGCAGCTGCCCTCTATGGGCTGCCTGCTCGCGTTCCTTTACAGCTGAGATACCTTGTATTTGGAGTGGTTACATTCTTGCCTTTACAGTACAATGAACATGCAAACATACATACATAACAGTTGCCACCCAGGGTATGCCTAATTATATTCACAATCATCGAGGCTCTTTCTGTGTACTGTGAACTGGTCTGCTGATTGCTGCAAGAGAGATGCACTGGTGAGGACTTAAGTTTGGCCAACAACAAAGCAAAGAAAGTGGCTTCATTTTGGCAGTTCAGGATTTGATTGGGACATGAAAGAAGAAGAATTACCATTTCGAGGGGATAAGTTCTTTTGGAAAGGGCACTGGACAAAGGAGAGGGGTGGTGACCAAGGGACAGGGGAGAAGGCTGCCCCGGGAATCACTTGGTCACCGCCCCACGCTTGCTCCACCTGGTGCGCAGCACTTTAGAATAAATCCGTGATGGTGAACCTTGGCACTCCAGATGTTCTTCGACTTCAATTCCCAGAAGCCCAAGCCCCCTGTGAATCCACATGAATGGGTTTACTGCGATTCATCCAGCCCGCGCTGCCCTCATCGTTCTCAGAAGTGGAAGTAAAATGCACCCGTACGGAGGAAGGGTTAACCCGGAAGAGCCTTAACTGCACGGGCGCGTTTTATTTCTGCTTCCTGGAGCGACGAGTGCAGCGCGGGTTGGATGAATCACAGTAAACCCATTTGTGTGGATTCACAGGGGGCTTGGGCTTCTGAGAATTGAAGTTCAAGAACATCTGGAGTGCCAAGGTTCGCCATCATGGGAATAAACCATTGCTCCAAGCTGAAGGAACACTGGGTGGATAAAATAATAATAAAATTATTATTTGCGCCCCCAAGTGTCAGAGGTGCGGGTGCACTGGGATGCCCAGCCCATGCCTAGTATCTGCTTCAGCCTCAAATGTCTCTGGAGTTTCAGTAAGGATCGCAAGTTCTTCTTCTGACAAACTTCCCACTCATTGAGGCAGATCTGTTTCACTTTCCTCCTCTAAGGAAGACTTTAACAGTTAAAGCATGACAGAATTGAGCCCTGGATGAAAGAAAAGAGAAAACAAAACAGAAAGTGGATGGAATGAAGTGTCCTTAATGGCCAACTAATTAGCTCAAGGGTTGGCTACCTACATACAGCCCATGGCGCCAAATCATCTGGCCCGATGCCCTCACTTCTGCCGCTGCTGCTGCCACTGCTGCCGAAAGCAGCAGAAACAGCCATAAATGTGTCCGAAGCTGTCATAAACACATTGACAACAGTCACAGACGTGTTTTAAGGCAGTGTTTACAGGGGGGCATCTGCCCAGCCCCCTCAACTGTCTGAGGGACTTTAAAAGGTTGCTGACCCCTGAGTTAGCTGGAATCCTGAATGTGAAAATTTTATATTACAATAGTTGGTTGTAGATTTCTGTTATGATTTTGAATCGACCGATCTGTTCTTTGTTAATCTTAGCTGGAATTTTGTTTGTTTGTTTTCTCTCAGTGCCTTCACCAATTCTGAATATCACAATCGAAAATCGCACAGTGGATGAGCTGGTGATTGGATGGATAGCACCTGAGGATCCGGACGTGGCCACCTACATCTACAGGGTCTGCCTGCTCAACTTTACTGTTGTTTCTCAAAGCCTGCAAGCCATTGTGAGCAATTTGGAAGCAGGAGTTATGTACAAGGTTGCCATTTATGCCTTCACCAGGAACAATGTCTCCAGCATTGGCATGGTCATAAATGCCACAACAGGTAGGATGGCTTTAGGGCTGCAATGAAGAGAAGAAAGCAAGAGATTTAGAACAAGATATTTCTACCAAGTCTTTTCACTTGTATAAAAAAGCCCTGTCTGTCGCATTGACTTAAATGTCTGAAAGAGCTTGCAGGAAGGGTTAGTTCCAATTTTGATTGGGTACTGTTCAGGGTGCACTCTGTAGATCAGGGGTTCCCAACCTTTTCAAACCGTGGGCCGGGTCACACTCTCTCAGTCAGCTTCGAGGTCCTGGTGGCCATTTTGCCCTGCCTGCATGATGGGGTGGCCATTTTGTCCAAACAGCTTCAAAGAAGGCAGCCATTTTGTTTCTCAAATGCCCTTGGAGGGGTGGAGGGCCACATGAAATGGCGCCATGGCCTGGATCCAGCCTACAGGCCTTAGGTTGGGAATCCAGCCCACAGGCCTTGATGCTGGGAAAGGTGGAGGGCAAGTGTAGGAATCGGGGCCGCTAGGATGGCCGTTGGGTCCCGGAGGAGACTGATCAAGTAACGATACGAGGCAATATGGAGCGAGATCAGATCAGTGGTTTATTGAGGGAAAAGCATCATCATATATAGATCAGAAGGCAATGCAGGAAAGAATCGTCATCTGACAGAAAATCACATCACCCATTTACTCGGGTTAATGGGGAGTCTCTCTTGGGGAAGTTAATTAACTCGGGCAAACACTGACAGGGGAAAACCATTGTTCGAGGCTTACGCCAGGGTAAATATGGCTTCTATTTGCACCAAGGATTGGGCTGATCTGTGAGTCAGTAATTGCTTAATGGGTAACGGAGGTTAGCGTTCTGCTCTCTCAGCAGAACCGCCGGTCAGGTCAGGTGTGGGTGAATCAACCCTTATTATTAATCCACCCCCCTTAATTTCTGTGCCCGCAGAGCCCATGGGCCAGGAGCTTTCTCGACTGAAGTGGCCTCTACGAGGGCCGTTCCATGCCAACTGGGCATGGGGAATCCGCATCTCCCCTTTCTTTAGAAACCTGACAAGCGACTCTGCGCAAGAAGGCATCAGCTGATGAGCGGGAATGACGCTTCGGGGTTCCCTCCATGAAAGACACCTTGATAACAGTGAGGGAATGCATTGCATGAAACAGCATCCTGCTATGCCTAGCACTATCACCCCCACAATCACTTGGAGCGTCGTCTGGAGCCACCCCCACGGGAGCCATGACCATAACGAACTCCACCAATCCCATATCGAACCCTGCTTAATGTTCTTGACTAGGGTGTGGAGGTCCGTGAGCTGGCTCTGGACCTTGCGTGAGTTGTCAGTGAGATTAAAGCAACACATGCCATGGACAGATTCGCAACCCAAATGATGCAATAACAGAAGATAGTCTATAGCCGCTCGATTGTCAAGAATGGCATGGCGAAGCTCTGCCTGCTCCTGATTGAGCAGCGCTATCGCTGAGGAGGTGTGGTTAATGGCTTTTGCTAATCCGCAAGCCAATTGACCAATTCTCCGAGCATTGCCAATGGCTAAGCCTGGCACGCCTAGTATGCTGACTGCCAACGAGACGTATTCAGCTGGGCTAAGAACCCTAATGTTGCTATCACATGAGCTGTCTAACTGGGTGGCACGAGCGTGTCAAATGGGTGAGGAAACATCTGAAACATTTGTGCTTGGGGTGACCATATCCTTAGTAGGGAGTAACAGTGTCAAACGACTGATACAACATATAGCATCTGATACATTTGCGGGAATGTAGTTCCACGTATACTGATTACATGTAAAGAACCATCCTGAAGGTAGGGTAACATGAGCATACATTGCGCCAAGTGTCTGTGGGTTATTACAAGTCCAGTTGCCGCTGCCGACCTCGAGGCAATGGCGCCTACGGCCGACTGCGGAGCAGCCGGTCATTCGAGCACAAGTAGAGTTTGGACTGACCACCACTCGAGGAGTGTGGAGAGTGGCTGCGTCAGCCGGCAAAGTCATAGTCAGCCGCATCTCCCAGCGGGCATATTCCGAGGAACTTGCTGGGTGGTACGGGCTGAAAATCCGTTTCACTAGCCAGTCGCCATCCCTGGGGTGCACGCCTGGAGTGTGGCACACTGGGATGAGGCAGGTGCTCAAGATTGAGGCAGAACCAATGTCCTGCTTCAGGCAGAAATCGGACTGGTTGACGAGACCCACCAACCTTTCCCATATGTTGTAGTGCATCCGGGCAGAGAGGTCTCTGCCTGGCATCAAATCGTTGGCCTTTAGTGAGGCAGCCTGAACGCCTCCCCCCGCAAGTAGGGAGAGGGCCAGGATGATGGTGACTGCCACGGTGTTGGCAGTAATCAGGGAAAAGACTGTAGCTACGATGTTCTCCGGCGTTGGCTCCCTCTCCTCGTGCCGGATGACGTCCTGGGCCTCATTGCAAAGAGCCTTGACCATCCCCCAGGTGATCTTCGGTGCTGTCATCTGTGGCCGCTTCTTCCGACGGGTCCTCTCGGTCAGAGTGAGGTCCTCCATCTCCGGGATCGGACTCGGATCAGCCTGGGTCCACGCCATGTGGTTCCAAATGAGGCTTGACACACCGAGCTGGAATCCAAACGACACCTGTAGGAGACATAACTGCAGCATACCCTCTTCCCCAGGTTACGAGTGGCGCCGGGCCCCTCCAGGAAGGGTCCGGTGGCACCCGATAGCGGACCAGCGGTCGCGGGAGAGCTTCCGAACGGCGGAAGTGTCTCTCCTGTGGCGTGCAATAGGAAAAAACATTAAGGTGATTGTACGTGAACAATACCTTATTCAGACAATGCTGTGCCTGACCCTGTGACTTGGGGAGGGCTGGTGGCTCCCCCCTTTCTGTTTGTTTGTCAATGTAAGACTTGAGCGTCCGATTGACTCGTTCCACAATCGCTTGCCCCTGCGGATTGTAAGGAACGCCAAAAGTATGCTTAATGTCCCAGGTGGCCATGAAGTTGGCCAACTGCCTAGAGCTGTAGGATGGTGCGTTATCGGTTTTCACGTGCCGCGGTTTGCCCATCACCGCGAAGCAGGAAAGGAGGTGCTGCTCCACGTGGGAAGCAGTCTCCCCTTTCTGCGCCGTTGCCCAAACGAATTGTGAAAAAGTATCAATGCAAACGTGCATGTACTGCCATCTGCCAAACTGCGGAACATGTGTGACGTCCATTTGCCACACCTGGTTAGCCTCTGTCCCTCGTGGGTTGACCCCCCCCGAGGCCCCCCCCGGTGCCCCTGCACAATGCTGGCAAGAGCAAACTATGCCTTGGGCTTGAGAAAGTGGCAGATTGAATTGTCTGGCGAGCGCTTTGGCATTCTGATGAAAGAACACATGACTTTGAATTGGAGTAGTGAAAACACCTAATACTGAACGTTGCTGAATTTCCTTTGTAGCCGCATCCGCTCTGCTATTGCCCACGGAAATCGGACCCGGTAGGTCTTGGTGACTTCGGATGTGGGCAATATAGAGCGCTTCCGTGCGGTTTCGCAAATGAAATTGAGCAGTGAGGAACAAACTCAGCAAATTTTTGTCTATCGCGGGAGTGATGTATGCTCCCGGTAGACTGTGAAGCAAATTCCTAACATACTGACTGTCAGTAATGATGTTTAGGCGCTCTTTGGCGAAGGTGCGCAAAGCGAGGTTCACCGCTGCCAACTCTGCCCGTTGTGCGGACTTCTGTGGAAGAGTTAACAGCGTGCGCCAAGCCTAGCCCTCCTGCCAAGTTAAGACACCATATGTGCGACCCCCATCCGTGAAGACCATTCTGGCCCCCTGAAGTGGAACCAGCGAAAGCAATTCGAACAAGCTGACTGTCTGCGTTTGAAGCGAGACAAGTCTGGGGTCTTTCGGCAAGTGGTATGCCAAGCATCCGGTGAATCCCTCCAAAGCAATTGGAAGCGAGTCACCGAGCTGCATCAATTGCTGAATCTGCTCTTTGGTGAATGGGACCACGATCTTTGCTAAGTCGTGCCCTGAAATGTCCCTAGCTCTCAGCCTTCCGCGGTAAACCACTGCGGAGACCAATTCTTGGGGAGGAACGATGTTCCGGGAAGAGGTGTTCGGTAAATACACCCATTCCACGATACTTGCCCCTTTCTCGGAGTCCACTCATAGGACTCCGGTGAACATGGATCCTGCCCGAACTATGTACAAGTTCAGGATCGGGGCATATGGCCCCTGAGCAATCCTGTCCACCCACCTTTGGCTGAGAATTTGGTTGACTTTCTCGAGGGCCAAGCGTGCCTCTCGAGGAATTTGTATCCGGTCTGCCGGCTGCTTGCCTAATGTGAGCAGCGAGAAGAGCGGTTTTAAAAGATCTGTATCCAATCTAAAATACGGTCTGGCCCAATTAATGTTTCCTAAAACCTGCTGCAATTCTACCAAGGTGACTGAGTCCTTTAAGTTGATCTGAGGCAAGACTGGTGCTGCGAAGGAACGGAGAAGCCGATGACCCAAGTATGAGAAGGGCTCGGTTCTCTGCACTTTCTCTGGGGCAATGAGTAACCCTTTCTCCCCCAGGCTGGCCTGGAGGTCTGCAAACATTTCGCTGCCGAGTTGCGGCACCGCGACCAAGATGTCGTCCATGAAATGGCATACTAAAGCTGTGGGGTAAAGGCTTCGAAACTTTGCCAGTGCGTTGTGAACATAAATTTGGCACAGGGTGGGCGAATTGAGCATGCCCTGTGGCAAAAATTTCCACGCGTAACGCTGCGTGGGCTTGCTGTGGTTCACAACCAGCACCGTAAAGGCGAACCTTTCCCTGTCCCTGGGGTCTAAGGGAATGGTGTAAAAGCAATCCTTGAGATCTACAACTAGGGTCTCCCACCCCTCGGGAATCATATTTGGATTTGGGATGCCGCATTGAAGCGGACCCATTGGCTGTATGCATTTATTGATCTCTCTGAGATCGTGGAGGAGTCGCCACTTCCCCGACTTCTTTTTAATGACGAAAATTGGCGAATTCCAAGGACTAGTGGACTGCTCTATATGTCCTGCGTCTAGCTGTTCTCTAACCAGTTGCCTTAGGGCGACTAATTTCTCTCCCACTACCGGCCATTGTTCCACCCAGACCGGCGTATCGGTGAGCCATTTAAGTGGCAACGCCATTACCCGAAGGTAAGCGTAGCACCGTACTGCTGTAAAATGTCTCGCCCCCAAAGGTTGATGTGCACATCCAGAATGTGCGGCCGGATGACCGCCGTGCCGTCAGCCTTTGGGATTGTGACTTCCACCCACTCCCGGCTCCTAAACGCTTCTTGGATGCCGCCTACCCCCCACACATCGGAGACCGGCTCAATGGCCCACTCCCGTGGCCACTGGCTTCGGCTGACCACACTCACATCAGCTCCGGGATCTAACAACCCTGAGAATGATCTTTTATTCAAAAATACCTCAATAACTGGGTGCTGTTTCCACTCAATGTTGGTCTCCACTGTCGCTAAGACTTGGTATCCTTGCACTGCCTCCCTTGCGCTCGAGCGGTCTACTGACCCGGACTCTGAGCTGTCCCTGAGCCTTCCCTGGCTATCTGCTGGCGAGTTACAAGGAACCATAATCAGTTGCGCTAATGTGTCTCCTTTGTGAATTGTCTGGGGTAGGTGTGTCCAAAGCTGAACTTGGAGAACGCCTGAAAAATTGGAGTCGATGACTCCCGGAATTACAAGAATTCCGCGTGCTCCTGCTACACTGCGAGGCAAAACTAAACCTATAAAGCCCTTGGGCAGGGGTCCCATGTACTGGGAGTCCACCAGATAGACTGTGCCTGGCAAGTCGCATGTGACGTCCACCTGGCAAGTCAATTCTAGCCCTGTACTACTCTTGGGGCTGGCCTGTGCCTTCGCAATGCTCGGAATGTGAATGGAATCTAGTCTAGCTCTGGCGCGCCCAGAGCAAGGGATGTCTCTGTTTGGACCGGGGCCAGAGACGTGCCCGCGTTCCGGTTTCCCAAACTCGGACAGTATCTGGACCAATGGTAGCCTTTCTTACACTTCGGACACGGGGTGTTTGGAGCCTTGGAACGGCCGGAATTTTGTCCGCCTCCCTTGGATCGGCACTCCCTAGCGTAGTGACCGACCTTGCCACAATTGTGACATGCCCCTTGATTTTTATTCTTAGGTCTTCTACCCCCTTGCACCGCTGCTGCCAACAGACCCATTTTATAGGATTCTGTGCCAACGTCGGCGCAAGCTCTAATCATGTCCGTGAGAGTCAAGTCGGGACGATTGCCCAGTGACTGCAAGATTTTACGGCAGTCTAGATTGGCATTGTCTTTGGCCAATTTCATCATGAGCTCTTGTTGGGCTTCCTCGTTATCGATCTGTCTACTGATCGCTTCCTCTAAGCGATTGATGAAGTCCATGTAGGGCTCCCGGGCTCCCTGTTTGACTGCGGTGTAATTTTTGGCCGCCTTGCCAGTTGCTGGAACCTTGAGAAAAGCCTTGAAGGCAGCCTCGGCTGACATTTGAAGAGTGGCTAGTGGCAAGTTGGTCTGCGCATCGATGGATTCGAAGGCCCCTGAACCATATAACTGGTCAGGAAGTACTGCGCCTCCCATCCTGGCAGCCCTTGTCTGAGCCTCGAGGCGATACTCGCTGTCCCATAGCAAATACTGGCTGGGGTTGAGCATCATCCGCATGACGGCTTTCCAGTCGTGCGGGATGAACATGGTATTCTCGCACACTTGCTGAAGCGTGCTCCTAGTGAAGCGACTCTGGAGTCCTGTCTCTGTAATGGCCTTCCGTATAGCCATGAGAAGCTTATACGGGACTGGTGAATGAACTACCTGCTGGGCCCCTGTGAGGGCATCCATTTCCAAGCGAATTGGACAAATCTGACTAAGCTCAGCTAGTTCTTCTGCTGGCAATTCCCCCTTCTTGATTTCTTCCTCAATTGTGCGCTGAAGGGCACTCTTGGTCTGGGAGCCTGTAGCTGTCAGAGAAGCGCCTGCGCTCCTCATTCCATGCATTCCGTCGGTGACGTCTGCAGCTGTCACCGAGGGAAAGCTCCCTACACTACTCTGCTTAAACTGCAATGACGGATAGAGCGCCGTGGGCGCCGATGGCTCGACTGGCGCTGGGGGTTCTTTGGCCTCTACCCGGACTGGATCTATCTCTGCTAAGAGCTTCCTACATTTACTCCATGTGCGAATTACGCCCTCTGGAGCTTTCGGGGGTTGCTGAATGCAGTCTCCTAGCTGATCCCAAAGCTGAAGGGTTAACGTACCTACTTCTGGGTAAAGCAGGCAGTGTTCCCTTAGGTACACCAAAAGTCTCGCTAGCTCTCCGCTGTGAAAACGTAACTGAAATACCCTGGCCAGGATTTTGAACTCTTCCTCATGAGTTCTTTGGCTAGCGGACGGACGTTGCCGCTGAGGACAAGTCCCCATATTACCTGCGGGGGTCTCCGAAGATTCCTCCTCGGGACGAGTCGACGCGTCTGTGGGCCAGGCAATAGGTTTTGGCGACGATTCTCTGGGTAGAGCTCGGAGCGTGGCCCCCTGCCACGGGCCCTCGGTGGCCTCTGCGCTGTCAGGGGTTCACAGCTGACCCTGAGCGGAACGCGTTTTTCCGTAACTGCAAGCCGCCGCGAAAGTCGGGAGCAAGCTGTAGGATGCATCTTCTGTAATGCCTCGCCGCTTGGGCTGTCTTCCCGACCGGCTGGCTTACCGACCGGGCTGCCGCACTGTCCTCCGGGACGATCAGACGCGGTTCAAGCGCAGAACCGGACCGTGTGATCGCTTACTCTCGAGTAGATCACGTCGGGGTCACCAGGTGTAGGAATCGGGGCCGCTAGGACGGCCGTTGGGTCCCGGAGGAGACTGATCAAGTAACGATACGAGGCAATATGGAGCGAGATCAGATCAGTGGTTTATTGAGGGAAAAGCATCATCATATATAGATCAGAAGGCAATGCAGGAAAGAATCATCATCTGACAGAAAATCACATCACCCATTTACTCGGGTTAATGGGGAATCTCTCTTGGGGAAGTTAATTAACTCGGGCAAACACTGACAGGGGAAAACCATTGTTCGAGGCTTACGCCAGGGTAAATATGGCTTCTATTTGCACCAAGGATTGGGCTGATCTGTGAGTCAGTAATTGCTTAATGGGTAACGGAGGTTAGCGTTCTGCTCTCTCAGCAGAACCGCCGGTCAGGTCAGGTGTGGGTGAATCAACCCTTATTATTAATCCACCCCCCCTTAATTTCTGTGCCCGCAGAGCCCACGGGCCAGGAGCTTTCTCGACTGAAGTGGCCTCTGCAAGGGCCGTTCCATGCCAACTGGGCATGGGGAATCCGCAGGCAAGAGAAGAAGGGGGCGTCCAAAGATGTGATGGATAGACGGTATTGTGGTCACAATGGGAACAGAGCTGGGCGGGCTGCAGAGGATGGTGTACAGAGGTGCCTGGAGGAAAATGGTCCATGGGGTCACAAAGGGTCGGAATCGACTGTGTGACTGAACAACAACAAGATCTTCCTCATCCATTGACCTCTCTAAAATACCCTATAAATATCACAGATATAGGAATTTTCTAGGCAAGGTATATTTTCCGCTCAGAATTCTTCGGAAGGATGAAAACATGACTTTTGTCAAAAGCATGGAGATGGGGAGGGGATTGGTGCACTCTTAAAGAAAGAGATCAAATGATATCTTTGCTAGAGCACACCATCCCATCCCAGGGACTTACAACTCACAACTTTTGTCCCCATGTCAAGGAGCTTCTACTTTTTTGGTGTGGGTAGGCATGCTCTGGTTTCTTTCCAGTACATGTGACTGCTGGAACTGATCCAAAGCATGCCTCCCAGTTTAAATGTGCCAATCTCATGATGTGGCTTAATAAATAGGCTGTTTCAGGATACTGGCAAATTAATCACTTCCCCTGCTGGCAAAGGGCAAGGGAAGTGATTTTTTTACTGTATATAGACTGTTGTAGAACTCTTCAGTAGGCCTGGGGCATAAGTCCTGATCAAGAGTTCTGAAGGATTTGTGAGCTTAGCCCTTTTTATTATTGCATTGGTGGTACAATAAAGTTTTGGCCCACCTCTGCTTTTGGATTGTGCCCATTAAGAAAACACTAAGTTTCATTTTTTTTAAATTGACCTTTTTAAAAAAACAA
Organism: Bradypodion pumilum; assembly: GCA_035047305.1. Classification (NCBI taxonomy): domain Eukaryota; kingdom Metazoa; phylum Chordata; class Lepidosauria; order Squamata; family Chamaeleonidae; genus Bradypodion; species Bradypodion pumilum. The sequence continues at coordinate 32,366,008 of JAWDJD010000008.1, read as the reverse complement.
CCCTCTAATGTGCACACTTTCTGGTTTCTCCAGTGCCAGCAGAAGGCTCTCTGTGTTTATTAAATCTCTTTCTCCAGTTCCAAACAGCCCCAGGAATGTCCATGTGGCCAGTTACAGTAGTGACACCATCTCCATTTCCTGGGAACCTCCAGATGACCACCATGCAGCCCTCTATTTGTACAGGGTAAGCTGGTTTCTTGAAAGCAAAGAGCCCCAGGGAAGCAGGACTACTCATGGCTCCAGTTGCATTATTGATGGACTCCAACCAGGCTGCTTATACTTGGTGAAGTTGTCCTCAGATATCCATGGTGTTAAGAGTACAGAAACCACAGAGTGGATTCTGACAGGTGAGTGCAACTGTCACAAAGAACAACATTACTTCTTGAACTATGTGGTGTTCAGTTCTCCGTTCACTCCTGAAACTCACTCAGGAACCTTCCACCAGATAAATTGTGTCTACCTCTGAGGGCTGTTGTGAGAGGACAACCGGAGCATGCTATTCTAAGCATGCTGCAGGCAAAGAAACAGTGTAGTGTAATGGTTAGAGCAGGGGTTCCCAACCTTTTCAAGCGGGGGGCCAGGTCACGCTCTTTCAGTTAGCTTTGAGAGCCAAGCAGTCATTTTGCCCTGCCTGCATGATGGGGGTGGACATTTTGTCCCAACAGCTTCAAAGGGATGGCCATTTTGTTTCTGGAATGCCCTTGGAAGGGTGGGTAGCACACATGAAATGATACTGTGGGCTGGATCCGGCCCATGGGCCTTAAGTTGGAACACCTGGGTTAGAGTGATACTCAGAGATCTTGAAAATCCACATGCTAGCTGCCATTGAGTTTTAAAATGTGCTGAGTGATTTTGGACTACTCACTGTAAATCAGACAGACTACCTCACATAGGGCGGTTGTGAAGGGGAAATGTAGAAATAGTGAAAATGAAGGATAAGATAGAATGCAACTACTGCTACTGTTATAAGTAACAGTGGTATTATTTTATTATTCATTTTTAATGTGTTGCACATACTGTCAGTGGTGGACTGTCCCATCGGGCAACCGGGAGTCAGCCTGGTGCACCCCCAGGCCCCCAGCACCATGGTGCCTCCCTTAGGTGCCAATCCAAAGAGCAGAGCAAAGTTGTGATGCTCGGAACAATCGAGCAAACAAGCAGGGCTGTGTTCCTCTGCTTGCCTTTGTTCACCAATGATAAGATTACCAAAAGCAGCTTCACTAACAGGGGAGCTGCTGTGGCTTAGAGGTTGCAATTTTGCCTTGTAAGCAGGAGGTTGTTGGTTCGAATCCCCATAGGGGAGTTGAAATTAGAAGGTGAGTGGGAACGTATATATTTTGTAGGGTTCGATGCCCTCATCACTCCCTGTCCAGCACCCTTTCAGCATAGCCAGCACATCCCTGCATACTGTATTGTCCCTCCTTTCCTTCAGGATGACCGTAAATAAAACCCAAAATCAAACATCAATCATTTCACAGAGTTAAATGCCGTAAAACATGTTGACCTAAAAGAATGAAATAATAAATATGTTTCGAAGCACAAGTAACAGAAAGACCAAAGAGAAGTATCAGTATGTTTCTTGAGAGGTAATTCTATAGAGTAGAAAAGCCAACACAGAAAAGGCCCTGCATGCTGTCCCCACCAAATATACTACTTTTAGGGAACACCAGTGAGTTGTGCCTCTGAAAATCATCTTAAAGCAGGGATAAACCAATTTTGGTGGATGGGCTTGTTAGCAGATGCTCATCCCTATTTTAAACCATTGCCAGATTCAACAAATCTGGATGGACCATCAAATATTTTGCATGCAGAGACTGGAAAAAATACTTTGGGGTGGGATTAAAACTCAAGTTTTACACGGATTTGTAGTCTAGAAAAGAAACTCCCAAGTGCCCAAAACATGTGACCTCTTTCTTTCAGCCCCATTGCCCGCAACAAATTTCAAGATCCAAAACATCAACCAGACGGAGGCTGAGTTCACCTGGGAGCCCCCAAACTCCACTTTCAGTGGCTATAAACTCCAGTGGAAGAATTCGACTGAATCCAATGAAAATGAAATGTCTCTCGGAAATAGTTCGACGGAAGCTGTTCTGGGCTGGCTTACTCCAAGTACCAACTACACCTTTACATTGCTAAGCCTGATGGAGAGGAGAAATTTGGTGACCCACAGCAGTGGCGTTCAACTTAAGGGGGCCACAAGTACTTATCCTCAGGTCACAGAAGGGAAAACCAAGCAGTGGAGGGAATGGGGGTCTAATCTTGATAAAAGGGGACAAAAACCTTATGAGGACCAATGTTTGGGCATGCAAAGAAGCATTCTTTTTTAGGGTGGGAGGCCAGATGAGGGCAAAAGTTGACTTTGCATCACAGTCTGGAGGAGTTACTTTCTTGGAGTACACTGCCCAGCATTCCCCTGCAGCCAGACCAAAAGAAGGAACCTTTCAAAACTCAGCTTTGTTTAGGCTGCATATTCGTCATGTCACATGCCCCCACATTTGAGCCTAGAGGTGCATAAATTCAACAGCTACTGTTTCCCTCAACATGGAGATATAGTGCTGGCCCAAACAGTGGACTTGGAAAAAAAGTCTAGAGAATATAACAGAGTGTAGTAAATACAGTAAATTAGAAAGGGGAAAAGCTATTAGGTTGAAGGACTGGTTGAATAAAGCATCAAATAGAAACCAAAGAAAGGGTAAACTAGGAGGACTAGAAATTATAAAATGGTATACTGTGATGCAATTGATAGATGGATTAAAACTTGGGTTAAAAAAATAAGGACAATGTGGGACTGCGGTAGCTTAGTGGTTAAGATGTCTTGAAAAATTGACCTTTCTAGGGCCTGGCTGCAGGAGAATGCTGAACATGGCACTCCAAAATGCATCTGAGGGAAATGGACGATAGTCGGTGGGCTGTTAGGAAAGTTAGGCTAAATAGAATTTGCTAATCTGGGAGGGGGCACACAGTTGTGTTGTTAGTGAATTTCACAACATTTGAAACAAGTGACAATTAATCCTCTTCTTCGGATGATCAAAAAAGTGGCATAATTATGTAAGTGAAAGCAAACAATTGGACTCTTAGGCTTTGAGAAGGAAAAAGACAGTAAAGCAGTTTTACAGAGGTAGAATCATTTTCAGGTTGCTAGAGGAGCGGGATAAATTACGTTCCTCTGTCGAAACACCGGGAGTGATCTGTTTGTCAATAAGGTGAAGTAGATGACTATAATACAAATACAGTGGAACCACGGTTAACAACAAATGGCTCGGTTAACATAAAAATTGCAAAAGGAAATCCATAAAAAATAGTGGCTCAGCTTACAGATTTTTTTCAATGCTATAAGAAACATCCCAGAGAACGCATAGCACTGCATTGGCAAATGTGTGTGTGTGATAATTAGCACATTCTTGTTTTTCAAAGGGTATATTAAGACAATATATTGTGTGGAAGATTATTATACAGAGGTACCTCATACAACAATTTTAATAGGTTCCATGGGACTTGTTGTACAAAACAATTGCATTGTATAGCAATTTTCCCTATGGGTTGCATCACACAACAATTTTTTTCGCTAAGTGGTTTTTCCCATTGCAAAATTATTGTACATTTTTTTCCATAGGGAAAATTGTTACGCGGGACGCCATTCCCCCCTTCAAAAAAACCAAATTGTTATACGATTTCTTTGCTATACGGCGCAATTGTTGTATGAGGTTCCCCTGTATGTGTATTTGAGCAATTGGTTTTGTTATTATAGTGAAACATGCATGTATGCTTTTTATTTATCTTTGGAAACTGTCAAGCTTAGGTTCTGTTTTGTTTATTTGATTTCTAAATGGTGTAAATCTGCTTCACTTCTGTTCTATAAAAACTGTAGACTTATTCAGCTCCCCCAGTGGCTTACTGGTTAAGGCACTGAACTGGTGACTGGTAGGTCAGGTTTTGATACCCAGAGCTGCACTAGTGGACATGAATGGAGCCTCATTCAAGCGTCCCCTAAAAATCCTTTCAACCCAGACTAATCTCTAACCCGAAATTATTATTATAAATAAAGCAATTGTTCCCAAGAGGAAACACAGTGCAAACTAGTAGCCCTCGGTTGAGAGGTTCTAGAAATGATAAACCTCAAGGGGTTGCTGGGAATTGAGGTTGGACTAAATATCCCAGAATTCTCTCTGCTCATGTCATGCTATCTGCGGAGACATTTGGGAGCTGTATTCCTTCAAAATAGTTTTCCAAGCTCCGGAGATATTTGTAAACTCCCACAATTTTCTTTGTCTCCAATCTGTACAGAACCAGAACGGATTAACGACATGCAGTGCTGGGGCTTGCCAGGGGGTCATGACCTGAAGTTGTCCTGGACATGCCCTACTCATGAAGTCAGTAAATTCCAGGTCGTCGTGTCAGATCAAGTTCGGAAAATGTGGCTGAAACAATGCAAAGAGTCAATAGTGATTGACCAACTGCGACCTGCCAGGACCTATTGGATTCAAGTGGTAACTTTCTGGCATGACCAGAGTGCCATCTCTCAGCCTGTGGAGTGTTTTACTGACAATACAGGTGAGATGTCTGGAGTTAAGCTAAAACACTAAGCACTGTATTCAGAAACAATATAATGTATTGGTTGTGATAGCTTCAAATTTCATCCCGCTATCAAGAGTATTTGTTTGGTTGATGTTCCACCCCAATTGGTGCAAGCACCACTCTATCATCGCCGGCAGCTGCAACTTGTATGCAAAAATGTTTTTTTTTCCCCTGAAGCAGGAAAAATGCCATTGGCTGCATTTAAGGTCGATCTCAGCTTGCCACAAAGTGACTGTTGTGTTCTAATAGTGGAACCTTCCACATGTGATATCAATGTATCTAAACCAATGTAACCTTGCCTATGAGTAACAATGTAACCTTCAGCTGTATCACATAAACCCTGTAATAGGACGCGAGCTAATGACCACCAGCTGGCAGCAGCGAGCGTCCAAGCTCTCTTGGTTCAAACCCATCAAAGACCGCAGTGCGGGAAGTTTCCCGCCGCTACCTACACCTGGACAAGAAGGGCGTGACCAGCCATGACGTCACGCGGACCAGTAGCCAACGGGCTACCGTGGAGCCACATTCAAAATACGTTACTACCATATATATAGAGCTGTTCGTCCGCCATTACCTCATGTTCCCTCTGTCCACCATGCAATAAACCTGAGTTAACCCAGCCTTTGGCTGTGCCTTGTGTCTTGACTCTCATATACTAAATTGGCGACGAAGGTGGGATAATGGATCCCCATGGAGCCAGGACACAGAGCGGGTTCAACATCACCAAACCGCAAGACTGGGAGCTTTTTGAGATGGACTTCCAGGCGGCACTGGTGGAACTCAAAGTCAAAGAAGACGACGAGGAACGGAAGAGGGCCATCCTCACCCGCATGCTTGGGATGGAAACCAAGCGGACGCTGGTGGGCATTCTTGCACCGAAGAAGATGAGCGATTTCAAAGCCGGTGACATCATGGGATTGCTGCGTGAGCGTTTCCGACCCTCGAGGGCAATGTTTCCCGCTCGGAGCGCGTTTTGGAGGCGAGTTCAAGCGCCGGACGAGTCGGTAGAAGCCTTCGTAACGGCTATGAGGGTAGCCGCCGCCCCCTGCAGATGGGACCACTTCCTAGAGATGGCCCTCAGGGACGGAGTGCTGTGTGGCCTGAAGGACAAGGAAGTACAGCGCAGCCTGATGAACAAGGAGCCACCACCCACACTGGAAGAGGTTGTAGAGGCCGCGGAAGCCGCGGAATCCACGAATGCTGGAGTAGATGAGATGCACAAGTGGCGTGAGTGGCGTCCGAGGGCCGGCAAAGCGGAAAACTCGTTGCACGGGAAGTCCGGTCAGTCGGTGCATGCAACCCGACCGACCTCGAAATCGTCTTCAGAAAGCAGCGATGGCGAGGAGGTCCAGAAGGTCCGGAGAGGCGGGCGCCGCTGCGATGGTTGCGGAGCGGCCCATGAGCGCGTGAAGTGCCCATTCAGAAAAGCCGAGTGTTTCAACTGTGGACGTCGGGGGCACATCACCAAGGCGTGCAGGAAATGGAAAGAGGGCCGGAGACAGTCGCAAGACCGTTCAGCCAGACCGGACCGTCCAGCGAGGTCCAAAGATGGCGCCCGGGCCACGAGGAAGCAGGACGGCGTGGGCCGCATCTCGGACGACAGCGAGGGCGACGCTCCTGTGTTCAGCGTGTCTGCGGGACAGCCCCATTACTTTGTTGAGGTACTAGTACAAGGGACCCCCATTAGGATGGAAGTTGACTCGGGGTCCTCCTATTCGATAATTCCCCAGAGAGAGTTCTTGAAAATCGACCCCCACGTGCGGCCCAAACTTAAGGCGTTGAGGGCCACACTACGGGACGTACAGGGGAACAGCATTCCAGTGTTGGGGGTCGGGACATTCCGGGTTCGGTTTAAGAGACATTCTGCGGAACTTCCCCTAGTGGTGCTAAAAGGAGGGAGTTGTAGCCTCCTCGGAACCCAGTGGTTTCAGCCCTTAGGTCTGTTCATAGGGGGGGTGCATGCCGTAGGCGAGGACCCAATACAAGCGGTGTGTGACGCACACCCCGCTGTCTTTAAAAGTGGACTGGGAAAGTTCAAGGGACCCCCTGTAGCCTTCGACTTAGACCCGGAGGTCCGCCCGATAAGACTTAAACCGCGCAGGGTACCGTTCGCGCTAAAGGACAAAATAGAGGCGGAACTGGACAAACTGGTGGGTCAAGGGATTCTTGTTCCTGTGGATTCCGCGGAGTGGGAGACTCCAATTGTAACAGCACTGAAGGCTAACGGGGAGGTGCGCATTTGCGCTGATTATAAGTGTACCATTAATAAGGCAATCCGCCCTAATGCATACCCGGTGCCAGTGGTCAGTCACCTTCTGGCCAGGCTAAATGGGGGAAAGTGTTTCGCTAAACTCGATTTAGCACAGGCCTACCAGCAACTCCCGGTAACCCCCGCCACAGCGGCGGCACAAACAATAGTCACACATAAGGGGGCGTTCCAGGTGTCGAGGTTACAGTTCGGCGTGAACTCGGCACCTGGCATTTTTCAGTCGCTAGTGGAACGCCTCCTGAAGGGGCTGGAGGGGGTGTTGCCATATTTTGATGACGTGTTGATAACGGGGGGGAGTAAGGCCGAGCTGGCTCGCAGATTGGATAAGGTCCTGACCGTGTTCGAAAAAGCGGGGCTGCGACTGAGAAAAGACAAATGTGTATTTTTCGAAACAGAGGTTGAGTTCTTAGGGTTCCGTGTCACACCTGAGGGAATTAGGCCGTCCAAATCTAAGGTAGCCGCCATTAAGAAAGCCCCTCGCCCCACTTCCAAAACCGAGCTACAGTCGTTTCTGGGGCTTCTCAATTTCTACCATACCTTCCTTCCACGGAAGGCGTCTGTTGCCGAGCCGCTCCATCGGTTACTTAAAAAAGAGGAGAAATGGCTGTGGGGTGACGAGCAAGAAAGAGCGTTCACAGAGTTAAAGCAACTCCTCACATCCGAGGCAATCCTGACTCATTTCGACCCCAAACGGCCCATAGTTTTAGTCTGCGATGCATCCCCGGTGGGGGTGGGGGCGGTGCTTTGCCACGTGTTAAACGACGGAAGGGAGGCCCCGATAGCGTTTTATTCAAGGTCCCTGTCCCAAGCAGAGCGGAATTACGCACAGACCGATAGGGAGGCACTAGCGATAGTAGCGGGAACCAAGAAATTTCACGATTTTCTGTATGGTCGGCCGTTCAAGGTCGTTACTGATCACAAGCCCCTGTTAGGAATATTCACTGCAAATAAGCCAACGCCACAGATCCTGTCCCCGAGGATGCTGCGGTGGGCTATTTTTCTTAACGCATATCAACATGAGTTAGAATACCGGCCAGGGAAGGAAATCAGCCATGCAGACGCGCTCTCACGGTCGCCGTTACCCTTGTCGGACGACCAGAAGGCAGGGGTAAGAAGAGACCGCCAGGTATTATTAATAGAGGTTTTGGAGTCACCCCCGATAGTACCGGCCGACGTTGCCAGGGCGACCGGAAAGGATAGAACGCTAGAGAAAGTATGCTCGTGGGTGCAGAAGGGGTGGCCGGCGTCATCCCCCGGCGCGGAATTCGACCCATTTTTCCGAAAGCGAGTAGAGTTGTCTTTAGAGAGGGGGTGCCTTTTGTGGGGCCAACGGGTGGTGGTTCCTACGTCCCTGCGGCCGAAGGTGCTAAAGCTGTTGCACGTCAGCCACCCGGGAATCGTCCGTTCCAAGGCGTTGGCCCGGAGTTACTTCTGGTGGCCCCAGCTGGACGCCGACATAGAGCATATGGTTGGCACTTGTGAGGCATGTCAGTGCTCCCGACCGGAGGTGGCCCGCCTTCCGCATAGGGAATGGGACGCAGCAAGGGGACCGTGGTCCAGGGTACACGTAGATTTTGCTGGCCCGTTCCGAGGAACCATGTTTCTCCTGGTGGTGGATGCATACTCAAAGTGGCTGGAGGTCATTCCGGTAAAGAGCACATCCTCCGCCACTACCATTCGCCAGCTAAGGAGGGTCTTTTCCACGTTCGGTTTACCCGACACTTTGGTCAGCGATAACGCCAGTTGCTTCACGTCCGCTGAGTTCACAGCATTCATGGAGGCAAATGCAATTCGGCATGTCACATCCGCGCCGTTTCACCCGGCCACGAATGGCCAAGTGGAACGGTTGGTGCGCACCACAAAGGATGCGCTGCGGCGCATGGGCTCGGGAGATCTAAATCACCAAGTTTGTCAATTCCTATTAGCGTACAGAGTGACCCCCTTAGCGTCTGGATACTCGCCGGCTGAGCTGCTGATGCGGAGGAAGCTGACGACGCTTTTGTCCAGGTTGGACCCATCGAGGGTCGAGGACAAAGGGAAGAACATAGGTTTAGCGGTCTCGAAAGGTTTCGGCGTAGGCGATCCTGTACACTGCAGGAACTATGCCAACGCAGGCCCAGCCTGGGTGCCAGGGACGATAATAGAACAGACGGGGCCAGTGTCATATCGGGTGGAAACTAGCACCGGCCTCCTCTGGAGGAGGCACGCTGACCAACTGAGGCACCGAGTGAGTGAGGGGCCGATCAGGGGGGCTCAGCGACAGGATTCAGCGATAGGGTTCTCCCCCACCCGTTTAGCCCAAGGGGGAGACAGAGAGGGACACCAGTCCGAAGCCAGGAGGGAAAGCAGTGAGCCCGACTCATATCCTTTTGATATCCCAGTTCTATCCGAGCCCGGGGGGAGGGAAAAGGAGTGTGCGGCCGCCGCTGCCGCTTCCCCCGAAGCCGATTTTGATTTTGATTTTGCTAGCCGGGGGGTTTTTTTGGAGTGTTCCCCCACCCATCCAAGCGAGAAGAGGGGTTTTTCGTTAGCCCCCAGTGCCCCCGGTTCTTCCCAAACAAAGCACACACCTTCCAACAAAGCCGCAGAGCCGCGGCAAACCACTAACAAGTCATCCTCTCCCGTTACAGGGCAGGCAGCCAGGGAGCAAGGAGGAGGGAGCGAAGCCAGGGCAGGGCAGCCCGCGCCGAGACCCCAGCGTGTTCGAAATAAGCCACCTTGGCTGAGAGACTTCGTCTCATCCTAGGGGGGAGGAGTGTTGTGTTCTAATAGTGGAACCTTCCACATGTGATATCAATGTATCTAAACCAATGTAACCTTGCCTATGAGTAACAATGTAACCTTCAGCTGTATCACATAAACCCTGTAATAGGACGCGAGCTAATGACCACCAGCTGGCAGCAGCGAGCGTCCAAGCTCTCTTGGTTCAAACCCATCAAAGACCGCAGCGCGGGAAGTTTCCCGCCGCTACCTACACCTGGACAAGAAGGGCGTGACCAGCCATGACGTCACGCGGACCAGTAGCCAACGGGCTACCGTGGAGCCACATTCAAAATACGTTACTACCATATATATAGAGCTGTTCGTCCGCCATTACCTCATGTTCCCTCTGTCCACCATGCAATAAACCTGAGTTAACCCAGCCTTTGGCTGTGCCTTGTGTCTTGACTCTCATATACTAAAGTGACCCACACACTATGTTCATGGAGCCATCCCCTGCAGCACCTATGAGATGAGACATGCAGGATTTAACACTGGGGCTGCAATGAACTGCCACAGCCTTGAGGATATTATCAAAGTGCACCTTCACAGCCAGTCCATCTGGCATGGTCTCTTCCGCTTCCATGACCATTGGGAATCAGAATTCCTCCTCCACTCATTTTGTCGTTGGGCCCAATATGATGGTTTCCAGTGGAATTTCCTCCACTGAAGGGACCATCACCCCACCTAAAGGCGCTCATTTACCAGTAGCTGTTGGCCCATTTAGGGAGCAAAGGAAGGAGGAAGTGCTCCCATTGTGTTGCTAGGCAGAGGGGCAGGGTAAACTCTGTGCTGGCCCACAGAGAGGGTTGTGAGTGGCCCCTCTGGCACATGTGCCATAGTTTTGCCACCACTGATTAGAGCAGGAGTTCCCAACCTATGGCCCATGGGCTGGATCCAGCCTACAGTGCCATTTCATGTGGCTTGCCACTGACTCCACCGTACCTGAAAGTGCCATGCATGGTTCCTTTTTAATGTACAGGGTGGCCTGAAAGTCCCTACCCACACAGCACACAGATACACTGGGTACATAAGTATATGGATGGGTAGGGACTTACGGGCCACCCCTGTAAACAGCATTTCAAAGCTTTTTACATTTAAAAAAGAACTGTATATGGTACAGTTTCTGGCAGCGCTGGCGCCGGGTGCGAGGGCAGCAGGCTACATGAAATGGTGCTGGTGGGGGGGGGGGGTTGTTGGGCTCCTGGCCTTGTCTCACCTACATCCACACCCTCTCTGGGATCTCAGCCCCACAAGAAAGGACTAGCAAGCCCTACTCATCCTTTCCCCAAGCAGGCAATTCATCTCAGTCTGAGAGGGAGTTCTGAAGCCTCCATTAAGGGTTGCATTGAGGGCTGCCGTCTTCCTCCCTTCTTCCAGGGAGAAACAAAATTGCTGCCCATTTAAAACTACTGGGACAAAATGTCCACCACTAAATGGCCACCCTCCATCGTGCAAGCAGGGCAAAATGATGTCTGAGAGCATGTGATCCAACCTGTGGCTTGAAAGGTTAGGAATCACTGGATTAGAGTCTTGCAGTAATTAATAATCTGTTTTTCCTATTTACAGCCAAAAAACGACCAAATGAACAAAACAGAAACAAAACAGAAAATAATAAGAGTAGTTTTGAGGGGAATACTTGATCTCCTTTTAGCCTTCCCCTCCAGCATCTGGCTGGCCAGTCTCAAACTAAGAATATTGGATAAAATAGGCCCGTTATGGTGAACCTTGGCACTCCAGATGTTCTTGGACTTCAATTCCCAGAAGCCCAAGCACCCTGTGAATCCACACGAATGGATTTACTGCGATTCATCCGGCCCATGATGCCCTCATCGCTCCCAGAAGCGAAAGTAAAATGCGCCCGTACGGTCACATTTTATTTCCACTTCCAGGAGCGATGAGGGCGGCGTGGGCCGAATTAATCGCAGTAAACCCATTTGTGTGGATTCATGGGGGCTTGGGCTTCTGGGAATTGAAGTCCAAGAACATCTGGAGTGCCAAGGTTCACCATCACAGAAATAGGCCCTTTGTGTTTTTTGGTCAGATCTAGCGTCTCTTTTTGGCCAAACTTCCCGCATTCTTTTTTTATGTCCATAGGGGTCATCATGGGACCACTGGTCGCTCTTCTGCTTTTCTTGATTCTCCTGGGCTTGTTGTTATTCTACCTATATTTCAGGAGATGGAGGTAAGTACATTTGTCTTCTATGGGATCAAATGTCTGCAATGCAGAGCATCTTGGGCTATAAACTGAGTCTTGAGCATTGATGTGGCTCTATCATTAGGCAGAGTGAGTCAGTTGCCTCAGAGGGCAGATGTTAAGTGATACGGAAAAGTTAGTAGCTGTCTTGGAAGACAGATTTATGTCTTCCAAACTACCTTCCCAGTGTTCCCAAGACAAATTCTGTCTTCAAGTACGATAGGGAAAGGCCATCCCATCTCCAGTGATGAAGTAAAGAGAGTTTGGTCCAATACAGCCACCAGAGAAAGAACAGCTGCCTTCCCAACCAGAACAAAGACTTGAAACAATTTTTAATGAGTTCCTGCATTCACTGTTTGTTCCCCCAATCCTTTTATGATGTATCTTTTTGATCATAAGTGTGAAGACAGGAACTGTAATTTTATTAACCATTGGCTGCCTCTTTCAGAATCAGAGGTTTGAAATGCTTTTAGCGATGGCGGTACAAACGCTCTAGTGGCTGCCAGTCATGTGATACTGGAAATAATCATAATTTTAAATGCTATTAGTACTAAGAAATAAAATGGTATCAGATACAACAACAACAAATTGCACTTGAATCAATAACGGTTTGACAAGTCCACTCTTCCATAAGTTCCATTGATTCGAATGGCCCTCTTGTAACTGCAACTTACTATTTTAAATTAAGTCACAAATAGAGTAGATTGATTTGAAAAGGCGAACCCTATGGAAAAAGTTTCATCAACAAATTCCACTGGATTCAATGGGGCTGTAATTTACTATACTAATTTCCTATTGTAATATACTACACTAAGGACCAAGATTTTGACCAAGGAGTAAAAATTCCCTTGGATAGCTGACCTTGTAATTAAAGAAGTTTTAAATATTCTTGCTTATACTCTAGCTCAGGGGTTCTCAACCTACGGCCCAGGGGGCAGATGCAGCCCACAACACCATTTCATGTGGGCCACTACCAACTCCGTCACCCCAGGAAGTGCCATGTTTGGCAGGCAGGGCAAAATGGCCATCCGATCCCTGAAGCTGTCTGAGGGAGCGTGATTTGGCCCTCGACTTGAAAAGGTTGAGAACTCCTGCTCTAGCTGTTCTGAAATGTTCCCCTTAGGCCGCCAAAGATGCTTGTGAATCCAATATCATTTGAGTGAGGCAATAATATGCCCTTCACAAAAATCTACTGATCAGCAGATGAGTTTTGGGGCTCCTGGGTATGAATCATCATAAGGAGGATTTTGCAAGCATTAGTAAAGGTAAAGGTCACCCTTGCTCAAAAGGCAGTCATATCCGACTCTAGGGTTCGATGCTCATCTTGCATGCCTCAACACCGGAGTGCACAGAACATTGTTTATCCCCACCGAAGCGGTCCCTATTTATCTACTTGCAGTTTCTTGCTTTTGAACTGCTAGGTTGGCAGGAGATGGGATAGAGACGGGCGCACATTCCATCATGCAGTACTCGAGTATCGAACTGCTGACCACTGCAAGCATTAAAAGCTAGCTTTTCCAAGTTCCACTAACAAGTCTAGTGTTTATAGTTAGTCTAGCTTTTAGTCTGGTGATGTGGATTTCATATCCATGGGTTTCCATTTTTCATTTGCATTGAGGATTCTAGGCAGGTGAACATCTACAGGCAGGCATCAAGGCCAATTTTTCTGTCCTCTTTACAGGAGGAAGCCGAATAGGGTCTCCGAGAAGCAGAAGTCAGATGTGGAATCACCAGGGTGAGACAGATGTGTGTGTGCTTCATAATACGAGTAAGAAGAGAAACATGTTTAAATATGTTCAAAGAAATGAGAGAGCAAAATGCTCTATCATCCAGATACAAAAACAGAGGCATCCTAAGGTGACCTGCATACCCTGTAGTAAGGTAACGGTAAAGGTCGCCCTTGCTCAAAAGCCAGTCATATCCAACTCTAGGGTTCGGTGCTCATCTCATTTTACAGCCAAAGAGCCAGTGCTGTCTGCGTCTGCAAATGTTTCCTTGGACATGTGGCAGGCATGACTAGACACCAGAGTGCACGGAATGCTGTTTACCTTCCCACTGAAGTGGTACCTATTTACCTACTTTCAATATCTTGCTTCCGAACTGCTAGTGGCAGGAGCTGGGACAGAGACAGAAACACACTCCATCATGCAGCACTCAGGTTTCAAACCGCTGTCCTGCCAACCTTCCAGTTCTCAAGTTCAACATCTTAACCACTAAGCCAACGCAGTCCCTATACCATGTAGTAGGGTTATTTTATTTCACCTCTTAGTATGCAAAGTGACAATTTTTTCTCCCTTCTCCTCAACAGGGCCCTTCCCTCTGTGCCTGTGTCAACTTTCCCGTACTATTGCTGTGAGCATTTCTCCAGCAACGCCTTGGGTTTTGCCATGGAATTCCAGGTATGAGGCTTGGATTTGGCCTCAGCTCAGGAGTAGCGTGTCTGCTTTGAGTGCAGAAGGCCATAGGTTCAATCCCAAGTATCTCCAGGTAGGGCCAAGAGATGGTCCTATCTCAAACCCATACTATCTGCTACCAATCAGGCATAAATCATATGGAATTTTGTTCTTGGAATATGCCATCATGGTAATGTTATGAATAAGTAATGTCCAAAATGCTCTGTAACTAAGAACTCTGTCCAGTTCTTGCTATCCCCTGGCTTTGGCTTCCTTTATCGAGTTAGCCCATCTCATATTTGATCTTCTTTTCCTGCTACCCAATTTCCCCCGGTGTTATTGTGTTTTTTTTCCTCCCAGCAAATCTTTGCTTCTATTATAATAATTTCACGTCAGGAATTATTCTGGGTTGAAAGGACCCAGTTGTTAACCTAGACAATTCCATGTCCTATGTCATTATATTCTGAGAAACAGAGATTTTGGGATCAGCAAGCTTTCTCCATCAGAACAAGTGTGGTTTCTGAGTATTTAGGTAGCTCCGAGAATCCTCCAACTAGCACGGTTGAAGGATTCTGACATTCGCCATCCAAAAATATAACTCAGGGATGGTCAACCTTAGTGCTCTAGGTGTTCTGGACTTCAGTTCCCAGAAACCCAAGTCAGCACGCCTGATGATCAGGGCTTCTGGGAATTGAAGTTCAAAAACATCTGGAGCACCAAGGTTGACCATCCCTGATCTAACTTTTCCAAGCTGTACAACATCTCCCAGAACAACTTGAGCTGCTGTCCTATATATACTTCCCCAGCAATAAATCCTACTGAATTCAGCATGATGTTCTTCTGTATAGGATTATGCCATTGGAATAACTGTTGAGGAGCAAAAGTGGGACTATCAAGGAAGCCGAGATGTTTTCCATGCTGTAACATTTTATCTTGGCAGCTTATTTTTCCTGCTTTGCTGACAGAGTCGCCCTTTTCTGTAGCTTTCTGCTCCCTGCTGTCCAGATTCAATATTTCCCCTTTCCTACCCACACAACAGCAGCTGCGGAACGTGGGGACACAGCAGTCCCAGAGTATGGCAGAACGGCCAGAAAACCAAGCAAAGAATCGCTATAGCAACGTCCTACCATGTGAGTTCCATTTATTTCCTTTCTTATCCATATTTACTGTAATCTTCTTATTATATATATATAAAACCAAGGTGTCGTGTTGTATGTTCTTCATACAAATCAATAACCCTGCACCGATCGCGCTGGAACTGTGTGCACGCCTACCTTGAATGCCTGGGATGTCCGGTGCGGGGGACTGACAGCCCATCCCAGTAGGGATGGTGACAATGGCGGCCAGTACAACTTGAAAGCACGGTGTAGCACCTGGGCAGGCCAGGCCAAGGGACGGCGGCCACACGGCTGGCCCAACAGCGAGGTGCCAGCACATCCGGCGGCGCAGCCTGCTCCAGAGCCCGACTGACCACCCATCAAACCTTGCCTCACTCCGGGCAGCAGCAGCGGGCTCCCCATCGACTACTGCCGGTGGATGGCCATAGTGGCTGTTGTGTTCTGATGGTTTTACCTTCCACATGGATTACAATGTATCTGAGCCAATGTAACCTTGCCTATAGCAACAATGTAACCTTCAGCTGTATCATATAAACCCTGTAATAGGACGCGAGCTAATGACCACCAGCTGGCAGCAGCGAGCGTCCAAGCTCTCTTGGTCCGAACTCATCAAAGGCAACAGCGCGGGAAGTTTTCCCGCCACCACCTACACCTGGACAAGAAGGGCGTGACCCGCAATGACGTCACGCAGACAGTAGCCAATGGGCTACCATGGCACCACGTTCAAATGTATTACTACTGTATATAAAGAGCTATCGATCCGCCATTACCTCATGTTCCCTCTGTCCACGATGCAATAAACCTGAGTTAACCCAGCCCGAGGCTGTGTCCTGTGTCTTGGTTTGCATACACCAAATTGGCGACGAAGGTGGGATAATGGATCCCCACGGAACAGCCAGGGCACAGAGCGGGTTCAACATCACCAAACCGCAAGACTGGGAGCTGCTTGAGATGGACTTCCAGGCGGCACTGGTGGAACTCAAAGTCAAAGGAGACGACGAGGAGAGGAAGAGGGCCATCCTCACCAGAATGCTCGGGATGGAAACCAAGCGGACGCTGGTGGGCATCATCGCTCCGAAGAAGGTGAGCGAATTTAAGGCGGACGACATCATGAAGCTGCTGCGAGAGCGCTTCCGTCCCTCGAGGGCAATGTTTCCCGCTCGGAGCGCGTTTGGAGGCGAGTCCAAGCGCCGGACGAGTCGGTCGAGGCATTCGTGGCCGCCATGAGGGTAGCCGCCGCCCCCTGTAAATGGGGCGACATCCTAGAGATGGCCCTCAGGGACGGAGTGCTGTGTGGCCTGAAAGACAAGGAGGTGCAGCGCAGCTTGATGAACAAGGAGCCGCCACCCACGCTGGCAGAGGTCGTAGAGGCCGCGGAAGCCGCAGAGTCCACGAATGCTGGAGTGGACGAGATGCACCAGTGGCGTGAGTGGCGTCCTAGAGCCGGCAAGGCGGAAAATTCGGTGCACGGGAAGTCCGGACAGTCGGTGCACGCAACTCGACGGGCCTCAAAGTCGTCTACGGAAGGCAGCGACGGCGAGGAGGTCCAGAAGGTCCGAAAGGGTGGTCGACGCTGCGAGGGTTGCGGAGCGGCCCATGAGCGCGCGAGATGCCCGTTCAGGAAGGCCGAGTGTTACACCTGCGGCCGTCGGGGGCACATCGCCAAGGCATGCAGAAAACGGAAGGAGGGCCGGAGGCAGTCACAAGACCGTTCGGCCAGACCGGACCGTCCAGCGAGGCCCAAAGATGGCGCCCAGACCACGAGGAAGCAGGATGGCGTGGGCCGCGTCTCGGACGACAGCGAGGACGACGCCCCAGTGTTCAGCGTGTCCGCGGGACAGTCCCATTACTTCGTTGAGGTATTAGTACAAGGGGCCCCTATTAGGATGGAAATTGACTCGGGGTCCTCCTATTCTATAATTCCCCAGAAAGAGTTCTTGAAAATCGACCCCCACGTGCGGCCCAAACTTAAAACGTTGAGGTCCACGCTACGAGACGTACAGGGAAACAGCATTCCAGTGTTGGGGGTCGGGAATTTTCGGGTCAATTTTAAGAGACATTCTGCGGAACTGCCCCTAGTTGTCCTTAAGGGGGGAAGTTGTAGCCTCCTAGGGACACAGTGGTTTCAGCCCTTAGGTTTGTTCATAGGGGGAGTGCATACAGTGGGGGTGGACCCAATACAAGCGGTTTGCGATGCGCATCCCGCCGTTTTTAAGAAAGGACTCGGAAAGTTCAAGGGACCCCCGGTAGCCTTCGACCTAGACCCGGAGGTCCGCCCGATAAGACTCAAACCGCGCAGGGTGCCGTTCGCACTCAAGGACAAGATAGAGGCGGAACTGGACAAACTGGTGGGCCAGGGGATTCTTATTCCTGTTGATTCCGCGGAGTGGGAAACTCCAATTGTAACGGCTCTAAAGGCTAACGGGGAGGTGCGCATTTGCGCTGATTATAAGTGTACAATTAACAAGGCGATCCGCCCTAATGCATACCCGGTGCCGGTGATCAGCCACCTTTTGGCCAGGCTGAATGGGGGAAAGTGTTTCGCTAAACTCGATTTGGCACAAGCCTATCAGCAACTTCCTGTGACCCCCGCCACGGCCGCGGCACAAACGATAGTTACACATAAAGGGGCGTTCCAGGTGTCGCGTTTACAGTTCGGCGTGAACTCGGCACCCGGCCTTTTTCAGTCGCTTGTGGAACGCCTCCTGAAGGGACTGGAGGGGGTGTTGCCTTATTTTGATGACGTGTTGATAACAGGGGGGAGTGAGGCTGAACTGGCAAAGAGATTGGACAAAGTACTAACCGTGTTCGAGAAAGCGGGGCTGAGACTGAGGAAGGACAAATGTGTTTTTTTCGAAACTGAGGTCGAGTTTTTAGGGTTCCGGATCACACCCGAGGGGATTAAGCCGTCTAAATCCAAAGTAGCAGCCATAAAAAAGGCCCCTCGCCCCACATCCAAAACCGAGCTACAGTCTTTCCTGGGGCTCCTCAAATTTTACCATACATTCCTCCCGCGGAAGGCGTCCGTGGCCGAACCGCTCCACCGGTTACTTAAAAAGGAGGAGACATGGATGTGGGGTGACGAGCACGAGAGGGCGTTCAAAGAGCTAAAGCAACTCCTAACATCTGAGGCAATCCTGACGCATTTCGACCCCAAACGGCCAGTGGTCCTAGTCTGTGATGCATCCCCGGTGGGGGTGGGGGCGGTGCTTTGCCACGTGTTGGATGACGGAAGGGAGGCCCCGGTAGCGTTTTATTCAAGGTCCCTGTCCCAAGCGGAGCGCAATTACGCACAAACCGACAGGGAGGCATTAGCAATAGTAGCGGGAACTAAAAAATTTCACGATTTTTTGTATGGCCGCCCGTTCAAAATCGTGACCGATCACAAGCCACTGTTAGGGATTTTCACGGCAAGCAAGCCCACGCCGCAGATCCTGTCCCCGAGAATGCTGCGATGGGCTATTTTTCTCAACGCATACCAACATGAGTTGGAGTACCGGCCCGGAAAGGAGATCAGCCATGCTGATGCACTGTCGAGATCTCCTTTGCCCTTGTCGGACGACCAAAAGGCGAGAGTAGAAAGAGACCGCCAGGTGTTGCTAATTGAGGTCTTAGACGCACCCCCAATAGTACCAGCCGACATTGCTAGGGCGACAGGCAAGGACAGAACGCTGGAGAAAGTTAGTTCATGGGTACAGAAGGGGTGGCCGGCATCGTCCCCGAGTACAGAATTCGACCCATTTTTTCGGAAAAAGCTAGAGTTGTCCCTAGAGAGGGGGTGCCTTTTGTGGGGCCAACGGGTGGTGGTCCCTACGTCCCTGCGGCCGAGGGTGCTCGAACTGCTGCACGTCAGCCACCCGGGCATAGTTCGTTCAAAGGCGCTGGCCCGGAGTTACTTCTGGTGGCCACAGCTGGACGTGGACATTGAGCACATGGTCGGCACTTGTGAGGCATGCCAGGGATCCCGACCAGAGGCGGCCCGTCTTCCGCATAGGGAATGGGACACAGCAAGGGGGCCATGGTCCAGAGTGCACGTAGATTTCGCTGGCCCATTCCGAGGAACCATGTTTCTCCTGGTGGTGGATGCGTTCTCCAAGTGGCTGGAGGTTATCCCAGTAAAGAGCACGTCCTCCGCCACGACAATTAGCCAGCTAAGGAGAGTCTTTTCCACGTTCGGTTTACCCGACACTTTAGTCAGCGATAACGCTAGTTGTTTCACCTCCGCTGAGTTCGGGGCATTCATGGAGGCAAACGCCATTCGGCATGTCACATCCGCGCCGTTTCACCCGGCCACGAATGGCCAAGTGGAACGGCTGGTGCGTACAACAAAGGAGGCGCTGTGGCGCATGGGCCCGGGGGACCTGAACCACCAAGTATGCCAGTTCCTCTTAGCGTATAGGGTAACCCCCTTAGCGTCAGGCTACTCGCCGGCAGAGCTCTTGATGCGGCGAAAACTGACCACGATCCTGTCCAGGCTAGACCCGACGAGAGTCGAGGATAAAGGGAAAAACATAGGGTTGGCAGTCTCGAAAGGTTTCGCCGCCGGCGACCCTGTTCACTGCAGGAACTATTCCAGCGCAGGGCCAGCCTGGGTACCAGGGACGGTTGTAGAACAGACGGGGCCAGTGTCGTACCGGGTCGAGACTAACACCGGCCTCCTCTGGAGGAGGCACGCAGACCAACTGAGGCACCGAGTGAGTAGGCCAGTCAGTGGGGCTCAGCAACAGGATTCAGCGTTAGGGTTCTCCCCCACCCGCTTAACCCAAGGGGGAGACAGCAGCGGACAACAGTCCCAAGCAAGGGGGGAAGGCAGAAGCAGCGGCACCGACTCATACCCTTTTGATACACCAGTCCTATCAGAGGCCGGGGAAGGGGGAGAGGAGTTCGCGACCGCTGCCCCCGATTGTAATTTTGAGTTTGATTTTGCGAGCCGGGGGGGTTTTC
Source organism: Bradypodion pumilum (assembly GCA_035047305.1). Classification (NCBI taxonomy): domain Eukaryota; kingdom Metazoa; phylum Chordata; class Lepidosauria; order Squamata; family Chamaeleonidae; genus Bradypodion; species Bradypodion pumilum. Next base: position 32,345,752 of record JAWDJD010000008.1, on the reverse strand, counting down.
AGGAGTGTTCCCCCACCCATCCAAGCGAGAAGAGGGGTTTTTCGTTAGCCCCCAGTGCCCCCGGTTCCTCCCTAAGAAAGAGCACACCTCCCAACAACGCCGCGGAGCCGCGGCAAGTCACTAACGAGTCTCCCTCTCCAATTACAGGACAGGAAACCAGGGGACAAAGAGAAAGTAGCAAACCCGGGGAAAGGCAGCCCGCATCGAGACCCCAGCGTGTTCGAAATAAGCCATCTTGGCTGAGAGACTTTGTCTCCTAGGGGGGGGGGGAGTGTATTTAAGTGTGGGCTCGAGACTTTGTCTCGTCCTAGGGGGGAGGGGTGTTGTGTTCTGATGGTTTTACCTTCCACATGGATTACAATGTATCTGAGCCAATGTAACCTTGCCTATAGCAACAATGTAACCTTCAGCTGTATCATATAAACCCTGTAATAGGACGCGAGCTAATGACCACCAGCTGGCAGCAGCGAGCGTCCAAGCTCTCTTGGTCCGAACTCATCAAAGGCAACAGCGCGGGAAGTTTTCCCGCCACCACCTACACCTGGACAAGAAGGGCGTGACCCGCAATGACGTCACGCAGACAGTAGCCAATGGGCTACCATGGCACCACGTTCAAATGTATTACTACTGTATATAAAGAGCTATCGATCCGCCATTACCTCATGTTCCCTCTGTCCACGATGCAATAAACCTGAGTTAACCCAGCCCGAGGCTGTGTCCTGTGTCTTGGTTTGCATACACCAAAGTGGCATGGCTCTTCCGCTCTCCTGGGAGGCACCTCTGGCAGAAAGGAGGACCCACACGGGTGGTGGGTGGAACTCGGAGAAGGGACCGGGCCACCGCCTTCCGTGGGCCATGTGGCGGCGAGTGCCACCTCCCCCCCCCATGGAGCCTCCCTTCCCCCTAAGGAGGAAGACGAAGCCAGGCTGCGAGGGCCTCCCCTGACAGTAGTTGCTGGGGAAGCTGCCGCTACCAGCCGGAAAGTGACAAAGTGGGACGGCAGGTCGGGCAGGGGCTCCAGAGCAGGCTGCGGCCCTGGCTGTGATGGTGCATCACAGCGGGGTCAGCCATGCGGCCGGCAACACAATCTCTTTTGTTAGTTGAGTTTCCACAATTAAGTAGAAAGTCAATGTTTACATTCTAATGCTAATCCGGTCTGGCCAGGTAATCCTGCTATGGTAATAGAGTAGTAGACCATACTATCAGCTGGATTGTCCCCAGATAGAGGTTAACTAAACTAACAATCCTGAGGACTAAATTCCTTGGGTTGTGAAGGGTGATGGTCCCCAAATGGATTAAATCCCACTTGAATCCATTTTGATGGAGGGCAGTTGCTTCATCAAGACTGGCCTGGGGCCGATGAGGGCTCCAGACCATACCTGTCAAGTATCCTGTTTTGGCTGGGATTTCCGATCTTTCCCCCTCTTTCCCGCCGCCATCCCGTAATTGGAACAGCCAGGAAAGGGGTTACTGCACAAGTGCGCATGTGCAAAGGGGTTTCTGTGCATGTGCAAAGGGTTAATGTGCATGTGCGCATGCGTGCCACTGCATTATAGTCTCAGGACAGGCTTCATGGCTGATCACCATGACGATATCCAGTATTCAGAACCAGATACATCACGAGAAGAAGAAGCTAATTCCAGTGACACTATTTTAATTTTTCTATTTGTTCCATTTTTCACCTGAAGGGAGCACTATTTCCAGATACAGGATTGGCATCTCATTCAAAAATGGCCTTGAGTATTACTTGATGCTTAGTTCAATGTCTCAGCAACGTGTTTGTTGGCTGGGATAGATGAACTGACAGAACAGAGAAGAGATCTTTGTTGCCAGAATGAGTTTTCCCATAGGCTTTCAAAGAATAGTACTTTCTTGACTACTAGTGTGCTATGGATAGGCTATTAAATAATCAGATTTAAATCTAACTTTAGTTGTGAAGTTCCCGGGATGGCCTTCAGTCATGCCCCCTGACCACATTAAGAAAATAGCTTTATGATCCAAGAGGAGAGGATCTTATGAGGATCTTTTACAAATCCTACCCTCCTTTTTCCGCACACTAGTAAAGCCAGTTGTATCCAACTCTAGGGTTCAGTGCTCATCTCTGTTTATAGCCAAAGAGCCAGCGCTGTCTGTGGACATGTGGCAGGCATGACTAGACACCGGAGTGCACAGAACGCTGTTTGCCTTCCCACCAAAGTGGTCCCTATTTATCCACTTGCAATTTCTTGCTTTCGAACTGCTAGGTCGGCAGGAGCTGAAACAGAGACGGAAACTCACTCTGTCATGCAGCACTCGGGTCTCAAACTGCTGACCTGTCGACCTTCTAGTCGTCAAGTTCAACGTCTTAACCACTCACTCATTGCAGACCCTCACACACACACTGGGAACTTGGTAAGTTTCCCTTTTCGAATGGCAGTGCCCAGAATCCTTCAACCAATGCTGTCAGTGGGAGTTGCAATCCAAGAATTTTCCAGACTTCATATATATCAAAACTGGGTGTGGGTTTTACCTTCAGTTTTATACCTCCCTCCCAAGTGCCATTTCAACTCTTCTTACTCCTTCTCTGCAGATGACCATTCGCGGGTACAACTCACACCCAAACCCGGAGACCCCAATTCAGATTATATCAATGCGAGTTATATGCCTGTAAGTCTGCCTGTTTATGGCATTCCTCCATGAGATGTTAGAGCAGATTGAAACATAGCTTTGGATCTTCTAGGTTCCTCCAAGATACAGTCCCAGGGGTTTGATTTTATTGTAGTATGTTTTGAATGAATAATGCACCCAGTCTCCCTTTATGCTCCAGAATCCCATAATAATCAGAGAGATAGCTGTTTATATTTATACAAAGGAGCTCCAGCCCATTGAACTATCCATCCATCAGATACCATAACTCCAATGAATAAGAAACAATGTCATGTTTGGAGGGAGAATTCTTTGATTTTGCACATCTCACTGATGAGAGGTAGTAGTGGAATCTCTTCTTTTCTCTTTGAGGTACCTGCTTGCAGGCAGACATTGAAGACTAAGCTTTTGAAGGGTACAAAGACTTAATTAAATATGGGGCAGAAGATTCAAAACGTAGGCTGGTAGCTGCCATTGAACATCAGCTTCCAACATTCCTCACCATTAAGAGTGGTCCCCTGCTCAAGGCATGCCCAAAGTAGGCTCCTTTATTGTCACCAAGAACATTTCCCACCGAAGTGGTCCTTATTTATCTACTTGCAATTTCTTGCTTTCAAACTGCTAGGTTGGCAGGAGCTGTGACAGAGATGGGCACTTAAACCGTCATGCACTACCCCGGTCTCGAACTGCCAGCTTGCCAGCTTTCCCAGCTAACAAAGCTTGGGTCTCTCTAAGTCTAAGCTATTTCCCTTGTTCCAGGGTTTCCAGAGGGAAAAGGAATTCATCGCGGCCCAGGGCCCATTGCCTGGGTCACTCCATGACTTTTGGCGCATGGTATGGGAGCAATGGGTCACCACCTTGGTCATGCTGACCAACTGTTCAGAGAGCGGACGGGTGAGAATTGTCCCTGCTTTCCCTCTTGAAGGACCACATATGGATAGGCCTGGGCAAGCTATCTTTGGATTTTTCTTTTCTTTTTGGGATGGAAGAAAAATATTTGTCTGAGCTCATTTCAGAAGATCTGGACTTATTAATGATGCTCCAAGAAGAAGTGTGGTGGTGACTCAGAAGTGCTATTTTCCAAGCTACTTTTTGGACAAAATCATATCCCACCGTCTTTTTTGCTGGAGATTTTTTTTCCAAATTATGCCATGACCCTGGTCCTCAATGCCCATTGATTCATCACTGCTAGACCCAACTGGGTCAGGCATTTCACATTCCCATTAATCTCCTCCCAAAGCGCTCATTCTGTTTTCTGTCTCTTTCTCTTCTGGCCAGGTAAAATGTGAACGCTATTGGCCTCTGGACTATACCCCCTGCACCTATGGTGACATCACTGTCTCTGTTGTTAAAGAAATCATCCTTCCTGACTGGACCATCCGGGATTTCAGTATCAAGAGGGTGAGCAAGCAACCCCCAACAGGGCTATCTCTGCTTCTACTCCACCCAAGCGGGAGTTGTCTACTAATAACTATTTTTGCTATATTGTATTTTGTTTGATGTGTTGTGAGCCGCCCTGAGTCGGCATGTGCTGAGAAGGGCGGCATATAAATCAAATAAATCTAATCTAATCTAATAACTATAATAATTACATGCTGTCAAGTGACTTCTAATTTACAGTGAACATTTTCACCATAACATTTATATACTCCTCCATAGCGCTTAGTGCTTTCTCTAGGTCAAGGGTGCCCAAACTTTTTGGGCCATGGGCCGATCATGTGGTTCAGCAGGCTGGTCATGTGATTCAGCGGGCTGGTCACGTGGTTCCTCCCACCGGAAGTGGAAGTAAAATGCACATTGCAATCTGTTTTGCAACAGGATGAGATAGATTTTAGATTGCCAATTTCTCTACTTAAACCATGGGTGTGTAAACTACGGCCTGTGGGCCAGATCCGGCCTCCAATGCCAATTCATCTGACCCGTATCACCCTCATTGCTATTCGGGCATGTTTTACTTCTGCTTCCAGGAGTGATGAGGGTGGTGTGGGCTGAATGAATTGGTATCAGCTGACAGATCCAGCCCATGAGCCATAGTTTGGGGACTGCTGCTCTAGGTGGATCACAAGTTAATTAGCATTTTGCCCCCAATATGCTGGGTACTCATTTTACTGACTTCAGAAGGATGGGAGGCCGAGTCAACCTTGAGCCCTGGTCAGGGCCGAACTTACAACCTTTTGGTTGCAGTACAGCAGTTTAATCACTTTCTGTGGCTTGCCATTTCTTTATTGCCAGGTGTCCTGGGTTTGTGCACCTGCTCAAGGCTACACAGGCTGTATTTTCTTGAGAGAAGCATAGTCAGATATTAAACTTTCCATTTATGGGTCTCTACCCGCCCACCACATCAATGTGTTTGAGTTGTTTTTAATTTGCATTTTATTCTAATTAATCTGCTGTATACTTCAATTGTGCCCATTAAATTTTATTTTCTATGTTAGGAATCTTGGCCAGATCTGGTTGGAATGGCATCGCCTGATCTGGCAAACATGTAACTTGAGTGTAGATCAGGGGTTCTCAACCTAATGCCTGTGGGCCGGATGTGGCCCTCAACACCATTTCATGTCGTCCCCCACTGCCTCTGCCACACCAGGAAGTGCCATGTGTGGCAGGCAGGGCAAAATGGCCATCTAGCCCCTGAAGCTATCTGAGGGAGCATGACCCAGCCCTCAGCTTGAAAAGGTTGAGAACCCCTGGTGTAGATAAGTAGATGGCTTATTGAACAGGTATCCAGACGGCTAGCTTACTGCTGTTTCTCCAGGGAGAAATATTTTAAGCAACCTCATTAGATTTGCACACCACCTTTTTTCTTTCCCACCCCTCAAATGAACCTCAAGGGCCAGAATGCTATTGTAGAATGTAGCACACAATCACACAAGCCATCTGTCTGTCGCACACCCGGGTGTGTGACAAAATGGCGGCCAAAAGTGACCACATCTGACCACACAATGGGCGGCTGGCAAGGTTTCATACCTTAGTTCCTAGTTTGTCAGATTATACTGTGCAGTTCCAACAGGACTAATTAGCGCAATTGAAGCATAAAAACAGATTAACTAGAAGAAATGGCAGATTAAAAGCATCTAAAACACATCCTATAATAACCCAGCTCAGCTGTCAAAGGACTGCCCGAATGAAAGGATCACAACCCAGCTTTGCTTTTGCAGGGAGTTTCACAGCTTGCTGTGAGCCGTCACCAGAGCGGATTTAAGTCAAGGTAGTGAAGTTTGTTGCTGATTAAAGATAGCTCCTTTTAAAACTGACAAATCCTCATTTCCTTTGAAAGAGAACTCAGGTGATTCTGGACTCAAAGAAGTCAAGGCCAAAGGGGAATTGCTAGGAGACCAGAGTGGGGTGTGGGGGTGGGGTGGTAACTGGGCCTGAGGAAAATCCCAGACATGCAGGAGGAAAATAATTTAAAGAATTAAACACACACCAAATAGAGGAAAACAAACTCAAAGATGGGAATGTTAACTGTTACCAAAAATAGGCAAATTGCAGTTTGTGTGGCTGCGAGTGACCAGAAGGAACAGGTGCACCAAGAGTAACAGAAAGAAAAGCTTTATTGTACGTATGCATACGGGCTCCTCTCGCAGCAAGAGGGGCAAAGATATAAACAGACACAGGCTTTTATAAAGCAGGCCAAAGAAAGACAACCAAACACACAAAATTCACAATAGAGCATGGCTGGTGTTAGCTTGTCTTTTCTATACCAACTCAGTTCTTTTACCTGCTTCCTGGCACATACACAGAGCCATGAGGAGGAGGTGAGGGGGCTTTTTACTCTTAGTTCACTTAAAGTTCAAAATGGCTTCTCTATGGCTACATTACTTTTTTTTTTACTACAACCCTCAAAGTTTCCCAGGCAGCATGGTCACTGGCCATGGGGGATTCTGGGTGCTGTAGTCCCAAAAAGATAATGTATCCCACTCATTAGCAAACTAAAAGCAGAAACTCTAAGGAAGACTAAGAGCCTTCCAGACTCCCCATTTACATGCGGGTGGGATTAACCAGAAAAACAGCAGTTATACTCAGGGAGTGGGGAGACATGATCTGCCATTTGACATACTGTAGATGCTTGAGTATAAGCCGACCCGAATAAAAGCCAAGGTACATAATTTTGACCTAAAAAAACAGGAAAATAGATTGACCCGAGTATAAGCTGAGGGTGGGAAATGCAGCAGCTGCTAGTGAATTTCAATAATCAAAATACATGAAAATATGCTAAAATTAATTAAATTGTTGGCACGTCTCAATCTGGCGAGGTCTTGAGACCCTCGTGGTCATTGACCCAAGAATAAGCCATGTCCCCTTTTGGGGCTCTTTTTGGGGGCTAAAAAACTCAGCTTATACTTGAGTATATACTGTACTCCTCCCCTTCGAATGGGACTGAAAACTCCCTCTGATCATCTATCAAAGGTCAGGAAAGAGAAAATATTATTATTATTTTGTAGATGATTGATGTTGAATTGCATCACTTTAGATGGCAATAACAAATTTCCTTTCTGTTTCTGTGTTTTGCTGACTGAAACCACAGCTATGGGCAGTTTTTAGATCAGCAATAGAGAAAGGGAAAGGGAATTATCTGTTATCTAAGAACTGCATCACAGCAGTAAAAACCTACAAAACATGACAAAATTTCACTTTCCCTGACCAATGGCAGGTGATCCGGGAAAGTTTTCAATTTACAATATCCTGATGCAGCTCAGGTGTTGACCTGAGAAGCAGCTTTGAGAGCTGCAAAGAACTTCAATTCCCAGAAGCCAAAGTCAACACACCTGCTGATCAGGCCTTGGGGGGGGATTAAATTTGAAGAACACCTGGAGTGCCAAGGATGGCCATTGCTGCCATATATCATGTTGCCACTGTCCACAGCCAATGGGAATGGCATAGATGAGAGTATGCTAAAAGAGCAGAACCCACCTATGGTGGCTCAGAAGACACATATCGAAAAGAGTAGGACTGAAAGGGAATATATAAACCAGGGGTTCTCAACCTAAGACCTGTGGGCCAGATCTGGGCCCACCCTACCAAGAGCATTTGAGAAACAAAATGGCCATCCCTTTGAAGCTGTTGGGAAAAAATAGGTGGGCAAAATGTCCATCTGTCCCTCGAAGCTGACTGAGAGAGCGTGACCCGGCCCCTGGCTTGTAAAGGTTGGGAGCCCATGATATAAACCCTCTATGTGTCCCAACAGCCGAATGAATCTGTCCGCCTTGCCAGACATTACCACTACACATCATGGCCGGATCATGGGGTGCCTTTCATCACAGGTGCCATCCTTCGCTTCCGAGAACTTGTGAGGGAGCACATAGAGCGACACGAGGGTAGTGGCCCAGCTCTGATTCATTGCAGGTAAGCCAAATAGGGATAGAGTAGACTAGTTTGGAACCAAGGAGAATCATTGGGAGCAGGAGGATCCATGGCTACTGGACAACTCTACCACTACCTTGATCTTTAGTTTGGATCAGTTCCATCTTAACTCACTCCTCAACCCTTTCTTTGAATAATTCCTTGTGGCCTTCATTCTTGTTCTTCTGCAATGGAAGGCTGGCCATTAAGCAAAAGGAACCGTGTAAGCCATTTGCTTTGTCTTAATGCCAGTGTTCACATCCGACTCTAGGTGGCAGTCCTCATCTCCCTTTACAGCAGTGGCTCCCAACAAGGGGCACAAGCCCCACAGGAGGACTTCAATTCCCAGGAGCCTACATCAGTACATTGGCTGATCAGTGCTTTGGGGAATTGACTTAGGCTTCTGGGAATTAAAGTCCAAAAACCAAAGGTTGGGAAACACTGCTCTACAGCCAAAGAGCCGGCGCTGTCTGTATCTGCAGCCATTTCCATTGCTATGTGGCAGTCATAACTAGATGCCGAAGTACACAGAATGCTGTTACTTTTCCCGTCAAAGCGATATTTACTTATTTACTTTCAATTTCATGCTTTCAAACTGCTAGCTTGGCAGGAGCTGGGACAGACAATGGGCGATCACTTTGTCATGCAGCACTTGGGTCTTGAACTGCTTACTTGCTGACCTTAAAAGTGTCAAGCTCAGTGTCTTAACCACTAAGCCACCACAGCCCCCTACCTGTATCTAAAAAATCCTTCCTGTACCAAAAAAAGTAGGCCTTGACAGGGGTCTAGTCTACTGTTTTTTTAAAAAGATACCTGGGGTGTGTGTGGGATCCACCCAGTAACAGGGGGGTGCTTGCTGATTCTGTTGTCCTTTGGTCATTTCTGTGCTCTCAACATATGAATCCCTTCTCTTTTCACTCACCTGCATTTATAGTGCAGGTGTAGGCCGGACAGGCACCTTCATTGCCTTGGATTCTCTGTTGCGCCAGGCCCAGGACAAGGGGGAGATTGGGGTTTTCTCATTTGTCCAAAGGCTGAGGATGAACCGTCCATTCATGATTCAGACTGAGGTAAGAGAACCCCCAATATGCTTTGTGTGGAAAGGGCTTGGAAAAGGTATTTTTGGGAACCGCAGTTCCAAGAAACACAAAATCAGCAGGTGTTATATTCCAAATACTCTGTCCTTTTTTATGTTCTGGTTAAATGTAAGGAAGAGATGTAGCCTAGACTCTAGGACAGGAGTTCTCAACCTTTTAAAGCTGGAGGCCAGGTCACGCTCCCTCAGACAGCTTTGGGGGCTACACAGCCATTTTGCCTTTCCTCCACCACATGGCACTTCGGGTGTGGTGGAGGTAGTGGGGGCCACATGAAATGGTGCCTTTGGTTGCATCCAGCCCACAGATCACAGGTTGAGAATCCCTGCTCTAGACCTACAGGCAGGCATTTGCTCTTCAAAATTTGAAATATCTGGCATAAAGCAATGAAAGCAAAGCAGTCACACTCAAATACCGACCCATAGTGCTTAGTGGGTGGTTGACATGTTAATTAGCATTTTGCCCCCAACATGCTGGGTCCTAATTTTACCAACCTCAGAAGGATGGAAGACTGAGTCATCCTTGATCCCTGGTCAAGATCAAACTCACAATCTTTTGGTTGCACTACAACAGCTTAACCACTGTGCCACCAAATGAAACAAACAAATTAAACACAATCAAAGAAATAAAAGATAATAATTCAGTTAGTAGCTGAAAATTGCAATACAGTAGAACCTTGGAGAAAGTCCAAACTCCGTTCCACAAGTTTGGACTTTATCCGATTCTGGACTTTATCCGAATCAAATGGGTGATGCATCGGATGTCCAAAAATGGACTTTATCCAAGGTTCCTATACCAAATACCTCATATAACGTCCATTTTAGTGGTTTTGAACTTTATGCGATGCATCACATGTACATGAAAACCGCGAGTTTATCCAAATCAGACTTTATTCAAGGTACCACTGTACATTTTACATGTACCCTAAAGGATAAAGAGCATCAATACAACATTACAGTTCTAGAAAATGGAGAAGGCATCTTATTTTTGCTCCTAAAACACAAACACATTTAGTAATTGTTGTGAAAACCCAGAGTCCCAACTAGTGTGATCTCTATTCTAATAAAGGCACAGCCACCCAGTTGAGTGTCACACAGGTTCTGCCTCCACCTTGATGCTACATTCTTTCCAACCAATAGGCAGACCCAAGAATGGTAAATGGAGTAGCATATTGAACATCTCTGAATTGGGGGTGAGAAGCAACGTGGAAAGTCTAAGACCTGTTGGAGTCACAGAGCATGGAAGGACACTCACCCAAGCAGTGTGTGCTATTTTTCAGGTTGTCCATCACATGCTCAGTCATGCTCTGGTTGTGCAATCAATTGTGTGCCTGATTACACAATGGACAGGCTGAAAAATACAAAAACTACTTGCACGATTGCTCTTCAATGTACAGTAACGTCCAACTGTATTCTGAAAATATACTCATCTGTATTAATATAAAATATATATATTCATCAGTATTATTACAATTATAATTTTAAATCAGTAATATTATTTTTGGTAGCCATACTGACTGGGATAGTCTGGATATTTTAAGCCATTTTTTAAAAATCCCCTGTCTCTAGGGAAAAGGAAAATCAGTGATTGCAGCCTACAAAATCCACATCTGTGTCCACAGTAGACATGGGGGCAAATTTTGTGTCTCTTGTTTTATCAGAATTCAGAAAGAAAGTTTGTTTACCTTTAATATTTATATGGCAAGCAGGTACACCATTGATCTCTCTCTATGTGTAATAGTTGTGCCTACTGAAACCAATCAGTGCAGATGAGTGAATATTTTGTTTCAATTTGTTATTGAAGATATTACCAAAATTTGGCAGGTGTGGTGGAAAGAGCTTGTGGAGAAAGTGAATTGGGGAGGAAGGAAATTTGGCAGATTTTAAATTCAAACATGGGAGGAACCAAAACTGATAAGTTTTTAAGCTGAGTATAGGACAGTGATGGTGAACCATTTAGAGACTGAGTGCCCAGGGGTGGGACAAACTCTGTGCTGGGGGGAGGGAGGAAGCGCTCCCATTGGGCTGCTGGGCAGAGGGGTGGGGTGAATGCTGTGCTGGGGGAGGGAGGAAGCGTTCCCATTGGGCTGCTGGGCAGATGGACAGGACTAACTCTGTGCTGAGGGAAGGAGGATGCACTCCCATTGGGCTGCTGGGCAGAGGAGTGGGGTGAACTTTGTGCTGGGACAACAGGACACGTGCCCACAGAGAGGGCTCCGAGTGCCCCTTCTGGCATGTGTGCCATAGGTTTGCCACCACTGGTATAGGAGAAGATTGATGGCTTTCAAATCATGATTCAGGGTAAAAATGAAATTGATAGACTTTGAATTCAAATGTGGAAGAAAATGAAATTGACACATTTCAAGTTCAAATGTGGACAAAGTAAAATCAACAGACCTCTAATTTTAAAGTAAAATTGCCAGATGTTGAGTTCAAATGTAGGAGAAAGTGAAACTGGCAGGTTTTTCCAATCTCTTTTCTATAGTCCCAGTACATCTTCTTGCATGAGTGCCTCCTAGATGGAATGGAAGCGGCCGTGCAGAATAGCAATGAGAAGATGGAGTACACCGTTGTGTATGAAAATGTTTTAGTTCCTCAAGAGTATGAAGTGTCTCGTGTGTGAAGGTTTCAGTCGTGAACCTGACAAGATTTGAGGAGGGCTACAATCCAAGTGTTCCAAAACTGTAACGCTCAGACTTTGAGGTGCAGGAAAATTGCAGCCACCTCAGTGAAGAGTGAGCCCAACTTTGCAAACTGGAAACTTTGCAACATTGACTAGATCACAGGCAAATTAACCGGCCTGTGCGGACTGCGTATTAATAGTATGGTGGATGAGAGGCAGTGTGGTAGTAGATGGGATGCCTTCATATACTTACCTAGCAATAAAGCTCACTTGGCCACGTCAGTTGAGTCACTTCGTTTTTCATTTTAATTTCATTTCATGTTTAATTTCTATACCAATTTACTCGACCCAGCGGGTGACTCAAAGTGGTGTACACAGTCACAATAATACAGTAATACAAGTAAATATAACTCAATAATACAATAATATCATCGAGTTACAAAATTACAAATCAGGAAAAAATACAATATTAAATACGAAAAACATCAATGAACGGTGCCCCTGACTCACAAGTCCATAACGGGGCCAAGGGAAGAAACCAGTCCGGCTGAGGAAAAGAAATATCCCTTCCGTGGCCTCGCTGCGGATTCAAGCCTCGCGGTGAAGATGAAGTTCAGCTGGGCTCCTCTCGCCTCCCCTGACTGGCCGGGCCAGAGGAGGGGGCCAGAGATGGTGCGGGCGGCTCCAGGTTGCCCTGCCATGGAGACAAGGCTCAGCTGGGCTCCTCTCACATCCCCTGACTGGCCGGGCCAGAGGAGAGGGCCAGAGATGGTGTGGGCTTTGTCTACTTAGCTTTTAGCTTTGTCTACTTAAAGGGTTGTTGTAAAGGTAACGTAGGAAGGATTTCCTCCCAGCTCTGGATAGGAAGTAAGAAGATGTAGTGCTTATTCTAAATGGGGACCTGCCAGTTGATAGTTTACACCTTTAATTATTAAAAAAAAAAACCGTTCAATCCAATTCATGAAACTTGAGTAATTTTTAGAAAAATATTACTCTAACCTAGCATTTTCTAAGCCCAAACCATTTGGTTGTGTTTGACTACAGATCCCATTGTTCCCGGCTAGAATAGCCTCATTTAAAGTCTTCCTGGCTTGGGTAAAGATACCTATCCAATTGAACATTTCAGACCCTCTAAATTAGAAGAACCAGTTTGGCCAGGTTATCCTACTATGGTAATAGAGTATACCATGCTGCCAACGACTCAATGCTGTGTGTCAGGTGGCAGTTAACTAACCTGACAACCCTGAGGACTATCAGCCTTGGGTGATAGCCCCCAAGTGAATTAAATCCCACTTGAATCCATCCTGATGGAGGGCAGCAGCTTCATCAATCCTGGCCTGGGGCTGATGAGGACTTTGTGTGCCAAAAGGGATCAGGACCAGAAAGTGACTCATGGGTGTCATGTTGTGATGCGGAAGGCAGATGAAAGGCCACTGCATTATATTGCTCCCAATACAATCTTCATGGCTGATTGCCATGAGGATCTCCAGTATTCGGATTTGGGTATGGAAGCAGCAGCAGCAGCAGCTGGCCCTGTGTGAGGATTGAGAGACCTCTTGCTAAACATGGTATTGTCAAACTAGCTGGTGTCTGAGACATCCATAATTACTTTATTACATTACAAAAGAAACTGTAAAAATATCATTTCCTCTGTTATCAACAAACCAGGTGCTTGATCATTCTCTATAGAAAGCTTGTTTGCTTCTCCCCTCATGCAGTCTCTCTGGACTTTATTTATTCTTCCAGACCATGGAGGGCCCTGAGGGGTAGATATGTAGGCGGGCATAAAACACAGTAACCCAGGCCTCTCCTCACCCAGCTGTGCTGCGTGCAGGTTGGGCATCTAAAAGCCCATTCAGACAAAAGGATAACTCAGTGGCATGGTGTATCTCCCCTCCCTCTTCAATGTGGAAATTATTTGGTTGCTCAGGCAACCTGAGTGTCAGCTCCCAAATGTTGCCATGGTGTTGGTGTCAAATCTTTCCTTGTGGATATATACTGTGTATGTGTGTATATATATATATATATATTTCCTTCCACTGGGTCATGGCCCACTCAGTTCTGACAGGGGAAGTAGGATATAAAAGGCAAGTAGGCTTTCAAGGGCCTTGAGGGTAGGTGTGTGTCAAGATAGTTTGGGGTGGTGGTGGCTGAGTGTGAGGATATGTCATGGTGATTAGATCTTAGAGACAAGAGAGAGATTTGTCCTTTGGTCCAAGAGCTGGCATAAGCCAACAAATCTTGAGTTTGCAAGAAGCTGGAAACCAACGTTCACTGGGAAAGGATTCAGACTAGGTTTCTTCTTCTTTCTTCCTTTTCTTCTTCTTCTTCTCTTCCTCCTCCTCCTCGTCGTCCCCCTCCTCCCCCCTCCATTAGACCAGACACGAAACTGCTAAAATAAAGGCACTTTTTGCCGAGTTCATTCTACAGTTCCTTTCATCTAACCCAGTGTGAGAAAGATTAGCCGACAACACAAGGTTGCCATTACCAGGGTACGCCCAACTGTGGTTCAAAAATACCACAGTCTTCAAGGAGGCTCTGTCTGTGTTAGAAACCTCCTTCATGTCATTGTAAATTCTCTTGAATAATAGTTCTCCTCTTTGAGACCATTTTGATGTTTTGGACTTCAAATCCCCAGGTACCACAGCCAAGGGTACGAGTTTATGGGAATTGTAATCCAAAACTTCTGAGGGAGCCAACTATTAAAAATCCTTACTTTCTAACTCTGGGGTGGTGGTATGCCACACAAAAAGATGGTGGGAAGAGAAAAGAAAAATACAAGTAAACACTAATTCTTATGATATTTCTTAGCCCGCTTCTCATGTGTCCCCACACTGCTGCCACAGATGTTATTTCCCCCACTGTTTCCACCTTTTCTAACCAAAAGTATGGAAATGTACAATTGACATTCTTCCCAGGAATGGGTAGGATGGAGAGAGGTCCCAATGGTGGTTCAACCACATCTTATCAAATGTTGTTTTCCTTTCTGTTTCTCCTTTCAATGCTTGCCACAGAAGGCATTTTAGGAGCATGTTTTTGGCTTGCTGGAATAAATGTTCTTCCCCACATCTTGAAGATTATGACTTTGGAAAAAGTCCTTCTTAGGGGTGTCAGATGTTTGGGATTCTTGTACTGGGGCAAAAGCTAGCTGGGTTTCCTGTGCAGGGACCCATGTTCCTGTGTGGGAGAGGGATCATTCTCCAACTGCTTAGGGGCTGAGCCAAGTTTCTTTTGCATGTTGTGTTGTGGACCCTACAAAACACATATTGGTAGGGAATGTGGGGACCGTGCATGGTTATGGAGATGGTATTATCCTACACCAGGGATTCTCAACCTGTGGCCCGTGGGCCGCCTGATGCGGCCTGTGATGCCATTTCATGTGGGCCCCCACTGCCTACACCACACCAGAAAGTGCCGTGTGGTGGAGGAAGGGCAAAATGGCTGTCCAGCCCCCAAAGTTGTCTGAGGGAGGGAGCATGACCCGGGCCTGGCTTAAAAAGGTTGAGAACTCCTGTCCTACACAATGAATGGTTGCAGGACTCGCTTCTTCCACAGGAGGGCAGTAATATCTCTGATTCACATCTCTTTCTCTCTGTCTCTCTCTCTCTCACACACACACTCCATAACACTCTCAGCCTCTGTCCATTGCTAGTCCCTTCCTCGTCTTCCAAAATTTATCTCATCAGCAACCCAATGTCCCATTCTCCCCATTCTCCGAGCCCAGGGGAAAGACACTCTCCGGCTTCGCCTCTTCCACACACACACACACACCTGTGACATATAATTCTCATTATTCAAAACGTGAACGTGGAGGAAGCCTAAAAGGCCATAACATACTCTCGAATTGTCCCCCTTAAAAATCAAATCCCCCCCGTGGGGCGTGTGCCCCACGTTGGGAATCACGGAACGAACAACGCTCCCTAATCTCTGCTGTCACACACACACGCACACCTCCTCACGTTCATTCATATTCATTCACCCTCCCTCCCCCTTATCTGATGGCGCCGGCAAAGAGATCTTCTGACTCCGACTCCGCCCCAGCTCCGCCAGTTAGAGACCCGCGTACGGTATAAACAGCCACGTGACCATCCCCTGGTAGTTCTGTTACCGACTCTGCGATCGCTCCCGCCCTGCTGTTATTTTTTTAAAAATAATAAATAAAATAAAAGCAAAGATGGCTATTTTGATCGGGATGGAAAGGGAGGCAGGGACTGAGTCCAAAGTCAACAGCTGAGCAATACCTTAATAACAGCCTTCAAAATCGTTCCAAATGAGTTTGCAAGCGCTGGCTTTGTTCGCATCCTCCAGGCCAAACAAACCAAGGGAGATTAAAAAGAGAGAGAGAGAGAGAGAGACCAATTGTTCCAGTTTAGACACACTTGAGTAACCTAAAGTGGGTCCCGCATAGGGGATAATAAAGAGTAAGTGAGATCTCTCTGCATTTCTGCTTCTTTGTCTCTCTCCGAACCATTCCCCACACACAACAACACACAGAGGGCCCTGCTTTCTCACAAACACGCGCCATTGTCAATGGTGCAATCAGGGAATTCAGGGCTGAATGATTTTTATAAGCCGCATTATCAACACATCCAAGGCTATTTTATAAGCCGCATCATCACCACATCCAAGGCTAGCGTGGCACGTATTCCGCTTTTAGAGAGGCTAACCGTATTGTCCCCCATTGATCAGCCACAGCCACTGCTTCTTATGGGAGGGGAAGAAGGATCGTGCCCATTTTGCTGAATGGGGCCTAGGAGGCTGACCCTCTAAAACTGGGGTCAAGGGTACCCCATCAAATCTGGTTTAAACATTTAGCCTCATATATATATATATATATATATATATATATATATATATATATATATATATATATATATATATATATATATATATATATATATATATATATATATATATATATATATATATATATATATATATATATATATATATATATAGAGAGAGAGAGAGAGAGAGAGAGAGAGAGAATATATATATATATATAGAGAGAGAGACACACACACACACACACCACTTTTGTCAAAAAGGCACTGTACTCCATTTTCTCTACTAGATCTTAACACAGAAATGCCACCAGTCGGATGAAGTTTCAAGTGCTTATGCTCTTCTGTTGCAGGGGAAACTGGCCCCACAAGGCTAATAGGAGACCACCACATGACAGGTTTAAGTTTTTCCTCTCCCCCCATAGCACAGGGGTCCAGGAATCTGGCTGTGGAGCTAGAGGTAGGGGGTTCAATACTCCATCGTGTTTCTCGGGAGAAGAGCCAACTCGTGATTCCTTGAGCAAGCTACACAATCCCAGGATGCTCCCAGAAGAAGAGAATGGTCAACTACTTCTAAATACTTTCTACCTAGAAAACAGTGGCTGCAGTGGCTTAGTGGTTAAGACACTGAACTTGATGACTGGAAGGCCAGCAGGTCAGCAGTTTGAGGCACAAGTGCTGCATGATGAAGTAAGCTGCCATCTTTGTCCCAGGTCCTGCCAACCTAGCAGTTCAAAGGCAAGACGTTGCAAGTAGATAAATAGGTGGGAAGGTAAACAGCATTCTGTGCACTCCAGTGTCTAGTCATGGCTGCCACATGTCCGCGGAAACATCTGTAGATGCGGAGAGCACTGGCTCTTCGGTTATAAACAGAGATTGGCACTGAATCCTAGAGTCAGATATAACTGGCTTTCAAGCAAGGGTGACCTTTACCTTGACTCCCTAGAAAACCCTGGGAAGGGTCACAAACCCAAACCCACTACTGTCTACCTCCTTATAACAGGGAAGGAGGAATGTGGTCCCATTGGGTTCCTTAGCTCGCTGAATATCAAGATACAGCATACTCTGTGAGAGTACAAGTGTAAAGTGAGGGAAGGAGAGAAGATGAAATGTAAGTGTCAGAAACTGCACTGCAGTGGCTTAGTGGTTAAGACACTGAGCTTGAAGACTGGAAGGTAAGGGTTTGATACCCGAGTGCTGCATAATGTATCTTGGGGATATGAAAAGACCTCGTTCGGGTGTCCCCTGGGTGGAGATTCTCCCGCCAAAATCCTATCAACCCAGAGTAATTTCTGACATGAAATTTATTTATTTATTTGATGTAAGTGAATAAATCAATAGCCTAGCTTTGAAACCAAGGAAGCAGGCTTCAGAAGGAACATCTCTTATTGGAAGCAGAAGTTGTCTTTTTCTGATCCTCCACTGAGCTGTGGTATGAGTGGATGGTGTGAAAACTTTAGCTGCAGCTGAGCTCACACCTGCCACCTGCACATGTACAAACAAACATCCTTGAGGGTAAGATAAAGGTAAAGGTCACCCTTGCTCGATAAGGGATTAAAGAAATGGCAAAATATGGTGGATAGGTTTTGTAATGGGAATAAAAAAGGCAAGAATAAACAAAAGTTTGTGGTACTGTATATACCTCATTAAAAGGGATATTACACCCTATTATATACCTTTCCAAGTTAAAGAAATACTAAGGTTGATGCTCAAAGAAGAAATAATATGGAAAGATATAGGATACAGAATGCTTTTGAGCTACTAGGTTGGGAGGACCTGGGACAGAGACAGACGCTCACTCCATCGTGCAGCACTCAGGTTTCGAACTGCTGACTCACTGACCTTCCAGTTATCAAGTTCATCATCTTAACCACTAAGCCATGGCAGTCCCCTCCTTGAGGGTACACAAGAGCAAAACCAAATTAGAAGATAGAGGACAAGGACACGGCTCACTGGACAAGGAATACAGTAACATTAAAGGACTCAACCTCCCCTACGTCACTTGGAGGACCCTGAATAGGCTGAGGGTTGGAGTTCCTAAATGCTCAAGTGGCGGCTGCTGGCAGACAACAACACACTGTGTGAATGTGGATAGATACAGAATCTAGCTCATTTCCTGGTATGCCGATCACTACCAGAAACATGTACTGATGAAGATTTAATTTTGGCCAAAGACAAAGCCAAGAAAGAGGCTTCACTTTGACAGTCCAGGGTTTGACCAGGACATGAATGAAGAAGAAGCCCATATGCTTGCCTGTGTGCCTAGATCTGTGATGGTAAACCTTAGCACTCCAGATGTTCTTGGACTTGAGTTCCCAGAAGCCCAATCACCCTGTGAATCCACACAAATGGGTTTACTGCGATTCATCTGGCCTGTGCTGCCCTCATCACTCCCGGAAGCAGAGTAAGACATGCCCATACGGAGGAAGGGTTAACCCGGAAGAGTCTTAACCATATGGGCGCATTTTACTTCCGCTTCTGGGAGCGACGAGGGCAGCGTGGGCCGGATGAATCGCAGTAAACACATTCATGTGGATTCACAGGGGGCTTGGGTTTCTGGGAATTGAAGTCCAAGAAAATCTGGAGTGTCAAGGTTCACCATCACAGGCCTAGATATTCCTACCCATCAATATCTTTATTACGATCATTGATCAGATAATAGAGTACCCACTTTCCCCGACCTCTCCTTTGGCTCCAGCCAACTGTTGGCGGTGGCGACTTCCCCCAATTTCAACCCTAACTCCAACCCAACGGTCCACCCCATGGCTCATGGCTTCTTCCTCAGACAGAGCTGGAAGCTTTCTAACCTAGCATTGAGCACACCAGAAAAGCATGTGTGAATTGATGGTGGATCTGGGGTTTTTTTTATTTCAGAGGCTCCGTATTCTCTCTCCTCCCAACACACACACACACACACACACACACACACACACACACACACACGAGATCTCCGCTTCCTTCCCTTTTAACCCCACCTCTTCCTTCCCTGCCCCACCCCGTTGCCAGCGACGACTTCAGCACCACGAAGCGCGGACAGCTCCTAATCCAGACCCGGGAAGGACCACAAACACACCCACACCGCAACCGAACCGCCCAAGGATCCCTTTCTCTCTCTCGCCTCCCCTTCCGATCCACACACACACACAAACACACACACACACACACCTGCATTTCCCTCTGGCTGTGGATCCGCCCAGCAAACAATACACCTGCCTCTTCTTTTTCTTCTGAGAAGCGGTAGAGGGAGGGAAAGGTAAGACGCGCATCCCTTTGGGGACATCGGGTCACTTCGGAAGGCTTGTGCTAAGATCGGGGTTTCAATTTTCACAGAATCCCAGTGTATTGAACGGTTTTCCAGTTCGCCCTCCTAATTGTTGTCAGGACTCAAAGATGAGCCGGAGAAGGGGCGGGCGAAAGACAGCCAAGCAGAGGATGTTGAGGCGAGAACTCCTTTCCCGAAGACAGGTGGTCGTTTTTGTGCCTTGTGTTAGAAAGGGGGAGGGAAAGGTTGGGTGGGCTTTGCAGCCTCCACACCCAGCTAGGGGCTAGACTCCATGTTCCATCGTCCCCAGGCACTGAGGTTGGAGTGATGGGGATTGTAGTCTGGTGTATAGAAGGATGCAACTCTTGGCCAACAAGCTATCTACACACCTGGAAAGGGTCAGGTTTGTGTGAAAAGATGGACGATCATCATCATCATTATTTTTCCCCAAACTGATGAAGGCCAGCGAGTACCCAGGTAGGATCAGATTGCCACTGTGAGGAGGGGAATATGGTAGGTACATCTGTGATTTTGTTTTTTGCAAGATTTTACAATTTTCTTCAGGTTACTTTCTAGAAACTGGCATTCTGCCCCACTGCTCTTCAATAGGGCACGACTTATTGTACCCTCTACCCACCCACGGCTGCAAATCTGACTACCACCTCTTTAAATTCTAAAGAGAAAGCAATGTACTTTGTCTAAGGCTAAGTGGCTGTGCTGAGCTCAGGAAAGAATTAAGCAGCCTGCTGGATATCTGGTTCTTTTAGGTTTTGTGTGGGTGGGTGTGTTTATATGCACTGAAAGCAAAATGGGGTCATTATCTTTTCCTACGCAGGAGGTAGAATGGGATTTTTTTTAAAAAGCCAACAATGTGAGAATGTGTAGTTGGGCTATGACTCAAGAGACCTGGGTTCAAAGCCACATGTAGCCCTGAAACTTGCAGAAAGACTTTGGGCAAGTCATAGTCTCTGAAAGTCACTTCGCTTCTAGGGATGTTGCAAAGATAAAGTGAAAGGACAAGGCGTTTGATTTCACTGGAGGGGAGATGGAAATTAAATGTGGATAAAAAGGAATGAGAGCCGATCAGACTAAGGCTCAGGAGATCTGAGTTCAAATCCTTGCTTGCTCACAGGGTGTAATCACAGTCCACTCCTTGAATATCTCATATACAGTACTACAAAAAAACAACAACAGTAAAAGTCACCATAAAGGGGAAGTGTTTATACCCGAAGTAACTATATAGCTAGATAGCTAGATAGATAGATAGATAGCTGGATAAATAGGTAGATAGATAGATAGGCATGCATTTCAAGAAAACCAGTCACATTTCAAAGAGGACAAGCAGGAATAATACAATTACATGCTTGCTGGGAGATGGTTAGAAAGGGTAGATGGGGGATACTGGAAGGGTACT
The DNA here is from genome assembly GCA_035047305.1 of Bradypodion pumilum. Classification (NCBI taxonomy): domain Eukaryota; kingdom Metazoa; phylum Chordata; class Lepidosauria; order Squamata; family Chamaeleonidae; genus Bradypodion; species Bradypodion pumilum. Next base: position 32,324,608 of record JAWDJD010000008.1, on the reverse strand, counting down.
GTTGGCTCAGCATTGCCCCTGGCAGAAAAGCAGTGAGAATGGTTCACTTTGGATTGTTCTTTCCAGCCTGCTTGAGCTGCTGGAAACTGCTGTATGACCTATCGATGATTTAAGACAATGCAAGCAGTTGCCTCTAACAGAGGGAATAATTTTATTTATGGTACACAATGCAAACAGTTAGAAAGCCAGACATCTTCCAGCTCTATCAGTGGCCAACTTAAATCCTGCCTGTCCTCAATATCTTGGCTTTCTAATAGGGAATATTGTCCTCAGAGTGTCTCTGAACATGTCAAGAGTGAATTCCTCTATATGTCACTTATCTTCCTTCCTTCCTTCCTTCCTTTCTTTCTTCCTGCCACCAACCTTAAGGCAGGAAAAAATGTTATCCTACCACTCTTCCTAGGGGCATGTGGCTCTATTTCCCTATTTTTATGTTTGCAACAACAATGTAGTGTGGTAAAGTCAAGGTCAAATATTGTGATTTGCAACCCATCACCCTCTCTTGGAAGCTTTTGGTATCAGGAGGACCTGAATCCAGATCTACATCTGACATTTTTGTGTTGCCGATGGATCTCCCAAATACTTGGGTTTTCTTTTTCTAGGCATTAAACCAGGTGGCTACCTAAAAGTTGCTGGACTCCAAAACTCATTACGATCCATCTGGCTGGATTATGGGAACGGTAGTTTAACCATTCCTAGAGGGTTGCATCCTCTTCAACCCTGAATTAAACATAGATGCCTCTTCACTCTCTCTCCTTCTCACGTACACTCATGTGCCGCTGTCAACATGTAGTGAAAAAAGGGAGGAGGGGAAGAGTGAGGTCATTTAATAAGCCACAATCCATATACTACCAAAGGATGATTAACAGGGATTAGTCTAAATTGGGGTTCTCCAGGATTAATCTGGAACACGATGTTAGAATGATTGTGAGCAACACAATTAACCCAGAAGGGAATAATGTTAGAAACACAGAACACTATTCCTGGAACTTCTTTGGGTTGTTACATTTGTTCTTGGCAAGGCACCTGGAGTCTTTAACCTACTTACGGAAGTTTAACAGATGATGCTTTCCTCACAGCTTGCACCCTAGGAAAGAACGTGACCAAGGTGTGCTTGTTAGGTGTACAAGTGACCTACAAGTGGGAGGGAGAGAAACAGTGATACCAGAATAACTCTCCGATGCTAAGGATTGCCACTTTTAAAAATATTGATTCCCATGGTACACAAAAAATGAAACAGAGAAAAATCTGACTGGCAAGGAAAGAATGTGACCAGTAAATGTTTCAAAGGAAAAGCGGACCGCAGCGAGAATTGGAGCCTTTATTCTGCCATGGACTTACTGGGCAGACTTGGACAAGTCACTTAATCTGCTTTCTGCGTTTCTTAAACAGGAATATTAAGGCATGGGAATACTGAGCTCTTAGCCCCATGACCTGTCCTTAAAAAACAATTAGCCACCTGACCCTGAGGCATGGACTGTATGGAAATCCTTGTTGTAAACATGCAGCCAGCAGGACCTCTGGTAGCGGTGAGCCGCTGTGCCTCTTTCTTTCCTGAGTTGAGCACTCTCTGCCTGTCCTAGCTTTGCTGGACAGAAGGCATGTAGTCGCAAAACATGCTTTTGCAAGATGCAAGTTGACATGTGCTTAGTGGAGGGGGGGCGTGTTGTGTGTACGTGTGGATTCATTGCTGACAGATCCAGCCTTAGGCTTGTGTTGGTTGCCATGGTTTTCCTAAGGAGATGGGAAGAGCTGCCGTGTGGATCCGTCTACGTCATTAAGCTAACCACCCCAGTCCTCATCCAAGCATCAACTCTGTGTGTGTGCGTATGCGTGCGTGTGAAATAGCATCTCTGCTTGCTCTCTGTTGGTTCGCCTCTCTCCGTGGTGGCTGTGTCTGCAATGGGTTAGAGCTCCCAAGGGTGTGCCTGTGTTTTCTTCAAGAAGACTGGAGCCCTGTGAAGGAGAGCAGGTGAGGCTAAGAGAGGAATCAGGATGCCTCGATTTCCACCAGAAGACTGGCTAGATTTAGCAGCTTCCACATGGCTTAAATGGGAGCAAGCATTTAGGATTTTAACACCCCAATCCCAACATCTGAGTGGTTTGAGCGGCAGCCAGGGCTCAACTAAAGACTACTTTCGCTACTTAACCATAATGCTGGGGAAGAAGCCTCTGAGCTTATGCAGAGTGATTTTTCACCCCCTCATATAGTCAAAGCAATGGTATTCCTGGTAGTAATATATGGTTGTGAGAGCTGGACTATTAGGAAAGCTGAGCACAGAAGAATAGATGCCTTTGAAATGTGGTGTTGGAGGAGCGTTTTGAGGGTCCCCTGGACAGCGAAGAGAACAAATAGGTCAATCTTAGAAGAAATCAACCCTGACTGCTCCTTAGAAGGTCAAATAGTAAAGATAAAGCTGAAATACTTTGGACATCAAATGAGAAGAGAGGATTCACTTGAGAAAGCCTTGATGCTGGGAAAGGTGGAGGGCAAAAGAAGAAGGGGGCGGCCAAAGATGAGATGGCTAGATGGTATTGTAGACGCAATGGGCACAGAGCTGGGGGGTTTGAGGAGGATGGTGGAGGACATAGGTGCCTGGAGGACAATGGTCTATGGGGTCGCAAAGAGTCGGAATCGACTGTGCGACTGAACAACAACAACATGATTCCAGCTCAAACCAATGACAACATTACAATTATATTTTGTTACTCTTGTGTTCTGCCTTTGCTCACAGAAGCTGAAGGCAGTGTCAATGGGGTCTTTTCCCTCTCTTCTTTAGCTTCACAAACATTCTGTGAGGTAGCAAAGAGAAAGTGATGAATTCAGCTCAGTTTCATGTCTAAAACAGGTTTAGAAAGAATGGCTTACGGGGCTAAAGTTGTGCCTAGAGGTGAGCTCAGACTCAAGGATAGCACAAACAGCTTTTTTCAGGATATAAATTTTGGTCATCATGAAGGGTCAGCTAAATAGCAGGGAGCCATGCTGTACTTTTAATATGATAGCTGTACTGTAACATAAATGTTCATGGGCAATTTGTGGAACGTGAACAAAGAGCTAATTGTTAATTAGTTATCATTGATGATGTTTGGTGGTGTTGTCATTAAACTGACAAAGGTAGGGAGAATCTTTGTGGGGTTTTCTTCCATGAGTATCAAAATAACTGGTCTGGCCTTGTTCACTGTGTATCCTGACGCAGATGGCTGGGTGGAAGGGTACATCTTGCCATTGTGCTTCAGGCGGCAAAATCTCTTAAACTGGACTGGTATAACTTCCACAAAAGTTTGTGATCCAATATCTTTTTCACATTAAAAATTAAGTCTGTAAGTGGGCTGACAGTTTGTGTCCTGTATATAGCTACTCGGAAGTCAAGCCCACTAGTTTGAACAAAACTTACTCCCAAGTATCCATGCAAATGAACAAAACCACAATATATATTTTTTGGTGGGGACAGAAAAGCAGAACTCCAAGATGGAAGAGAAGGTGGTGGGAATGAGTGCAAGTTCTTGAGAGGGATTCAAGTAGATTAGAATTAGGAGGAGGCAGCAATGTTGAATAAAGCTCCACTTTTGTTCCCTAGAGCAGAGCTTGGATGTTGAGGAGTTAACAGGAAGGGACTTAACTGCAAGCAATGCTGTTATTCTCAAACTGGGCATCTTTTGGGATTACATATTTAATCATGTTCCCAACCTAATCATATGTATGCAAGTCATATTATGTATAGGATTTAAAAGAAATGCACCTCTTTTTCATCCTCCCTCCCTCCATTTCCCCCCCTTCTGTTTCTCTTGCTCCCTTTTTTCCACTCTCTCCCTTCCTCAATCTCTCTCTCTCTCTCTCTCTCTCTCTCTCTCACACACACACACACACACACACACACACACACACACACACACACACCAGACTCAGTCCTAAAAATAATAAATCTTGAGGTCAATCTGTCATCATGACAAATCCCATAGCCTCCTTCCCTCAAAGAATCTAAAACGACAGGCAGTTGGGTTGATCTATGATGTCAAGCTATCCTTTCCAGCTGTTTTCCTCTCCACTAAGAAGAGGGCTTCAGCAAAGCTAACGGGTCTTAATTTCCATTCAAGAGCAAGTCATCCCCCTAGATCTGTGATGGTGAATCTTGGCACTCCAGATGTTCTTGGACTTCAATTCCCAGAAGCCCAAGCCCCCGTGAATCCACACCAATGGGTTTACTGCGATTCATCCGGCCTGTGCTGCCCTCATCAATCCCGGAAGCGGAAGTAAAACTTCCGGGAGCAATGAGGGTTGTGTGGACTAGATGAATAGCAGTAAACTCATTCGTGTGGATTCACGGGGGCTTGGGCTTCTGGGAATTGAAGTCCAAGAACATCTGGAGTGCCAAGGTTCACCATCACGGCCCTAGACTTTGCAATATAAGGGTACTAATTCATGTTGCTTGGAAAAGCCATCCCTGCCAGATTGACAACTGCAAAGATTGCTGCTAAACGCAGAAAACACTGAGGAGCTTTGCAGAATTTAGACTACTTTTTAAAAAACTGGATTGGGAGGGACAAAAATGAGTTTTTAATTAAAGGACTTGCAAGCTTGATTCTGTTACATGTTACAAATTGCTGGTCTGTTTGGAAACAACTTGTTCCTTCCTTCCTAGCGTATGTCAGTCTGTACAGTATATTAGCTATGATTTTATATCTAGTATTGTTTGGTGGAGATCAAAGTTCTACGCAAGCAAACCATATTCCAGAGACCTGTCTGCTACTCTTTAAAGCAGGGGTTCTCAATCTTACCACACCATGGGCCAGACAACTCTCCTTCAGACCATGCCGTTGGCCAGACGCAACAGTGGCATGCACATCCACTTCTGCTTCCAAGGTCGTCACTGTGGGTCAGATGGAATGGTATCAGGGGCCAGGTTCAGCTCACAGGCTGTAGGTTGCAAACCCCTGCTTTAAAGGCTAGTAAACATAAAGTGGCCTCAGCTTTTGTGGTATAGTCTTAATTTTGCTCTATTTTTATTATGTAACACCCCTTTCCAGTAATGAATTGCTATAGCCTGTTGAGTCTCATCACTTCCCGAGCAATCCTATGCACACTTAAGAGTAAGACCAATAGAATTTTTTTATCATGTCAGAAGCACACAAAGGTGCTTTCTGGGTTGAAATGATTTTTGCTGGAGGAACTCCGCTCAGTGGACACCCAAATGGGACTCCTTTCATGTCTCCAAGATCTTTTCCCACCGAAGTGGTCCCTATTGATCTACTTGCAATTTCTTGCTTTCGAATGGCTTGGTTGGCAGGAGCTGAGACAGAGACGGGTGCTTGCAGTACCTGGGTCTCAAACTGCTGACTTGCCGATCTTCCAACTAGCAAGGTGAGCTTCTTTACCACTGAATCACCACAGTCCCCAGTTGAATGCAGTGAGACTTCTATGCAGACAATCAGCTGAAAGAGTCTGAGATATAAGGCAGAAATTTCAAATCACTGGTTCAGCTATAACAAAAGAACATCGCTAGATATTCTAGTTTGTACCAAGCTCTCTATGACTGAGAAGGTCATTTTAATAAGAAATCCCTTTACAACTAGATCTATAAAATGTACATTCTTCTTCTTCCTCAAGTGCCCTATCCACTTCCAAATATTGGCTATCATCATGTCGATCAGCCAACAAGATGTTTCTGGGAATAATATAATGCAGTGGCCTTCCGCTTGCATTCCAAATCGCAGTATGACACCTATAGTGCCCACTCGGACACCCAAGTGCCCATGCATCCAGTTCTACAAGTCACTTTCTGGTCCTGAGCTCTTTTAGCACACAAAGTCGTCATCGGCCCCAGGCCTGAATTGATGAAGCTTGATGCCCTCTATCAAGTGGGATTAAATCCACTTGGGGACCATCATCCTTCCCTATGGACTTTGGCACCCAAGACTGTAAGTCCTCAGGATTGTCAGGTTAGTTAACTGACTCCTGATGATCAGGGTTGACTTGCTGACAGTATGGTCTACTCCAGTGATGGTAAACCTTTTTAGAGACCAAGTGCCCAAATTGCAACCCAAAACCCACTTATTTATTGCAAAGTGCCAACACAGCAACAAGGTGGGGGAGGAAGTGCTACCGTTGGGCTGCAGGGCAGAGAGGCGGTATAAACTGTGCTGTGAGGAGGGAGGAAGCACTCCCATTAGACTGCTGGGCAGAGGGGTGGGGCGAACGCCATGCTGGGGTGACGGTGCGCCTGCCAACAGAGATGGCTGTAAGTGCCACGTGTGGCATTCATGCAATAGGTTCCCCACCACTGGTCTATTCTATTACCATAACAGTATAACCTGGCCAGACTGGCTAAAATGTATTTACTGTACAAGGTGAAATTAAGTGATCTTCAATGAAAATCTATAGCAATTGCCCTGCTGTGCAACAAACAAGAAATAGAACTCATTGCTATATAGTATTGAGTCAGGTCCCCTAGCATAGGTGGCTTTTTCAAAAATTAGGCACATATCTGTAGCTATTAACCATAAAAATGAAATAGAGCCCTCATATATAGTAGTAGTATACCTTGGAGAATCAGATGCCAGGGAAAACCCATTACTTTTCTCCCTGGCTGAGGACCTTTTAGAGGCATGCATTTGATTGCTCTTGGAAAACAGGATTATAGATTAATTGAATGAAAGTTGTAGTAGACTAGTTATCTCCGTATTTGTTTACAGCTGAATAAAAATATTGAAAAATCAAATCATGCCAGGGATGAAGAAAACAATAAGCACATTTTGCTTGGTTTAATTCTGCCCTTGCTGCTGTTACATAAGTTTCTTAGACACTTTTCTCTAAGGAAGACTCAAAATCATCTTACAATTTAAATATAAAGGATATTTAGGGTAATGTGGTACAGCAGTTGCTGTCTTAGAAGAAGAATTTCCACATGTGTGAGGAGAGGAAAGTGCCAGTTAAATTTCCATTTCTTTCTGTTCACATATTAAAATAAATTTCATGTCAGAAATTACTCTGAGTTGAAAGGATTTTTGCTGTAGAAACTCCACTTAGGGGAGGCCCAAATGAGACTCCTTTCATGTCCCCAAGATCTGTCATGCAGCACTTGGATATCAAACCCTGACCTTCCAGTCTCCAAGCTCGGCATCTTAACCATTAAGCCACTACAGAGCTGCACATATTAAAATCCCTCGGCTGAGGTCTAATTGCTAGTCCTAGCTAGAGTAGGCCAATGGAATCAATGGGATTTGCAAAAAAAAATTATTGATTCTTGGCTCACCTACTGATTCAAAGGGTCTACTGTAGTTGGCAGTATTGATTGGACTTGGGTCTTAACATGTGAAAAACAAGTGAAATCTGCTGCTACAACAAATGGGGAAAATATTTAATTGGGTGAGCTTGACAGTCAATCGACTTGCATCAGCCTATTAGATGGATCAATGGAGCACTGCAGGGACAAGAAGAAGAAAATCGGATAAGGAACAGTGGGCAATTATGATCCCCTTGAATGGTAACCTTATACTACCTGGAGCTGGTTCTGAGAGTAAACTGGAGCTCTCTCCGGCCCAGTAGGCAACTGGCCTTCTGCTTTTGCAATGGGATCGATGTCTTCCCAACACTGAAGATTTTCCCGCCTACCCCTGATTCACTCCAATCCATTCCTTGACACCTTGCGATGTACTGTATAATGAAAGTAAGCCACCTATTGTGCAAATGGCTGGAGCTGCTAATCCAACATGACATTTGTCTCTTGGCCATTGGCACCCACTATGACAATTCTAGACTTTGTGAGGAGGAAATCCTTTTAGGACTACAGCTTCCAGTATCCTCCGGCCATGTTGGTTGAAAACTTTTAGAAGCTATAGTTGGGGGGGGGGGAATCCCCCAGTGTTTTCCTTTCTTGTCGTTGGCTGCAACTCAGATTTGCAGATTTGCATTTTTGGACTACTGTTCCCAGAATTCTTGGGGAATTCTGCTGCCAGGGCCATTCTGGGAGCTGTAGTTCAAAACACAAACCTGAATGACTTTGCTGGTCTTCTTCTGTGGCTGAGAAGGGAAACCACTAAAGCAGTGGTGGCAAACCTATGGCACATGTGCCAGAGGTGGTGTGGGCACATGCATCATTGCCCTAGCACAGAATTTGCCCCGCCCCTCTCTGCCCAGCAGCCCAATGGGAGCACTTCCTCCCTCCCCCCAGCACAGAGTTCACCCAACCTGTCTGCAACACAGATGGCAGCCTGTCTTAAAAGGTTTGCCATCATTGCACTAAAATTATGGGTATCTCTTGACACCAGTTATGATGGCTTTATGAGCCCGAAAATTAGCTAATTTGAATTATTAAACCCTTTCCCCTTAACAAAATAAGTATGCAGTTAAAGATCACAATAAAGCTTGCATAACTACTTTAACTGATTGTGCTAATTTATAGTGTGGCCTGGAGAAAGCCATTTTTATGAAAAGGCAGTTACACAATAAGTCCTGTATCATTTATCTAAGTGGAGCAGACTTGGTTGAGTGTGTATTTCTGAACATTCTAAAATAGTATGTAATGTCAAGATAAAATTTGAAACGCCTTCCGCTCATCAGCTCCACTTGGGCTGAGAACACGTGTGTGTGTAGTTTGTCAAAAAGTATATAAGTCTGATTGAATTGTTAATTGGGGTCTTTGAATCTGCATGGATTCAAACACCAATATATGCATATATTATGTTATAACTGACTTTGTTGATAAAATCTCTTTTTCCTTCAAAACCTCTCTGTTTTATTTATGTTTAAAGAAACTAGCACTGAACTCTAGAGTCAGATACAACTGGCTTTTGAGCAAGGGTGACCTTTACCTTTACCTAAAGAAATTTATGAACTGATCACTTTTTTGAGAGTTTTCAGGTGACAGCTTGATCCTCCATCCGGAACTAGAGGCCTTGTGGCTCAGAATACTAGTTTCTTGGGAAAGAGCAGAGGAGAGGCCAGTCACATTTATGTCCGGCCTGTAGGATTTCCTTGTTGGGCTCTATTGAACAGAAGATCTGCTGGACTAAATTAGCTTCAAGTCTGATCAACTCCGCTCATCTTATGTCTTGATTAAGCCCAGATTTGCTTTAGCTGAAATGGTGGGTTTTGGCTTTGTTTCAGTTTTACTACCTCCCTAAGATCTGCTGACACTTTGAATTAAAGGAAAAATGGGAAACGTGGCATTCCAAGATGATGTTGGACTGAAACTCCCATTAGCCCTCTTTAGTGTAGGTAAGGGTGAGGGGTGAGGGGATTTTGCACAGCAAGAAAAGTTACAACACCTTGGCTTTAACAATTCTGATCTCAAGTATTTACTTGCAGCTCATTGTCCATGTAGTAAGCTGCACCTCATTATTTCAATGCTTCTTTAACTTTTTAGAGGCAAGCCAGGTAGAATTATTATGGATGTGGCTTGTTTTATAAAATCTTCACTGTGTACCAAACAAAAGGAAAAGTCATATTCATAATAATTTTACCTGGTTTGCCTTTAGACAGCAAAAACAAATAATTAAAAAAAACACAGAACAAACAAACCTTAAAATCTTCACTGTGTAACAAACAAAAGGAAGAGACATTTGTGTCTAAAAATTTCCCAGGGCCGCCATCAGAAATTTCTGGGCCCCATACTGAACAATCCTATTGCCCCCCCCCTACACACACACACACACACACACACACACACACACACACACACACACACACACACACACACACACACACACACACACACACAGAGTTATGGCCAGCGGTGGCAGGGTCCCTGTCAGCTCCTGGTCCTATACGGCAGTACAGGTAGTACTGTCCTGATGGCGGCCCTGAAATTTCCCCTTGGTCAATCTATGCCCAATCCCCTGTACAGTATCAGCTTTATAGCTGAGAAACAGGCCAAAGTGAAGTCAATAATTCAAACATCTGGAGTAGTACAAGTGTTGTGTATGTATGGGTGCATGTTCATTGTACTGTAAAGGCAAGAATGTAACCACTCCAAATACAAACGATCTCAGCTGTAAAGGAACGCGAGCAGACAGCCCATAGAGGGCAGCTGCGAGCGTTCAGTCTCACATGGTTCACATTGCTCAATCACGGACAGCCGCGGGAAAACCTTCCCCGCATTCAGCAGCAGAAGAAAGAGGCGTGCCTGGGCGAGGCCACGCCGGTAGCAGCCAATGAGCTACCGTGCTACAAGATTCAAATGTAGAGGGCTACTGTATATATTGAGATGTATCACCGCCATTACCTCATGCTTCACCGGAACACCATGCAATAAACCTGTGTTAAACCAACCCTTCGGTTGTCCTGCTGTCTTTGGTCCCATACACTAAATTGGCGACGAAGGTGGGATATGGCTGCCCACGGGACCAAGACATGCGCCGGCTACGAGATCAGGAAGCCGGGAGACTTGGAGCTGTTTGAGATAGACTTCAACGCAGCGCTGGTGGAGCTCGAAGTCTCAGATGAGGCCAAGAAGAGGGCCATTTTCGTCCGCATGCTCGGACACGAGACCAAGAGGACCTTGGTGGACCTGATCGCGCCAAGGAAGGTGGGCGACCTCAAAGCCGCAGAGCTCCTGGCGGCGCTGCGCGCCCATCTCCGGCCAGCGATAGCGATGTTCCCCGCTCGGAGCGCGTTCTGGAGGCGAGTCCAGGCGCCCGGGGAATCGGTCGCCGAGTTCGCCGCGGCCCTGCGGCTGGCCGCCGGCCCATGCAAGTAGGAGACCCCAGAAGTCACCCTCCGGGACTGCCTACTCTGCGGTCTGAGGGATACCGAGACTCAGCGCGCGCTGATGAAAAAGGAGCCGCCTCCCACGTGGCAACAAGTCCTCGACACGGCGCAGGCCGTGGAGGCCACGACTGCCGGGGTGCAAGAGCTTCAGAACTGGCGCCCGAAGCCCGCCAAGGCAGAGAGCTCGGTGCGCGCGGCCCGGCGAGCTTCGAACTCGTCTGCGGAGAGCAGCGACGACGAGGATGTCCGGAGGGTCCAGAGAGAGGGCCGGCGCTGCGATGGCTGCGGCGCCGCCCACGCCCGCGCCAAATGCCCATTCCGCAAGGCCGAGTGCCACAACTGCGGCCGGCGCGGGCACATCGCCAAGGTCTGCCGGAAACGGCGCGAGGCCACAAGGAGCTCTCCAGACCGCTCGGCGAGGCAGGACCGCACCACGAGGCCAAAGGACGGCACCCGGACCACGAGGACGCGGGACGGTAGGGCGCATCTCCGACGACAGCGAGGACGACACTCCGGTTTGCAGCGTTTCCACGGAGCACCCCCGTTACTTCGTTGAGGTAGTAATACAAGGGGCCCCTGTTAGAATGGAGGTGGACTCGGGTTCGTCATACTCTATTATTTCCCAGGGGGAGTTCATGAAAATCGCCCCCCGCGTGCGGCCCAAGCTCAAAGCGTTGAGGGCCACACTGAAGGACGTGCAAGGGAACCGCATCCCAGTGTTGGGGGTTGGGAAGTTCCAGGTCCAGTTTAAAAAGCACACCGCAACGCTTCCCCTAGTCGTCCTCAAGGGGGGAAAATGCAGCCTCCTCGGGACTCAATGGTTCCAGCCCCTGGGGTTGTTCATTGGGGGGGTGCACGCCGTGGGAGCACACGCCACCGGGACTGATCCAATACAGAGCGTGTGCGACGCGCACCCCGAGGTTTTCAAAAAGGGGCTCGGAAAATTCAAGGGCCCCCCAGTGACTTTCGACCTGGACCCTAGAGTTCGTCCATTCAGACTTAAACCGCGCAGAGTGCCTTTCGCACTAAAGGACAAAATAGAGGCGGAGTTGGACAAATTGGTGGGCCAGGGGATTCTTGTTCCTGTTGATTCTGCGGAGTGGGAAACTCCAATTGTAACAGCGCTCAAGGCCAACGGGGAGGTCCGCATATGCGCTGATTACAAGTGCACCATCAATAAGGCGATCCGCCCTAATGCTTATCCGGTGCCGGTAGTCAGCCACTTGTTGGCCAGGTTACACGGGGGGAGGTGTTTCGCTAAACTCGACCTGGCCCAAGCCTACCAGCAACTCCCGGTGACCCCCGCCGCAGCTGCTGCACAGACCATAGTCACCCACAAAGGGGCGTTCCAGGTATCGCGCCTCCAATTCGGCGTGAATTCGGCGCCCGGGATTTTCCAGTCACTCGTGGAACGCCTCCTGAAGGGGTTAGAGGGGGTGTTACCCTACTTTGATGACGTATTGATTACAGGGGGGAGCCGGGCCGAATTAGCAAGCAGGTTGGGAAGGGTCCTGACAATATTCGAGAAAGCGGGGTTGCGGTTGCGGAAGGACAAATGCGTTTTCTTCGCAACTGAGGTTGAGTTCCTAGGGTTCCGTGTTACTCCCGAGGGAATCAGGCCATCCCAATCCAAGGTGGCCGCCATCAAGAAGGCCCCTCGCCCCACATCCAAGCCCGAGTTGCAGTCGTTCCTTGGACTGCTCAACTTTTACCACTCCTTCCTTCCGCGCAAGGCAGCAGTGGCGGAACCGCTACACAAATTGTTAAAAAAGGACGGGGCATGGAAGTGGGGCGACGACCAGGAGACGGCTTTCAATGACCTGAAGCGACTCCTGGCATCAGATGCGGTACTGACCCACTTCAATCCCAAACGCCCAGTGGTCCTGATATGCGATGCATCCCCGGTGGGGGTGGGGGCGGTGTTATGCCACGTACTGGAGAACGGGAGGGAGGCCCCGATAGCGTTCTACTCTAGGTCCTTGTCCCAAGCGGAGAGAAACTATGCCCAGACAGACAGGGAAGCACTAGCGATAATTGCGGGGACCAAGAAATTTCATGATTTTGTGTACGGCCGCCCCTTCACCATAGTGACTGACCACAAGCCCTTGCTAGGCATTTTCACCGCAGATAAGCCCACACCCCAAATCTTGTCCCCGAGGATGCTCAGGTGGGCCATTTTTCTCAACGCGTATCAGCACGCGTTGGTATACCGGCCCGGAAAGGAGATCAGCCATGCGGACGCCCTGTCGAGGTCCCCCATTCCCCGGGATTGCTGCCACGTGGGCGAGGAGGAGGGGGACCACCAGGTCTTAATGATAGAGGTCCTAGACTCCCCTCCAGTAGTACCGGCCGACATCGCCAAAGCGACCGGCAAGGACAAAACGCTAGCTACAGTTTGCTCCTGGGTACAGAAAGGGTGGCCCGTGTCTTCCCCAGCAGCGGAATTCGACACATTTTTCAAAAAGAAACTAGAGTTGTCCCTAGAGAGGGGTTGCCTTTTGTGGGGACAGCGGGTAGTGATCCCCACGTCGCTCCGGCCGAGGGTGCTTAAACTGCTGCACGTCAGCCACCCGGGGATCGTCCGCTCTAAGGCACTGGCCCGCAGTTACTTTTGGTGGCCCCAGCTAGACGCCGACATCGAACACATGGTCGGCACTTGCGAAGCGTGCCAAAGCTCCAGGCCAGAAGAGGCCCGCTCGCCACATAGGGAGTGGGACGCAGCAAGGGGGCCCTGGTCCCGGGTACACGTAGACTTTGCTGGCCCGTTCAGGGGAACGCTTTTTCTCCTTGTAGTGGACGCGTTCTCCAAGTGGCTGGAGGTCATCCCAGTCTCGAGCACCTCCTCGGCCATAACAATTAAGCAGTTACGGAGGCTCTTTTCCACGTTCGGTTTACCCGACACCCTCGTCAGCGATAACGCTAGCTGTTTCACGTCCGCCGAGTTCGGGGCATTCATGGAGCGAAACGCCATTCGGCACATCACCTCCGCCCCCTTTCACCCGGCCACCAACGGCCAAGTAGAGCGCCTCGTGCGCACCACGAAAGACGCGCTGCTGCGCATGGGCCCCGGAGACCTCGACCTGAAATTGTGCCAATTCCTGCTAAGGTACAGGGTCACCCCATTGGCGTCTGGGTACTCCCCCGCGGAGCTGTTGATGCGCAGGAAACTGGCCACGGGAATCTCCAAGCTAGACCCCACGAGAGTAGAGGACAAAGGGCAGAACATAGGGGTGGAACCCACAAAGAGTTTCAGCGAAGGCGCCCCGGTGCATTGCAGGAACTACGCCAGCGCGGGGCCAGCCTGGGTGCCGGGCACCGTAATAGAACGAACCGGCCCCGTCTCATACCGTGTGGAGACCAGTACAGGTTTCCTGTGGAGGCGACACGTGGACCAACTCAGGCGCAGGGTCCCCGGAGAGCAGGACGGAGATGAATCAGCGTTAGGGTACTCCCCCACCCGTTTAGCCCAAGGGGGAGGGAAAGGGGAACATGGGCCCCCACCAAGGGGGGAGGAAAGGGAATCGATCCACAGAGATCTTTTGCGGGAGCTCGCGGCAGAAAGGAAGAGCCCCGACCACACACATACCCCCCGGAATTTTCCCCGAAACACAGATGCCCATAGAAGTTTAGACGTTGATTTACAGTACCAGGGGGAGTTAGCGGAGTGGTCCCCCACCCGTCCTAGCGAAAAGAGGGGTTTCAGTTCAGCCCCTGGTACTTCCAGTCCAAGTAGTCCCTGTGAGTTAGAATGCAATATAGCGCCCATTCCCCGGAGACCGACACCCCCAAGACGGGAGGCAACAGCAAGTCCGCCCACCACAGTCTCAAGGTCCCCCGAGCAAGGATCAGAAGGTAGCAGGACCACAAGGGCGACCTCATCGGTTCCGCGGTTCACAATAGGCGGGTCCCCGGGGTCCGAGAGCAACAGGCAGGGCTTCACCTCCCAACTATTCATTCCGTTCCCATCCCCGGGCGCAAGGCAGGCACGGACGCCCCACAGAGCCACTAACGAATCCCCGTTTCCCGTTGCAGGACAAGCACCCGCGGAATCAGGGATCACAGGCTCTCCAGTACTAGGGCAGACGCAGGCACGCCCCAAGCGCACGTGCGGCAAGCCACAATGGTTGCGGGACTTCGTCCCATCCTAGGGGGGAGGGATGTTGTGTATGTATGGGTGCATGTTCATTGTACTGTAAAGGCAAGAATGTAACCACTCCAAATACAAACGATCTCAGCTGTAAAGGAACGCGAGCAGACAGCCCATAGAGGGCAGCTGCGAGCGTTCAGTCTCACATGGTTCACATTGCTCAATCACGGACAGCCGCGGGAAAACCTTCCCCGCATTCAGCAGCAGAAGAAAGAGGCGTGCCTGGGCGAGGCCACGCCGGTAGCAGCCAATGAGCTACCGTGCTACAAGATTCAAATGTAGAGGGCTACTGTATATATTGAGATGTATCACCGCCATTACCTCATGCTTCACCGGAACACCATGCAATAAACCTGTGTTAAACCAACCCTTCGGTTGTCCTGCTGTCTTTGGTCCCATACACTAAAACAAGCAAGGGGTATGACTTGGAGATGGGGTTGTGGCCTAACGAGAACCTGGAATTAAAGGGCTGTACATTTGGCCCATTGGCTAGAAATTGCTGACCCCTGATTTAAAGGAAAAGCAGGAGGTGGCATTTTAAATAATCCTTGTGATGAACTTGGTCCTGATTGGAGAAAGTACCTTCTAGAACTGCTGCATATCTTGTCCTTATGACACGCAGCCATGTGCACAGGGGTATTCAAGTGTGTGTGTACACACACACACACACACACACACACACACACACACACACACACACACACACACACACACACTATTGTCACCAACGAATATGTCCTATCACCCTTTCCTCTCTTTTTCCAAGGCCATTTCCTTCTCTTCGTTTCTCCCCCAAACTAGCAGTGTTGTGAAGAACGGCTTAGCAAATTGGATGACAGGGAGTGGAGGTGAAACTGACAGGAAATCTGGGGACAAGTCGGAAATAAGCCCTGAGGTTTGGAAGGCATCGCTAGAACCTCTGAGGAAAGGGGTGTCACTGTGAATTTATCCAGGAAACGAGAGAAAAACAGAGAGAGAGAGAGGAGAGAGAATGAGAAAGAGAGAGAAGCACTGGAGAAAACCAGGGGTAATTTCAGGATAAATTGCTCTGTCAACAGGGAATCAAAGAAACCTGGATTTTTGTTCCTATTTCTTAACATTGTTCAGATTCAGTAAAAGTAGGCAGATTAATAAATGCCTGTGGCAGATTAGATAATGTTTAATATACTGTAGCTGATTCCCCACCATCACCAAAAAAAAAAAAAAAAAACCAGGGTGTCTTCAACTTGCTCTTCATTGCCCCTACCAGATGAAATATAGAATTTGATGTAGTTGATAAGGATGGATGTAGTAGGATCATATAGCACCTGTCGAACAATTAATGGCCCTCCCAGAAGGGGGAAGGGGGCCATTAATCATGTTGACAGAAGCTATATGACCTTACTACAGCTGGAATATTAGGATGAAGGGAAAATGCAAGGAGTTGCTTTCAAAATCTAGCCTTTGAACTCCACAATTAAATTAAGCAGTAGATCTTGCAACAGCAAAATAGGCCAGGCTGGTGCAAAGGCAGCCCAGGACCAAAATGTGGGCCCTTCACATCTCTAGGGATGTTGTTGTTGTTCAGTTGCACAGTCAAGTCCAACCCTTTGCTATTCCATGGACCACAGCATGCCAGGCTCCTCTGTCATCTGCCATTCTCCATAGTCCACCCAGATCTACGCCCACAGTATCAACGATGACATCTAGCCATCTCATCCTCTGCCACCCCTTTCTCCTTTTGCCTTTGACCTTTCCTAGTATTAGGGCCTTCTCAAGTGAGTCCTCTCTTCTCATTTGGTCTCCAAAGTACTTGAGCTTCAGCATTTGTCCTTCCAAGGAGCAGTCAGGGTTGATTTCTTTTAGGATGGACTGATTTGATCTTGCAGTTCAGGGGACTATGAAGAGTCTTCTCCAGCACCACAGTTCAAAGGAGTCTATTCTTCTCTGGTCAGCCTTCTTCATCCTCCCTATATATCCAACTTTTAATTTTAAAAATGATCATTGTCTCTGTGCCCTCTAGGAGTGCATGAGGAAGTGGAACAATCTTGTCATGTTTGAGAGGTCCCTTAGATCTCATTTAAATATGCCACTAAAGAGCACGCTAATTGATTGCCTTTTCTGCTGGGCTAATAGCAAGCCTTGATAGGAACATCCCACCCACCCTGACTTTTCATATGAGAGATGCTATGTTGAGACTTGCCATCTGAAAAAGTCTTTTCAAGTTCTGCAGATGCCTCTTATCAAATTCTCTCTCTGTTTTGCTCATATCCTTTTTTGAACTTGATCTCCTGGGAATTGTAGTCCAGAAGGCAACATTTTCTCCTCTTACCCCCGCTCTCACTCGTCCAAACCATAACTAGGAAAACGGCATTGTGAATCTCTACCTCAAGCAAACCTTAGAAATTTAACCTTTTCCAAAATGACATCTTCCAGAATCCTCCGGCCAGGGTGGAAGATACTGGAAATTGTAATCCCAGTTTTGGATTTGGGGTATTGTCTAAAATCACGCTGTTGCCTTACCAAACCTAAGCAACATTAGTTCTAGTGATTATTTCCTGAATGGGGAAAAGCCTAAGAAGATCTCCCATATATGCTCATTTTTGTTTTAGCATGGACGGAAGGTGAGATATTAACATAATACATAAATAATGAAGGTCCTAAGTGGTAAAGAACTCATTATTTATTTAAAATGTATATTATCCTCCAGCAGAAGCTTCTGGGCATCAGTGTCCTTTTATTCCACTTATATGCTTCTGACCTTAAGCGTGCAACTATTTTGGAACGCTAAATCCGAGTGATTCACCTTTGCTGCAGTTTGACTCGCATCCTCCATTTCATTTGAAGTCACAGTCAGTGCTCACCCAGAGTTTGCAAATTGATTTGCAATTTGACTTTTCATACTGGTTGCGATGCAAGTTGCATTCTAGCCCACAGCTCCCCCTTTCCTTCCTTCCTTTGGTCCAGTCTCTGCTGTTCTTTTTATTAATAACTGATTCAGTGATCTGGTGGTAAGGTGGTCTAGTGCTAATGTAAGATGTAATGTAAGGTGATCTAGCGCTAATTTACTTTAAAAATTCAGGGGATGATTGTGGGGAGAGGAAAGAATGGTGGGTGGTATTCCCCTCCATGCTGAATATGATGTCCCAAATGCTTGTGTCATGAAAATACCACCTTACAAACATGGCTGCTATCTTTACAAGAATGTATCACAACTTACTGCATGGGGGAACAGCCCATTTCCATTATTCTGGCTTGAAAAAGGCAAAGCAATCACACTTATATACCACCCTATAACACTTAGTGCACTATCTGGGTGGTTCGCAAGTTAATTAGCATTTTGCCCCCAATGTGCTGGGTCCTCATTTTACCAACCTTGGAAGGATGGAAAGCTGACTCAACCTTGATGTCTGGTCAGGATCAAACTCACAACATTTTGGTTGCTGGACAGCAGTTTAAACACTGCGCCACCAGGACTCCTAGAAGTCCTTCAGTGGCCAAGGGAAAAAAAAGCCATTTTGGGGAGCAGAAAGGACTAGACCAATTCTAATCAGCCTTTCTGTCATATGATCAGTAGAAAATATTTCAAATTCACCCCTTTTATAAGCAAAACAAATGCCGCTGTATTTAACCATGTATTTGCCTAACACTTTATTGTCATTAAAAGGCAAACAAGAGGCATTTGGTAACAGAGTTACAGCCAATTTTGAGGTTATGAGGAAACCACTGATTTTCTGTTCAATTCTTTGAAACTCCACACTTTCACGAGTGCTAATTCATCAGGCCTGTTTCTCTGGCCATTCAGGGTTTCTCGTCAAAAGAGATGGCTTGGTAATTTTAGGTGTCTTCTTTCAGAAAGGAGTTTTCAAGATGGCAGATGTTATCAGACTAAGTCATTTTGCTGGTTGGGGTGTGAGACAAAATGGCACCTCTCTATATTGCATGGCCAAGAACTGACCAGATTGGTAGATAAATCTCTATCTCAATGGATGGAAAAGTTCCTTCTCTTCAAAACAGATTCCAGAATCTCCTAGCTATTACTGGAGGAGTCTGGGGGATATAATCCAAAACAGTAATTTTGTAAGATCAGAAACACTACACCAATTCACCTTTTGTGCAGCCATTAGCAATTGCTTTTGAGGCATCTTCCTCAGTCTTCCTGACGACAGAATAAGTCCTGAGCCATGAAAATTCTCCAGTGGTCTCCAATCCAGGCAGTGGCCCCGCTTGGCTTTCATAATTAAAGCTTAGAAGGCGACCTCAGGTTCCTTCCAATCATTCATTGGTTCTTCTTCTTCTTCCATGTTTAGGCCAGACATGAAACTGCCAAAAGGAAGCCACCTTTGGGGAGTTCATTCTGTAGTTCCTTTCTCCTGGCCTGGTTATAGTTTTTAGAGTTTTTAGAGTTTTAGAGTTTTTAGAGTTTTAGACTTTTTAGAGTTTTAGAGCTTTTAGGGGTTAAATGTGTATATGTGGGGTGGGAGTATGTTGATAATTTTGTATAGTTGTATTTTGTTTAGGTTTTGTTGGGTTGATAAGTGTTTTCCCCCCCCCCCCAATCTCGTTGTTCTGTACAGGACAATGACAATAAAGATTTATCTATCTAAGGTAAAGGTAAAGGTTTCCCTTGCTCGAAAGCCAGTCGTATCCGACTCTAGGGTGCAGTGCTCATCTCTGTTTCTAAGCCAAAGAGCCAGCGTTGTCTGCTTCTGCAGACGTTTCCGTGGTCATGTGGCAGGCATGACTAGACACCGGAGCGCACGGAACGTTGTTACCTTCCCACCGAAGTGGTCCCTATTTATCTACTTGCAATTTCTTGCTTTCGAACTGCTAGGTTGGCAGGAGCTGGGACGAAGACGGGAGCTCATATCTAATCTATCTATCTATCTATGAGAAAGATTAGCCAGCAGAAGGGTATGCCTGATTGCGTCTCATTGATTAAAGGGCCAGACATATTTTCCTCCCCTCCCCCAATCCTATATGCATCCTTTTCTCAGTCCAGCAGCTGAGGGGTGTTAAATCCTGCTTCTCAAACAATGTCTCAAGGATTTGGGCTGTAAAGCAGCACATAAGCCATGGCAATCCCTTCTGCGAGCTGTCAAGGATGGCGGGAGGGTTGGTGGAGGCAAAGTCTGTATGGCAGGTGGGTGACAGACTGAGGGGCTTATAATGGAGGACACAGAAGAAGAATATTAGTGGGAGATATTGAAAAGAGGAGTGCAAAGAGGAAGGAGAGCTTTTTAACCATATGTGTGCGCGCACACACACACACACACACCCCTCTGTTGCTTTGTCTATTTCTTTGTGACACACACACACACACACCTCTGTTGCTTTGTCTATTTCTTTGTGCCTTCCTGTCTGTAGACAGTTCTTCCTTCACATTTCCTGCTAAACCCAAACCATATAGAAAATCACATCACACCCTCTGGCAGCCCATGGATGAAATAGGGGTTACCTTCTCCCAGAAAAAGGAGGTTCTTTCTTGCTCACTTGGGGTTCCTGAGGTCGTATCAATTCAAATGTACCAATTATAATCAATGTCATGTGTGACAATCAGAATAATCTATCATAACAACTTTTTAGAATTTTACTTCCTCACAGAGATTTAAAATAGGACAACCCCACCCCACCCCACTTAAGCCTTAGGCTTCCTTTTCCAGTCTCTATTTAGCTAAATACTTTGCCTGTTTTCTTTTTTATAATCTGTCCATATAGCCATCTGCTGTGCAAACTTCAAATATATTCTAGATCTGTATTATATGCTAAAAGGGCATCTCCTCCCATATTTATCTAACTGGACCATAAGGCATTAATTTACAATAATGAATTCATTTGCCCTCCTGCCAGTGCTTCTACACCAAATGAGCACAAAAGTGTTGAGTATTGTAGTGCAACCCCAGCATATAGTGGGTGTTAGCACAATAACCATAGAGATAGAAATACTAGTCTAAACTAAAGAAAGCTGTTTTATATTGTTTGTCCCTAAGTAACTAATTGGATAGCTTCCTGTCTTCCCACCTCTAGGGGTCATCTGACCTATTTGCATGTAATAAGGCTTTGCATGTTCTGGCCGTCTCTCTCTTGGGGTTTTTTGCCTTTCGAAGAAGAAATATGTCTATTTGTACTCCTCCATTTTGTGGGTCACATGGCAGGCCTAAAAGGTTTAAAAGACCTAAAGACTTTAACTGTATTTATTTTGAAAAACAATTTCACCAAGTATCCTGAGCACAAGTATATTTCTCTGACCTAATTGTGAGGAAACAATATTTTGTTCTTCTCTAAGTATTTAGTGCAAGTGTATTCATTGGCTAGATTAAACATGGAGAACTCTTGGGAGAACCTACATTCAAACTAAGATTTGCTTAAAACCTACCTCACTTTATTGTGCTGCTGCTACATATAACTTAACAAAAAGAGAGACCTTTTGTAGGATGGCTCCCATCAGTCATGGTCTGAATGACATCTGATGGAGCCCTTAAGCTACTGATAAACAGGTCTTAGCAAGAAGTTGGTGGACCAAGCTGGGTAGAGAAGCAGTTTACTTTGTTGCCCTCAAGTGAAGTAGATTGCATTGATCATCATTCCTAATCTTTGAAAATAACATCTTTTTGACTACCTGCTCCCCAAATTATTTAGCGATGGCTATGGTAACGGGAAAATTATGGGGCTTGTTGTTCAGAGAAGTAATTTTTCTAAGCTGTGGTCCCTTCAGACATTCAATTGGAAAATAATGCTGTATGTAAAAGTAAGGGTAAAGGGACTGCAGTGGCTCAAGTGGCTAAGACGCTTACTGGAAGGCGGAAGGTCAGCAGTTCGATTCCCGAGTACTGCAGGACGGAATGAGCTCCCGTCTTTGTCCCAGCTCCTGCCAACCTAGCAGTTCGAAAGCAAGAAATTGCAAGTAGATAAATAGGGACCACTTTGGTGGGAAGGTAAACAGCCGCCCTGAGTTGGGTTCGCATAGAAATTTGAACCATAAATAAATAAATAAATAAATAAATAAATAAATTCTGTGTGCTCCGGTGTCTAGTCATGCCTGCCACATGACCACGGAAAGGTCTGCAGAAGCAGGCAGCGTTGGCTCTTCGGTTTTGAAACAGAGATGAGCACTGCACCCTAGAGTCAGATACGACTGGCTTTCGAGCAAGGGAAACCTTTACCTTCTCACTTACATGGGTTTGCTTTCACTATGAATCCTGTTAAGTGTTCCATTTTGAAGTTTTATTGTTTCACTTATTCAGTTTAAAAATAACAATTAAAAGGAACTAACAAGCTGGCTTACCTGATGTTCAAGGCTCAGGTTTTCTTGCTCACAGTCTTTTCTCTGAATGCACACACCAGTCTTCTTCAAGTGGGTATGCTCCAGGTATGCCAGACTACACTCGCCATTATCTTCACCCTGCAAGGCCATGATAATGGGAGCAGGTGCTGGATGATGCTTCTTTGTTATATGCATTTATCCATGGCTGTTTTGGTAAAGTGTCAGTTCTCACCCATGCCAGAAATAGGAACAGGATAATGATTGCTGCACTTTGCCAGAACAGCGACCTCTGAGCCAGGTGAAGGGGCCAAATTATGGTAGTGCCTGTGCTTCTTGTTATGCTTGCTTTCAACTCTGTACAGAAGTATGGGGAGGGAATGTCTTTTTAATGTATGGTTTTTGTTTATTTACTAGTTAGTTACATTTATACTCTGCCTTTCTGCAAGTGAACTCAAGGTTACCTACCTTCCTTCCATCCTACTTTATTCTCACAACAGTCCTGAAAGGTAGTTCAGAGAAAGGGAGCAGGAGAGGACTGGGGGAGAGAGCAACCCAAGGTCACCCAGTGAGTTCCATGACTTTGCTGGCCCTGGAGCTTGCCTCTTTGACATCCCAGTCCAACCTCTTAATGGTCACATGTTTCTATTAGGTGAAATATATGTAGGGGTGGAGACCAGAAGTCATGGGTTCAAATGCTGTCGCCCTGTTTGTAGCTACAAACAATGATGCTCAGGGCAAGTTGGCTTGTATAGGATCTTCTTCTTCTTTCTTTTCCTTTCTTGGTGGTTCGTGTCTGCCTCCGGATCCTGAGATAGTGTTAGCCAGTTTTTCAGGAGATCAATGTAACTGCCCAAACAAGAGAAACGATTTGTAGCCCGAGAGCATAGTAGACGTAATCTGAAACCTGTTCATCTCTTGGGCTCTTTTGATGCTGGGTTAATTATTTATGTGGTTATCATTACCCTGTAAAGATGCAAGCAGATCTAGATGGAAAGCCATTTTTGAGTGGTTGCTGTCTAAGAGGGCGGGATAGTGAGTAAAAAGGCAGAGAGGGGGAGAGGAATGGTGGTGAACTAGACTCCCGTGATCCCTGGAAGGAGGCCAACATAAGGAGGGAGGAAAATATGCCTCACCCAGGATCCCTAGGTCACGTTAGAGAATTGTGGTACCTTGTTGTAGTGAAACTAATGAGGATCTCTCTCTCTCTCTCTCTCTCTCTTTCTCTCTCTATCTCTCTATCTCTCTATCTATCACATTTATATTCTGTCCATCTGGAATATTCTCCCACTTTGGGCAGTGTACAACAATTATTAACTACTGTATTATTTTTACAAGTTACAATATAAAAATTAAACATAATATAATTCACAAACCAACAACAACAACAAAACAAATGGAATAAATTATGGGCAAAAAATTCCCCACAATAAATAATAATGATGCCCCCAAAGGCAATAGACATTGGCGACGGGTAAGGCATCAAGTTAATGAAACCCTTGGTTTGGCTGAGGGAAGAACCTCTTTGAAAGCCTCCTTAAAGAGAAAAGGGCCTGTGGTGGCTTAGTGATTAAGAAGCTTGCTTTGTTAGCTGGAAGGCTGGCAAGTTGGCAGTTCGAGACCTGGGTGCTGCATGATGGTTTGAGCGCCCGTCTCTGCAGTGGCTCAAGTCGCTAAGACGCTGACTGGGAAGCGGAAGGTCAGCAGTTCGATTCCCGAGTACTGCAGGACGGAAATGAGCTCCCGTCTTCATCCTAGCTCCTGCCAACCTAGCAGTTCGAAAGCAAGAAATTGCAAGTAGATAAATAGGGACCACTTCGGTGGGAAGGTAACAGCGTTCCGTGCGCTCCGGTGTCTAGTCATGCCTGCCACATGACCACGGAAACGTCTGCAGAAGCAGACAGCGCTGGCTCTTCGGCTTAGAAACAGAGATGAGCACTGCACCCTAGAGTCGGATACGACTGGCTTTCGAGCAAGGGAAACCTCTGTCCTAGCTCTTGGGGACATGAAAGGAGCCTTATTTGGGTGTTTCCTGAGCAGAGTGTCTTCTGCAAAAATCCTTTCAACCCAGAATAATTTCTGACATATTATTATTATTATTATTATTATTATTATTATTATTATTATTATTATTATTATTATTATTATTATTATTATTATTATTATTTTATGCTCGCCCATGCCCACCCTTCTGCCTCTGTCCAAGGTCCTGAAATCCAAGGCTGCGCGCCTGCGTTACGTGCCTTGCCATACATACATACATACATACAGAGAGGGAAACTCCCCCAGGGAACGGCTGGGCTGATTGTCGCCCCTCCCGCCCCCTCCGCCCGAGCCAAGCTGTTGCCATCCCGTCCTCCAATCGCAGAGGCCGAGGCGGATCTGTCTAGCCATCCCCCACCCCCCCCCCACCCACCCACCCCCACCCCCTGTCTGCCCGGGGTGGGGGTGGCGGGAGAGCCAGGCAGCTGCGCCTTCCTTCGCCTCCCAAGCCCTGGAGAAGCCAGGCAGGGACCTTGCGACAGACGAGAGAAGATGTGCAAAACCAGAGTGCGTGTGTGCGTGCATACATGTATGTATGTATGTATGTATGTATGTATGTATGTATGTATGTATGTATGTATGTATGTATGTATGTATGTATCCATGCATGCATGCATGCATGCATGCATGTATGTGCATGTGTGCGTGCTTGCGTGTGTGTGTGTGTATCCGTGTCCACGTGACGGGGAGGGGGAAAGAGAGATCGAGGCTGGAAGGGAGGCTTCCACTCAGCAACGTTAGTGAAGAGGACTTAGAGGTGCCTCTAAGGCAGAACAATGTCACCACCATTGTGGCTGCGGTGGCTCAGTGGTTAAGAACCTCACCTTGTAAGCTGGAAGGTTGGCAGTTCAAGACCCAGGTACACATGATGGTTTGAGTGCCCGTCTCTGTCCCAGCGCCTGCCAAGCTAGCAGTTCGAAAGCAAGAAATTGCAAGTAGATAAATAGGGACCACTTTGGTGGGAAAAAGATCTTGGGGACATGAAAGGAGCCTCATTCTCCAGTAAAAAAAAAATTCCTTTCAACCCAGAATAATTTCTGACATGAAATTTCTGACACAAAATTTTTATAACTGTTTAACCACTGCACCATGAAGGCTTACAGGTTTCTTTCTGCATCAGCTTCCATGGCTTACTGTTCTCTTTAAGGTTAGATCAACAGTTCCGCCCCAGAGCAAAAGGTGAGAAAGGGCATCATCACCTTGGAGTGCCAGCAAAAAAGAAAAAGAAAAAGAAAGATCTTGTCATCTTCCCAGAGGCTCCTAACAAAGCAGTTCTGGCTGGTTTGCTAGAACGGACTAGGAAAGGCCACCTTATGTAAACAGAATGGTGTAGCTAATGTCCTGATCTCCCTCCTTCTTTCTCTCTTGGATGAGAATCCAAGAAATCTGGCCTCTGCTTTATAGACAAAGCCCATCCTTTTCTGTGTTCTGCAATGAAGTAGATTGCATGCATGCATGCATGCATGAATGCATGCCCAGATCTCCCCTGCAAAGATATTTCTGCGAGGTAAAGGTAAAGGTTTCCCTTGCTCGAAAGCCAGTCGTATCCGACTCTAGGGTTCATTGCTCATCTCTGTTTCAAAGCCGAAGAGCCAGCGCTGTCTGCTTCTGCAAACGTTTCCGTGGTCATGTGGCAGGCATGACTAGACACCGGAGCACACGGAACGCTGTTACCTTCCCACCGAAGTGGTCCCTATTTATCAACTTGCAATGTCTTGCTTTTGAACTGCTAGGTTGGCAGGAGCTGAGACAAAGGCAGGAGCTCATTCTGTCCTGCAGTACTCGAACTGCTGACCTCCCGCCTCCCAGTCAGCATCTTAGCCACTTGAGCCATTGCAAAGAAACATGGAATCAAGCCATTCAAAAGATCCCATGTCACTAGAGGATCTGTCATTTTCATTTTTTTTATTTCATCAAAGCACTCATTCCTCTCTAACTCTCTCCCCTCCACCCCTGGGAATAATCCCCCAGGTGTATTTCTAAAGAACAGCCATTGGATTTCCACTCTCAAGCTGTTTCTTTGCTCTGTTAAACAGATGCAGTAGTCATTTTCAGCCTCTCTCTCTCTCTCTCTTAATAAAAGGGAGTTCCTAGCTCACATTCTCTGGAGGTTGTAAATGTAAATGCTTCTAGGCCCCACAATCAGTGATGGTGAACCTTGGCACTCCAGCTGTTCTTGAACTTCAATTCCTAGAAGCAGTGCTGATTAGGGCTTCTGGTCATTGAAGTCCAAGAATACCTGGAGTGCCAAGGTTCACCATCATGGGTATAAGGTTCCCTCCATCAAAAGTCTACATGCACAAAATTAGCATAAAAAGGGGTAGCTAGAATCATAGGGTTGAAAGGGATTTTTGAGATTCTTTAGTCTGTCTCCACAGCATTTGATATACTTTGCATAATGCAGCTACGGCATTCATGTTCAGCCTTTGCATAAATATCTTCTTAGAAGGACTGCCCAGACTTTCTAGAGCAAAGCTGTCTCCTGTCCAAATTCTTATCATTTTTTCACCAAGTTTTTTTTTTGCCACAATTTGCTTTCTTCCAACTGACAACAAGCCTGTTTTTTTAATGAGAAAACTTAATCCTTCCATCTTGTTTTCTTGGAGTAGAGATGGGGCAGTCAAGAAGCATTTGATTGTATGAGCAACTGCCTGATATAGTCAGAACAAAATCTAAATTCATAACTGCAAAACATGCAGACAATTTGACAAGGAAAAATGCTTGATTTAAAATATATATATTACATTTTATTGTGAAATGAAATTTAAGACACAGGCCACAAAAAGGAGGAACATGCATAATAAGCAAAACTACACCATTAAAACTCAGGGAGAAAAGTTAATTGTTCTAGTCTTTAATGCTGGGGTTCCCTACCTAAGGCCAGTGGGCTGGATCTGGCCCATGGTGCCATTTCATGTGCCCTCCACCCCTCCAAAGGCATTCAAGAAACAAAATGGCCACCCCTTTGAAGCTGTTAGGACAAAATGGTCACACCCATCATCCAGGCAGGGCAAAATGGCCATCCGGCCCTTGAAGCTGACTGGGAGAACGTGACCCGGCCCCCAGCTTGAAAAGGTTGGGAACCCCTGCTTAAATGTATCAAAGACAGGCTTGAGTGAGATCATTATAGCAGCTTTTCCAAACCTACTACTGCATATTTCTTCCATTATCCATGGTGGTTGGGGATGATGGGACTTGTAACCCAGTGGTATTTGGGTGCCATGAAATTGGAACAGGCTGAACTAGGGTAAAGCAGTCTAAGGGAGACTTTCCGAACTGTTGAGAAATCTGTATGTTATGTAGATGAATTTTAGCTGGCTACAAAGACCAAGGATCTGGGTGTGACTAGTGTGCAAGCAGAAGCTTGGGGCATTGCCAGACCCCTTGACACCATAACATTGATTAAGGGTGTGTTGGGACCGCCAGTCTGGAGGCAAATCATGTTAGAGACCAAAATAATCAACAATGAGATGGTAAGGCTTGCCTTGGACAGTGCCAATTTAATGAAACGAGCCAGTAAAGAATACAAACACGCACATACTGTACGTAAAAAAGGAGGTTAAACAAAAATCCTTCCCCTTGCAATTTAATTTACAATTTTGAAGGGTGAGTGGGTACATAATAAAGTGTTTGACACATGTAGCCTGAAGGAGTACAGTCCAGAAATTTATCTAATTCTTAATTAGCTCTTTATGAGAACTAGGATAAAAATCATATATAGAGAAATTGAGGGTTGTTGGACAGTTTGTGAAAAGATGGGTCAAGACAGGCACAGAGCAAGCTGATAGACAAGTAGGTCATATTTCAGTTCACTTTTTATTAGAGTTGTGTTTAGGGAATGCAGGTAAAGGTAAATGTCTGCCTGGCTGGAAAGCCAGACGTGTCTGACTCTAGGGGGGCAAGGCTCATCTTTGTTAGCAACCAAAGAGCCAGTGTTATCTGTATTTACAGACATTTTCATGGTCATATGGCAGGCATGAGTAGGTATCGGAGTGTATGGAATGCTGTTACCTCTCCCACCAAAGTGGTACCTTTTTATCTACTTGCAATTTGTTGCTTTCAAACTGCAAGGTTGCCAGGAACTGGGACAGATGACTGGCGCTCACACCATCACGCAGCACTCAGGTCTCGAACTGCTGACCTGCTGACATTCCGGCAGGTCAGCGGTCTTAACCACTAAGCCACTGCAGCCCCATTTTAGGGAATGTACTTTATTCCTTTCATATTGTTTACAGCTGGGTGGGAAAACAAACAAATGTATGTGTTGGTCTTTTACGTTTTATTGCACTATTACATTTTATTGCATTGTTACAATTTATTGTATTGTTATATTTTATTGTATTGTACTGTAATGTTTGATATGTTGTCATTTTTGTGAGCCGCCCTGAGTTGACATATGCTGAGTCGGTGGCATATAAATTCAATCAATCAATCAATCAATCAATCAATCAATCAATCAATCAATCAATCAATCAATCAACAGGAACAAGAAATTAGAAACCCTGTTTCTTTTGGTTGTCCTTTAGTTTCCATGTATTTGTTGTTCTTCTGTATCTGAGGCCTTGTTACTACTGGGTAATTAGTTTGGATAGCAATGTATGGATTCAGAGAAAAGTGACAAAGGAAAAGAGTAGATAATCCAACAGGTAAAAGAAAAGCATAAGAGAGAAGAAGAGGAGAGAAGTAATAAGAATTTTGAGAGTACCTTGGACAGCAAAGAGAACAAATAGGTCAATCTTGAAGGAAATCAACCCTGACTGCTCCTTGGAAGGTTAAATATTGAAGATGAAGCTCAGGTACTTTGGACACCAAATGAGAAGAGAGGATTCACTTGAGAAAGCCTTGATGCTAGGAAAGATCGAAAGCAAAAGAAGAAGGCGTGGCAGAGTATGAGATGGCTAGATGGTATTCTTGATACAATGGGCACAGAGCTTGGCGTGCGGTGGTCTATGGGGTCGCAAAGGGTCGGACTCGACTGCGACTGAACAACAACAAAAGAATAGACGCGTTTGAAATGTGGTGCTGAAGGAGACTCTTGAGAGTACCCTGGACCGCAAGGAGATCAAATCAGTCCATCCTGAAGGGAATCAATCCTGACTGCTATTTGGAAGGACAAATACTGAAGATGAAGCTCAAGTACTTTGGCCACCAAATGAGAAGAGAGGACTCACTGGAGAAGGCCTTGATGCTAGGAAAGATCAAAGGCAAAAGGAGAAGAAGGGGGCGGCAGAGGATGAGATGGATGGATGGAATTGTTGATGCGATGGGTGTAGATCTGGCTGGGCTGTGGAGGATGGCAGAGGACAGAGGAGCCTGGCATGCGGTGATCCATGGGTTCGCAAACGGATTGGACTCGACTGTGCAACTGAACAACAACAAAAGTGAAAGAAATAGATTGGGGAGGTCTACTGAGTTCAAAGAACAGTAGAGCTGTGTCTTTGTTCCTTTTTAAAATGTCTCTTTATTGGGAGCCTTTTGACCTTTTCATCTGAAACTTGGCAGATCTAATGCTTGATTGGCAGTGGCGGAAGTAATAGAACAGCTTTTCATGCGTCTTGGATGGCGTACACTGAACTTGGAGGCAGCAGAAGATCGGTTTGATTTTCCAGTGAAATCAGTGGAAGACCAAAAGAAAGAAAGAAAGAACTAACAAGGGACCATCAAAAATAGGTGACATTTAAAACCTTAAACAAAAGGAGAAAATGGATCAGCTGTCAATGCTATTTCAAGGAAGAGTCAAAAGCTTTATAATTGATTTGATTTGATTTGATATGTTGAGGTTAGGTTTGCTCAGGCTCTCTCAATCCAATGATTTCTAGCCCTCCTGCCTAGGGAAAACTCTAGGCACAATCTAGGAGACTACAATGGCTCAAAGTGGTTAAAATGCTGACTGGGAGGCGGAAGGTCAGCAGTTCAAAACCCGAATACTGACTGCATGATGGAATGAGCACCAACCTAGCAGTTCGAAAGCAAGAAATTACAAGTACTGTAGATAAATAGGTACCACTTCGGTGGGAAGGTAAACAGTGTTCCATGCACTTTGGTGTCTAGTCATGCCTGCCACATGTCCACATTGTATTGTAACTGTGATATTGTGTTTTCTTTGTTAGCCGCCCAGAGTATCTCTGCGAGTGAGGCAGCATACAAATTGAAAAAATTAAATTAAACATGTCCATTTGCAAAGTCTTCTGTGGTGGCCATGTTCTTGATGCCTCACCAATGAAAAAGAAATGGGTGGCTGATAAGAAGCAGTGCCTTTCCTATGGTGGTCCTCAGGCTGTGGCACAAACTCCCTGTGAATCTCATTGGGTGCCATGACATTTGTAACATGGAATACCTTTTGTATTCTGCTCTAAAATGTGTGTGTGTGTGTTATTTTGTAGTTTCCTAATCTAAATAAGCCACATCTTAAAAAAGTAGGGGAAAGACTCAGGAGACCCATCACAGATCTCCTGATCTGTTTGTTTAATTCTGTTTAATGCGCAAGAGATTTAAGGGGAGATTTAAGAGCCAAAAATCCAGAAAGTGTGGGTTTTGAGAAAGAATCCCAAAAGGGGGTGGCAACTCCTGATTGGTAGTTTGAAACACAGAAGGGAAAGACCTCTTTTTAGACAAAAATTCCCAGAATCTTACAGCCAACATAGAAGTGGAGTTGTCATCTCCAAAAGGAATGTTTGCCATATATATTCCCTGAAATTGATTAGATTGCAGTAGCCATCAGAAGGAGTGCATCAGTTTGACTTCTCCCTTCCCTTTCAGGTTCCACAATGAACGCAGCGCGGAGGTCGGCCAAGGTGGATACAGAAGTAACAGAATCAGAGATGGAGCCATCTCTCAATGCTACCGAGATGCCCTCCAAGGAGAATGTTTTTTCTGACATGAAGGACAAATTCATGAACAAACTGGGAAGCCTACCAAGTATGCAGAGCAGTTCTGTCATCCCCCCCCCCCCTCATTCTAGGTTTCAGATCAGAGAATGGGGTTTTGAAATTGGAAGGTACCCTAGAGTCAGTCCAACACCCTGCTGATGTGTGGGGTGGGGGTGGGATCTGATTTAAGTATCCCTGATGGATGAACATCCAAGCTCTGTTTAAAACCTCAAACAATAGAGAAGCCACCACACTTCCAAGGCAATGCGTTCCACTGTAGAACAGCTATTACTGTCAGAAAGTGTTGATAGCAAATGCACAAGGCTATATTCTGTGATGAAACACGTCCAATAATACACGTGTGCAGAATTGTTACTGAAACTCCTTAGTTTATGATTTGAAGTAAGCCTTTGCAAGAGTTGTCCCTAGGCAAGCCACAACTTCATCTAATCTCATTTCCCTCTCTAGAATACAGAAATGATAGCAATTACACTTATAGACAACCAACCCCATAGCGCTTAGAGCAGGGCTGGCCAACTTTTTTGTGCTGTGGGCCTGACAACACCCCCAGAACAGCTGAGCAGGCTGGACCACGCCCACCGGAAGCGGAAGCATTCATGGCTGTTGCAAATGCGCCCACTTCTGAGTTTACATCAGCCACGGGAACGTTTGCACATGCCGGATGCATTTTTTACGGCTGACATAAATGTGCCTGCTCCTACTTCCCAGTATGGGGGAGATGGTGATGGGCCATATTAAATGGTGTTAGAGGCCAGGTCTGGCCTGCAGGTGGTGGGTTGGGAACCCCTGGTTTAGAGCACTCTCTGGGTGATTCACAAGGTAAATTACCATTTTGCCCCCAACACGCTGGGTACACATTTTACCTGAAGGATGGAAAGATGAGCCAACCTTGAACCTGTCTGGATCGAACTCATATCACCAACAGTTTTTGGCTGTAGTACTACAGCTTAACCACTGTGCAGGGCTTCTGCAAAGATTCAGGAGCTTAAACAATTTGATAAGCTAAAAATAATAATTAATTATAGTTACTGGCTGTTATATAAGTACCCCCAACATTCTCTCTGCTGAGAGACAGGTGATCCTGGGTTATCTTATCTTACTGGATGATAAACAATTGCCCCAGAATCAGATGCATCTCTTCGCTTCTCTCTGTCCTGCTCCATTACAGTTCCACCCTGGGCTTTGGCTGCAATCATCATTGTTGTTGGCCTCCTGGTTCTCTGCTGTTGCTTTTGCATTTGCAAAAAATGTTTTGGCAAGAAGAAGAAAGGGAAGAAAGGAAAGGATAAAGGGAAGGCACAAATCAATATGAAAGAAGTGAAAGAACTGGGCAAGAGCTACATTGACAAGGTGAGTGGCAGCTTCCCCAAATGGTATTTATTCAAGGAAATCTCTTTCGAAGAACAAGTTCACAATTGCTTGATTGCTGTGAATTTTTTTAATGGCAAGAGTGTAACTTAGAGCCCTCTCTGTGGGCATGCACACCATTGCCCCAGCACAGAGTTTGCCCCACCCCTCTACCTAGCAACCCAATGAGAGATCTTCCTCCCTCTCCCCAACACAGAGTTCGCCCCACCCCTCTGCCCAACAGCCCAATGGGAGTGCTTCCTCCCTCCCCCCAGCACAGAGTTCACCCCACCCCTCTGTAGCACAGATGGCAGCCTGTTGAGTTTGGGCACTCAGTCTCTAAAAGGTTTGCTATCACTGTCCTATATCATTGGTGCCCTAGAGCATATCATCTAAGCTAAGAGGTGTAAGATTTCCTGTTCTCAGGAAGCAGTCTGCTGACATTGGCCTAGCGACCTTGAAGGGCAAGTCACACTGAACAATAGAACATAGAAAGGATTGGAATTCTAGGATGAACTCTGTAATCCACACATTACTCCAGTCTCTGGTTTCTCCCTAGCTTCTGGGGTTGGATGGGATAAGCTGACATGAGTTGAGATTAGTTGACGCTAATTCCCTTTAGCCCCCTTGAGGCAACTGTCTTATGACCTTGGTTTGCTGACCTTGGGAACAAGACAGGCTAATTCCTTGATAAGATGGTAAAGAGAGATGTTCCATAGGAAAGAGGCCCATGTGGCCATGTACTGGCTTCATGGGGTGGAGCTTTCAACAGTTTGGATGTTCCTTTATGCTAAGTATGCTTCTTCCATTAAACTTTGCTATGGACTTCTCATAAATGGCAGG
Organism: Bradypodion pumilum; assembly: GCA_035047305.1. Lineage (NCBI taxonomy): Eukaryota > Metazoa > Chordata > Lepidosauria > Squamata > Chamaeleonidae > Bradypodion > Bradypodion pumilum. The sequence continues at coordinate 32,291,393 of JAWDJD010000008.1, read as the reverse complement.
GGAGGGGCAAAGGAGCATTGAGGTGTTCCAAGTGTTGCTCACCTGAGTTGTATTCACTTCCTATGTCTACCTTTGTTTGGTACATGGATAGAAGAAGAGGAGGAGGCGTTCAATTTGGGTATTCTTGAATTCGAGGTAAGGAGCTCAAAAGTTTGGAAACATTACATTTCCTGAGTACAAGTGTAAGATTTTAGGATTTTCAGCCCCAAATAGCCAATGTTTTCCAAGCTCTGAAAGAGCTACATAGAACCTGCAGTAAATCTAGTGCTTTTTCTGGGTTTGCTTCTGTGCAGCAAATTGAACAGCCTATTCATCAAATACCTTGACCAACCAGGACATTTAAAAGTGGTGAATAAGATGTAGAACATACTGTGTGACATGTGTTTACCATCTCTGATCATAATGGTTTCCCATTCACTGTCACTTACTTTCTTTTAGGTTCAGCCAGAAGTGGAGGATTTGGATCCCTCACTGCCGAAGGAACCTAAAGAAGAGAAACCCCAGGAGAAGCTGGGGAAACTCCAGTACTCTCTTGACTATGACTTCACGAATACACAGGTAAGGATAGCAAAAGTTTTTTAAAAAAATATTGGCCACTCATCATCCCCAAAGAGGATTTCATCACACACAGAGAGAGAGAGAGAGAGAGAGAGAGAGAGGATATAGCACTGCCCACATTGTATTTCTTACATGTGCATAGGTGTACATTTAAAAACAACTACAGTATTGTAATTTAAATAGAAATTCAAGTCATTTCACCAATATGGGAAAGGTTGTGTATGGGGTGACCAGAGTGCCAGCTCAGCCAGCTGCCCACACAGTGTTAAATACTGGTGGGAAACCCTTAGGCACCCACTTTCCCGCCTCCTCCTCCTGCCATAGCCGAATCCAAATCTTGGCTATTCTCATGGTGATCATGAAGATTGTCCTGAGAATATAATGCAGTGGATTCAAGTGGGATTTAATCTATTTGGGGACCATCACCCTTCCCTGTGGACTTTGCCACCCAAGCCATTAGTCTTCAGGGTTGTCAAGTTAGTTAACCACAGCCTGAAACTCGGTGCTGAGTCGCTGGCAGTATGGTCTACTGTATTACCATAGCAGGATAACCTGCCAGACTGTCTTTCCCTTCTTACAGCTCTTTATCTTTCAAGATGTCATGCAGTCTAATGAAGGGCTATTCCAGAGTTTGGGAATGTGGGATTCTGGGAACTGTTGCCCAAGAAAGCAATATTTCCAAGCTGAGAGCAACCTCTGTACAGTAGGACACCTAGCCATGCAGCCACTGTTAACACTGCACTCCCGTCCTACTAACCTCCTAGTCTCGCTTTTCTGCGGCTCTTCCACCTTTTCCTCCTTATTTTGTCCATTTATTATTTTGGTGGGATTATAAGAAAACTAAGTGGTAGTGAAACATGGATGGAGTATGAACTTGCACTCCTTTAGACTCTGTCACCCACAAAAATGTTCAGACCAATTGCATGGTAGAGGCTTGGTTTGGAAGTAGCTTTTGGGAAGTTGCTGTCAATGTGATGTAACGAACAGGAATGAATGCTCAGGCTCATGATAAGGCATCTCCTGATGTTTCAATGTTTTCATGTGTTTAAATCTTTCCCCAGCTGGTGGTGGGCATTATACAGGCTGCTGACCTGCAAGCAATGGATATTGGGGGCACATCTGACCCTTATGTCAAAGTCTACCTGCTTCCTGAGAAAAAGAAAAAATTTGAGACCAAAGTTCACCGCAAAACGCTAAACCCTACGTTCAATGAGTCCTTCACGTTTAAGGTGAGTTTCCCATCTATTTCTTCTTCTGCCATGGCTAAAGTCCCAGCCTAAGGTATAATCTTTTTGTTCCCATCAGCCATTTCAGCTTCTTCCATAAGTTTGTTCTCACTTTGGTAGATATTCTTCTTTCCATCACACACAGGATGTCCCTACCCACTCATAATACTTAATCCAATGGTACCTGCAGTTGAATCAATCACCTTTGTGTTTGACATTTTAGATACCCTACTCAGAACTGGGTGGTAAGATCCTCGTCATGTCTGTCTATGACTTTGACCGTTTCTCCAAGCACGATGCCATTGGGGAGATTCGTATCCCCATGAACACTGTAGACTTGGCGCATGTGATCGAGGAGTGGAGGGACCTGCAGTCGGCAGAGAAGGAAGAGGTACTGAATATTATTTCACACTTGGTTTGTGTGAATCCATTCGTGTGGATTCACAGAAACTTGGACTTCTGGGAATTGAAGTCCAAGAACAGTTGGCGTGCCAAGGTTCGCCATCACTGCCATAGACCTTCAACCTCACCCCCAGACTCTTTCAAGGGGAAATGAAAAGTGAGCACTCAGCTACTTCCTGTATTATTATTATTATTATTATTATTATTATTATTATTATTATTATTATTATTATTATTATTATTATTATTATTATTATTATTATTATTATTATTATTATTATTATTATTATTATTATTATTATTATTATTACTACTACTACTACTACTACTACTACTACTACTACTACTACTACTACTACTACTACTACTACTACTACATTTTAATGGTGGGCCTGAGGTTGGAAAATTGGGTTCTGGATTCTAGATAGTGTCCAAATCTGGATTTGTCAAAGTGAGGGGCTATGGCCATTGTTTCTTCTGACTTTCCTAAGCAGTGCCTCTTATAGGCTACAGGGCTGCCATGGGGGGGGGACCATCAGGACTCCCATCCCGGGCCTGGAGATGATGAGGGCTTGGTGGCGGTGGGAAACCACTGGTGTACACATGCGCAAACAAACCATGCCTGTACAGAAAACCACAGGGGCATGGCAGCACCGGGAAACTACTGATGTACGCATGCACAAACAAACTACACATGCGCAGGAAACCACAGGGGCGTGGCCAAAATGGGGTGGGGGCCTACCGGGCCTGGAAATTTCTGATGCCAGCCCTGCTGGGCTAATTGACTGCCCTCAGGTATAAATGAGGGTATAAATGAGGGTGGTAGGTTTAGGAGTTGGGGAGACAGACCCCCTTTGTCCCCCAACTCTCCCAGACACAGGAGACCCGGGAGAAGGGAGTGAATCCACCCCACCCCACCACACCCCAAACTCCATTGTTAAAGAGAAGAAACCGCTTGGGTTCTTCTGTTTAATAACGGGGTGTCCTGTGGGAGGATCCCCTCTCTGCCAGCTCCCCTAGCTCTGGAAGGATTTGGGGGACAGACCCCTTTTGTCCCCACAACCCCCTGAACCCAGGGCACCCAGGAGAGGGGATCGATTCCATTCCCCCAAAACTCCATTTTTAAAGAGAAGAAACCACTTGGTTTCTTCTCTTTAATAATGGGGTATCCTGTGGGGGGATCCCCTCTCTGCCAGCTCCCCTAGCTCTGAAAGGGTTGGGGGGATTTGGCCATGCCCACTGATTTGGCCACACCCACCAATTTGGCCACACCCATCGATTTGGCCACGCCCACAAAATTTCCCTTATTTTCAAAGCCAAAAGTTGACAGGTATGGGTATAATGAGGGTCAGTGTTCCACTGCCCATGTTGAGGTGCAACTGAAGTGTTAATACAATTAGCTTCTGTGTATGGAAGAGGCGAGTACCTTCTTGCCTTTCGACACAAGCAGCAAAATGACATCGGCAGGTTCGGCTTCCACCTCTGATCTCGGCCTGCTTTTCTTCCTGCAGCATGAGAAGCTGGGAGATGTCTGTTTCTCACTCCGGTATGTTCCTACAGCAGGGAAACTGACTGTCATTGTGCTCGAAGCCAAAAACCTCAAAAAGATGGATGTGGGTGGCCTTTCAGGTAAGACCTCACCATCGTGATAAACTAAAATATTCAGAATAAAGCCTTCTTTCACACAAGGGCAGGGAATACTCACTCCCAGATAAAATCTGGCCCCTCCGTTGTGCAGTGCTGGCCTTCTATGGTCCAGGTGTAGCCTGCAAGAGTCAGGATACTCCCCATTCCGAAATCCCTGCCCTTTTCCAGCTAGCAAAGGGATTCTATACTGTCTCAAATAGGGACTGCGGTGGCTTGGGGGTTAAGATGCTGAACTTGACAACTGGAAGGTCGTCAGGTCAGCAGTTCGAGACCTGAGTGCTGCATGGCAGAGTGAGTTTCCGTCTCTATCCCAGCTCCTGCCAACCTAGCGGTTCGAAAGCAAGAAATTGCAAGTAGATAAATAGGTACTGCTTTGACAGGAAAGGTAACAGCATTCCATGTGCTCTGGTGTCTAGTCATGCCTGCCACGTGTCCACAGAAACGTCTGCAGATGCAGACAGTGCTGGCTCTTTGGCTATAAACAGAGATGAGCACTGAATCCTATAGTTGGATACGACTGGCTTTTGAGCAAGGGTGACCTTTACCCTTACCTTACGGTTTCAAATAATTAGCCAGAAGTATCAGGTACTCCTTTTCCCCTTGGAAACACTTGACTGGGAGTGTTTTGCTCCCTCCTCCCTTTCCCCCTTCTTCTTCTTCCGTACCCAGGCTAGACATGAAACTGCCAAAATGAAGCCATCTTTTGGTGAATTCATTCTGTAGTTCCTTTTGCCTGACCTAGTGTGAGAAAGATTAGCTGGCAACACAAGGTTCAATATTAATTTCTCTCGCCCATTCCATTCCTATTCCAGATCCCTATGTTAAAATCCATCTGATGCAAGGGGGCAAACGTATCAAGAAGAAGAAAACAACCATCAAGAAAAATACGCTGAATCCTTATTACAACGAATCTTTCAGTTTTGAGGTGCCTTTTGAACAAATCCAGGTAAGGTCCTTTTTCTTCCCTAGACCAATTACAAATAACACCAAGGTGATTTAAGTATCTGGATGCTGAGCCAGAGTTTGGGCATTCAGTCTCCTACTCTGCATTCTGAAAGAGCCAGTCTTTGGACAAGCTGTAGCTGTGTAGTCTTGGGATGCTCCCAAAAGAAAGAAATGGCTAGCCATTTGATGACGAAGATGAAGACAGTGGTGATGATGATGATGAAGACGATCACCATTAGCACCACACCAGTCTATATTTGAGATATAACATACTTTGAGCTACAGCCTGGGATCAATTGGGCCATCACATTCCAATGGAGGAATGGCCCAAAGGCTAAATGTTTCTTCTTCTTCTTCTGCCATATCAGAATCCAAATATTGGCAACCCTCATGGTGATCAGCCATGAAGAATGTCCTGAGAATATAATACAGTGGCCTTTCATCTGCCTTCCGCATCTCAAGATGACCCCCATACCACTGATCCAGTTCCGCAAGGCACTTTCTGGTCCTGAGCCCTTTTGGCACACAAAGTCCTCATCAGCTCCAGCCCAGTATTGATGAAGCTGCTGCCCTCCGTCAAGATGGATTCAAGTGGGATTTACTCCATTTGGGGTTCATCACCCTTCCCTGCAGTCTTAGGCATCCAAGGTTATTAGTCCTCAGGGTTGTCAGGTTAGTTAACCACCACCTGACACTCGGCGTTGAGTTGCTGGCAGTAAGGTCTACAATATTACCATAGCCTTTTCATCAAACAAGAGCTTTGACACACGTAGGAGAAACCCAAAGGGCAGTCTGAGACCCCCAAAGGGTCAGATTTAGTGCCAGAACCTACCATTCCCCACTCCAGTTATAGCAGGTACTTCCTCATTCTGATTTACAAATTCATCTCAACTGACTCATTGGTCAAAATCCTGTTAGTTACATACTCTAGCATATGACAGGAGTTCAATAGCCATTACTTGTATACTAATAAAACAATACTATCTCTGCTTTCCCCCTCTCCTTGTGTGAATTTGTAAGGAATTTGGGGAAAATTATTGCCTATCTTGGGACAACTATTACAGTTTTCTCTTCTACAAATAATTTCTCGAAAGGATATACAGTAAAACCCCTACTTACGGGGGAAAAAAGTCTGTTCCGTAGGCTTTTGCTTAAATCGTTTTTTTCTGTAACTCGAAGCAAACCCATAGGAAAATTTATTTATTTTTACATAACTCGAAGCAAACCCATAGGAAAAATGAAATGTTCATTTAAATCAAAGCAAACCCATAGGGAAATGAATTTTACGTAACTCGAAGCAAACCCATAGGGAAAAGAATCTTTATGTAACTCAAAGCATACCCATAGGAAATTGTATAAATCAGGACATGGTTTTAGCACAAAATCATTATGTAAGCTGAATTTTATGTAACTCGAGGCATATGTAAGTCGGGGTTTTACTGTACTTGTTGTTCCTCTAACATGTCCATATAAGAAGATAGAATCCACTCTCCAAACCCCATAGAATTTACTCTGAATTATGAACCAGAATATTGTGGAAAATCAAGGTATCCAATTATTGCAATGCTTTGAAGGGTTTTGAGATGCTGGGGGAAAGATTCTTCTCAACCGGAGTGTCCTAATTTCACTACAAGTCATAATTACTTAAGTCTTACATCCCATCTGCTAACAAGGATTAAACTGTTAGGTGAAAAGCCTAACCTGGGAATTCTGGTCTTTGCACAGCAGTGGGGAAAGGGCGCAGGCTTCAATGCAGAGGTTGTAGGTGAGGTAAGAACTTTTAATCCTATTCCTATCTGAAATACTGGAACATACAGTTCTGGAATTGTAGCAGAAACGCTCTAGGAACCTAAGCTAGAAAGAGTGAGGTTGGAAGAGAACGTTGCTATAGATAGGAAATGGTGGGAAGGGAATAGGTTAAGCCCATAGTACAGGTAACGGACGCTGTTGCTCGAAAGCCAGTCATATCTGACTCTAGGGTTCAATGCTCATTGCTGTTTATAGCTAAAGAACCAGCGCTGCCTGCATTTTCAAATGTTTGCATGGACATGTGGCAGGCATGACTAGACACAGGAGTGCACAAAACGCTGTTTACCTTCCCACTGAAGTGGTACCTATTCATCTACTGTACTTGCAATTTTTTGCTTTCAAGCTGCAAGGTTGGCAGGAACTGGGACAGAGATGGGAGCTCACTCCAGCATGCAATACACGGGCCTCAAACTGCTGACATGCTGACCTTCTAGTCGTCAAGTTCAGTGTCTTATTTTATTTATTTGTTGCATTTGTACCACACCCATCTGGGATCTTCTCCCACTCTGGGCAGCTAACAACACATTTCAAAAATCTATACAATAAGAAATTAAACAACAACAAAATAAAAATCTGAATAACAAAAAAATTATAATGCCCCCATCCCCAATTAAAAATAACAATCAACAAAGAACACATCTTCGTGACAGAAAAAGTTAATCAAACCCTATTATTCGGCCTTTGGCAATACAGGTATATCCATAAAAGCCTCTTTATAGAGCGGGGGTTCTCAATCTATGACCCATGGGCCAGATCTGGCTCATGGCACCATTTCATATGGCCCACTACCCTTGCTCCATCCACCATCGGCAGAAGCACTGGAAGCAGCAAAAACAGCTGCATCTGCATTTACAGCTGTCGTAAATGCATTTACGACAGCTGCGGACACGTTTTACGCATCAGTTTGCACCAGTTCACCAGAACCAGTAGCAGAAATTCTGGCTGGCCCAGCCCATCTACGTTTTGAAATAAAGTAGTCCTAATTCGGGTGCAACATAGAGCTTTCCCCTGGCCACACCCACCATACCACGCCCACAGTGTGGTAGTAATTTTTTTGGGGGCCCACCACTGGTTTTATGGCAGTGTTTACATGGTAGGAACCACCAGTTTGGGCCACACAGCTGTCTGAGGGAGTGTGACCTGGCCCACGGCTTAAAAGGGTTGAGAACCCCTGTTATATAGAAACGATTTTAGATTTTTTAGATGTTTTTAAACATGGGTAGAAATGGAGCCCTATCTTGGCCACTAAGCCACTGCACTTCCATGTTAAGCCCATATACCCCACCTATTGCTCTTCTGCTGATAATGAACATGCATATTTTCTCTTTACAGAAAGTCCAGATTGTCATGACAGTCCTGGATTACGACAAAATAGGCAAGAATGACGCCATCGGGAAAACCTTTGTGGGCTGCAATGCCACAGGCGCTGAGCTTCGTCACTGGTCTGACATGTTGGCCAACCCACGAAGACCAATTGCCCAGTGGCACACCCTACAACCAGAAGAAGAGGTGGATGTGGCTCTGGGCATAAAGACCTCTTGATGCCCCTACCTTGCGGCCGAATTCCCCGGCAACCGTTCTGTCTCCCATCCAGAGCAAATGGGAGTGTGTGGGTGAGGCGCCCCCGAAAATGCGTGTGTGTGGAGGGGATAGCCTGTGAGCCTCTCTCTCTTCCCTCAGAGCCATTTCCTATTGAAAAACAAAAATATCTCCAAGAGAAAAAATATCCTCTACTTTTGACCCACTGTGTGAAAAAAGGAAAGACGCTTATATAGTAGCTGGAGACAGGTGAGAGGTTTACTATAGGTTTACCATGAGGCTTACAGTACAACTTGTGAAGGTTTATATATCTGGGTTTCATATTTGAATTCTGTGCTTCAAAATTGACCCTAATGTGTAGATGGGCTATCTTCTTGATAAAAACTATCCTTACGTTCCTGGACCTTGTGTTACATTGCTAAGACACATTTGGAAAACAGGCCTCAGATAAACCTACTGTTTATCCTTTTAACCTTTGGTGATACTATAGGTTTGTTATAGGTACCTTTAAAATATACCATTTCATATACATTTTGGATACTGTATTGTGGTGCCATCTTTGAAAACTAGACCTCATGTGGAAAATCTGTTGTGAACAATATCTACAAATGTGTTTACAATAGGCTTAGTAAGCAGTTGCAACGAACTCTGTTCTCTGATTACATTAACTAGACACCATTGGATATTGTCATTATACTAATACATTAGAAAGTCAGATCTTACGTGGAAATCTTCTGGTAAACTTTACAACATATTGGCTGAAATCTTGTTCCTTGTCGTAGTAAGTTGTGACTAGAGTAGGACCCTTGAATCAACTGAATTTATGGAGGTGTTGACTCACCAAAACTCCAGTGAGCAAAATGGTCTATTCTAGTTGTGGTTGATTACACCAAGTAACAAGGTTTCAGCCAGTGAGAACATAGGTTTTCTCTAACTCAATAACTTTATGACTCAGGTTGCAATCTTCAGTCACTTACTGAGCAGTAAACCCAATGAATTAAATGACAATTACTTTTGAGTAAGCATGTGTAGAATTACACCATAAATAGTTTTATAGTTTTTGTCCTTGTACTAGGAAATATTTAAAAATTGGGCATTTTAGCATCCAAAACCAACTGCTTAAAATGCAGCTTGATGGTAACATTGCAAAATATGCATAAAACCCTAGTAAATGTGTTATACTATATCCTAATGATTTTATTACTAAATAATCACATATTTGTCTGACATAAAAACTAGCCATAATTTGCAGAACTCTTGCTGTATGGGTATGAACTGCTAAGCTACACTTTGAAATATACTTCCAACTGCTAGTTTAACATGATTTGAGAATTTTGATTTTAATATATAGTAGAGTGATAAACATCTATCATCCAATGTATTAAACTGTTTATATGTAGTTTATCATACTGTACTTTAAAACAGGGGTGGCCAAACTTTTTGGATGGTAAGCCGGTCACGTAGTTCAGTGGACCAGTCACGTGGTTCCTGCCACAGGAAGCGGAAGTAAAACACACCTGCACATTAGCAAAATGCTGCTGTAAATGCACCCGCAGCGGTTGTAAACACATTTACAACAGCCAGGCGTGCATTTAGGGCAGCTTTTCACACATGCACGGGTGCTTTTTACTTACAGTAGCGGCAAGGGCAGTGTGGGCCGGATGATTTGGTGTTGTGGGCTGGATCTGGCCCACAGGCCATAGTTTAGCCACCCCTGCTTTAAACTCATGTATCTTCAAGTGAATTCTGACTTATGGCAACCCTTTCCAGGGTTTTCCAGGTAGACAACACACAGAAGTGGTTTAATACTCCCTGTTCCAGGGAGCACATTGGGTCTGTGCAGCTTGCCCAAGGCTACACAAGTTGACTTTTCTCCCAGGAGGCAGAGTGGAGAACTGAACTTCCAACCTTTGATACCTAAACCACTTAGCTATTCAGCCAGTTTATCGTAACACAATTTGAAGCTTTACAACCATTTTAGCATAGCCAATGTTGCAATTGATTTACAACATATTTATGAAATATTTATATGGGTATTACAGAAAATTTACAATAAGCTTTATGTAGACTGGTTAACTACAGGTTTACTACAGTGTTTTACTACCCAACTTGTAATAATTTTGCTATGTAAAAACGTGTTTACATTTTTGCTACAAGCTTGAGATTTGTTTATTACACAAAATGTAACGGGTTCAATGTTTGTTAGCAAGCAATTTGACACATTTTATAATTGACAAAATTAAGATGTTTACTCTAGAATTTGCAAATGGTTTACAGTGGTTTTACATAGGCTGAATCATGTTTACAATACCTTTGTTATGGCAATGTTACAAGATCAATTGGTTTTACCTCAAATATTTTGAAATTTTACAAATAATCTAGTAAATACCAATTATATGCTGGGTAAGATATTTGGAAAGAAAATTTACATCAGGGAATGAATTTATTTTAAATAATTGGCAAACTTTTTCAATAGAGATAAAATTAACCCTCAATTATTAATGTGAAAAATAAATTCCTAGAAATCAATATTTAAGTTATCACAAATTCAAATATTTGTGATCAAATCTAAAAAAAATCAAATCAGAATTCTAGACACAATTCTGTTGAATTGTTTTACTACCCTCAGATATAAATTCGGATGACCATTTTTTAGGAAGGGTTAATTCAAGTTACACCCATACAAAATATTATCCTTTAAAAGGTGTCATATTTTCATTAGTTCAGGGAGGGGAAATCAGACTCAAATTTTGGATATTAATATTGTGGATTTCTGTAGCATTTTGGGGGAAAATACAATATGTAATTTATGTTCTTACTTACAGTATGTTCAGCATATGTTTTGTATCCAAGTAATTTTGAGGTTCACCTAGGTGTTGAGTCCAAAGAATTCAGGGGAAAAGATTTTTAGGTTGTAGAAATAGTTCCAAATATAGCAGATGAAGTCCAATTTTCAAAGGAAGGCACCATCCATATTTGGGACATAAAAAACAATTGTTTAAATAAGCAGGCTCGTCTATAATTATAAATTTGTTGTTGGTATTAGCAAGAAAACTAAAGGTAGAATATTATTGATTTCTGTGAGCATTTCCCAGATCATATTATACCTATAGAATTACAGTGGAACCCCGACATACAAACGGTTCTACTTACAAAAAATGTGACATACAAATAGAAATCCTGGCTAAAAAAATATCAATATACACATTTTTAATAGGAAAAATTCGGCATACAAAAAAATATATGGTGACATCTAGTCTCTTCTGGTAATGCAATGTGTTTTCAACATACAAATTTTTCAACATACAAATAACATCGTGAAATGGAAAAATACTGTATAATTCTATGATATTAATATCTGTAGAAAGAGGCTACAAAATTATTTTACAGTCCCTGTCTGCTGCTATTATGGAGACAAAAAAGCTACTTCAACTTCTTAATTTTTAAATATAGAACTCACTTTTTTAGAAGTAAGAATTAATATGTTTCAAACTGTTCATCTTCTTGGGAAGGCAATGCAGTATTATGTTTTTTTTTTAATTCTTTCAAATATTTGCTTGAAAATAAGGACAAACGAGGAAAACTAGAACAGATGGTCCAGGATCTTTCAGTGTACTTTTGTACCTGTTTACTCAGAAGTATATCCCACTGAGTTTAATATGACTGACTTCCACGTTTTTAAAGAGTTATAGGATCAAATGATATTCAGCTGAGGTTCTCCCAGCAGGACTTTTAAGTTCTAGTCATCCATCTCACCATTTTCTCTCGCACACTAGAAATCTCCAAACACAGGGCTCCTAGCATTACCAGTAAAAAAAATACATAGTGAAACTATAGCCTGCCTTTTCCTCCTTAAAGCTTTTGGGGGAGAAAGCTAAAGGACCAAAGAATTGTAGCTGGGGAGGGAGAGATAGAAGTAGAAAATAATGTTTTCTGGGATGGCCTCCTCCCTCCCCCATAAAATTCTACAAATGAGTCATAGTAAGAGAAAAGGAGATTTGTAAGATTGAGATAGTAGAAGTCATTAAGACTTAAAATTGTTCCCATGTTGAATCACGATAAATATGTACAGTTAATAGTCCAGCAAATCACATAATAGCCATGCTACATGATATGACATGAAATAATTATTTATTAAATTTAAAGAAGAAAAAGAATTGTGTGCCATCAAATCTATTGTGACTTATGGCAACCCTTTCCAGCATTTTCTAGGTAGAGCATAGACTGAAGTGGTTTATCATTCCCTTCTGTTGGGTGCATTCTGGGAGTATGCAGCTTGCCCAACACTACATAGGCTGGCTTTTCTTTTTGGAAACAGAGCGGTAGATTGAATTCCCAAGCTATGGCTCCACAACCAGATATGGAAACCATTGAGCTATGCAGCCAGCTAGATTTAAAATTGGGGAGTAATTTTCAGCCATTTCCATAGAGGTAGAGGTAGTTGAAACTAGTGCATAGACGGATAATCTTGAGCCATATGGATGTTTTGGCCTACAACTATCATCAGCCCAAATACCATGGGCAATGGTAAGAGACTTTGATGGTTGAAAATCCTAATCATCAGAAAGGGCAAAGGTTTCCCCTTGGTTAAGAGATGGGACACAAGCAAATTGAAAAAGAAGTTTTTTCAACCACTTTGGTGCCTGAGTACTAGAAAGTGATGGTGAGAGTTGTCCCTCTAGGACAGGGGTGCACAAACCTTTTGGGCCATGGGTCGGTCACATGGTTCAGTGGGCCAGTCATCCTACTGGAAGCAGAAGTAAAATGCACCTTGCAATCTGTTTTGCAACAGATGAGATAGATTTTTAGTCTGCCATTTTCTCTGCTTAAACCAGGGGTGCCCAGAGTACGCCCCCCCCCGAGCCATATCGGGCCCCTGACACCAATTCATCTGACCCACGCCACCCTTGCTTCTCCTGGAAGCATTTTACTCCCGCTTCCAGGAGTGGCAAGGGTGGCATGGGCCGGATGAATTGGTGTTGGGGCTGGATCTGGCCCATGGGCCATAGTTTGAGCACCTTGCTCTCAGAGGTTGATTCTTGTCATTCAGAGCAGAGTGAGATATCTGAATCTGATTTCCTATCAAAATAGGAGGCAATACTCCATTCACACAGCCAAACATACTCAGGAATTCAAAAACAAGGTCCTCAGAAAGTAAGTATATACTCGCCATGCCCCATACAATCAAATCATTCCATCCAGGAAATGAGGCATGTATCACTAAACACGCCAACACCTAGTTTGTACAAACTACAATAGTTTCAAGTCTTTTAAAAATTATTGATACAAGGTGGAATTTTGTTACCAGAACCTTATTGTGGAGATGTAGACATCAGTCTAGTTCTCTGGAGAAGGATTCAAACAAATGAAATCAAGAAGTAAACAAACGGACCAATAAAATGGCTAGGCTGACACTTAGTGATCATTTGAGGTACAGTATGGGTGGGCCCTTGGTTTCTCCTTAGTCCGTTTCCATTGTTGTGGTAGAGTTAGAGCTGTATATTCCATTCTACTCCAGTGTAGAATATCCCCTGCTCTGTTGACCTTCTGAGATTGGTCTTACTTCCAACCAAATCCCCACATCACTTTGATTTCCAGTTGTTAGTTCCCCACAGGAAAGAAGCATTCCAGATTGTGGTTATTAGGAGACTGTGTTATGTCACATTACTAAGTGTTCATTGCAGATAATCAAAATGCCACCTCATTCTCCTTTCATACATTACACGTGGTATATTTATGGGTAGACCAACAAGAAGATACTTTTAAGATGAATGATGTTGAAATATTGGTCAGTCCTGTGCTGTATTTCCATCTACTGCCATCCCTTGTATTGCTATCCACTGCTAATAAATCCCATTCTCTGCTAACATCCATGCTCTACATTTTGGCATCAACAAGCAATTAGATGCCAAAAACAACTCATCCAGCCTTGAAAACAGACTATGTTTTAAGGCATTTTAATGTAATGATTGAAAGGATTGTGTAAAGTGCAGAAGGCTTTGTAACTTTGATGTGTGTTGTTTCTATCACTTTCAGCCCCCTCAACCTTTTTAGCGGTGCTATCCTTTGAAAGCCGCCTCCTCACCCTGCCTTTCGAAAACCAGTTTTAATATTGATGTATTTGACCAAACAGTACTCTTGTCTGTTAATAAATAAGAGATCTCTATATTTCAAATGTGTTGCTTCTTATTATTTTTGCTAAAGAACTGTAGCTGGATGGAGAATGCCAAATAATTTGACTGGAATACATACAGATCATGCTATAGAAACTTTTATAAAGGATTATGGTTGTTGTTTTTCTGATGGCAGCACCCATATCACAGATTTCCTGATGAGTGGCATTTCTGTTCCACTAAATCAAGCACATTAGATTAACATATTAATTTTAAAATATTATAGTTACTTTTAATGTAAAAAAGAGAGAGCAATGAATCTAACCACATCCATGCTGCCTCGGGGGTTCTGGGAGCTGTATTTCTAAAATGTCATTTTTCCAAGTGCTTCCTATTCTTGTTTACACGTACTGTATATGTAAATTGGTTGTATGCACTTTTAAAGTGATATTTTGTGTGAAATGGGAATTGGCCATTAAAAACAAAATGAAATAAAAACAGTTAGTTTAGCAGTATACTGTATATTGTATCACTGATGAGAAAGTAAAGAATCATCTTATTGCATAGGGTTACAGTGGCTCAGTGGTTAAGAAGCTCGCCTTGTTAGCTGAAAGGCCGGCAAGTCGGCAGTTTGAGACCTAGGTACTGCATGATGAATTGAGCACCCATCTCTGTCCCGTCTCCTGCCAACCTAGCAGATTGAAAGCAAGAAATTGCAAGTAGATAAATAGGGACCACTTCAGTGGGAAAAGAACTTGGGGACATGAAAGGAGCCTCATTCGGGCGTCCCCTGAGCAGAATTTCTCCAGCAAAAATCCTCTCAACCCAGAATAATTTCTGACACGAAATTATTATTATTTTATTACATTATTTTCTATTATTATTTTATTACATTATTTTCAACGAATTTATTTCAAGTTGCATGGAGAAAAATGATCATGTTGTCTGGTCATAATGGACTTATTTCTGGTTTACTTTAGAAGGGAAGCTAATTAGATGGTCCTGTAGCAGCAGTCATAAGGAACAGATGGCCCTCCAGAGACAGTCAGATGTTAACTCCTACCACCCCTCAATATTCTTTGCTTTGACTAGGATTGATTGGAGTTGTAATCCAAAAACTCCTAGATCACAACGAGCTCCCCATCCCTGCATTAGAATTATTCTTTCCTCTTGGTGGGCAAAATAAGAGCATAACACTTGAACCAATGAACTACATGTTTCACTGTGATCTTTTCCAGCTGAAAGCAACAAAGCAACACTATTAGTTTCAAAAGATGCTTTAGTCTGGCAGTGAATAAATTATGTAGGCAAATTTCCTAGTAATAAAACCAACTTTGGGCAGAAGCACATATAAAGCAAGTTAGAGCCACCTGTCAGAACAGCACATATAGAACTGAGGGGACAGATATACTGATCTTGTGCCACATGGACATTAAGTATCTTTTTGCCTGGGCAAATCCCTCACAATCCTGGTATAAAAGGGGTTTTATGCAATGAGGATAAAAAGCTCTTTCATTTCTGGAGATTTAATTTGTTTGAGACAATTAAAGGGAAGAACAAAACCCAAAGAGAATGAGATTGAGGGGGAAATGGGGAGAGCGTTGTGATGTGGAGGATGATAGACAACAACAGATGTTCCTAGATGTGAGTCAATTAGTTGTTGTTCAGTCACAAAGTCAAGTCTGACCCTTTGCGACTCCATGGATCACAGCATGCCAGGCTCCTCTCTCATCTGCCATCCTGCGGAGTCTGCCCATATCTATGCCCACTGCATCAATGATGCGGTCTAACCATCTCATCCTCTGCCACCATTGTTTCCTTTTGCCTTTGATCTTTCCTAGCATTAGGGCCTTCTCCAGTAAGCCTTCTCTTCTCATTTGGTGGCCAAAGTATTTGAACTTCAGCTTCAGTATTTGTCCTTCCAAGGAGGGGTCAGCATTGATTTTCTTTAGGATTGACTGATTTGATCTCCTTGCAGTCCAGGGGACTCTCAAAATCTTCTCCAGCACCACTATTCAAAGGTGTCTATTCTTCTGCGCTCAACCTTCCTTATGGTCCAGCTCTCAATGCCGATAGACAAAATAGCAATAGCAATTACACTTATAGACCATCCCATAGCGCTTCGTGCCCTCTCTGGGCTCAAGGTAATTAGCATTTTGCTCCCAACATTCTGGCTACTCATTTTATTGACTTCAGAAGGATGGAAGGTTGAGTCAAACTTGAGCTCCATCAGGACTGAATTTACAATATCTGCAGTACAGTAATTTAACATTTAAAATATGTACTGTAAATGTTTAAAGATAATGGCTACAGCCAGAGGGTTATAGTGGTTAGGACAGGGGGTTGGCTAACATGTGGCTATCTAAAAATTGTTGCATCGTAGCTCCTACCATCTGTATCAAGAATACAGACGGTAGGCCCGGGCGGCCCGGGTGGTGATGGGGTGTGGACGTTATGCCCATGCCTCACCACTGCTGCGGGAGCTGCACTGGTTACCAGTTTGTCTCCGGGTGCAATTCAAGGTGCTGGTTTTGACCTTTAAAGCCCTATATGGTAGTGGGCCAGGTTACCTTAGAGACCGCATCGCCCTAAGGACGTCTGTCCGTCCAACCAGAGCGGACCGGAGGGGCTCTCTAATTGTGCCATCGGCCAGGGGGGCTCGCCTCTCTGGCACAAGGAGGAGAGCCTTCTCTGTGTCCGCACCGGCCCTTTGGAACCTCCTGCCTGTGGAACTGCGTCTCCAGACGGAGTTGTTGCCCTTTAGGAAAGAACTAAAAACCTGGCTGGCGGGCCAAGTTTGGGGTGCAGGTGGAGGGGTGGCTTCCGTTGGGTGGTTAATATAGGGGAGGATGCCTGCCCCACGGTTTCTTCAGTTCCTGCACCCCTCTCTTTTTAGGGGTGGGTTCTTATTGCTGGTTTTATCTGTTTTATTTGTTTTTATATGTTTTTACCCATTGTTGTGAACCGCCCGGAGTCGGCTTTGGCTGAGTGGGCGGTATAGAAATTTGACAATAAAATAAATAAAATAAAATACCGGTTGTAACAGACTATGAAAGTTATAGTCCGACATTTGAAAGGCCACAGGCTGCTCAAACACAGATTAGAATGAAAGACTGGGGGAGACCTGATTTCAAGCTCATCAATCCATTTTCATCTCAGCTTGTCTTACCTCATAGCACAAAAACCCACAGTCACACTATGAGCTATCTAAAGCTTCTCATGTCTCACAATGAGCTGTTTGTGGAGACACTCCATTCTGTGCTCCTTGGAAGAAGGATAAACAAAAAATAAATATTGCTAAACAAAGATATTAATATATCTTTGATTCTTTTACTTTTAACTCCAATGGAACAGCCAGAATTCCAACAAGTAAAACTGTTCCTAATCTGGTAGATGAAAGACATTTCACCTTCCAGATATTTTCCAGACATGTATATATTACCAGAAAGATGACAATTGTTCATGATAAAAATATGAAAAATGGGGCACACTCAAATAATAGTCTAATAAGTACAGTACTTGGAGAATAGCAATGGGATTTTAATAGGTGAGGGCACTTCTGTGACAGATAAAATCTGAAAAGGATTTGTTACTGCCAATATAGTGTGCTGCCCTAATTATCGGTAGTGATTTGAAGTCCATATGGCCATCTATATATTATTGTTTACATGCAGCATATGTTCCAGTTCAGGACTGTTGTACATTAGTCATTGCTTTGACTTTAAATTGATGTTTTTAATGCTATACATTGTTATGACCAGCTAATTCAACAAATGAATCATACCATACTCCCTTTTAGCAGTAACAGCAGTTTGCCAAACGATTGTGGGGGGGGGGGGGGGATTGGTCCACCCTGCTTTTGAGTTTCCAATTAGTTCGGTCTGCAAATATTTACTGTTTATTATGTGAGTCAATTGTCAGTTTGATATTGAAAAGGGGCCTACAAATACACAAACCGCATAAAATTATTGGGTTACCTTGTTCATCTGGGGCTGTGGTGGCTTAGTGGTTAAGATGCTGAGCTTGATGACTAGAAGGTTGGCAGGTCAGCAGTTCAAGACCCAAGTGCTGCACGACAGAGGGAGCTCCATCAACTGTCCCAGCTTCTGTCAAACCTAGCAGTTCGAAAGCAAGAAATTTCAAGCAGATAAATAGGTACCGCTTTGGTGGGAAAGGTAACAGTGTTCTGATTGCTTTAGTGCCGCTTGCCGCATGACCAGTGGTGGGCTCCCCCCAAAAATTAGTACCACACTGTGGGCGTGGTATGGTGGGCGTGGCCAGGGGGAAAGCCCTGTGTTTATTTTAAAACTTGGATGGGCGGCCCGGGGCCAGCCAGAAGTTCTGCTACCGGTTCTAGTGAACTGGTGCGAACCTGCTGACGCCCACCACTGCATATGACCATGGAAATGTCTGCAGACGCATACAGCACTGGCTCTTTGGCAGTAAATGGAGATGAGCAGCACCCCCTAGAGTGGGCACAACAAGACTGGCTTTCAAGCAAGCAAGACCTTTATCTCCCTGTTGAAAAACACTTCCCCAGCTGATTTCTACTATTGTCAGGGCACAGGAGCAGGCTAGATTAATTATCCTCTGGTTAATTGGCAACTGCCTAGCCAGCAAGGTCAAAATCCAAACACTTGGACTCTTGGAACCCCCTAGCCACAATTGATGATGATGATGATGATGATGATGATGATGATGATGTGCATATCTGGAGAGGGGGGTGCTGAGCCAAGATAATAGCAGTACCCAAAGCTGTGGGAATCAAGTAGTTTGTTTGTTTGTTTACACCCATCTGGGAGATTTCCCACTCAGGGCGGTGTACAATAATTAAAACCAGAAATATACACAAAATAACAATTGATTGTATATTATGTGTCTTCCCCGAATTAGAACATTGCACCATTTAATGGTTTACGTTGCTTCACGAGGATGCTCTGGGGAGGGGCAGAAACTAGGAAAATCCATGCTTAGCATCTTGCCCGCCTCGCTGCAGGCCCCGTTGCCACAGCGACGGCGTCCCTCGCTTCCTTGGAGCCTCCCAGATGCTTCCCTTTCACGCCCACCTATTGGCTGCCCGCCGCCCCGCCGCGCGACTGATTGAACGGCGGACCTGTCTGTCACGTCGACGACGGTGGGATACCTGAAGCGTGGAGCCTGGAGGGAAACAAACACAGTAACTTTAGCTTCGCTTCGGTTACAGAGGGAGCCGGCAATGGCGGAAGTGTGGGCAGTGCCAAATTAGCGAGCTAGGAGGAGGGTCGTCGTTCATCAAGCGAAGTGGAAGCGAAGTCAGAAAGGGAGCTGAGTAGCAGTGCGTGTTTGTGTGTGAGCAGGAAGTGTGAATATTAGCACACCGTGAGCCCAATAGCTATAGAAGTCCGGTGGTGGAGAAAAAGGAGAATTTGAACCCAGAGTAAGTCCAGAGATGGAGGGGGCAAATAAACGGAGGAGGGCAGGCTGGGTTGAGCATTGTTACCAAGATTTAATAGTTCTCTGACTTGATGGCACACAATTATTAATTATTATTAGAGATCAACACAAGGAAAAGCACCTAAGGTTTGAAAAAGTTAATTATTTGGACTATCAGTATAGCAAGTCTGGGGATTCTGGGTCTTAGAGTCTATGCCCCCTCCTCTAAGTGAGGCTTATGTTATATAGGAGGCTGTAATATACTGTACTATATGGTGGTGGTTTAGTGGATAAGATGATGATAAGATGATGAGTTTGACGACCGGAAGGTCAACAGGTCAGCAGTTCGAGATCTGAGTGCTGCTTGATGGAGTGAGCTTCCGTAATCTGTCCCAGTTCTTGTCAACCTAGCAGTTCACAAGCAAGAAATTGCAAGTAGATAAATAGGTACTACTTTGATGTGAAAGGTAACAGTGTTCTTTGTGCTCCGGTGTCTATGGTCATGCCTACCACATGACCACAAAAATGTCTGCAGATGCAAACAAAGCTGATGCCTCTTGGGCCGTAAACGGGGATGAGTACAAGCCCCTGGATGTCAGGAGAACGTTCTAAATAGATGTAAAGGTTTCCCTTGCTCGAAAGCCAGTCGTATCCGACTCTAGGGTGCAGTGCTCATCTCTGTTTCAAAGCCGAAGAGCCAGCACTGTCTGCTGCTGCAGACGTTTCCATGGTCATGTGGCAGGCATGACTAGACACCGAAGCGCACAGAATGCTGTTACCTTCCCACCGAAGTGGTCCTTATTTATCTACTTGCAATTTCTTGCTTTTGAACTGCTAGGTTGGCAGGAGCTGGGACAAAGACAGGAGCTCATTCCGTCCTGCAGTCCTTGGGAATCGAACTGCTGACCTTCCGCCTCCCAGTCAGCATCTTAGCCACTTGAGCCACTGCAGTCCTAAATAGATGTAGTCTATATATTTGTAGATGATTGGGGCCTTTTACTACAGTACTTCTTAGATCATGTATGAGCACTTTGACTTCCTTTCCATCTCAGCCTTTGAACAGCATCTGTCCCATATAGCAGTGAGAATAAGTAAGGCCAAGTGGAGTTCAATGTCACCAATGTGGTGACTCCCGCCTGCTGGCTGATATAGCAATATCGCTCCCTCGTTCTTTTAGCTGTTGGGTAATTTTTTTAGTACTTTTAATTGGGTTCTTAGGGGTTTTAAGTTTTAGACTGCGGTGTTGATTTTAACTTCGAGTGGGGTGGCTATATAAATTGGACAAAATAAATAAAATAAATAAATAACTATCTTGTTCTTTCTGTGCAGCCATGATAGCAGCGGGGAGTGGCAATGGTTTTGGCACCACAGCTTGGTGGGGCTTTTCACCAGCACTTGACCTCCAAGCTGCATGTAAGTTACTGCTTTTTCCAGCACTACGTTTTTGGCCCATTTCCTTGTTTGCTCCATTGTGAAATTGGACCTTTGTCTCTCACGTGCTATATAAGGCCTTTGAGATTTCTTGTCCAATGTATCCTGGCTCTGCTGTGTGCCTGGTATTGAGATGGCACTGCCTTTGGGATTAGAAAGGGTCTGTCAAGCCAGGATTGTCTTCTTAGCTGCGGGAGTGGCATTAGGGCAGGACTTTAAAACATAAGAACAGCCTTGCTGGAACAGGCCACAGCCCATCCAGTCCAGCATTCTGTCTCACACAGTGGCTCACCATTTGCTTCAGGGTATTATTCCCAAGCAGATGCCTTTACCTTCTTAGGATTCCCTGGAAATTGCATTGAGAGATATCCTGCCTATCTCTCCAACCCGGAGGAGTTTTGTTTATATTTTACCTGGAGCTAGAAAGTGCTTCATTTCCTAGGCTAGGGGTATTTTATTTACACAGAAAATCCTGTAATCAGTGTTACGATGTGTCTAGAATACTTCTTTGATTCCACTGGAATTTGTTGCAGAATTTGAGTTCTTGAGAATGTAAAAAGGCAGAAGGTGAAAGAAACTAGACCCACCGAGTTTCTAGATTTTTCTGGGATCTAGAAAAGATTTTGGGGTCTTAGTAGACCACAAGCTTAATACAAATCAACAGTATCATGCAGCAGCAGTAAAGAAAAAGAAAAGGCAACAGCAATACTCAGCTCCATCAAGTGTCAGTGTCAAATGTTATTGGTACATGCCTAGATTTCTCTGTTCCGGTGAGATCTCACCGGGAATACTGTGCCCAGTTCTGGGCACCACAGTTTAAAGAAGAATGTTGATAAGATGGAATGTGTCCAGGAAGTAAAAGTATAGGAAGCAGAATACTGTACATTGGAACAGAAGTCTCAAATGCCTGTGAGGAACAGCTTTGGGGGTGAAGTATGGTTAGCCTAGAGAAGAGTGGACTGTGAGGCAATAGGCTAGCTAAAGCTATACTCACATATTTGAAGGATTGTCACATACAATTTGGAACAAACTTGTCTTGTGTGCCTCCAGAGAATAGGACCTGAGGAAATTGTTTCAAATTATGAGAAAGCAGATTTTGCTTAAACATACAGTAGAACCTCTTGACAGTAAGAGATGTTGAGCAGTAGAACAGACTACTTTAGAAGGTGGTGGACTGTATTTCATTGGAGGTTTTAAAACAGAGACTAGATGCCTATGTTTTAGAGATGATTTAACAGAGAGTTTCCTGCTTTTTCAAAGGGTTGGACTTGCTTATTCTTCGGAAGTATTCCAGCTCTACAATTTTATGGTTCTAAATGACTCTTCAATCTGAAAACGTCATCACGGACAAAAGATTCTATGTCTTAACATTTGAGACCTTTCGAGGTTCCATCTTCATGTCTTCTAAACATATTGTTGATAGATACAATTCTTAAGACAACCATGCTCTTGAGATGCACATGTTATGTTTCAGATGCATCATCTTTCCCATAGATCATGCTCAAGAGAAATCTCAGTATCTACTTCAGGGGTGCCCAAACTATTACCTGTGGGCTCAAGGCCAATTCAGCCTGCGCCGCCCTCATCGCTCTTTCAAGCAGAAGTAAAATTCGCCTATACGCATTTTACTTCTGCTTCCAGGAGTGACGAGGGCAATGCAGGCTGGATGAATTGGCATCGGGGGCTGGATTCGACCCATGGGCCATAGTTTGGGCACCCCTGGTTTAAGCAGAGAAAATGGCATCTTAAAATCTATTTCATCTTGTTGCACAACAGATTGCAAGGCGCATTTTACTTCCACTTCCGGTGGGAGGAACCACAAGACCAGCCCACTGAACCATGTGACCGGCCCACAGCCAGAAAAGTTTGGAAACCCCTGATCTACTTGGCTACTGAAATTAGTTTTGCACAGTGCTCATTTGCAGTCATTAACCACATTATCCTGTCTTTCCTCAGACCCAAGATTTGAATGTAAATGCAAAACCTGGTATAAACGGGGAAAATAAAGCTCTGAAAATCAGTGTTTCAGCTGACTATGCAGATATTTTATAAATGAAGCACACAACCTGCTTCAAGCATGTCTGAGGGATGACAGTCTACATAAATTTAGAATAAAGTATATTACAAAGAAATAGCTGTGTCAGTTTTTGTATCTTTTTAGGAGCAAAGACCAACAGAGAGGAAACTTTGTCCTGCATCCAAAAAACCATGCCTAGTCCAGTTTTCATTTATTTATTTAATAGTCTCATATGCCAATTAAAATAATGTTTACATACCTTGCCTTAAGAAAGTTTAGCTCTCAAAGCAATTTCAGTTAAATCACACAGAGGTGCAATACAAATAGATACATGTTCTGATTGGCTAAGTTGCAAAGTTGTCAACCCAAAGTAATAGTTCTCCTAAAAATTCTACATTATGAAAGAACCCTATAATACTGAGTTGTGGGGGAGGAAAATTAAAATGGCCAAGTTTCTACATGCAGCATTAACTTTTTTTATTCCCATCAGATCTTTTGCCATTTTGTTTTTGTGTTGCCCTGTTTCTTTTTTGCTTTTGGAGATTTTTTTTTAGTATGAAGATTTTCTCAGTTGGAAAATTAAATTTGTGTGCATGAATAGTTCTTTCATTTTGCCCACAGGCTTGGAGACTTCAGTGCAATATTTGCAGGCATCCCAGGAAGATATTCCCAGTTTAAACATCCTACTTGTGGGATCTATAGATGGCCGTCATATTCTCAAGACAATGAGTCAACTGCGCCGATGGCCACGGAGGAAAATCAATGTGCGTAATTCTCCCTCCCACTCTAGATTTCCAGATTTTCTCTTGAGTTGTGTTTCCTTTGTAGATGTTTCCTTTGTTATACCTTTTGTAGTTCTTGTAATTGCTTACAAGTATATTTGCCTTTGCATTCTCTGTCGTCCTACATGTTACTTTGCAGTAAGTAGATGATCCTTTGGGATGTGGGATAGAACTTTGCATGCCTGTTGCCTTCCAAGATAAATATACTTTAAATCATAACATTTAACTGGAGCATTATACACTTGGTTCATATCAGGCCACCAGAACATGGTAAATTTCTAAAGGCTATGGGCCACATAAAAAGAAGACTGGGAAAGTGCCTTCTACTAAACAGATTCATCTTCTTCTTCCTCTTCTTCTTGTAGATTTGTTGTTCAGTCACATAGACAAGTCCAATTCTTGGCGACCCCATGCACCACAGCACGCCAGGCTCCTCTGTCATCTGCCATCCTCCATACTCTGCCCAGATCTACGCCCACTGTGTCAATTATGCCATCTAGCCATCTCATTATCTGCCACCTCCTCCTTCTTTTGCCTTCAATCTTTCTCAGCATCAGGGCCTTCTCTAGTGAGTCCTTTCTTCTCATTTGGTGACCAGAGTACTTGAGCTGCAGATTACATTTTGTATTTTGATTGGGAAGGTAACTATCTGCACATCACGGAAGAGCCCCTTCTCAGAAGTTAAATGAAGCAAAGGGATTGGACAAAATACTGTGTCGTTTTTGTGTGTGTGTGTGTGTGTGTGTGTGTGTGTGTGTGTGTGAGAGAGAGAGAGAGAGAGAGAGAGAGAGAGTATGTGTGAAGGGGAGAGTTCTTCTTTGAGAGATGGATTCGAGTGGGATCACTGCCAGTCCAGCTCAAGAGTTCCCTGTTGAACTGTGACTCACGCTGATCACAGGATTAGCGGTACTGGCATTTTGTTTTTGTCCCCCTCCTTCCCCCCCCTTCCCTTGAAATATGTAGAGACACTAATTAATTTCTGTCAACACTCAGTAGTCTGGCAAGGAATGCTTTGGCAGCTGTCCATCAACAAGAGGCCCTCAGCTCATCAGGGCCAGAACTGATGTCTCCTTGGGGCCAGAGTCTGACATGTATGAGGGAGGGTGTGAAGCTCAAGAACAGCAAAGGAGGGGGGGGAGCGGAGGTGGGTCACGTGTGCAGCACTGAAGCAGCTCCCTGCCCCCATTGCAACTCCTATGAGACAGCATCCCCTTTCGACCTTCCTCCCATCACGAGGTGATGAATCAACCACCCTGCTTCTTGCAGCTAGCACTTGGGAGTGTCACTTCCATCACAAGAGGACCCGTCTTTCCTGAGGAAGGAAAGAAAGAATGGAATTAGTGCTGGGAAAGGGTCTTTGTCTCCAAATGTATAGGAGCATCGTTAGGATTCTCAGATTGCTTTGGCAAACGAGGAAGGGCTAAGGAATTACAGGGACTGCAGACAGCATTAGACACCCTGAGGCTGTGATGGTGAACCTTGGCACTCCAGATGTTCTTGGACTTCAATTCCCATAAGCCGAAGCCACCATGAATCCGCACAAATGGGTTTACTGCGATTCATCTGTCCCTCATCGCTCCTGGAAGCGGAAGTAAAACGCGCCCATACGGGCATGTTTTACTTCCGCTTCCAGGAGCGACGAGGGCAGCATGGGCTGGATGAATCGCAGTAAACCCATTCGTGTGGATTCATGGGGGCTTCAGCTTATGGAAATTAAAGTCCAAGAACATCTGGAGTGCCAAGGTTCACCAACACGGCCCTGAGGTCTTTGCAAAACAAGCCACTTTGCTCTGAACCACACAACAGGGAGCTGTGATACCTTTTAAAGAGAAGTACAGCTTGTTAGAGCAAAGGAGGAGTCCTAGAAAGGGAATTTGTGGTACTTAGTTAGAATTGAGAGACTCTGAGGACCAAACTAGGTGTTCGGTAAAGGTAAAGGTCCCCCTTGCTCAAAAACTAATCGTATCTGACTCTAGTATGCTGTGCTCATCTTTATGTACAGCCAAAGAGCCGGTGCTGTCTGTGTCTACAGACATTTATGTGGTCGTGTGGCAGTCTGAGTGCACTGAACACAGTTATCTTTCACAATGAGGCAGTACCTATTCATTTATGTGCAATTTCTTGCTTTTGAACTGCTAGGTTGGAAGGAGCTGGGGCAGACAATGGGATCTCACTCTGTTGTGCAGCACTCGGGTCTCAAACTGCTGACATGCCAACCTTCCAACCAAGTTCAGCAACTTATATATTTATGGTTCAAATTTCTATGCCGCCCAATCAGGCGAACCCGACTCAGGGCGGCTCACAACAAAATTAAAACATACATATTAAAAACAATTAAAACCCCAACATACCCACCCACCTATTAAAACTAACCACATTAAAACTGCCCACATTAAAAAGATGGGGACTTCATTTTATAAGCCAGCAGGTGGGGGCCACTCTTCCATCTGAGCCCCACACCTGCCCTGCCAACCAGGTTTTTAATTCTCTTCTGAAAGGCAGCAGCTCCATCTGCTCCCGCAACTCTACTGGCAGGAGGTTCCACAAGGCTGGTGCCGACACAGAAAAGTCCCTCCTTCGTGTGCCAGAGAGGCGAGCCCCTCTGGCAGATGGAACAATTAGAGAGCCCTTCCGGTCCGCTCTGGTTGGACGGACAGACACTCTTGGGACGATGCGGTCTTAACTTAACCACTAAGCCACCGCAGTCCCCCAAAC
Source organism: Bradypodion pumilum (assembly GCA_035047305.1). NCBI lineage: Eukaryota > Metazoa > Chordata > Lepidosauria > Squamata > Chamaeleonidae > Bradypodion > Bradypodion pumilum. The sequence continues at coordinate 32,264,797 of JAWDJD010000008.1, read as the reverse complement.
TAGGTGTTATTTATAGCCTATTGTAATTAGCTGATATCTGTTAGTGTTTTAGAGACATGATTTGATAAATCTTTTGTGGCTTTCAGACCTATTTGTATAAATTTGCATCCAGGAAACTAATCACAAATCAAGGCCAGCTTATTTGCAAATTAGAGGAAATGTGTGATCACAATCAAAAGTTTTCACCATTTAAAGAATTCCCTTTTTTAATGGCAAGCTATCAAGCTATGGTAATGGAGTAGACCAGCGATGGTGAACCTTGGCACTCCAGATGTTATTGAACTTCAATTCCCAGAAGCTCTGATCTACAGGAGTGCTGACTTGGGCTTCTGGTAATTGAAGTCCAAGAACACCTTGAGTGCCAAGGCTCTCCATCATTGCAGTAGACCATACAGCCAGTGACTAAATGGCGAGTGTTGGGTGGCAGTAAATAACCTGACACCCTTGGGGGGGGTCAACGGCTATGGGCAGAGGAGCCCCTTTTGGTGGGGTGATGGTCCTCTTAGTTGAGGAAATGCCACTGGAAACCATCATATTGGGTCCAACAGCTAAATGAACAGAGGAGGAACCACTTCACTATTCTGATTCCCAACAGTCATAGAGGTGGAAGAGGCCATGCCAGATGGACTGGCTGTGAAGGTTCACCTTGTTAATATTCTCAAGTCCATTGCAGTCCCGATGTTAAATCATGCATGCCTAATTTCATACGTGCCGCAGGAGATGGCTCCGTGATCATAGTGTGTGGGTCACTTCACAGTAAGTGTGATCCACCTTAAACAAATTCACGTTAGTGGCATTTTTCCTGTTTGTCATTGTTCAATGATTCCCTGGAGAGGTGGTGGTGGTGGTGATGTATACTTTGATACGAATAGCAGCCGAGGATGACAATCTGTAATGTCTATTTTGGTGCTGAAAACCAGAGTTCCTTTCTAGAAAAGACACGTCTCTCTCTGTTGCATGCTCCTAGCATCTCTGAATGATAAGAAGCCTGAGGGGCAGTACTTTTTACTGTGTTTGGGGTATGATATATATTTATAAATATTCAAGGAGAGTGAAATGGAGTTGGACAAGCAGTCCTGGAAGGCAGCAGATCTGTTTTCCCATATCAGATTCCTTCCAAAAGAGGCTTTGGGTCTCAAGTTTGCCTTTAAATAACTCACAGTTCTGTCAACCATAAACTGCAAATTTCTATTCTCTCTCTTTCTCTCTCTCCCTCCTTCTCTTTGCACACACAAACACACTTACCCTACCAGATGGTCACTTTTTTTTAAGAGAGAGAGATCTTCAACCTAAGTCTAGGGTCTGCTGATGAAACTATTATTTCCTTTATTTTCTTCCAACCAAGAAAACCATTCTGGATTATAACCAAGTCTGCATAGCAAGAGAACAGAGGCCCAGGAATGATGACATCACATTTTGCCATGCAGAAATTCTGGAGCTCTTGAGGGTGGAAGAAAAAGCAGAACTCTGTCTTTGTGATTCTCCCGTAGCTTTGATAAATTTGAAATAATAAATCCTATTAAATAGATTCCCCTTCCATTACCTTTTGATTCCTTACTGATATACTTATATGGCCCAGAAGTGGATTCTTGCATTTAGAACAGGCATCCTCAACTTACGGCCCATAGGCCGGATACAGCCCACAGTGCCAAATCATCCGGCCCACACCCTCACTCCAGTTGCCAACACCAGAAGCGGACACATTTACAGCAGCTGCAGACAGGTTTACAGCAGCATTTATGGTGGGGGACCACCAGTCCAGCCCCTTCAACTGGCCGAGGGAGCGTGACCCAGCCCCCAACTTAAAAAGGTTGAGGACCCCTGATTTAGAACATTAGATAAAATCTTCTCGATTGGAAGAAAAACAAAGGAAATAGTAGAACGTTAGTAACAAAAAGCAATTTAAAGACAGATCGTCTCTTTATCTCTTCTCCTGTTCCTTATGAGCATTCGGTCCCTTTTGAGAATGGATTGCTTGATGCTGCTATCCTGACTACACCAAAACCCCAGGAGTACAGCCCATGCTTTGCATGCAGATAATCCTAAGCTGAGTCTTTTTGCGCAAAATACGATGTGTCTCTGGAATGGCACTGCCAGTCAAAGATAAAGTGCCAGGATAGACAAGCCACTGGTCCTATTTGATAAAAAAAAGAGCCTCCTTCTTGTTTTCTTGAAGAAAAGCAATGCAAAGTAATCACATTTATATATCACATTGCCTGCAATTGGGAGGGGAACTGCTTAAAACTTGTTCTACTAATTGTTTTTCTCCTTTGTTCAGTTCTACGTGCTGGAGAATAACCTGGAAACGGTGGGCCGGCAACTGTTGTTTTTAAATCTTGCTCTGGAGCCTTCAGAGAAAGTGGGGCTACAAGGTGAAGACAATTACATTCCCCACCCTAGCCCCACTCAGTCCCTCCTCTCAGAGGGCCCAGAGTTTGTGCTTATTACACTGCACAACAATGCTTTTGCTACTGGGAATAACACATGTGATTTACATGATATCAAGCATGCTGATTCCAAATCTGAACTCAGAATTTGCCTATTACTTACAAATTTTAAGGTGTGCTATAGCTGTTCAGATGGTCGGTAATTGGGTAATGTATTTTTACATGGAAACATTATAACAGTTGCAGCTACCACTATGCCTGCTGCCGCCTCAGCTGAATCACAGGAGGTGGCATGCATGTTCCAGCAGCGGCCGGGCATGTCTGGGCAAGTCAGTGAGCTGACGTCAGAAATAGGTATATAAGGTGAGATGGACCAAGGGCTTGTCTCTAGTGCGAAACCATCTTATTGGATAGTACAGCTAGGCCATTGTGAGTCTGTTTTGAGCTAAAAATGAGTAGGCACAGCTGTGTTAACAGCTGTGTTAACAAACCGGACAATTTCTGCAACATTTGTGGCAAATATACCCTGTGTGATGAATGCAAGAACCTAACCAAGAGGGTGAGATCTGCTAACTTAAGATCCTGACGTCCTAGGCAGAATCGGATGTCAGATTTGGATTCAGCGCACTCAATTTAGTATATGACACACTGATTAGACCAGGTAGCAGACAATTACTGTATTATTATTTGTGTGTGTGTGGGATGCAGTGTTATCTGATGAGGCTGCCAGGAGGCTGGCATCGACCGGATGATAACAAGTAATTCCTTTTCTCTCTTGGCTTTCACCTACCCAGAGAAGAGTGAGATGTTCTTAGAGCTCATGGGGAACACTCTGCTCCGAAGCCAGACTGCTGCCTACTTACAGAAAAAGGCAAACCTTTTCATCCGTTACGTCACAGACTCTGATTTCCAGCAGGCTACTCTGCCCACTGTGGACATGTCTGCCCTCAAGGTGAAACAAAATAATTAAGCAGTGAGATTTCAGTTGGTGCCTTGTTTGGTGAACTGTTTTGGCCAGGGGTTCTCAACCTTTTTAAGCCATGGGCCAGACCACACCCCCTCAGGCAGCTGAGCAGGCCAGACTGGTGGTTTCCCCCCACCGTAAAAAGCATCCACGGCTGTTGTAAATGCAATTACGACAGCTGCAGGCACATTTACGGTTGTCATAAATGCATCCGCTTCCGGTGGCGGCGGCGACATGGGCCACATGAAATGGTGCTGTGGGCTGGGGCTGGCCCCTGGGCCGTAGATTGAGAACCCCTGGTTTTGGCCATTCCGGATTCAGGACACCATCCTTTGTAACCAATAGCACTTAACTTCCAGGGGATCCAAATTTCATGCTCTTTTCAATTGCCCCTTGCCTTCTCATGGTCTTGGTTCCAGCAACCATCTAATATATTTACTCTTTCTTGCACAGTTCAAAGAACGAGATCAGTTGGAGGGAATCTTTCAGTTCTGGAGGAACCCCAACCCACAGGCTTTCCAGATCAAGCAGCTCTGGGACCTGCGCCTCCGGCAGTACCTGGGCACCCGCTATGATGCCCGTCGTGGGGTGTGCGACTGGGACCTTACCATGAAGCTGCAAGAACAGGGGGTGCGTGAAACAGATCAAGCAGATCCTTGTAGTTCAGTTTGGAGTTGGGGTATCGCAGAGATCATGATAGAGCTGTGACAGCGAATCTTGGCACTCCAGATGTTCTTGGACTTCAATTCCCAGAAGCCCAAGTCTCTGTGAATCCACGCAAATGGGTTTACTGCACGTATGCCCAGTAAACCCATTCACGTGGATTCATAGAGACTTGGGCTTCTGGGAATTGAAGTCCAAGAACACCTGGAGTGCCAAGGTCCACTGTCACTGTTATAGAGCTTGGGAATATACTGCCTACAGCTGAAACAATCCGTTCTCATCCTAGGCCAAGGTGATCAACATTCGTGAATTCTTCCATTGGCGTGAGACAGGGGTGGCCTTCAACATGCGGGAAGCCACCTACGATGTCCCCAACAAAACTTTGGCATCTGGCCGGCTCCTTAAACATGTGAGCTCTAACATTTTCTTGGGATTCTGTGATCTGGCTTTGCAGTATTTCTGCCAGAGTAGGAGGCTGCGGCGGCTTAGCAGTTAAAGATGCTGAACTTGACGACTGGTCGGCAGGTCAAGACCCGAGTTCTGCATGTCAGAGTGAGCTTTCACTTCTGTCCCAGCTCCTGCCAACCTAGCATTTCAAAAGCAAGAAATTGCAAGTAGATAAATAGTTACCACTTTGGTGGGAAAGTCATGCCTGCCACAATACCACAGAAACATCTGCAAACGCAGACAGCGCTGGCTCTTTGGCTATAAACAGAGATGAGCACTGAACCCTAGAGTTGGATACGACAGGCTTTCGAGCAAGGGCAACCTTTACCTTTACTAGGAGGTTGAGGAATCGCTCTTTTTGTGTGTGGCAGGGTAGAATATGAGAAGTCTGTCATTATACACAGTACAATCCGTTATGTCAGAGGTTTTCTAGTTCTTAATTCTGCCCTTTCTGTGAGGAACTCAAGGCCCCTCTCCCTATCTTCACAACAGCCCTGTAAGCCTTCCAGGGAGTAAGTAACCCAAGACTGACGACTGAGCCAAAACTCTATTACTACATATTGTTGCCTCATGTTGCCTAAGTATTATTTAGGAGCATACTACAGCTATTGCTATATTTTTGACACAGCATGAAGAAGGAGTTTAATGTGTACCCTGCTGTTCCTTTAAAATCTCCTGTGATGCAGTTATTTTGTGAGTCTTATATTATACTGAGACAGAAACCCCTGTAATAATGCAGGACTTCACCACTTAACACAAGTATTGCAAACCAGCTTTGATCTTCATGAAGGAAACTTACACTTTGACTGTGCAGTGGCAGTGTTTGAATAAGTGGTGTCATCCTGCAATCCTGCATCATTTGAGAGGTATAATTGTTTTATTATTGGGCTATCTGGCAGTCTGGTTTGCAGTTACCGTTCTCATATTTGCCTTCTAGTGTTAATGTAAGTTGGGGAAGGATTTGCAGAGAAAATTGAGTAGAATTAAAGAAGCTTAGCTCAGTGGTTCCCAATGTGGGACCCAGAACCCATAGGGAGACTTCAATTCCCAGAAGCCTAAGTCAGTATATTGGCTGATCAGCACTTTGGGGAACCTACCTAGGCTTCTGGGAATTGAAGCCCAAAAACCAAAGATTGGGTAACACTGGCTTAGCCCTTCTGCCTGCCCGCCTGCCAGCCAAATCTTCCCTATAAACCAGTGCTTCCCAACCTTTGGTTTTTGAACGTAAATTCCCAGAAGCCGAAGTCAATTCCCCAAGGTACTGATCAGCCAATGTACTGATTTAGGCTGCATGAAATTGAATTCCCTCGGTGGTGCGTGGTCTCCACATTGGGAACCACTGAGCTAGACCCTCTTCCAGTGATGCACCGAAGCAGGTCCTGTCCTGTTCAGGAGAACCGGTAGCGGAAATTCCCCAAGGCCACGCCCACCTGGCTGGCCACGTCCACCTCCATATCCTATTGTGTTGGCCATACCCACAGATTTGTCCCCGCCCACAGAGGCGGTAGTAAAAAAAATTGGAGTGCATCACTGCCCTCTTCCCATCACTGTAATTCCTTTGAGGTTAAAACAAGCCAAATCATCTAATTCAGGCTTTTCATCTCACAGAAAGGGGATCCAGTGGCGGCCCGGGGATACTGGGGAGATATAGCTGCGGGTCCTTTCATCACATTTGGCATTGAGACTGAAGAATCCAGTCTTCTGAAAACTGTCAATGGTGTTCCCTGTAAGGTGAGCATATATGCCTTTTGTGGGATATCCCAAAAATGCAGCTGCGATTCTGTTGGAAGAGAATTAGTGATGTATCCTAAAACACCCATGTTTCCCCCACCCCCACCCACCCCCCAAAAAAGTTTTGAAAACATTCTAAGACCCAAAAAATGGATTTTAATGCTAGGCTTCTGTCAGCCTTCATTTAACAGTAGGCACATTATCTGCTTCTGGAGAGAACATTGTGCTTTCTTGTCCCTTCAACATCCATCAAGTGGCCTGTCCACTTGCGTTTCTGGTTCATCATGTTACAGTATAATGCTGCATTATTCTTGTAATGTCATACGCATTAAACCAAATTTCTAAACCGCTCCAAGAAGATTGGAGCGGTGGCTTCTTGATTGACACAAAGGCTTCCCATTTAGAACTGAATAATCAAGCTTCTGTCCTGTTCTTATGACAGCAAAGACAGATCAAAACTTGAAAGAAAGTTTGAGTTATAGAGCAATGACGGGGTGCAACGACATCGTGAGAAATGCCCAGATTTGCTTCAATTTTTTTAAAAAAACCAGATGCTTGCTGATTTTCTCCTCTGGTGAAATTGCTGGATTTTCATATATATCAGTCAAATAAACTACTCTGCTGCAAGAGTCCACACTTCACTTCTCAATCGTTTCATTTTCAACCTGTAGCAAATCAAATCAAGGCAATCACACTTATATACCACCCCATGGCGCTTACTGCACTCTCTGGGCGGTTCACAAGTTAATTAGCATTTTGCCCTCAACACGCTGGGTATTCATTTACCAATCTCGGAAGGATGGAAGGCTGAGTCAACCTTGATCCCTGGTCAGGATCGAACTCACAACCTTTTAGTTGCAATACAGCAGTTTAACCAAGGCACCACCAGGGCTCCCTAAAATAATACCTAATAATACCACCTTCTATTCTACCAATCCTCTGTTTTCATTTTTAAAACATTTTTAAAAGGTGACATAGTGGTTATTTGATACAGCATTCAGTTTGACAACCATATATTTAAAAAAAATCACAGAAAAGTTGTTTGAAGAAAGGAGACAACAGACCCTTGGTTGAGGAGAACTTTCCTGCTATAATACTATGTCCATGATGGCGAACCTTGGCACTCCAGGTGTTCTTGGACTTCAATTCCCAGCAGCCCAAGCCCCTGTGAATACACACGAAGGAGTTTACTGCTATTCATCCAGCCCGCACTGTCCTCGTCGCTCCCGGAAGCGGAAGTAAAATGCGCATTTTACTTCTGCTTCTGGGAGCAACAAGGGCGGTGTGGGCTGGATGAATAGCAGTAAACTTCGTGTGAATTCACAGGGGCTTGGGCTGCTGGGAATTGAAGTCCAAGAACATCTGGAGTGCCAAGGTTCACCATCGCGGTACTATGTCAACATCAGCATAGATAAACCAGCAACGTCCACCTAGGACAGGGGTGCTCAACCATTTCAAGTCAGGGGCCGGGTCACACTCCCTCAAACAGTTGAGGGGGCCATACTGGTTGTCCCCCCCGCCGCCATTTATGGCTGAAGTAAATGAGTCCACGCCTGATTATTTGGCGCCACAGGCCATAGGTTGAGAACCCCTGACCTAGGACAAAGAAAATCAATACGCAAATCAGAAAAAAGGAGAAAATGATGGTAGTTGAATCAGATCATAATAAACCACCTCCTGCCAGTTTTTTTTTTAAAAAACACAACCTTGAATCCCCATGGAAAAAGATCAAGTTTTGTAGTGCTTAGCTTTATGTCATGTAGTTGTTGGTAAATACTTGGATTTTAACATGCCCACTCCAACACAAGCCATAGAGTAATTGCAATGTATTCATACCCTGAAATTTCATATTTCAGAAATCAAACTTCAACAAAAAAATCCTAAATTTAAGGAGCAAGCTAATTTGGTGAAAGCAAGAGGCCTTCTTGCTGACCAACACATAGTTGGCCCTTGAAGATTTTCCTGTTTGATCATATTATGTCTGCCTCTGTTGAGTTTGACCAGTTGGAGAGAATTAAAGAGCTGTCCAGAATGCCATGAGGGTGCTTCCACAGCAAGTGCATCAGTCGAAGGATGCACTTTTCTTTGTAGTCTGTTTCTACAGGGTACAGGAATAGGTTGCGCAAGAAAATAGAAAAATAAAATGAGAATTGTGTCTGAGGTGTGGAATGAGTGGGAAGGAAGGGCTTAAAGAGGAACATTTCCAATGTTTTTTCCCCCTTCCCAACAGAGCGCACAGGAAATTGCTTTGCACAACATCACTGCCCTGTTGTATGAACTCCATTGCAACACCCGCTATAACCCCACCACATCCTCTGAAGAAGGCAATGGGAATGACTCCCAGGATGGTAGTGATTATCATTGCAAGCCAGATGTTTCCAGGGGTGAGAGATTGGTCCATGTTTTCTCTTTAAGGGACTCCTACAAAGTCTTCAGGGATAGAAACCTCCTTCTGTAGTCTAATGAATGACTGATTGTGAGTTTGATTTGGTTTGGAGTATTCTCCACTTCACGGTTTTATTACTGATTAGAGATATTTGGACAATTCCTTGCCCTTTTAAATCCTCACAGAAAAATTACATTGGATAAGTGGAGAAAGTAGACAATAATCAAAAAGCAAATAAAAGAGAGGATGTTTATATAATAAACTATGGCTAGGGAGAGCATTTCCAGATGTTTTAGCAACATAATACTTTTGTACAGGACTGCAGTGGCTCAAGTAGCTAAGATGGTGACTGGGAGGCGGAAGGTCAGCAGTTTGATTCCCGAGTACTGAAGGACGGAATAAGCTCCCGTCTTTGTCCCAGCTCCTGCCAACCTAGCAGTTCGAAAGCAAGACATTGCAAGTAGATAAATAGGGACCACTTTGGTGGGAGGGTAACAGTGCTCCGTGCGCTCCGGTGTCTAGTCATGCCTACCACATGACCACAGAAACGTCTGCAGCAGCAGACAGCGCCGGCTCTTCGGCTTCGAAACAGAGATGAGCACTGAACCCTAGAGTCGGATACGACTGGCTTTCGAGCAAGGGAAATCTTACTGTAACACAGGGACTGCGGTGGCTTAGTGGTTGAGACGCTGAATTTGATGACTGGAAGGTCAGCACTTCAAGACCCGAGTGCTGCACGACGGAGTGAGCTCCCGTCTCTGTCCCATCTCCTGACAACCTAGCAGCTTGAAAGCAAGAAATTGCAAGTAGATAACTAGGCGCCACTTCATTGGGAAGGTAAACAGTGTTCCATGCACTCCGGTATTGAGTCATGCCTGCCACATATCCATGAAAATTCCTGCAGTTGTAGATAGCGCTGGCTCTTTGGCTGTAAGCGGCGATGATCACCAAACTCTAGACTGGCTTTCCAAGCCAGAGTGACCTTTACCTAAGTTAATACCAAAATCTTGAATCGGGCACAGAAGCTTACAGCTTTATGTGCCTGTATTTTCATAAGTTTTTAAGAGATTACTCACTCTCTTCATCTTCTGTTACACAGCCACACACATGCATACCCAGATAGAAAGCTTTGTTGCTTTTGCTTTTTAGCTCAAAACCCTGCTAAATTGCTGGATGGTGTTCATCCTCACTCTCTGGTTTCAAGAATAGAAGCGCTTCTCCCCCCCATTCTGCTGTTCTTTAGACCTGGTTGTCCCCGGTCTAGTTCTTCTTCTTCTGCCATAGGCCCTCCAGCTACAGAAGATGCCCGAGTCTACTTCCTGCCTCTCAACTGCCTCTCGGAGCTGCATCACAAAAAGAAATACCAGCAACTCTTCAACATCATCTTCTTTTCATGCAGGTAGAACATGGGGCTTTGAGGCTGGATGAGTGGGGAGAGACACCACTCCAGGAGCCAAGGTGGCTTAGCTTGACCTGGGGGAAATGGAGAGCAGCCAGAACGCCATTAGTATCTCAAAGGAGAGACAGTCTGTTTTGTTCGGTAATATTGGCAAAGTTGGAAATTATCTTACTGAGAAGGCAGAGTTTATTGTGCTTGTCTTTATACCTATACATTGAATGCAATTTCCCTCCAATATTCTTCTCAGCTTCAAAACCTAAAATGAGTTTGCAATCTTCGTTGCTGTCCACATTCAGTAAGCCAGGCACCGAGCCTGTTGCTTTTCAGGTATTTGTGCAGCAATTATTTTGATGCTAACGCTGACCTTAGATGGCTTTTGCTGATTTTTGTAAACAAGTGACCAGAACATGAAGTCAAGCAACATTGTGTTTAGTGAAGTTACATCATTCTCATTTACAGTGACCTCTCTTGCCTGTCATTTCTGTGTAATATTTTACTTGGTTTCTTTTACCCACCTTTAAAACTCTGTCTTGTTCCTAGGTTGTTTATCATGCTTCTTTACCATATTTATTTATCCTAGGGCAGTGATGGTGAACCTTGGCACTCCAGATGTTCTTGGACTTCAGTTCCCAGAAGCCCTCATGAATCCACACAAATGGGTTTACTGCAATTCATCCGGCTCGCGCTGCCCTTGTTGCTCCTGGAAGTGGAAGTAAAACGCGCCCGTCAGGACGCATTTTACTTCCACTTCCAGGAGCGATGAGGATGGTGTGGGCCAGATGAATCGCAGTAAACCCATTTGTGTGGATTCATGGGGGCTTCTGGGAATTGAAGTCCAAGAACATCTGGAGTGCTAAGGTTCGCCATCACAGTCCTAGGGGTCCCAACCTTTTTACACTGTGGGCATGACCACCCCAGAAGCAGAAGTGAGCGCATTTATGACAGCTGTAAATGCGCCCACTTCCACATTTATGACAGCCGCGGGCAAGTTTATGCATGTGTGGATGCATTTTACAGTTGACATAAACACAATCGCCTCCACTTCTGGGTGCGGCAGTGGCAGGCCAAATGAAATGGTGCCGTGGGCCAAGTCCAGACCACAGGGTGTAGGTTGGGAACCCCTGACTTACTCTCTTTTTCCCAAGGTGGCAAAAGCTGCTCAAGGCAGTTCACAGTTCAAAATAATGGGATACAGTTTAATAAACGCTACACAAAATGCAAGGAGAAGAGGGGGGCAGACCTTAAACCATTGGAGGAAACAGTTCAGCTGAATTTTCAAATACCTTTCCATCATGTTTATTGCTGGGAACAACAGACCCTGGGGGAAATAGGATACTATTCATACATATATCACCATTGGAACACATAGACCAGCATTATGAAGCAGAAATGAATTCTTGGAGGAAATAGTCATCATTTTTTTCTACACAAAGGCTAAGAAATCTCAAAGTTATATAGTCAGTTTGATCTGTACACTGTTTGCATAGCACTCTACTACAATGGGGCTGCAGTGGCTCAATGGTTAAGAAGCTCACCTTGTTAGCTAGAAGGTTGGCAAGTCGGCAGTTCGAGAGCATGACAGATTGAGCGCCCATCTCTGTCCCAGCTCTTGTGGACATGAAAGGAGCTTCATTTGGGTGTTTCCTGAGCGGAGTTTCTTCCGCAAAAATCCTTTCAACCCAGAATAATTTCTGACATGAAATTATTATTACTCTACTACACATCCATTTTGTGAGGGAAGGTGTGCTTATTTGTATTTATTTCCCTTCTTTGCTTGCCTTTTGTAGCATGGTGCATTTCCTAAAGCCCAATCTGAACCTGTTGTCAACCCCCAAAGCCACTCTTATTGTTGAGCTGACAAAGTAAGTGTTAATGTCTTCATTTTCTTTTGGAAGAATGAGCTGTCCCATTTCTCAAGAAAGTAGACCACTTGCTAGGTTCAGAGTCGGAGACCAGATTCAAATCTGATTAAGATTTGCATTTCTTTTTTGTTTGCTTGGTTTTATTTGGAAGGCTCTTGCCATCTTGTTAAGTGGTATGAGTTGCAGCCTGGTAAATATCTGGGCAAATTGAGCATATAACCAGGGAAATCATTTGAAAGATTACTAGTGATCTTGGGTAGATACTGTACCTGTAGTTTTAACTAAAAGAAACATAAATTTGTGGTTTTATTTGGGTCAGATTTTTACTGTGCCTCTGAAGTATCAAAATTGTGTCATAATTATTTTCCTATATAATTAAAGTGGGAAAATCACATACAGTAAAACCCCGACTTACAAATGCCTCGAGTTACATAAAATTCGACTTACAAAATGATTTTATGCTAAAACCATGTCTCAATTTACACAATTTCCTATGGGTTTGCTTTGAGTTACATAAAGATTCTTTTTCCTATGGGTTTGCTTCAAGTTACATAAAAATTAATTTCCCTATGGGTTTGCTTCGATTTACATAAAAAATTCATTTTTCCTATGGGTTTGCTGCGAGCTACGTAAAAAATAATTTTTCCTATGGGTTTGTTTTGACTTAGAAAAAAAATTCAATTTAAGCAAAAGCCTATGGAACGGGCTTTTTTTTCGTAAGTAGGAGTTTTACTGTAGTGCCTTTCTCCTATACAGAACCCAGGTACTTTGATCCCAAGAACTGATGCTGGGTTGATAGTTCACTGGTTTAGGTACTATCTGGAGTTGAATTCTCCATAGAGAAGAGCCAACCTGTGTTACCTTAGGCAAGCTGCACAGTCCCAGGATGCCCACAGGAGAAGAGAATGGGATTCATTGGTCTCTTTTAAGTGGAGCTAGACTGCAGTGGCTAAGACACTGGAAGGTCGGCAAGTCAAGACCTGAGTTCTGCACAACAGAGTGAACTTCCACTTCTGCCCCAGCTCCTACCAACCTAGTAGTTTGAAAGCAAGAAAACTGCAAGTGGATAATTAGATACCGTTTTGATGGGGAAGATAACAGCATTCCGTGAGCTCTATTGTCTAGTCATGCCTGCCACATGTCCACGGAAACGTCTGTAGATGTAGACAGTACTGGCTCTTTGGCTGTCAACGGAGATGAACACCACCCACTAGAGTCAGATATGACTAGCTTTCAAGCAAGGAAGACCTTAAACTTTACATAAGTGTATCAGAGGTTGTGGGATGCCTCACTAGACTCTAGGGAGACCTTAGTCTCAGGTACGACTGGCTTTTGAGCCAAGGGAAACCTTTACCTAGAAAGTTGGGGTGGGTACAGCATCAAATCAGTTAGAGGGAGCTCAACAAACCAGCTAGCTAGGGAAAAGAAAGGAAACCAAGATTTCTCTGAAAACTGCACTCATCTGTCTGTTTTCTTTTGACAGCTTTCTGCCTGACCTCCGCAAAAAGCAAGTGTCAGAATTCTCCTCCCAAGTAACCAACATGGCAAGGGAGGCAGGATTTGTGCCTGTGGAAGCAACAGAAAAAACAACACTTTCCTTATTCCAGCGTGGGGACCAGGAAGCTGGGGAGATCCATTGTGAGATCTCTCCACCTGAGTTGACAGCACCTGGCTCCTGACATTATTCCGTTATGCTCCTTTCTCAAGCGTTGTTGTATAATAAAAAGGCTCTTGCTACAAAACACCAATGTGATTGACGGTCTGTGGTATGGAAAGGTGATCAGATGGCAATTCAGGATAAGTGGGATTTTTTTTTCCCCTTGAATTACTGGTTTACTAGATTTCTTTCCATAAACTGACTGCTTACTCTAAAGCAGAGGTTTTCACACTAAAAGCTTCTGAACAAGAAGAAGTAATAATGAATAATAGATAAATTTCCACGAAAGACAACTTGCACGCCTCTTCCAATCTTCTCCAGTTTTCAGACACAAGAAAGTATTAGGATATTTTTGGGGTGCCTTTTCACTTACAGCAACAGGAGTTGCAGCAGGCCCAGACCGGTGGGGGGGGGGGGGGGCTGATGAGAACAATGCACAAGCTTTTATAAACCCCTCCAGAATCTTTCCCAATCCTTAATGGGTATATCAATGTTGGAAGGGCTCCTTGAATACATAATGCTAAATCTGGATAATAATAATTTCGTGTCAGAAATAATTCTGGGTTGAAAGGATTTTTGCGGAAGAAACTCCACTCGGGATGCCCGAATGAGACTCCTTTCATGTTCACAAGAGCTGGGAAAGAGACAGGCGCTCAATCCATCATGCAGTACCTGGGTCTTGAACTGCCGACTTGCCAGCCTTCCAGCTAACAAGGTGAGCTTCTTAACCACTGAGCCACCGCAGTTCCTCTTAAGTGGTTTGCTGCCAATCTGTTTAGTCTTCAGATCAGGGATTCTCAACCTACAACCTGTGGGTTGGATGCGGCCCACAGCACCATTTCATGTAGCCCCTCACCACCACCACTTCCACCACACCAGGAAGTGCCATGTGGTGGACGAAGGGCAAAATGGCTCTCTGGCCCCTGAAGCTGTCTGAGGGAGCGTGACCCGGGCCCCAGCTTTAAAAGGTTGAGAACCGCTTTAGATCTTTATCCCGGCCACCAAGCCTATCGAGTATGTGCAGTAAACCCATTCATGTGGATTCACAGAGACTTGGGCTTCTGGGAATTGAAGTCCAAGAACACCTGGAGTTCCAAGGTTCACCATCATGGTCCTAGACCTTGAAGACTTGAATTTAAGGGACATTCGTTAGTTCTACATTTCTTGTGGATAATTCTGAGACGGGAGACTTGGTGTGTGGCTGACTGCTTCTACCTGTATTAATGCTAGCCTTTCTTTGGTGGCTCTGTCTGCCTAAATAAACTGCAGTCTCTCCCCCAACCATCATCTTGTGTCAGTTCTTATCAGAGAAAAAGCATTCCATTCTCATGCTTCCTTAAAAGGCTTAGCTGATGCCCAGCTGTTCTCTTTATAAAAGGCCACCAACCATTTTGGCTCCTGTGCAAACGCAGAGAAACTGTTCCTCCACTTATCTGTGCATCATCCAGTTCCAAGAAGTCAGGTAAATGAGAAGCAGCAATTTCTTGATTTGGGGGGTAGGTGAATTAGATATAGCCAATGTTCCTATGCATGCGTTTGTGTGGTTGTGTATTTCAGGAAATATTCTTTTCTTCTGGAATCTAAGGACATGCAGGTTTAATCCATAGTGATGTAAGGACTAGTCATAGTCATCTTTCGGAAATGTTTTCCCTTAAATGAGCATTGAGAAGACCAGTGCATCAACTTTGGGTAAACTAAGTTAGATTTTAAATTAAGACTTTTTGTTCCTTACAAGATCAGTTAACACTAGAAAGTTATGGTTTCACAATACTGTAATGAGCTTTTTGTATACAATATATCGATTGATATATATTACTGAGAAACAGAGTCTAGAACACAGATGGTACATCCCCATATTACACACCCTCATTCCCATTGCAGGCCCAAAGATCCTAGAGTATCTGTCCTGCGTTACAGAAAGGAGTCCCTGTTCCAGACAATTCAAACTACACCGTGATCATCACATTCTCTGTTCAGAAAGAAAAACCTATATCAGCCTACCTTTATATGAACTATTATTTTACTTAAGAATTTGCACTTTTATTTTATTTTACTATTTTTATTATTTGCCACCTTTCTTAGAACTCCAAACTGTTCCATTAATCAGAATGCAACCAGTACAAGCTTATGGCAATATAAGGAAGACTTAGTCTCAAGCTCCTAACTGTTTGATTATGCCACAATGACATAACAATATAATTTATCTGAACTGCAAAGTATTAATTAGATGGTATTTTATCTTGTTTTAGTAAACTACTCTGAGAACCAGGATATCAACATCTAAGATCTGCCTGTTTTAGATTTTTAAGGTTTCTTTCTTTCTTTCTTTCTTCATATCAGATCATTGCTCAATTTAAAATTATAGATGCATATAAATTATGAGTAAAATTAAAAACAAATTAAAATGTTTAAATAATTAAACTATTTTTAACCAGAAGCAGGCTATTTCAATAGCATTATCTCAGCAATTT
Source organism: Bradypodion pumilum (assembly GCA_035047305.1). NCBI lineage: Eukaryota > Metazoa > Chordata > Lepidosauria > Squamata > Chamaeleonidae > Bradypodion > Bradypodion pumilum. The sequence continues at coordinate 32,248,830 of JAWDJD010000008.1, read as the reverse complement.
ATTACATTTTTGTAGGGCACAAATTGTGTGCACATAAATGCTGACTGCAGTGGCTCAAGTGGCTAAGTCGCTGATTTTGAAGGCGGGAGGTCAGCAGTTCGATTCCTGTGTACTGCAGGACAGAATGAGCTCCCATCTTTCTCTCAGCTCCTAGCAGTTTGAAAGCAAGAAATTGCAAGTAGACAAATAGGGACCACTTTGGTAGGAAGGTAAACAGCATTCCATGTGCTCCGGTGTCTTGTCATGCCTGCCACATGACCACGGAAACGTCTGCAGAAGCAGACAGTGCTGGCTCTTTGGCTTTGAAACAGATGAGCACTGAACCCTAGAGTCGGATACGACTGGCTTTCGAGCAAGGGAAACCTTTACTTAATGCTGCATTTATTTTCTCCACATTTACAGAAAATATGTCCTATACCCAAATAGCCCCATTTTAAAAAAATATTCTTTGGTCTTCTTACTTTGCTTTGAAGTCTTTTTCAGTGACTTCCAAATGGCAAGATGTGTTGTTTTACTTATCCACAGCTTTAACCAAGCCTCTTCAGGGTGACATTTAAGGAGTTTCTCTGAAGAGTGGAAAGCACTGCATGTACACTCTGGCCTTCCCTGGGGAATGACAGAGAGCCAACCAGTCATTCCGATCTAGAAATGTTGCACTCTGAACTTTCAGATGTGCAAAATGACCCAAATGATTTTGAATTTATCTGCTGCAAATGTTGTAACATTATGAGGAGAAGGAAAATATGCCCTGACCTGCACAAGGCATAGATGAGGCATTCCCTGTCCTCACCAGTGTATTAGACAACAGAATTGGCATCTGTAATAGCATTGCAGGGCCCCACTTTTCCATTTCCAACCATGTAAGTGTGTCAGGGACTGTGGTGGCTTAGTGGTTAAACTTGACTGGAAGGAAGGTCAGCAAGTCGAGACCCGAGTGCTGCACGACAGAGTGAGCTGCTGTCACTGCCCCCAGCTCCTGCCAATTTAGCAGCTTGAAGGCAAGAAAATTGCAAGTAGATAATTAGATACCACTTTGCTGGGGAAGGTAACAGCATTCCACGTACTCCGTTGTCTAGTCATGCCTGCCACATGTTCACAGAAATGTGTGTAGACGTACAGGTGATACTCGGAAAATTAGAATATCGTACAAATTTTCATTCAGTTCAGTAATGTAACTTAAAAGGTGAAACAAATATATGAGATAGACTCATTGCATGCAAAGCGAGATAGTTCAAGCCTTACTTTGGCATAATATTGATGCTTATGGCTTACAGCCTCCCAATCTCATGTACCCCATAATCATCACATAATCTCATGTACGCTGTACACCATGATCATCACAATTATAATGAATTAAGGCATGACATCTCTCGCTTTGCATGAAGTGAGTCTATCTCATATATTTGTTTCGCCTTCTAAGTGAAATAAATGGACATTTGCACAATATTCTAATTTTCCGAATTTCACCTGTAGACAGCGCTGGTTCTTTGGCTGTAAATGGAGATGGGCACCACACACTAGAGTTGAATACGACTAGCTTTCAAGCAAGGGAGACCTAAGTGTGTCAGTGGTTGTGGGGTACCTCACTAACATTGAGGTGACCCACCACAAAGTATGTTTTTTAAAAAAACTTTCAAATATGTCAGGGAAGCAGAAGTTGGATGAATCTTCAGAATTATTGGCAGTAATGGTCCCTTTGTATGAGAGAGCGCAAAATGAGAGGGCGAGAGCTTATCTCTCAGAAGAAGCAGGGAAGAAAGCCCAGCAAACAACTCCTGCTATATTTCTAGCTGTTCCTGATAGCAGATGTCTTTAGAATGGGTACTGAATGATTGGTTTTCACACCTAAAGGCTAAGAATAAAGGCATCCCTTCACAGCTTTGCGTCAAAGCAGGGGGAAGAGATAGTCTCAATATATTTTATCTTGAAACCTGTGAGATTTCTCTTTCCTACCCACCCTGCCTCTCCTATATCTGAGCTCCAGCGAAATAATTTCTTTCAAGCCGCTTGTCTGAAAATATTTATCTTTCTGCAGATACCGGAAATTCAAGCCCCCACCATCTGCCCTTTCTCTAAAAGTCACGGTGCCTCTTGCATCAGTTGAGAGACAGATTTAATAAAAGCCGCTCCTTGCGCCTACCCCCCCATGAAATGAGACAGAAGGAGGCTGACTGACGGCAAGGTTATAACTGATTTGGCCGCTTCCCGTCAGCCTCTGGTTTCTTGTGGCACTGGTTGTTGCTGGTGCCCTGCCTCCCCGGCCCCTGTGTTGAAAGCGATAAGACAGCACCAATTTAGCCGCTGCAAAGAGCTCGGGCGATAAGGGTACATTTTGTACACAATTCAAACGAATTATGTTGATGCCAAAAAAAGGCCAGTGCCGGCCCAGCGGTGGGCCCTAAATGAGGCACGGCGAAAGCACTTCCTAAACCCAAAAAAGCTTAAAGCAAGAGTTTTATGATTTTGAGGAGAGATTATGGTGATGACTTCCCAGTAGGAATAAACATCTTGCTTGCTACCCCTTCTCCCAGTCGTTTGCACATTTCTAAAAAATATGTGATAATTCAAGGCTCTTATTGTCTCCGTGCCATTTCATATGCTAGCTTGAGGCAGGCACCAGTTCCTCACGTTGGAGGCACGTGGCAGAGCTGCCACTGGTGCATGCGTTTGTTGCGCACAACTCGAAACATGTAAAGGGTGAAGAGGCCCCTTGGTGCCGGCAGACATGCAAATGCGGAGTTATCGCTGCTTAAATATCAGAGGCCAGAATCCTTAATGACACAGTCACATACAGGCAAGCGCATAAGCATCTGCACAATTCCCCTTTGTGTTTTCAGAGGTCACCATGATGGAACTAGACACACAACTGCGCCCACCTCTGGTTTCACAAAGCCCAGCCTGTGGGAAAGTTAAAACAACTCACGTGCCTTTCCACACATATTCTCTCCTCACTCCTGAAACTGGATTTTGTCTAGAAAGTTTAGGGAAAGTACAAACAGTGAACTATGAACAATTGGACTTGCCATTCAGCCAAGGGACAAAGTTGGCCCCATCGCTGGGCAAAGTGAGGCAGCGACAACAGACAGCAGATTTGGATGTCAAAATTAAATAATTAGCAAATGGTGAATTATTTAATTTATTATTGTTGTATTTGTTTTGCCAGGGATGTGGAGAGGTGCTTGTGGGGAACTTTTGCCTCACATGCCAAAATAATTTACCTGACTCAGTACAAATGTTTTGACTGAGTGAGTGGGAAGCGCCATTTGATGGTGTGGCTCAGGTTCCAAAAATGTCTTGGACCAGACCTATGATTAACTGCCTGGTAAATCATAAATCACAGTACAGTACAGTAAAACCCCGGGTTACGACAGAGGTCCATTCCAAAAGCCTCTGTTGTAACCCAAAAAAATTGTAAGCCGAAACATCCATAGGGATGCATTGAACATTTTTTAACAATGGTCCTGAATTGATAATTGTAAACTGAAAAAAAGTACATTAGATAAATTGTAAGCCGGGACGGCATTTCCATAGGATTTGCCATTGTAAACCGCAGTAAACTTAAACCGAGGTAGTTGTAACTTGGGATTTTACTGTATTTCTCTATTTCCCCCTTGGTCTTCATTGGGAAATAAACATGCATAATATATGCTTTCATATTTATGTCATGTATTTCTGTTTACTATATCTATATCCCAACCTTCCTTCAAGAATCTCAGGCAATGCACACCAGTTTGCTCGTCTGTCTTTTTTCCACAGAAGAACCTTGTGAGGTAGGCTAAGTAGATACTGTCTGGCCCAAAGTCACCAAGTGGCTTTCATGGCGGTGTAAGCACTTGAACCCTAGACTTCCAAATCACACACAATGAACAAAGAAAGTTGCAGTCTTAAATGAGAAAACAGCCTTTTGCGGGAGTCCTGAGGTAAAAATGCTAGAACTGAATTTTTGCTACTCCCTCATGACAAGTACAGATGTGTGAAGAGATTAATGGTTTCTCTTTTTCTCCAGGATACGTAAAGTGTGACTTCTCAAAATGACAGAAGAGTGAGTAGCTTTTAAAAAAACATTCTTGATGGGGCTGGTATGTGTGTTTTCAGTGGGACATCTGGACTCTTCATGAGTATTGTCTACAGAACAAAGAGCATGAAGACTGGAATCCAGAACCTTCCATATCTAAAGGATGGGAAAGTGAACCAGAGTTGGGGGACCTGGGGAAGGCAAAGTGTCTTAAATCAGGAATAAACATATTACTACCTGGGGCTCTAAAGAGGAAAACACGATACAGTATTAAACTTTAAAGGCTTTTGGGCCAGTTAAGAGAAAGATTGACTAAACCCGGGGTTCCCGACCTTTTCAAGCCGTGGGCCGGGTCAGACTCTCTCAATCAGTTCTGAGGGCTGGATGGCCATCTAGCCCTGCCTGCACGATGGAGATGGCCATTTTGTCCCAACAGCTTCAAAGGGGTGGCCATTTTGTTTCTCAAATGCCCTTGGAGGGGGCACATGAAATGGTGCTGGGGGCCAGATCCGGCCCAAAGGCCTTAGTTTGGAAACCCCTGGACTAAATCAAAGATTGTTTCTTAACTGTTAGAACTGTACAAAATGGAACTAATTACCTTGGGAGGTGGTGAGGACTCCAATGCTGGAGGCATAAAATTGGACAATTATGTGTCAGACATATTTTGATTTGGATTCTTGTATTGAGCAGGGGGTTGGATGGGAAGGCTTCATAAGCCCTCAATCATATTCATATTCTTTCTGACTGATTTGCCTTTGTTTGTCTTTCACAGGGAAGAAATCACTGTAAGTGCCAAAAGGAACATCTTCAAAACTTCTACCTGCTCGTCTGCCTGTCTTTCTCACTTCCTTCAAAGAGAAGGAATTTGCTAATATATGAGAATGTATACAACAAAAAAGGAACAAAAGAAAGGAGGAGGAGAAAAAAATTCACAGCACCATTAAGATTAGCAGATTAGTTTCAGCATGAGCTGTCATGATTTATGGTTCATGGCTTTTTCCTCCACATGTGGTAAACACATAATAAATAAACTGACAAAACAGATTACAAAATACATGTGCTAAATGATTTGGTAAAGCGCATCCTGATTGCACAATTGTCAGTATTTCAAACTCTATATAGACAGCTGACAGCCCACAACTGTAATCTCTTTGGACATGGCCAATGTGCCTGTCAATTCTGTATCTCCCCAAAGTGCTATGCTGGAACCTTATTTCTTAAGCTAAACTTTGCAAGAACTACATCCTGAAGTCTGAAAAATGGCTTCATAGAAAATGGATTTGTGAGAGGTCACCTGTATCAGCTCAGGTTGGAACTTAAAAGCCATGCAGTACAGTAAAACCCCTACTTACGGGGAAAAAAAGGGTCTGTTCCGTAGCCTTTTGCTTAAATTGGTTTGGCGGAAGGTCAGCATGTCAATTCCCGAGTACTGCAGGATGGAATGAGCTCCCGTCTTTGTCCCAGTTCCTGCCAATCTAGCAGTTCGAAAGCAAGAAATTGCAAGTAGATAAATAGGGACCACTTTGGTGGGAAGGTAACAGCGTTCTGTGCACTCCAGTGTCTAGTCAGGCCTGCCACATGACCACGGAAACATCTGCAGAAGCAGATAGCGCTGGGTCTTCAGCTTTGAAACAGATGAGCACTGAACCCTAGAGTCGGATACAACTGGCTTTCGAGCAAGGAAAACCTTTACCTTTATGAGGCAAACCCATAGGAAAAATTATTATTTTTTATGTAACTCGAAGCAAACCCATAGGAAAAATGAAATTTTTATGTAAATTGAAGCAAACCCATAGGGAAATGAATTTTTACATAACTCAAAACAAACCCATAGGGAAAAGAATCTTTATCTAACTCAAAGCAAACCCATAGAAAATTGTGTAAATCGGGACATGGTTTTAGCACAAAATCATTATGTAAGTCAAATTTTATGTTACTCGGGGCATTTGTATGTCGGGGTTTTACTGTATTTCCTTTAAGTGTTTGTTTATTCTCTTTGGATGTGGCAACCTGAAAAACCTATGCATTTAATGTATTGAGCCACATATTCTGAACGAGTTTGCTTTCTAAAAAGAGTCAGTTAATCAAGTGATTAAGACACTGAACTTGACGATTGGAAGACCCGAGTGCTGCACAACAGAGTGAGCTCCCGTCTCTGTCCCAGCTCCTGCCAACCTAGCAGTTCGAAAACAAGAAATTCCAAGTAGATAAATAGGTACTGCTTTTGCGGGATAGGAAATAGCATTATGTGTACTCCAGTGTCTAGTCATGCCTGCCACATGACCACAGCAACGTCTGCAAACACAGACAGCAACGGCTCTTTGGCTATAAATGGAGATGAGCACTGAACCCTAGAGTCAGATACGACTGGCTTTTGAGAAAGGGTGACCTTTATCCCTACTAATCAAGCATCCTAAAAGTTATCTGCTCTGCCATTCAAATCCTCTAATCTCAGTGTGCTAGTTGTGGTCATTTAATACCGAGGGACAGTTTTGTGCTGTTCTTTAGCCACTGATTAAAATTCTTGGAGGGATATCCTGACACTAAAATCAGATTTGAATATGGAGATGTTATGTAAATGAGACCAGTGGGGATCTCATAATCTCAGATCCTGTTGCACTACAATTCCCACAATCCCATAACATCTGAGGATGCAAAACTGGAAGCCTCTGGATTAGATGACACAACAGGATGCAGTCAGTTGCAACAATTTTATTGTCTTTCTTGCACAGTACAGCTGCAGGCAACATCTGTTTCCAGCTGCATAGCATTAACTCTATTGCCATCTAGTCATGGCACTACAGAATGACACCATCTGCACACAAAACCAGGCCTGGCAAAAATGAAGTCCTGAATTTGTTTGAAGGAAATAATGTAATATGCACTAAGGTTGCATTTCTGAGTAAGAGTGTGGTTCATTAGTGTGGCTTAATTTGGCCATCTTCCCAAAAATTAAACCTATTTGAAGCCTCCTGTTGCTGATCACCTGCAACATCCATCTTTCCTGACACTTCCATATGCCAGCAAGAGCAGAAGGGAATTTTTGGCCATCATCTGGAGAACCACCAGTTGCTCAATACCGATTTAAGCAACCAGTGGCAGGTTTACATGATCTCCATCATGCTGCTCCACAGCCTATATTAAAAGTTAAGAACCTTTAAAGCAGGAGTTCTCAACCTTTTTAAGCCGGAGGCCGGATCATGCTCCCTCAGACAGCTTCGGGGGCTGGACGACGGTTTTGCCCTTCCTCCACCACATGGCACTTCCTGGTGTGGTGAGGCAATTGGGGGGGGGGGACATGAAATGACGCCAAGGGCTGCATCCGGCCCACAGACTATTTAAAAAGACAATGGGACCGCGAACGCGATGAAATTAATATAATTTTTACGTCTGCAGTATGAGGAGGAAGAGGAGGAAGAATATGTGGAGGAGGAAAATGAAGAAGCTCCAGTCGAGGTAAAACAAGAACCGGTGCTTCCTAAGCCTGCCCCTCCACCACCACCTCGGTCAGCTCCCCATCCCCTCCGTCGAAAATCTTCTGCTAATTATAGAGCATACGCTGTTGAGCCACATGATAAGGTGAGTTCCTGAGCCTTGAATTGTATTAAATGATATTTGGCGGTGTGTGTGTGCATGGAGAACAGAAGTGCATAAAGAGAATTTGATGTGACACAGGTGAAAGCTCAGGATGCTTGCTTCGGGGGCACCTGTCTGTTGAACAGAACTCTCCAAAGTTATCTTTTTTGGATGCTGACTATTAGATTGTGGTCCTGGATTGTGGTCTTCTTGGCCAGGGGCTTGAAGAACTGTATCTTCCTAAAAGGAACTTTCTCAAGCTTTGCTACCCAACAACACAAAGAAAAATGGTAGATAGTGTTAGTAGATTTTTATTTTTATTTTTTTGGCGGGGGGCCGTTTACAACCCTTGCTGTAGAAATGTAGCATCTTTCTTAATGGAAATTTATCATGCATGCAAATTGGTCCTCAAAATACAGTCAGGGAAGAGTACTACAAATAAAAATCTAAAATAAAAATGGAGCCCATGGTGTTGAGGGGAATTCCTCTCCCTACATCTTTAGATCTGTGTACAGTATTTAAAATTTCAAAATCTGGAAATCCAAACACAGTCCTGAACATCTCAGGTGTCTTTCTTATTTTGTTGTTGTTTTTTCTAGTTCTTAAGGTTATAGAGAGCTGTTCTGAAAGATGGAAAATGTGTGTAGATAAAAGGTTCCAGAGTTTGGATTATTTATTTCCTCTTTCCAAATTCTCCTCAGTCAGGGATGCCAGTTTATCCATATTATCTCTACCTGTTTCCTCTCTGCTCTTTCATTTGCCCTTTTTCTTTCTTATTAACTTTGCAGATATATAGAGACAAACCCTCTACAGAGTCTACATTGGACTCAGAAAGACTTTATCTCAATCTGCAAGCTCTGTTCTCATTTGTTCTGCTTAGTAGCTTTATCTAGACAAACACTCTATAGAGTCTAAGCCCATATTAATGCCGTCAATGTCAAATATATATATATATATATATATATATATATATATATATATATATATATAGATAGATAGATAGATAGATAGATAGATAGATAGATAGATAGATAGATAGATAGATATAGATATAGATATAGATATAGATATAGATATAGATAGATAGATAGATAAAATACTAGCTGATTACCCGGCCTTGCTCGGGTTTTTTTCCTTAAAGGAAGTATAGTTTCTTCAGCGCCGTCATCTCTGGCCTGTAAACTTAATATTCTGTCAACCCACGGCCTCCTTTCGCTGTAGAAAGGGGCTGCCTGGAGCATTTCCCCAGCAAAGAGTTGCTGTAAGCAAGATCACCACCATTAAACCAATCCTTTCAAGTGCATGTTTGCAATTTCTGATTGCCCCAGCTCATTATAAATACAAAAATAAGCTCCCACTGCCTTGATAATAAAATATACTTCAATTTGTACCCTGTTCATCCTCCAAATCATTTTAATTCTCCTTTACAACTCTGATACTTTATTTCAGCTCAATGTATAAACGAAGCCCAGAGCAAACCAACTGAAGTGCATGTTTATATCCCTTTTCCTTATCTGTTGAATTGTCTACCTTAAGGTGAGAGTAAACTTCACCTTCCAGGCCTTCTGTACTTTCCTTTATGTTTGAAAGAGGAGTTGTGCCTATAGCTTTAGGAAGTTCAATTGAGGATTCTGTCTCGTGTACTGTATTAAATTTACCTATTTTCTTATATTCCACCACAGAAGAAATCCAAGATAACAGCTTCCCGGAAACTACAACTCAAGGTAATGTGGAGAAATGCTCCATGGCAGGAGGACATTTTCCACCTTCGTCCCAGCCACAGAGCCCCCTTAGCTCCTCTCCTCAGCCGGTTGGAGGGGAGTGGAAGCGGCTGTTACCCATGACATGGGCCTTAAGTTTTATGTAATTTACCATCTTTGTCTGTAAACCGCTTTGGGTCACCAATAGGTGAGGAAAGCAGTATAAAAATATACTAAATAAATAAATAAATTGGTGGGATGGTAGAATGAGCACAGAAGCATGCAGGACAAAGCATCTGGTAAGAAGGGTGCATTGAGCAAGATTCCACAGAACTGGAAGGTAGACATCAGATAACTAGTAGAGGGTACATAAGGAAAGATGCCCAGAATTTGAGAGTAGAGAGAAGACAAAGCATATGATAGATGGGGCAAGTTGTGCAAAGATCACTTAGGCCAGGTTGTGTTCATAAGGTTGGATGAGAACAGATGAAATTAAGTTACCTTAAAACAGTGGTGGCGAACCTATGACATACTTGGCCTCTCTGTGGGCACCTATGTGGTTGCTCCAGCACAGAGTTTGCCCCGCCCCTCTGCCCAGCAGCCCAATGGGAGCACTTTCTCCCTCCCCCAGCACAGAGTTTGCCCTGCCCCTCTGCCCAGCAGCCCAATGGGAGAGTTTCCTCCCTCCCCTGTTGCCATGTTGGCACTTTGTGATTAAATAAATGGGTTTTGAGTTGCAGTTTGGGCATTTGGTCTCTAAAACGTTTGCCATCACTGCCTATATATCTCTTTTCTTCATCCCAGACACTGATGCTCCAGGTGGCAAAGCAAGAAATGGAAAAGGAGGAAGAAGACCATGCCCGGGAGAAAGAACGATATCTTGAAGAGCACTGCATCCCATTAGAACTGGCAGGCCTCAGCTTCACAGAATTGCAGGTAACCTGGGATGGATGGAGGAAGGAAGGGACTGCCCCAGGGATGAGATCTGGTAAATGCCGACAGATGCAAATTGGTAGGTTGTGCAAAGAGAATTCTCAATGTATCCCTCATCTGTTGAATGGACAATCTAGATTCCATCCAACAACAACAAAAACCCAATATTATCGTCGTATCAATGTAGAGTCCAAAACAAGGGACTTAATAGTACTAATCTATCCTGCGTTCGTCAAATTTAACCAGAAATGTAGTGTCCAAATTTAGCCACCACAGTTTAAGAGAGATATCTAAAAGTTGGAACACATCCAGAGGAGGATGGCCAAGGTGGCAAAAGCTTTGGAAACCAAGTCCTACAAGGAGCATTGGAGTTTGCAGTGCATTGCTCCGGGGATGGGAGCCAGTTGTGACAGCCGCCACTGCCCCCTTTCGAGCCACGTCTGGCTCGAAGGGGTGAAAAAGCCGCAGCCGCCACATGGAGGGCCCACGCTCTCCCCGGAGCCATGCCATCGCTCCGGGGATGGGAGCCAGCTGGGACGTTAGTAGCCGAGGGATTTTATGATTAATTTTGCTGTGTTAAATGTTTACGGCTTAATTTATTTTGTAGATTGCTGTACTGTCTGTTTACTCATGTTGTACGCCACCTCGAGTCACACGTGGTATTGAGTGAGGCAGGATAAAAATTTAATAATAAATAAACAAATGTTTAACCTTGTAAAGAGAAGAGTAAGAGACAATATGATGGCAGTCTTCAGATATATCAAAGGGCTGCCATGTGAAAGATGTAGCTGGATCATTTTTCTGCAGCTCCAGACATTGAGACTTAAAGTGATGGATTTAAATTATTTGCGGAGGGGGGGGGACTTTGGGTCAACATGAGGAAGGACTTCTTAACAGTGACAATAGAATGGGCTGTCCCTTAAGGAGGCAGATTCTCCACAAAGTGTTTGGTTCGATGACCATGGATTAAGGATCCTTTAGGTCAGGATTTCCTGTGTTTAGGTGGGGGAGAACCCTAACGCTGACTTATTTCCTGTGTGAACCGCGTCCTGCTCGTCGGGGACCCTGCGTCGGAGCTGGTCTGCGTGCCGCCTCCATAGGAGCCCTGTGCTGGTTTCCACGCGGTACGACACGGGGCCGGTTTGTTCCACGACTACGCCGGGCACCCAGGCTGGGCCTGTGCTGGCGTAATTCCTGCAATGCACGGGGGCGCCTATGCTGAAACTCTTTGTAACTTCCAGCCCGATGTTCCTTCCTTTGTCCTCTACCCTCGTGGGGTCTAGCCTAGTAAGGATGGTGGTCAGCTTCCTGCGCATTAAGAGCTCTGCGGGGGAGTATCCTGACGCCAACGGGGTCACCCTGTACCCTAGCAGAAACTGACACACTTGTAGGTTCAAATCCCCTGGGCCCATGCGCCGCAACGCGTCCTTCGTGGTGCGGACGAGGCGCTCTACTTGGCCGTTGGTGGCCGGGTGAAACGGGGCGGAGGTAATATGCCGAACGGCGTTAATCTCCATGAATGCCTTAAACTCGGAGGACGTAAAACAACTAGCGTTGTCGCTAATTAACGTGTCGGGTATGCCGAACATGGAAAAGAGCCTCCGCAAGTGCCTAATGGTCTGGGCCGAGGAGGTGCTCGTGACTGGGATAACCTCCAACCATTTGGAGAAAGCGTCCACAATGAGGAGGAATAGGGTGCCTCTGAACGGGCCCGCGAAATCAACGTGCACCCGGGACCACGGCCCCTTAGCCGCGTCCCATTCCCTGTGGGGAAGGCGGGCCTCCTCCGGTCTGGAGCATTGGCAACTTTCGCAAGTGCCGACCATGTGCTCGATGTCGGCGTCTAGCTGGGGCCACCAGAAGTAACTCCGGGCCAGCGCCTTGGATCGCACGATGCCGGGGTGGCTGACGTGCAGCAGTTTGAGCACCCGCGGCCGAAGGGAAGTGGGAATCACCACCCGCTGCCCCCACAAGAGACATCCCCTCTCTAGGGACAGTTCTAGCTTTTTTCTGAAAAATGGAGTGAACTCCTCCGCTGGGGAGGATGCGGGCCACCCTTTCTGTAGCCAGGAGCTTACTGTCGCTAACGTTTTGTCTTTCTCTGTCGCTTTGGCGATGTCGGCGGGCACTACCGGGGGCGAATCCAGCACCTCTATCATGAGAACCTGACGGTCCCGCTCCCCCATGCTCACCTGGCTGGGCGTTAGGGGAAGGGGAGACCTAGATAGGGCGTCCGCATGGCTGATCTCTTTCCCGGGCCGGTAGACCAACGCGTGCTGATACGCGTTGAGAAAAATGGCCCACCTGAGCATCCTTGGGGACAGGATTTGAGGGGTGGGCTTATCCGCGGTAAAAATGCCTAGCAGGGGCTTGTGGTCTGTCACGATGGTGAAGGGGCGGCCATACAGAAAATCATGAAATTTTTTCGTCCCCGAGACTATCGCTAATGCCTCCCTGTCCGTCTGCGCGTAGTTTCTCTCTGTTTGGGACAGGGACCTGGAGTAAAATGCTATCGGGGCCTCCCTTCCGTTCGCCAGCACGTGGCACAGCACTGCCCCCACCCCCACCGGAGATGCATCACAGATCAGAACTACTGGGCGTTTGGGGTCGAAATGGGTCAGTATGGCGTCGGACGCCAGGAGGCTTTTCAGCTCACTAAATGCCCTTTCCTGGTCATCGCCCCACTTCCATGCCTGGTCTTTCTTAAGCAGCCTGTGTAGCGGTTCGGCCACCGCTGCCTTCCGGGGGAGGAAGGAGTGGTAAAAGTTGAGCAGCCCTAGGAACGACTGCAACTCGGGCTTGGAGGTGGGGCGGGGGGCTTTCTTGATGGCTGCCACCTTAGACTTGGATGGCTTTATTCCCTCAGGAGTTACACAAAACCCTAGGAACTCAACCTCAGTTGCGAAGAAGACGCATTTGTCTTTTCGCAACCTCAGCCCCGCCTTTTCGAATATCGTCAGTACCTTCCCCAACCTCTTGGCCAATTCAGCCCGACTCCCCCCTGTTATTAACACGTCATCAAAATAAGGCAACACCCCCTCCAGTCCCTTCAGGAGGCGTTCCACGAGTGACTGGAAAATTCCTGGCGCCGAATTCACGCCGAATTGGAGGCGCGTCACCTGGAACGCCCCCTTATGGGTGACTATGGTCTGCGCAGCAGCTGCGGCAGGAGACACCGTAAGCTGCTGGTAGGCCTGTGCTAAGTCGAGCTTAGCGAAACACTTTCCCCCGTGTAACCTGGCCAGCAGATGGCTGACTACCGGCACCGGATATGCATTCGGGCGGATCGCCTTGTTGATGGTGCACTTGTAGTCGGCGCATATGCGGACTTCCCCATTGGACTTTAGAGCAGTTACAATTGGAGTTTCCCACTCCGCAGAATCTACAGGCACAAGAATCCCCTGACCCACCAATTTGTCCAGTTCCGCCTCTATCTTGTCCTTGAGTGCGAACGGCACCCGGCGTGGTTTTAGGCGAATAGGGCGGACCTCCGGGTCCAGGTCGAAAGTCACTGGGGGGCCCTTGAATTTCCCCAGTCCCATTTTGAAGACTTCGGGGTGCGCCTCGCACACCTCCTGAATCGGGTCAGTCCCAACAGCGTGCATCCCCACGGCATGCACCCCCCCAATGAACAAACCCAGGGGCTGGAACCATTGAGTCCCGAGGAGGCTGCAGTTTCCTCCCTTGAGCACGACCAGGGGAAGGGACGCGGTGTGCTCCTTGAATTTGACCTGAAATTCTCCAACCCCCAACACTGGAATACTGTTCCCTTGCACGTCCCGTAGTGTGGCCCTCAACGCTTTGAGCTTGGGCCGCTTTTGGGGGGCAATTCCACAAAACTCCCTCTGGGAAATGATTGAATATGAGGACCCCGAGTCAATTTCCATCCTAATGGGCACCCCTTGGACTAGTACCTCAACAAAGTAGCGGGGGTGTCTCGTAGACACGCTGAACACCGAGGCGTCGTCCTCGCTGCCGTCGGCGATGCGGCCCACGCCGTCCTGCTTCCTCGTGGCCTGGGCGCCGTCTTTTGGTTTCGCTGGGCGGTCTCGTCCCGCAGGACGGTCTGGGGAGCTCCTCCGGGACTCGCGCTTCTTCCTGCACACCTTGGTGATGTGCCCGCGGCGGCCACAGTTGTGGCACTCGGCCTTCTGGAAGGGGCATTTCATGCGGTCGTGGGCCGCGCCACAGCCGTCGCATCGTCGGCCCTCCTTCCGGACCTTCTGCACGTCCTCGTCGTCGCTGCTCTCCGTGGACGACCTCGAAGTTCGCCGGGCCGCCTGTACCGGAGCCTCTGCTTTCCTCGACTTTGGCCGCCAGTCCTGGAGCTCTTGGACCCCGGCCTTCGTGGCTTCTGCGGCCTGGGCCGCTCTAACGACCTCCTGCAGCGTGGGAGGCGGCTCTTGGTTCATTAATGTGTGCTGGGTCTCGGCGTCGTTCAGGCCGCACAGCACACAGTCTCGGAGGGTGATTTCGACGTTCTCCCATTTGCACGGGCCGGCCGCCAGCCGCAGGGCCGCCACGAACGCGGCGACCGTCTCCCCGGGCGCTTGGACTCGCCTCCAAAACGCACTCCGAGCGGGAAACATCGCCGTGGCGGGCCGGACGTGCTCACGCAGCAACTGCATGAGTTCCTTGGCCTTGAATTCGCTCACCCTCCTCGGTGCAATCAGGTCCACCAAGGTCCTTTTTGTTTCTTGTCCGAGCATTCTGGTGAAGATGGCTCTTTTCTTCGCCTCTTCCGTAACTTCGGACTCGATCAGTGCGGCCTGGAAGTCCATTTCGAAGATCTCCCAGTCGCCCGGTTTCCTGATTTCGAAACCGGCGCATGTCTTGGTCCCGTGGGCTGCCATCCCACCTTCGTCGCCAATTTAGTGTAAGGGACCAAAGACAATGAAACAGCCGAAGGGTTGGCTTAACACAGGTTTATTGCATGATGATCCGGAGGAACATGTGGTAATGGCGGATGGGTAGCTCAATATATACAGCTGGCTATACATTTGAATGTGGCTCGTTGACAGACTATTGGTTGCTGCCTGCGTGACGTCGTAGGAGGTCACGCCCTTCTTGACCAGGTGAGGAGGTCGCGGGGAATCTTCCCGCGCTGCTGAACCAGGTGGCTGATGATCCATTAGAGCTGGACGCTCGCTACTGCCCTCTGGTGGTCACTAGCTCGCGTCCCCTTATTAGGCTAACATTGATACAGGTGAAGGTTATAATGTTGCACACAGAAAGGTTACATTGATAACACATGGCAAAGGTACATTGTTAAAGGCACTGCTTTACAGAACACAACACTGTGGTGGTAAAAGGCTAGATGTGATGACTCATGTTGTTCTTTCCAACCCTAGTCTTCCATGATTCTATTATTCTGTCCTCCCCCACTCCCCTTATTCTGAAAATTATTTAAGAAGGTGGTATAATCATGGAAGCTGTTTCCTTCCCTCATCCAGGTGAGCTGGGCTAGACCAGGGGTCAGAAAACTTTGTTAGGGTGTTCTTAGACTTCAGTTCCCAGAAGCCCAAGTCAGTACTCCTGTTGATCAGTGCTTCTGGGAATTGAAGTCCAAGAACATCTGGAGAGCCAGGTTTGCTGATCCCTGGGCTAGCCCAGTGACAGCCAAACTTGGGAGTCCAGGTGTTCTTGGATTTCAGTTACCAGAAGCCCAAGCTGGCACTCCTGCTGATCAGGGCTTCTCGGAATTGAAGCCTAAGAACAGCTAGAGTGCCAAGGTTGGCCATCACTGTGCTAGATGAAGTGATTCTCCAATAAAGCCCAGGCACTTTGTTTGACTGTTCTGTGAGCCTAGTCTTTCTTATTATTCTTTTTGAATATGAGTCCTGGCTCAACATCAGCTTTGTTCAGTTTTCATCCTCCTGCCTGCTCACCATACCTGTCAAGCGTCGCTCCAGAAAATACGGGAACTGCTCAGGCCCGGGTTCGCATGTGCAGCAAAAAACTCCTTTGTACATACGCAGAACCCTTTGTGAATGTGCAGAGCCCATTTGCGATGGGCGCACAAGCGCAGTAACCCCTTTCCCTGCTGTTGAAATACGGGACGGTGGCGGGAAAGGGGAGGAACGGGTGCAGAAATATGGGATTTCCCGGCCAATCTGGGATACTTGACAGGTATGCTGCTCACCCCTGACAGGAGTTGTGCCAGGAGCTCCACAAACAGATCGACAAAGTGGATGAGGAACGCTATGACACAGAGGCCAGGGTGAACAAAAGTGTCAATGAGGTAAGACTTGGTGCTTTCCATATGCAAGCCATGTTGATCTCCTTTTGGAAAAGAGAAAGCAGAAGAGAGCCAAGTGTATCTGTCAAATGTTTTGGTTATTTCAGTTTGGTATTTAAATTATAGGTGTGGGGGAAGATAGTACACAGAGAGAGAGAGAGAGAGAATATGAGAGAAAGAGAGCATGTACCAATGATGCATTGAGAATTAGGCAAAGTAGACAACAAGGTTAACCAACATTACAGGGATGTTGTTTAGATAAAACTAAGGAGGAGAAAAATATGTGCTATGCTGATGTCTTCGGAAGAAATGCAGAGTTTTTGAAAGACACCTGGAAATTTTTTGCTGAAAGGGAGCTTAACAGAGACAAAAGAAAACAAACAACAAATTAACCTCCAAGTATAGTGGTTAAGACTCTAAACTTGACAACTAGAAGCTCACAAGGTCAGCAGTTCAAGACCCAAGTGGTACATGAGAGAGTGAGCTCCCAGCTCCTGCCAACCTAGCAGTTTGAAAGCAAGAAATTGCAAGTGAATGAATTGATCTGCTTTGGCAGGAAAGGTAACAGCATTCTGTGTGCTCTGGTATCTAGTTATGCTCGCCACATGACCACGGAAACATCTGCAGACGCAGACATCACTGGCTCTTTGGCTGTAAATGGAGATGAACACCACACCCTAGTGACTTTAGAGCAGGGGTTCCAGATCTGGCCCACGGCATCATTTCATGTGGGGCACCCACCCCTTCAAGGGCATTCAAGAAATAGGCCATCCCTTTGAAGCTGTTGGGACAAAATGCCCCCCCATCATGCAGGCAGGGCAAAATGGCCGTCCGGCCTTCAAAGCTGACTGAAAGAGCGTGACCCGGCCACCAGCTTGAAAAGGTTGGGAACCTCTGCTTTAAAGCAAGAGAGTGGTATTATTTGTATAAGATGTAAAGCAGGAGTTCTTAACCTTTTTAAGCTGGGGGCCGGATCATGCTCCCTCAGACAGCTTTGGGGGCTGGGCGACCATTTTGCCCTTCCTCCACCACATGGCACTTCCTGGTGTGGTGGAGGTGGTGGTGGGCCACATGAAATGGCATCACAGGCTGCATTCGTCCCATGGGCCGCAGGTTGAGAATCTCTGATGTAAAGTATTAAGGACAGCCACTAGGTGTCAATGCTGGACTGCTTTTCACCTGAGCATTCCCATAAGGACAGAATTGGGTCGTCTGTGATCCAGAGACCATAGCAATGGCAGGTTTATTATAGATAGCAATCTCTAATTCACGAGAAGTGACTGAAGTGGTCTTCTGTGTCTGACAAATATTGGAAGCTTGAAAACATATCACAAAACAAACTAAATTGCACAAGTGGCTGCTGTGACAATCAGATGAGGTCAGCACTTAAGGAATTCCCTCCTCTATAAGTGGGTTATATCTATAACATATAGTTGACCAGTTTCTTCAGAAAAGGAGAACATGGGGGAAGTGAAAGGCTGCTGAAGCCTTTCATATCTTCTCCGTCTTCAGTGTAATGCTTTACCAGTTTTTCTCTATATTCACATTCATTTCCAGTATCAGTCTGATTTTAGAAGAGAGTTAAGCAAAGAATATCTGAGAGTAAATAAAACAGAACCGCCAAAAAAAGACAACAAAAATTTGCTTTTCTCTTTTATTTACTCTCAAGATATGCTTGCACAGACTAACAAGGCTACCACTTCAAACATTTAAGCCAGACGTTCTCAGCCTTTTAAAGCCAGCGTCTGGGTCACGTTCCATCAGACAGCTTCGAGGGCTGGATGGCCATTTCCTCCACCACATGGCACTTCCTGGTGTGGTGGAGGCAGTGGTGGGCACGTGAAATGGTGTTGTGGGACACATCAGGCCCACAGGTCACAGGTTGAGAATCCCTGATTTAAGCAAAGGACAATCAATCTATCGAGCTGAAAACCACTCCCAACAATCCTGTCAAAACCCAAAGCCGCACTTACATTTGCAGAAGCATCTGTGTTTCCATCTTTATGAGGCAAACCATGATGATGGTGAGGATTTGGAATTACTACCTCAAGAAATCCCAGCCAGCATAACGGATAGGGATGTGTCTCCTTACAGAGACAATATAACACCCATCAACATCCATCATCCACTTGCTGATGTATGCTGATGGACACTGGAGTCAAAAACATCAGGGACAAACTTTGGAAAATACAGGCTGGGTTGAGGAAGGATAGCTTTTTATTTATTTTTTGTCGTTCACTCCCTGTAGCAGCTTCTCTAGTTCCTAAATGTGCACAGACATCTTCCATTCTTGCTCCAGATTCAGGATTTGAACCAGAAGATCTTTGACCTGAGGGGTAAATTTAAGCGCCCAACTCTTCGCCGTGTCCGCCTCTCGGCTGATGCCATGATGCAGGCCCTTTTAGGCTCCAAGCACAAGGTCTCCATGGATCTTCGGGCCAATCTAAAACAGGTCAAGAAGGATGATACGGAGAAGGTAAGGCAGATATACAGGTAGACAATGAGAAGGAGAGGACAAAGGGGCAGGGAACAGTGGAGGAGAAAGGGGAGAGGATAATTGTCCATTTGCTGCACCCCATGGTCTAGGACCATGTTTCCCAACCTTTGGTTTTTGAACTTCAATTCCCAGAAGCCTAAGTCAATTCCTAAAGCACTGATCAGCCAATATACTGACTTAGGTGTATGGGAATTGAAGTCCCCTTGTGGGGCCTGGGCCCCACATTGGGAACCACTGGTCCTGGGTGACAATGGGTGTGAGAGGACTGACCTTCCATCACTGCGCTGTAGCACAGGAGTGGTAGAGAGCATGTCTAAAAGAGCACGTAGAGCACTCTTTCAAGCTCTAGGGGGTTCTGGGCATGAAGAATCCACATTTTGCAGATCCTAGAGCACCCCAACTTCTCCCTTAGCATGTATTAGGGGATTTGACTTTTTAAGATCCAGGGTGTGGGGTGCCCCACCTATAGATTCTTGGGACATCATTTAACAGAGGCAGCATTCTTCAAAGGCTGCTTCCTCTTTCAACATGAGGTGTGTTGACAGAGCTAATGAACCAGTCACCATGCTGGACGTTTTCAATTTACACTTTCCCTTTTTCTCTACAGAGGCAGGGAAATTGTAAATTTTTTCTTCCTTGCTGGATATGGAAAATATATTTCCCTTTCCCTATTTGATTGCAAGTCAAAGCTGCAGTTGTTTGCTATAAGGGGAAGTCTTAAAAAGCTCTAAGGATCTGGGAGAAGACATTAGGTGGCATAGAAACACGATGAACCAAAGATTTCTAGAAACTGAGAATAAGAAGTTAGTAGCAGATTCCTTGACTAGCAGTTGTATCTTTCTTCCACACTGGCAATGAGGCTGTGTCCTCCTTCACTCCTGGAAGCAGCAGACTTGCTTAGAGGTAATGGGCAAGATGCACAGCACTCAATTCTCTCCTTCAACATCTGGCTGCCTCTTCCCAGCATCTGGCACTTGGAGTGATGGCCTCATGGTGCATCATACGTAGCCTGGTCCCTTAAAGAGTCCCATCTCATTCTCAGCATGTGGGCTTGATTCACTGCCACCATGAACAGCAACAATATCATCTGACTGGTGTAAGGGAAGGTGGGGGAGGGGGTTGTGATAGGTCTTATACCACTGCCCCCACCACAGGAACACAATGCCAGTGGCTTCAACTAGCACAGCCTACCAGTCTAAGCTGATCTGTTGTCTTCTTGCAGGAGAATCGGGAGGTGGGTGATTGGCGGAAGAACATTGATGCTTTGAGTGGCATGGAAGGGCGCAAGAAGAAGTTTGAGACCTCCACTGCGGGGCAGGCCTGAAATCCCGAGGTGAGGGAAACACCTTCAGTGCTGTGTGAATTAAAGGCGATGGATTGTATGTGTTCAGAAAGTGGGGGGTAAACCAAGGCTTAGCATTGGTATGTGCAGGGCTGCAGCCAACAGCGATGATCCTTGGAGTCTTGGCCTCTGATGTCTTTCTCAGACTAGGAGGGGGGTACTGGTGTTTGGAACTACCAGACTTAAAATTCTTCAACTTTCTGGTCATGCTTTTCTGGCTTCTGGGAAATGAAAACCAAGTAGTTCTCCGCACCATTCTAGGCTCTCTTCCCTCGATCTGTAGCTTTTGTTGAAAGATTTTTGCTACTGTACTTTAATAATTTAGGGGCCACTGTGGCTTAGTGGTTAAGATTCTGATTTTGATGACCGGAAGGTCAGCAGGTCAGCAGTTCGAGACCCAAGTGCTGCACGATGGAGTGAGCTCCCATCATCTGTCCCAGAGGCAACTTGTAGTACCTGAAAGAGTATGAGATTTGTTTGGGTATTAATTTATGTGGAGTAGAGTTCTTCAAATATTACCACCTCATGTATTTGATGAAGTGGGCTTGGATGCACAGATCATTCTCTGTCTGTGTATCTGTTATTTATATATTTGCCCAATCATCAAATTATGGAAATGCACAATGCTCATTTATTTTTCTACAAAACCTTCTCCAAAATCCTTGCAGCTTTCTATAAGATATGCATTTTCTTCTGCAATTTTAAAGACCAGAATGATATTGTACAATCTGGAAAAGTATAGCATTCAAAAGATAGCTATGCTCTCCTCTGCCTATTAGTCCAACATGTGTGAATTTGGTTCATTTAAAACACACACACAACAAACATAATTCTATGATGAGGAAACATGATTTGTGTATCTCTATCATGGTGCATTATCTGCAATCCTTATGGCTATTCTATAATGCAAGTCTTCAGTATTTCCAATGTTGTATCAGGGGTTCTCAACCTTTTTAAGATGTGGGCCAGATCACATCCCCTCAGACAGCTGAGTGGGCCAAACTGGTGGTCCCCCCTGCCATAAACACTGTCATAAAACGTATCCATGGCTGTCCTAAACATGTTTATGACAGCCTGGGGGCGCACTTATGGTTGTCGTAAATGTGTCCACTTCCTCTTCTGCTTCCAGTGGCAGTGGCAGTGATGTGGACCACATAAAATGGTGTTGCAGACCAGGTCCGGCCCACAGGCCATAGGTTAAGGACCCCTGTTGTAGATGGAGGGTCTCAGTTTGAAAAAAGAATCCATTGCTAAATGCCACTCTGGGAATTATGATGTAGAAAAAGATTACAAGCCAAGAAGTTCATGACTCAAAGCTTGATCAATATTGATACACCAGGTCATAAGGAAAATACCAACACAGCCAACCATGATTTCAGGACATCCCTTCGGTTGTTTTTTTTCTTTTGCAGATGGACCACCTACATGAACAAAGATCTTCCACCATTGAATGCATTATCATTCCTTATGGTGTGAATGCCTATAAAGGAAACTTAGAAAATGTAATGTGATATTTTGTTCTCCAACCTGATCATTGTGAGGAAATTCCATTTAGAACTGGACTCTTCTTTTTCTTTTTTTTTTTCTTTTTGCTAAAAGTACTAGATTTGAAAGAGAGAGCAAATGTTAAAATCCATGTTTTGCACACAGAAAATCTTTAGCATGGTTGTCAAAATCGCCAGGGAAAGTATGGAACAGCTTACTTAATATATCTAGCTGTCTCTTACTGTACATTAAAGATGCAGGTGCACCTAGACTGGGGCGTAACTACAGAGTTCACACAGGAGTTAGCAGAAATTTGGAAGGAAATTGGCACTTCACCTTTCTTTCCATCTGCTTAAGGTGGTTCTACTCTAGACACCCCAATTTTCAGGAGTCATGAAGCAGAGCTGCCTTAACAAGCTGGAAGCAAAGCTGATTGATAATTTTTTTCCTACTCTGTCTCTCTCTGCTGACTTCTCACTCTTTTGTTACCTAAATACAGTGGTGGGATTCAGCCGGAACGCCCTGGTACACCCGTACCGGTAGTAGAAATTCTGACTGGCCCTGCCTATCTGGTTGCCAGAGCTTCGTGTCGTAGGCCTGTGCTTGCCTCCTGCCTGGGCAGCGTGGCCTCCCTAGATCTGATGTTGAGTTGGCCACGGCCACCCAGTCACATGCCTATGCCCACCCAGTCACATGGCCACACCCAGAAAGTCACATGGCCACATGGCCATGCCCACCATGCCACGCCCACAGAGTAGGTAGTAAAAGAATGTGAAACCCACCACTGCCTAGATACCTTAAAGGTAGGACAAAGCTTTTAAGAGAAAAGAAACAGAACTTAACAGAGAGTGAAGGGTAAGGGGGAACAAGCAAATCCAGACACTGGGTTTGGGGAGAAGGCTCATAAGGCAGTGAGTATCCCTGCTTCCCTGTCTCTCTCACTGCTGCTGTAACTGCTTAAACAATCACACCACCTGAGCTAATGCAAATGCATTCAGTCCAACCAAAATGAGGAGACCAGAGGCGGAGATAAAAGCTATGGCTGATTTCATTGACAATAATGTGAATCTGACCTAGAACATTTCTTGCATCATTTGTCAGTGTAATTTCCCTAAGAGAAATTTTCCACAAGGAACAAGAAAAGACTGTATAGGTGATTAGAGTGCATCCTGGCATTTTGCTCCTAAAATGGATATTTAATTCCTTTTCTTTCAATAAAATAGCCACCAGCTATGAGTGAATTTTCATTCCAAAGTATTGCGGGAGTACATGAAGCAGAAAACAATCTTAGCTGCCCAAAGATTTCCTTTAGCAGTCTTATGTCAATGGTATGTTTGTGTTGGTTTGTAACAACTTGCTTCTCCTGCCAGCCATTGCTTCAATGAGTTTTTTAAGGTGAATTTCTCTTTCCTGGAATGTTAGTGGTAAACAAGGATCATGTCGGGGGGGGGGGGGTGGCAATATTACTATGCCACCTAACCAAACAGATTTGGCTGTGTAAAGTGATTGCTACCCCAGTTCAAGGCAAGGGTGATGCCCTGTTTCATTTTGTCTCTACAAATTGTCCCTGCTTGAAGGCCCCCAGGGTAGGACTGATGAAGGAGGAAGCAAGCAGCTCTGAACCAAGCTAAACTTAGCTCTTCTAGTTCTTTCTGGTCTTCATAGCAATCCTCTATGCCAGGGGTTCCCAACCTTTTCAAACCACGGGCTGAGTCATGCTCTTCAGTCAGCTTTGAGGGCTGGATGGGCATTTTCACCTGCCTGCACGATGGGGGCAGCCATTTTGTCCCAACAGCTTCAAAGGGGGTGGCCATTTTGTTTCTCGAATGCCCTTGGAGGGGTGGGGGGCCACATGAAATGGCACCATGAGCTGGATCCAGCCCGCGGACCTTAGGTTGGGAACCCCCACTCTATGCTATAGAAGATTGGCACCCATTCTACTGCTGTACAAATTGTAGGAAACTGTCATTTGCTCTTATCTGTGATTAAATCAGATTGTACATTATTTACAAGCTGCAAGATTGTCGTCTGTCAAAGCAGAATTGACAATGTCTGTAGCAGGCTGTGTATCCTCTCACTTTCACTACCTTGGATAAACAAATTACTGTACTGTATCGGAATTTTTGAAACATTTCTCTACTGCAATTCCCAAAATCCCCCTTGCAACACAGCCACCAGATTTTGTGGGTTAGAGTTTTAGAAACAGGTAATATTCCCAAGTTTTGTGAATGATAAATATGCTGTCTAGTTTTGACTGGTGGACATTCCTAGCATTCATTCCCTACCCCTAGTCTATTGAAACCAGTGACTTCTTGGCCATCCTACTGTACACTGAATTCTGACTCGCTAGTTTGTGAATTGTCACCTGGAAGGGATAAAGAAAGAACCCCCTTATTGATACTGTTGGTATAAAATTGGATAACTTTAAATTCAGAAAAATAGAGCAGTCTTCCTCAACCCGGCCCCATTTTCCATCCCTTTTTTAAAGTAATGTCAACTGGGAATTCAGTCAATACAAATATTTCCAAGTACAGGTCAAGTACTTCTTATATTTCATCTTCTACTACGAGACGCAGGAATAGTGCAGATTCTCATTCTTTGCATGTACCAATAGCTCCAGAAAGATTGCAAAATCATTTTCCTGACTGCAGTAGTCTGTTCTGAATCTACAAACCTCTACTGCTGTTTCAACTTCATTTTGCCTGCACATTTTTCCTTTTCAGGAAAGGAGAAAGAGGAATTAGGGCCATGCAAAGAGAATCTAATAAAAAGTAGAGACATCACCCTGCCAACAAAAGTCAGCATAGTTAAAGCAATGGTCTTCCCAGTAGTAATGTATGGCTGTGAGAGTTGGATTGTAAGGAAGGCTAAGAGCAGAAGAATAGATGCCTTTGAAATGTGGTGCTGGAGGAGACTCCTGAGAGTCCCCTGGACTGCAAGGAGATCAAATCAGTCAATCCTGAAGGAAATCAACCCTGACTGCTCCTTGGAAGGACAAATACTGAAGCTGAAGCTCCAGTACTTTGGCCACCAAATGAGAAGAGAGGACTCACTGGAGAAGCCTTGATGCTGGGAAAAATCGAAGGCAAAAGGAGAAGGGGGTGGCAGAGGATGAGGTGGATGGGTGGGAACGTTGATACGATGGGTGTTGATCTGGCCAGGCTGCGAACGATGGCACAGGACATAAGTGCCTGGCATACGGTGGTCCATTGGGTCGCAAAGGGTCAGACTCAACTGTGCGACTGAACAACAACTCAGGGAGAATAGCTTGCTATTTGGGTCGCTTTTGTTGCTGTTTGGTTTATGGCATCCACACCAAGCAATTATGGAGTGGGCCAAGTTACCCTACGAGGGATCCAACCTGTAACTTTTTCAACCCTTGCCTGGGAGTTTCTACTATTTTGGTACACTCTAATTTACTATATCCACAGCATGTGTGGATGGTCAGTTCGCACCTAAATAGAGTTGTGGCCCTTGTTAACTAAGTTAACAATCTTGGGACATGCAGAGGGTTGTACTGTAGTATTAAAATGGACAATGGAGAAACCAGAAGACCAGTGTGGAGTTTTCCCATGGGAGAAAAAGCTCGGTGTCAAAAATAAAATAGATCACACTAAATAGAAGCTTTTCAGCATGAACAAGACCAGTCCAAAATCTGTATGTCATAAAGAGTATATTTATGACACAGACTTAAAGTGGAATGGGCATTTAACTCTGAAGCACTGGAAATAAATATGCAGACAGAAAGTATAATACAGGTAAAATATAATAAATTTATTTATTTATTTAACAATATATAAATTATTCGCAACAAAAAAAGGGTTTTCTCATTATCTTACTTCTCTCAACCCCCACCTCCCAAGTTATTTTCAGTTTCTTTCAATAAATAAAGCAATATATAATAAATAAGTTATTTAAATAGGTAGGAAAAATACAAATAAAATCCTAGAGGAGAACCTGGTAAGATTAACATCAATGACATGAAAAAACAAGTGAATCTCTCCCCACCCCCTCCACCAGCTAATAGACTTTCCTTAACGTACATAATTAGTACATCTGTCACCCAGCAAATAGGATGCAGAGATGGCATTTAGAAGACGCCAAAGTCCAGGATATATGATGCACCAATCGAAATGTGTTCTTCTTCTTCCTTTTGCCTCTCAAACACTGGGTTGTGTTTTACAGCCACACCAGACAGATGACCATGCTTGGAGAAAGCCCTGCCTAGATGTCTTGACACTATGTACCCTCCCAAACACTGGAGTCTCCCATGTTATCGGAAGACATAGCTTGGGCTCATAAAGCCAGGGTTTTGGCCCAAAATGCTCAGGGGGTCATCCGATTCAACGTCAACTATCTGTTCATAGAAATCGTAGTCCACAAACACTGGTTCAAGGGGGATCTTGTTGACGAGTGGCAGGAACTGAGAGAAGGGAGGTAACTGGCGACTTTGGCCCAGATTCCCTGGATTGCTGAGGCTAACTGGAAGGTTGTACTTTTCAGAATAATAGAGGTTGTAGCCATCACGGAGAACCTTCTCTCGGAAGTTACATGCCTCATCAGAATAGGAGCGCTAGGTAAAGAAGAAGCACAAGTGATATAACATATTTGTGTATGACACAGGAGTCTATCTCACTCTAGTTTCCATTCTAGAACCTCAGAAGTATAGGGTTAGAACAGGGCTCCTCAAACATGGCTCTCCAGGTGTTCTTGGACTTTAATTCCCAGAAGCCCAAGTCAGCACTCCTGCTGAGCAGGCCTTCTGGGAATTGAAGTCCAAGAACATCTGGAGATCCACGTTTGAGGAACCCTGGGTTAGAAGGAGCCTCAGAATACTCTAATCCAATCTACTGCAACCAGCGTCTGATTAAACACCTCCTATGAGTAGCTGTTCCACTCTCAAACAGCTCTTTACAGCTAAAACCTTTCTCCTAGCATTTGGTAAAAACCAAAGGGAATCTGTTTCAGTTCATTTTGAACTAGATTGTTTCCAGTCTTTTGGAAGAATCTAGAAATTCCAAAATGGAGATACAGGTTCAATGGAGTTCAGTGCATTTCAGTCATTGCAGGTTCAGTACAGTTCAGCCTCTCTAGTTTAAACCCCAGCCATGCAAGCTTTAGCAACTCACAAGTTGATTTTGTAATGCCTACATATGAATACCAAGTGGGGCTTTAGGAGTACCATAAGGATGTGTGCATTCTTTATACCTACAAGTCAGTCTAGATCATGTATAGTTGTAGAAATGGGCAGAAATGGAGTGGAGTTTGACACAATATTTAAGCATTTTAACTTTCTTCTCCCTATCTGCTTGCTTATGTACAGTACTTATTTTCATTGGCAAACTGATGCATAGTGTATGCTCTATAATTCTTTAATGGTACTGCATGAACTAAAAATTTGGTGTAGAATTTAATGTATTTATTATAAATGCATTCCCATCATTTATTTCTTGACTATCTTCCAAAACTTTCCAGACCCAAAAAATCAACTTTTAATTTTTAAAATATAGCATTTCTTAGCCAATGTGAAGAAAAGAAGTACTGTAACTTGATAATATGCTATGCATTTCTTAACATCCCAGAAGTTTAAAGGTGAGTGCTGTAATCTCCATGGCTCCTTGTTCATACCTATGACTTATCTAAACAGAATTATTCAAATTAAGAACACTTTACGTAAGTTGTCTGTACTTGTTCTTGGTAAAGATTTTCAGCTATCCTGTTGTAGGGATTTGATTCAGTGTTTAACGTAAAATATATACAGCCCATATAATATATTATTTTGTTATATGTTCATTATGGAGAGTTTTAGAGATTTCTGAAATGCACCCAAGAGTGATGCAGCCACTGCAGTAGTGTGTGTTATTATTATTATTTTAAACAACATGGGAGACACAATTATGGATCTTCAAACATTATGTCTAGTTTGTCCCCAACAAAGACCAACATTTTTGCTTTTGGAATATCCCTGCCTAATCCATATAATTTAAAAAACACTTTCCATCTTTGAACTGTAAGAAGGAGAACCATTTTGTACATAACATTGATTTAAGCGAAAGAACCAACTGCAGGTACATTAAGTGGCAAACTAAAGTTTACCACCTAAAGTGTAGAACATCTCGAAGACATACTGTTTTTAGGCCTGAAGTTTAGACCGATTGTGTGATCTCTCTAGTTTGTTACTTTATTCTCTACAAAATACACGTGTGGTTGAACTTACTGAGCCATAGAGATGTCCACTGGGCTTCATGCAGAGAAACATAGAGGTCTTCTTGGCCTTGATGCGAATAATTCCTGGCTTCACTGCTTTGATCTCCATCAAACCTGAAAGATACCCAGTAGAGAAGAGACAGAGAGGAGTCGGAATCCAAGAGTCCTTAAATCAAGGATAATGTCTGAATCCAGCAGCCCTGAGTGTCCTCAGATCTATATGCAGAACTGTCACCTTCAAAATCAGAGAGCATTGACACACTTTTAAATCTCCCAGTGGAGCTGGATTTAAAGAAATCAGAGCATCTCCTTCTTAGCTGGCTATGACATCTTCAGCTTGTTTTCTTGCTTTGCTGGGAAAATGTCAATGACCAAGGCCAAAATAAAGCAAGCCCTCTTCACCCTTCAACATTTCCACAGCACTTGCAAGCCCAAAGTGGCATCATCATCATCATCTGCAGAAATGAAAAGTATTTTGTCCTTTTGCATCTAATTCACTTTGGTCTATTCTGCATCACTATGTCTCATAGAAATATCTTCAACTCACACCTCCCCCCCTTGAATTAACCCCAAGGTGGGTTTCCAAATACTCACTGAAGTGATTCTGGTATCTTGAGCCGCGTACTGTGCCATCTGGCATGATCTCCAAGTGGAGGTGCATTTGCTCGTCTGCTGTGTAGAGGTGGCGAAGCCGGACTTGCCCGTCAAACTGAAAGATGGGGTTGGAATTTGGGAGGGGGACAGCAAGAGCCACGGGAGACCAAGCCGACAGAAGAATTAGGCATATGGGAAGAAGGCAGCAGGTATGGTCTTGGAGGGGAACAGAAAGGGCCAACATGGCTCAAATAGCAGCCCAAGAAGGTAAGGAAGGTTGGCTGGCAGAGCGAAGTTCAGTGTGAGAAGAAAATCAAGAATGAATTCAAGGAAAATCAAGAATGAATTCAGCTTTTGGTCTGACTACGTTTTTCTTGGGAGAAGAAGCTGAAATTCCTGGATTCCTCTTCCACCAGCTGCTGCTTACTAGGACTCACTTTTTCCTAAAAGCACCACTTGCCCTGAATCCAGAAGAAACGCAGTCCAATGAGAACTATAGAAAGTGGTTCTTGTTGGATTTAGGAGTAGTAGATATTTTAGTATTTAGGGAGAGAAAAATTCAATCACCCAATCTATTCAAATGTCCAGTATCGATTAAAGGAGGATTCTCCCTTTTGCCTTTCAGCTGTCTGTCTCACCCTAATTCTGTTCCCAACTCAGAGGCACAGTGGTATATATACACAAGCCCTCTCCAGGGCAGAGGTAGATGCCCTTCCCCTTGGCTTTCATTCTGCCCACATCCTCTCCCCTCCCCCTCATCCACACACTCTCTGGGTCCTAAATATGAGTCACGGGGTACTAACAAAGCTTCAGTACCCTAACATAGGGTCACGAGAATGCCAAAGTCTAAATATTATCATTCCACAGCTGCTTTAACGCTGCCAACAGGAAAGAATGATGTAACCTGAGGGATATAGGAGCAAAGAAGAGGTGGAGGAAAAAGAAAAGAAAGAGTGGAGGAGGAACCAAGGATAGGGAGCGACGTGGGGGGGGGGGAATAGGCGCTGTGGCCTCAGCACCCTGGCAATTGTCCAGGAACCCGTCCTGACCTTTGCCCTACATCGCTTGATCGTTCCAATCTTGCACATCTCTTCCCTCATGGCATCCACGTACTGCATTCATGCATGCCTAAACCACACTTCTATATGCATGTGGCTGTTTTTTCCTTTCTGAATAGCCGACAAACCATAGCTTAATGATCGATCATGCGCTTTGCTTGAAAAGGATCTCCGCTTCAATCCTCCATATCCCCAAGGAGATCTGGGAAAGAGTTCTGTCTGTAACTCTGGAGAGTTTTCACTCTCAGTCACAACCTGGTGCCTTCCTGATATTTTGTGCACTGTCCCTGACTATCAGTTTATATCGGCTGAGGCTTAAGGGAATGACTCAGGTATCTTCTAAAAACTACTGAACACCAGGTCGCTGAACCTGCTGTAGACAGGACTGTACTAGTAGGACTCCCCATAAGGCACAGTCTTCTGACCCTATGATCAGGGGTGGATTAACCATTAAGCAAACTAAGTGCGTGCCTAGGGCATCAAGGGAAGGGGGCACCACAGAAAGTTTCCATAACTGCATTTACCATGGTCCAGGGGCCATATGGTGCAATACTGCGAATGGTGCAGCTGAACCAGGATCCACAAAAGGGGCCCACATTAAATGAAAAAATTACATACAGATATATACAATAATAACAAGAGGACTCAGAGAGTGTAGTTCATTCACTAAATCTGGTAAGTCAAAGTGCTGTTGACTGCTGTCAAGAGGCAGTTAATTTCTTCTCTACAGTTACTCTCTACTGTACCTTTTTTCAGCCTCAAGCTGCTCGTGGAAAATTCGTAAAGGTTGTATTGGAAATGAAAGCATCTTAAAATCCCTCTCTGATACCAGATGGGAGGCACATGCTATGGCAACAGCAGTGATTTTGAAAAAATTCCCTAAAATTTTAGAAGCATTTGAATATATAGCCGAAGACCAGTCACAAAAGGGAAACGCTAAAAGAGAAGCAAATAATATTGCAGATAAAATGCAAGAGCTAGAATTCATTGCTATGTTGAATTTTTGGTACCCATTGACGGAGATGCACCAGAAGTATATCTACCCCCAAAGTAATTTTATCAGTATCCAGTCTTATACTGCTTGGGGAATAATCTTGGAATTTATAATGAACATTCGGTCAAAATTTTGAAATTTGTTAGTTATGTATTGCAATGTTTTTCATGTAAGAGGGTTATCTTGCCTTGAATCCAAAACATGGGGCTGCCCTTGGCGACCATTCGGAGACTTCAGCTGGTCCAGAATGCGGCTGTCCGAGTAGTGATGGGGTGTGAGCGTTATGCTCATGCCTCACCACTGCTCCGGGAGCTGCACTGGCTGCCAGTGTGCCTCTGGGTGCAATTCAAGGTGCTAGTTTTGACCTTTAAAGCCCTTCATTGGACCAGGCTACCTAAGAGACCGCATCGTCACAAGAAATTCAGCCCGTCCTACCAGGGCAGACAGGAGGGGCTCAGTGGTGGTCCCATCAGTCAGAGAGGTACATCTGATTGGGGCCAGGAAGAGAGCCTTCTCCGTGTCTGCCCCAGCCCTGTGGAACCTCCTTCCACCTGAGGTGCATCTCCAAACAGAACTACTCCCCTTTAGAAAGATGCTGAAGGCGTGGTTGTTTCAGCATGGGTGGGGCATGAGTGCCCCCACCTCTCAGGCCCGCTGGCTTTTCTAGCCGGGGCGACGGACCTGCCCTGTCTTGGATCTCATTTTTAATGTGGGTGGTGGGTAGAGAGGGCTGTTTTCTGAATGATTATACTGGGATTATGTGTTTTAATGTGGATTTTAGCTGGGTTTTTTAGCTGTGGATGTTTTTAATTGTTTTATATTGTATTTTTATTTCCGTTTTCCCCTCCGTTTTCCCCTCCCCCTTTTCCTCCTTTGTTGTTAGCCGCCCTGAGTGGCGTTTCCCACCAGGAGGGTGGGATATAAATAAAGAATAAAGAATAAATAAATAAATAAATAAATAATATGAAGATCTTTTGGTAGAATGGGGGGGGGATGCAGGAGGAAGGTGGTGCCTTTTTATGGGGTC
Source organism: Bradypodion pumilum (assembly GCA_035047305.1). Lineage (NCBI taxonomy): Eukaryota > Metazoa > Chordata > Lepidosauria > Squamata > Chamaeleonidae > Bradypodion > Bradypodion pumilum. The sequence goes on along the minus strand of JAWDJD010000008.1, from coordinate 32,217,164 downwards.
ATTTTAAAAGTTACACATTGTTACAAGCTTTCATAATTCAAAGATTGCTTCATCAGGCAAAATAAACTATCATGGCATGGGACAGGTACAATTGCCTAGCTGTTCTGTAGGGACAGAAATAGCAGATGACATCCTTCTGTAAACAGGAAGCCTTGTGTTTGCATATTCCCCTCCCAAATTGGGTACAACACTCATTGACACATAAGGGAATACGATTATAAGAGCCCTGGTGTCCCAGTGGTTAGACTGTTGTGTTGCAGCCAAAAATGTTGAGCTTCGATCCTGACAGGGATCAAATTTGACTCAGCCTTCCAACCTTCTGAAGTTGGTAATAATGAGTACCCAGCATGTTGAGGGCAAAATTCTAAATACCTTGTGAACCACCCAGAGAATGGACTAAGCGCAATGGGTCAGTATATGAGTGCAATTGCTATTACTGTATAGTGAAAAACCTTGGGCAAAGAGTAATACAACCTTTACTGACAATGTCATTGGGCCACCAGTCTTCACATCTGGACTTTCCATTTTGAAAACTACATTCTTGCAACACATTATAACAAAAAAAAAACCTTCTCACCATAAGAACTGTGAATCACCAAACTGGAAATAAACAATGCTGACCTATGGTGAAACTTTCCAGGGTTTTCAAGATATTGAATACACAGAAGTGCCTTACCTTTCCCTTCTTCTGGAAGCATCCTAGGATCGTGCACCTTGCCAAAAGCCACATAGGCTGGTTTTTCTCTCAGAATGCACTGTGGGGGAATCAAACTCCCAATCGCTGGCTCCACAGCGATACCTAAACCACTGAGCAATCCAGCCAGCTCATATCTATATATATAAAACAGAGGTGTTTGTTTGTGTGTCCTGTATGTGCTCCCACACCCCTGGACCGAGCCCCCTGAAATTTGGCATGCACCTACCTTGGCCATGTGGCAGTATCTGCGTCAGGGTCCTGGGACCGGCTGTGGGGTGCAAGCCCCACAGAATTGGGAAAAATGGTCTGCGCATGTGCGCAGGAAGGGAGAGCTGGGTGTGCGCAGAGCCATTCAGCACTGGCTTGCACCCGATGCCGATGACTGGATGCATGCAGAGCCGTTGCAGACTGTGCAGGCGCACAGTTCAGGGGGAAACCACCGGCAACGACAAGGTGCGTGCAGAGACATTGTGGACTGCGCATACCCACAGTTCTGGGGGGAATTGGTATGCACACAGCCATTCAGCAGCAACTCATGCACAGCACCAATGCCTGGCCATGAATAGAGCCACAGGAAGCCATCGAGGAGCAGATGGGTCTGGGCAGGGGGAGGGCGGCCACGATGGTGAATGATGAGGGTGAGACATTGGCGGCTGGTGACAAGCCGGGCAAGAACGAAAAGCCGGCCCGAGGTGGGCGGGGATGCAAGAGGTGATGCCAGGGCTGGAATAGGTGAGCGGACACACCAGGCCCATTTATGTGAGGAGGCCAGTCATGGGGGGTGGGTGAAAGCCCCCTCCCCTCCCACAGGTCCCCCTCCGTGGTCCACCCTGCCTCATCCATGCGCTCAACGGCCAACGCTACCTTCAGGCGCAGCATCTCTGGTCCGTACACATCATGTTCGGCCGCGTCGCACCCTCAAAAAAAAAACCTGGGCAAAGTCGGGCACTCATGCTAGTAAGATATACAACACCCTTAGAAAGAAAGGGTCAGTTGAACACAACTCTTGAACTCTGCAATCCAAATGAACCAACTGCCTCAAGTGATGGTAAATTATACAGGAGATTAACTGGCTAGATTTATCAGTAGTTTTTAAAATGATGTAATCAACACAAAAGGCATCACTGATTAAGCAGCATCACTTATTAAGCATGTTCATTATTTCTCAGATAAAAATTATAAAAATCTGAGTGTAGCAAGCATCATAGAAAATTAAGTATGTAACTTTTTCCTTTTCCATAGTTGAGAAGACTGCCATACACTCATACCTTCTACAAATATGGGAGATTTTAATGTTTCCCTTTTCCCCTTTCATAACCACCATTAGACAGTACAGTTTCAGACTGATTCAATTAATAGCTCAATTAAACATTTATGGATCATCTAAAACTTCCTCCAGTGATAGTTCTACTATCCAACTATCCTTCTCTCTCTCTCAGCCCTGCTCTTAGTGACTCTATGTATCATTTACAGATATTGTAAAAGTTTTTGGACTATAGATTGCTGAATCCCCCCCCCCCCCCAAATAGCATGGCTGGTTTGGGTACTATGTATCTCCTGTCTTTAGATGATCCTGACCCAGGGTGCAACTACACAGGAAAATTAAGTTGGATCCACTGTGAATTTGCACCAAGGAATTCGGGTTTCCTGCATTAAACTGCTTCAACAAGCCACACTGCAGTCAGCAGAGAGAGGGGAGGAAATTAACCTTGTTTGCAGTTTATTAACAATTTTAATTCTCTTTCCCCCCACATCTGCTCTGTGTGTGTGTGTGTGTGTGTGTGTGTGTGTCTGTGTGTCTGTGTGTGTGTCTGTGTGTGTCTGTGTCTCTCTGTGTCTGTGTGTGTGTCTGAGTCTGTGTCTGTGTGTCTGTTTGTCTTAGGCTTGCTGTCCTTATGCTAGGACAGTAAGGTAACCAAAGAGGAAAAAAGTGAGGAATTGTTTCAGAGAGATGAGAAAGTTTGCAACCCGTATTATTTCCAGCTTATTAAGGTAGCTGTTCTTTGGCCATTCAGATCTGAAGGAAGCTCAGAGTAGAGCTCCTGAAGAAGCTGGCAACAATGCTATCCAGAAATTTCCTCATCCCTCTCTCTCCCAATTCCCCTCCCTCTCTCTCTCTTAAAAGGCAGCCTCTTTCCCAACTGCCTGTCTCTCTCACTACTGATGTAGCCTGCTTCAAATGCAATGGCTACAAACCTCTTCACATTGGTTCAAGTGATCATACCTCCTGAACTGATGCAAACCATTTTGATTCTAAATAAGTAGATGCCCAAGCACTGAAGGAAAAACTAAAGATTGGGGGCACAAACTCCATGCTGATTTGCATTCACTTTTATGTCGTGTAGTCAATCTGACTGTTCCACCTGGATCATTTCCTGCATTATTTGTTAATGTAGTCACTTCCTCAAACTTGCAGAAATCAAACAAGTCACATGTCCCCGCACATTCTCTCTCTACTCTAGGAAGAAGCTGCTACAATTGAGCATCTTTTGAAGGCACTGAAGGAAGACAATATAGTAGAGATCTTTAGGTTCTGGCATTGAAAACCTGGATGTGTTGTGGACTGTTGACTATGATGAGTCATAGACATGTTTTGTACTTCCAGATTAACTAACAAGACAGACAATGCTCATTTGGCCAGATTTGTGATTTAGTTGGTTGGGTGTATATGACGCTTGAAATCATGAGATCAGCATGGGAATTCCCAGTAAGACAGGCTGTTCCCAAGCTGTGTAGAGAAGTCCTGTAAATCAGCTCTTGCACTCCCGGAAAGGGTGCATCTGCTGTTTCTGTCTAATGTTATACATCCGTTTGACGGCATTCGCTACCTTTTTCCTGTTTGCTATCACATGAACTACTGTAATTCAGCAATGGGGTGATATTGAAAATTGACTGAAGTGGCTACTTTTGCAGACCGTAAAAGCTTCTCAAGTTAGGACCATAAATATATGACCTGGAAATGTCTGACTTTCTCAGTCTGTAACCTTAACTGTCTGACTTTGAAAATAAAGATAATAGAATCATAGAATTACTGTGCTGGAAGGGGCTTTTTAGACCATCGAGTCCAACCCCTTGTTCAATGCAGGAATCCAAATCAAAGCAGATAGGACATATGGTTGTCCAATTCTCCCTTGAATGCTCTCAGTGCTGGAATGCTCACCACTTTCTGAGGCAGTGAGTTCCACTGTCGTACTGTTCTAACTGTTAAGAAGTGTTTCCTATTATTCAGCCTATATATGAATTCCTTCAGTTTGAGCCCATTATTATGTGTCCTGCACTCTGAGAGACCCAAGAACAGATCCCACCCTTCCTCTTGATGAGCATCTTTCAGGTATTTGAAGAGTACTATCCTATCTTTATCAGTTAGAGCTTGGATTTCTGCAGAAAAAGTGAATTGTAGGTTGACTATTTCTTTTAATCACTTAAAAAAATCTCTGTGCATTTCCAAAGTTTTAGTAGTAATGGTATGCTGAAGGATTATGCAACTTGGTGCAATGGTTAGAGTTCTAAAACAAGACAAAGAAATGCCAGGTTCAAATTTTCCTCGACTCTCAAAAATGCTGGGTATCTCCCTTACTATGCAAAACAAATATGGCGGCCACTTACTTGTTGCTGGGCATCATGCCAGTATATTACCAAAAGGAAGAGATGTGCATCATCAAAACAAAGAGGAGAAAAGATAACAGTTTGCATAAAATTAAATATGTTAATCATAGAAACTCTCTGGTTGTAGTGTTCGGTGGTCTTAGGTATATGGCTGTATACCCAAAGGTTGTGAGTTTGATTCTCCACTGTGCCTTCTGGGAGAGAACCAGCCTTTGTGACCTTGGGCAAGGTGTATAGTCCCAGGATGCCTGCTAGAAGAAGGGGATGTAAACCACTTCTGAGTATTCTCTACCTAGATAATCCTGGAAAGCATCAACATAAACTGGAACCAACTTGATGGCACACAGTTATAGAAACAAAGAGAAAAGCAGAAATGTAAGTTAAATGAAATTAAAATTCATGTCATTGGAGAGTAAAGATAATAACCAGATGACTTTAAGATAATGACCAGATGACTTTGCCTGCTGCCCTTAGCACTACTCTCTGTAAATGGAAAATTAGTCTTAGTTTGGTAGGATTCTTGACTTGGTGTAGGAATTGGGGCCGCAGAGGGCCAGAGGTCCCGGAGGAGACTGATCAAGGAACGATACGAGGCAGCATGGAGGAGGATAAGATCAGTACTTTATTGAGAAAAGGCTGCAACATATATAGAAGGAAAAGCGCAACGGTGGCAAGACTGTCACCTGACAGAAATTACATCGCCTGTGTACTCAAGTTAATTGGGAACCTCTTTGGGGAAGTTAATTAACTGGGGCAAACATGGACCTCGGAGTCCCCTTTGTTCAGGGATCAGGCAGGGGTAAACATGGCATCTGTTTGTGCCTGAGATTACACTGAGACACGGAGATGAGTGATTACTCTAATAGGTAACTGGGTTAGGTATTTGCTCTCTTCAGCAGAATCGCTGGTCAGGTCAGGAGTTGGGTGAATCAAACCCTATCATTTATCCACCCCCCTTAATTTCTCTGCCCGCAGAGCCCACGGCTCAAGGAGCGTTCCCCCGAAGTGGCCTCTGCGCGGGCCGTTCCATGCCATTGGGGCATGGGGAGACCACATTTCCCCTTTCTTTTTTATTTAAGGACCTGACCGACGACTTTGCGTAGGAGCGGCATCAGCTGTTGAGCGGGAATGACGCTTCGGGGTTCCTTCTCGGGGCGGCACTTCGAGATCAGTGAGGGAATACATTGCGCAAAGCAGCATAATGCTATGCCTAGTATAGTCACCCCCACTACCACCTTGAGTACCGTCTGAAGCCACCCCCATGGAATCCACGACCACATCCAGCTCCACGATGAACTCCACCAAGTTCCCCATGCAGACCCTTCTGTGATGCCCTGGACTATGGTGTGGAGATCAGTGAGCTGACTCTGTGCTTTGTGGGTATTGTCTGCGAGATTTAAGCAACACATGCTGTGGACAGACTTGCAGCCCATATGATGTAACAATAGGGGATAATCGATCGCTGCTTGATTATCCAGTATGGCATGGCAAAGCTCTGCCTGCTCCTGGTTGAGCAGCGCTATTGCTGAGGAGGTGTGGTTGATGGCTTTTGCTAGACCGCAAGCCAAGCGACCAATCCTCTTTGCGTTGCCGACGGCTAAGCCTGGCACGCCAAAGATGCTGACTACAGCCTGGTTTTTCAGAGCTGTGGGTCTGAATTCAGACTGCTTTCTGTAGCAAGGCAAGATAATGAGATGTGTCATTGATACTGTGACCTGGGTTGATTCTAAGCTATCTCTGCAGCTTCTGGCATTGTGCAAATGTCTTTTCTAACACCTATGGGGAGGTGTGAAAATAGGCTGGGGATTGTCGGCTACCGGGTGCTCAAACTTTCCAAGCAATGGGCCGGTGCAAAACATGGGCCGGTCTGGCTTCCTTTGATGGAACCTGGCCGTTATTAACAATATACAGAAATTCAAGTGTCCCTTGCAAATCCCAACTGGAGCATTGTACAAGGCATGTATAAATAATAGCAACTACAGATAACAATAGCAATAAAAGACATTCAGCTGCTTCTTGAGGCTTCACTTCTTGGTGGGGCTTCATGGGCAACTTGAGTTTGGAAAAGTCCTTAGAAGTGGCACTGAGTGTGCAAAATGTTCATAGAAATGTCTTTGGAGATGTAAGTCATAAAGGAAGACGGACAGCTGATGACATCCAGGACAGTGACTGGTGCCGCTCTTTGCAATCATCCGGGTCTGACTCTGGCCTCTGGGAACTGCATGGGGAAGAGACTTGTTTGGGAGATAAAAATTCTGAAAGAGTTAGTTAGTTTTTGCACTTATAGGATAGCAATTGCTGTGCAACTATGGGACATGGTTTCCCCCCCTTTCTGTTTGTTTGTCAACGTATGACTTGTGCCGAGGTTCGCCCTTGGCCGTGGGAAAGGAGATGCTGCTCCACATGGGGAGCCGTTTCTCCCTTCTGTGCTGTTACCCAAACAAACTGGGGGAAGGTATTAATGCAAACGTGCATGTACTGCCATTTGCCAAAATGTGGGGATGTGTGACATCCATTTGCCACACCTGAATGGCCTCTGTCCCTCGTGGGTTGACCCCCCACGAGGGCCCCCCCAGTGGCAGGTTGAACTGCCTTGCGAGCGCTTTGGCATTCTGAAGAGGGAATGCATGACTCTGAATTGGAGTTGTGAGGAACAAACTTAGCAAATTTTTGTCTATCGCGGGAGTGATGTGTGCTCCCGGTAGACTGTGAAGCAAATTCCTAGGAAACTGGCTGTCAGCAATTCTGTTTAAGCGTTCTTTGGCAAAGGTGCGCAAAGCGAGGTTCACGGCTGCCAACTCTGCCCGCATGCGGAAGAGTCAGGAGCGTGCGCCAAGCTTGGTCCTCTTGCCAAGTAAGAACTTAATATGTGCGACCCCCATAAGTGAAAACTGTCCTAGCCCCCCCGAAGAGGAACCAGTGACATAAATTCACACAAGGTGACTGTCTGCGTTTGAGACGAGTCTGGGGTCTTATGGCAAACCTTGGTGCATGAAGCGCCAGGCTTCCCTTGGGTAAATTTCTCATGGAGGCCCCCCTGTGCACATCCATTCATGGTGTGCGTGCACACTTTTAGAAGAGTGCCAGATGGTGGCTTAGCCTTTTGCCTGTGCTTAGACTAGCAGCCAAAAGGGAAGGGGTGGCCTAAAAATGCCTGTATCTGATTGAAGGGTGTGACCTGACTGCACTCTTAAAATGGTCCTAGGCAGTCCTGGCTAATGGGTGGCACTCTGCACATGCTCAGGAGCTCAGGGACTAATCCTTCCTCTGTGCTCTGGAGTTTACAAAATGTGTCTGCACACTAGAGAGGGTGCTGCGGGCCAGGTGCCATACTTAAAATGACCTGAGCCTTATGAAAGACAAGCCAACTATGACGTGCCAGCTGTAAGGAAATAATACACAAAAATGAGAAGACACACAAGTTAAACATTTCCAGCAGGGAGTTCCACTGGCGAAAGGAGGAAAGACAAGTCAGAAGTTAGCACAATGAGAAGGCAACAACTCTTATCATAGCGAAATCAGATTAGGTCAGGTAACCAAGGCAACCGGGTCCTCCTGTTAAGAAAATCCCTATCAGTAATTAACCATGGAGCCTGTGAAAGGAAGGCTGTAGAAAGAAAGAAATTGGTTAAGGCCTGGAGAGGAATTTTGTTCCTGTTTGCGTGCTTTTTCCTGTGAAAGGGGTACAATGAGTGAGTTACTTTGCACAGATTAAAGTCAAAATACCAGAACAATATGTTTCCTAAGAGAATGAAGGAGAGTTAGAACGATTCTCAACCTGCGGCCAGATGTGGGCGAGTGGGCCGGAACCCACGTTGCTCTGCCACTACCCCCACCAAGCCAAGAAGGGCTGTGTGGCGAAGGAAGGGCAGAATGACTGTCTGGACCCCCAAAGCTGCCTGAGGCCCCGGAGCTTTGGCCCCTGACTTTAAAAGGTTGAGAACCGAGGTTACAAGATGATAACACAATACACACATGAAGACAATGCAATTCTCTCACTCCTAGTGAGATACGACTTCCAGACGCTAAGAGACATTCAAAGAACCTTAAACACAGAGATGGGGGTTTGAGGAACACAGACGTAGGAAGGGGCCCCATAGTTTATGATACAGTGAGGAAAACTCATAGAAGTGATTTTTGTTTTCAGATCGCGCTTCTGAAAAGAAAAATCTGTTTTCCTGAGTGGCAAAACCGGTTTCCAAGAGTGGCTTAATCCTTTGACAAAGAAAAGTCTCAAGGGAGGAGGGGGCAACCACCCCGCCCTATTGCAGGTTAGGATTCCCCCCCCTCCTCTCCTGCTTAAGCTGCTAAGCAGGCAAGGCAAGGGGCTTTGTTCATCATGCTTTCTCAAACTTTAAATAGTTCCTGCCCATGAGCAGAGTGCAAACTGTTTAACACATATTTCACAGCGACATTACCACGCAGTTAACACAAGGAACACTTTTCCAGTCATACTGTGGTCATAGAGACAGGGCTTTTGCAATCATACACAGTTCTTGCAGTCATACATTCAGTGGTGCACCACGCATACACACATTTATTTACGCATTCGCACATTCCTCCCCTGCTCTGCAGTGTTCTATCCTACACATGAGGAGATGGCTAATACACAGCTGGCTATTTTACAACCATCTGGGTGCTTCTACTTAGGGGCGGGTTTCTCTGGGCTACTCCCAAGGTGAGACCAGCAGATTCTGCCTGTGCCTTGGGGGAGCTCGGGGTACTGTTGCTGGGATGGTTCTTCTGGCATAGCCAGGGCGATGGCTGCCTCCTTTCTAGCCTGGGCCAAATGCATGCCAGGGTGGCCATTTGGCATGAAGACGATCTTTTGAAGATCTGCCTGGTCTAGATTGGCTTTCTCTTCTAAGGTGTCTCATTTTACCACACTGGAAGCAGGCGCCTTGGGGTTTTGGCACTGCTCTGCGCCTGAGTGTGGCAATGGGTCTGCTCTGGAGCCCTGCGTGGCCAGGGGCCATGCAGATTTCCGTGAGCAGTGGGCACTGAGCAGCCCTGCCTGAACGTGTGTCTGCCTTCAGATAGGCTGAGCACAGCAGTTGGGCGCTAGCTAATTGTGCCACTGGCAATTTCCCCGTGAGTGGATCTTCCTCACCCCTGCGCTGAATGGAGTTCTTTCTTTGCAGGGAACTTTTAACTGTCAGAGAAGCGCCAAGGCCTCTCATGCCATGAATTCCTTCAGTGACGTCTGCAGCTGTCACTGAGGGAATACTCCCTACACTGCCCTGCTTAAGCTGAAATGACGAATAGAGACTTCTTGGGGCTGATGGTTCTGACTGCGCTGGGGTTTTCTGGGTCTCTATCCGGACTGGGTCATCCTCTACTGAGAGTTTCCTACATTTGCTCCATGTGCGAATTATGCCCTCTGGAGCTTTCGGGGGTTGCTGAATGCAGTCTCCTATCTGATCCCAGAGCTCGAGGGTTAACGTACCTACTTCTGGGTAAAGCAGGCAGTGTTCCCCTAGGTACACCAAAAGTCTCGCTAGCTCCCTGCTGTGAAAACGCAAATTAAATATCCTGGCCAGGATCTTGAACTCTTCCTCACGAGTTCTTTGGCTAGCGGATGGACGCTGTCGCTGAGGACAGGTCCCCATATTACCTGCGATTGGGTCCTCGGAAGATTCCTCCTCGGGACGAGTCGACGCGTCTGTGGCAGGCAACAGGTTCTGGCGACGTCGCTTTCTGGGTAGAGCTCGGAGCGTGGACTGTGGCCACGGGCCCTCGGTGGCCACTGCGCTGTCAGGGGCTCACAGCTGCCCTGAGCGGAACGCGTTTTTCCCTTTGGCGCAAGCCGCCGCGAAAGCCGGGAGTAAGCTGTAGGAAAGCCTCTTTGGACTGCCTCACCGCAGGCCGTCCCTCCGATCGGCTGGCTGCCGGACGGAGTGCCGCGCTGTCCTCCGGGATGATGGGACAAGGTTCTGGCGCAGAACCTGGCTGTGCTGATCGCTTACTCACGAGTAGACCGCTCGGGGGTCGCTTACTCTCGAGTAGATCACGTCTCGGGGTCACCAGATGTAGGAATTGGGGCCGCAGAGGGCCGGAGGTCCTGGAGGAGACTGATCAAGGAATGATACGAGGCAGCATGGAGGAGGATAAGATCAGTACTTTATTGAGAAAAGGCTGCAACATATATAGAAGGAAAAGCGCAACGGTGGCAAGACTGTCACCTGACAGAAATTACATCGCCTGTGTACTCAAATTAATTGGGAACCTCTTTGGGGAAGTTAATTAACTGGGGCAAACATGGACCTCGGAGTCCCCTTTGTTCAGGGATCAGGCAGGGGTAAACATGGCATCTGTTTGTGCCTGAGATTACACTGAGACACGGAGATGAGTGATTACTCTAATAGGTAACTGGGTTAGGTATTTGCTCTCTTCAGCAGAATCGCTGGTCAGGTCAGGAGTTGGGTGAATCAAACCCTATCATTTATCCACCCCCCTTAATTTCTCTGCCCGCAGAGCCCACGGCTCAAGGAGCGTTCCCCCGAAGTGGCCTCTGCGCGGGCCGTTCCATGCCATTGGGGCATGGGGAGACCACAACTTGGGACATCAAACAAAGGACACCTTCATAAAGGGGACTTTCCTCTATACAGCAGCAAACCAGTCCATTCTGTTTATACTACTCGGTTAGTATACACTGGCATGAGCGCATAAGTACAATCACTGTACCCAATCCACTTTAGCAATATAAAGATGAATACTGTATATATGGGAAGGGAAGTTGAGCATTAAATCACAATGGTAAGATCATTGACTGGACATTCTGGAGTGTGAAGTCAAGAGGGCCCTTGAAAGTATTACTAACAACTAAGCTAGTGGAGATGATGGTATTCCAGTTGAACTATTTCAACTAAAAGAAGATGCAATTAAAGTGTTGCACTCAATATGCCAGCAGATTTGGAAAACGCAGCAGTGGCTACAGGATTGAAAAAGGTCAGTCTATGTTCCAATTCCAAAGAAGGGCAATGCCAAATAATGTTCAAATTATTGTACAATTGCGCTCATCTCATGCACTAGCAAAGTCATGCTCAAGAACTTACAGGCTAGGCTTCAGCAGTATGTGGATCGAGAACTTCCAGATGTACAGGCTGGATTCTGAAGAGGCAGGGGAACTAGAGACCAAATTGCAAACATTCGTTGGCTCATGGAGAAAGCAGGGGAGTACCAGAAAAAAGTCTACTTCTGTTTCATTGACTATACCAAAGCCTTTAACTGTGTGGATCACAATAAACTGTGACAAGTACTTAAAGAGATGGGAATACCAGAACACCTTACATGTCTCATGGGAAATCTGTACATGAGTCAAGAAGCAACAGTTAGGACAGGATGCGGAACTACTGATTGGTTTAGAATAGGAAAAGGAGTATGACAAGTCTGCATATTGTCACCCTGCTTGTTTAACTTATATGCAGGGTACATCATGCGTAATGCAGGGCTGGATAAAGCACAAACTTGAATTAAGATTGCTGGGTGAAACATCAACAACCCAAGATATGCAGATGAAATTACACTAACGGCAGAAAGTGAAGAAGAACTAAAGAGCCTCTTGAGGAGGGTGAAAGAGGAGAGTGCAAAAGATGGCCTGAAACTCAACATCAAAAAAACCAAGATCATGTCATCCGAACCCAACACTTCCTGGCAAATAGAAGGGGAAGAAATGGAAACTGTGACAGACTTTACTTTCTTGGGATCCAAGATCACTGCAGATGGTGACTGCAGCCATGAAATAAAAAGACGTTTACTTCTTGGGAGGCAAACTATGAAAAACCTAGGCAGCATAATAAAAAAATAGAGCCATCACTCTGCCAACAAAAGTCTGCATAGTCAAAGCAATGGTACAGTATTCCCACTAGTAATGTATGGCTGTGAGAACTGGACCACAAGGAAGGCTGAGTGCAAAAGAATAGATGCTTTTGAACTGTGGTGCTAGAGGAGAATCTTGAGAGTCCCCTGGACCTCAAGAAGATCAAATCACTCATTCCTGAAGGAAATCAACCCTGACTGCTCATTGGAAGCACAAATACTGAAGATGAAGCTCAAGTACTTTGGCCACCAAATGAGAAGAGAGGACTCACTTGAGAAGGCCTTGATGCTGGGAAAGACCGAAGGCAAAAGGAGAAGGGGGCAGAAGAGGATGAGATGAGATGGCTAGATTGTGTTGTTGATGCAATGGCCATAGATCTGTGTGGGCTGCGGAGGATGGCAGATGACAGACGAGCTTGGCTTTGCAAAGTATCAGACTCGACTGTGTGACTAAACAACAACAGAATCCAATAGGGATTTTGCTCCACGCTAAGTGTAAGCACACCCTTTGTAGAGATAGGTCCTGTAGGAATGGGTTGAATGAATGGTACCTTGCTAAATAGCCATTATTTGCTGCCATGATTCGTTGGCTCATGGAGAAAGTTACATGCAAAAGGCAACAAATTTGCATCAGAATTGACACTGGTAAAATTGGTTCAAATGTTCTTGTTTACATAACACACATATAATATCACGTTATATGCCCCTAGCAGGATTATCTGAAATGGCCTTGAGGTGGTTATTTATTTTAAACTGATATGTGTGTTATGCTAAATTGTGATGACTTTTTATGTGTGTCCAGGAACACCAGTGTATATTTCCCCTCAATATATTCAGAAATTCATTTACCAAGGAACAAGTTCATGTTTCAATGCCCGAGAGCATGTGTGAATATTTCCATATACTGTACTTTTAAAACTATGCATCTCAGTACAAGAGGGAGATGAGAACCAAATGTACAACACGTTCAGAATTGGTTTAAAACAGGGGTGTCCAAACTACAGCCCGTGTGCCAGATCCAGCCCCTGATACCAATTCATCCAGCCCTTGTTACTCCCGGAAGTGGAAGTAAATCATGCCCACACAGGTCTACACCCATACAGGCACATTTTACTTGCGCTTCCGGTTTAAAACAGGGGTGTTGTTGTGTTCTGTAAAGCTGTGCCTTTAACAATGTACCTTTGCCATGTGTTAACAATGTAACCTTTCTGTGTGCAACATTATAACCATCAGCTGTATCAATGTAAACCTGATAAGGGGACGCGAGCTAGTGACCACTAGATGGCAATAGCGAGCGTCCAGCTCTCATGGCTCAGATTCACCTGGTTCAGCAGCGCGGGAAGATTCCCCGCCACCTCTTCACCTGGTCAAGAAGGGCGTGACCTTCTACGACGTCACGCAGGCAGCAACCAATAGTCTGTTGACGAGCCACATTCAACTGTATAGCCAGCTGTATATATTGAGCTACTCATCCGCCATTACCACATGTTCCTCCGGATCATCATGCAATAAACCTGTGTTAAGCCAACCCTTCGGCTGTTTCATTGTCTTTGGTCCCTTACACTAAATTGGCAACGAGGATGGGATCATGGCAGCCCACGGGACCAAGACATGCGCCGGTTTCGAAATCAGGAAACCAGGCGACTGGGAGATCTTCGAGATGGACTTCCAGGCAGCACTGATTGAGTCCGAAGTCACGGAAGAGGCAAAGAAAAGGGCCATCTTCACCAGGATGCTCGGACAAGAAACCAAAAGGACCTTGGTGGACCTGATTGCACCGAGGAGGGTGAGCGAATTCAAGGCCAAGGAACTCATGCAGATGCTGCGTGAGCACGTCCGGCCCGCCACGGCGATGTTTCCCGCTCGGAGTGCATTCTGGAGGCGAGTCCAAGCGCCCGGGGAGACGGTCGCCGCATTCGTGGCGGCCCTGCGGCTGGCGGCCGGCCCGTGCAAATGGGAGAATGCCGAAATCACCCTCCGGGACTGTGTGCTGTGCGGCCTGTGCTGTGCGGCCTGAACGACGCCGAAACCCAGCGCACATTAATGAACCCAGCGCACATTAATGAATAATGAGGTCGTCAGAGCGGCCCAGGCCGCAGAAGCTACAAAGGCCGGGGTCCAAGAACTCCAGGACTGGCGGCCGAAGTCGAGCAAGGCAGAGACTCCGGTACAGGCGGCCCGGCGAACTTCGAGGTCGTCCACAGAGAGCAGCGACGACGAGGACGTCCGGAGGGTCCGGAAGGAGAGCCGGCGGTGCGACGGCTGTGGAGCGGCCCACGACCGCGTAAAGTGCCCGTTTCGGAAGGCCGAGTGCCACAACTGCGGCCGCCGCGGGCACATCGCCAAGGTGTGCAGGAAGAAGCGCGAGACCCGGAGGAGCTCCGCAGACCATTCCGCGGGACAAGACCGCTCAACGAGACCCAAGGACAGCGCCCAGGCCACGCGGAAGCAGGACGGCGTGGGCTGCATCTCCGACGGCAGCGAGGACGACGCCCCAGTGTTCAGCGTGTCCGCAGGACACCCCCGCTATTTTGTTGAGGTACTAGTCCAAGGGGTTCCCATTAGGATGGAAATTGACTCGGGGTCCTCATATTCAATCATTTCCCAGAGGGAGTTTTTGGGAATTGCCCCCCACAAGCGACCCAAGCTCAAAGCATTGAGGTCCACACTACGGGACGTGCAAGGGAACAGCATTCCAGTATTGGGGGTTGGAGAATTTCAGGTTAAATTCAAGAAGCACGCCGCGTCCCTTCCCCTAGTCGTGCTCAAAGGGGGAGATTGCAGCCTCCTCGGGACTCAATGGTTCCAGCCCCTGGGTTTGTTTATTGGGGGGGTGCACGCCGTTGGGATGCACGCCGTTGGGACTGATCCAATTCTGGAGGTGTGCGAGGCGCACCCCGAAGTTTTCAAAAAAGGACTGGGGAAATTCAAGGGGCCCCCAGTGACTTTCGACCTGGACCCGGAGGTCCGCCCAATTCGACTCAAACCACGCCGGGTGCCGTTCGCACTTAAGGACAAGATAGAGGCGGAACTGGACAAATTGGTGGGCCAGGGAATACTTGTGCCTGTTGATTCCGCGGAGTGGGAAACTCCAATTGTAACCGCACTAAAGGCCAATGGGGAGGTCCGCATATGCGCCGACTACAAGTGCACCATCAACAAGGCGATCCGCCCGAATGCATATCCGGTGCCGGTAGTCAGCCATCTGCTGGCCAGGTTACACGGGGGAAAGTGTTTCGCTAAGCTCGACTTAGCACAGGCCTACCAGCAGCTTACGGTGTCCCCTGCCGCAGCTGCTGCGCAGACCATAGTCACCCATAAGGGGGCGTTCCAGGTGACGCGCCTCCAGTTCGGCGTGAATTCGGCGCCTGGAATTTTCCAGTCACTCGTGGAACGCCTCCTGAAGGGACTGGAGGGGGTGTTGCCTTATTTTGATGACGTGTTAATAATGGGGGGGGGGGAGTCGGGTTGAATTGGCCAAGAGGTTGGGGAAGGTCCTGACAATATTCAAAAAAGCGGGGCTGAGACTGCGAAAGGACAAATGCGTCTTCTTCGCAACCGAGGTTGAGTTCCTAGGGTTTTGTGTGACTCCTGAGGGAATAAAACCATCCAAGTCCAAGGTGGCAGCCATTAAGAAAGCCCCCCGCCCCACCTCCAAGCCCGAGCTGCAGTCATTCCTAGGGCTGCTCAACTTTTACCACTCCTTCCTCCCCCGGAAGGCAGCGGTGGCTGAACCGCTACACAAACTGCTAAAGAAAGACCAGGCATGGAAGTGGGGCGATGACCAGGAAAGGGCATTTAGTGAGCTAAAAAGCCTCCTAGCGTCCGATGCCATACTGACCCATTTCAACCCCAAACGCCCAGTAGTTCTGACCTGTGATGCATCTCCAGTGGGGGTGGGGGCGGTGCTGTGCCACGTGTTGGAAAACGGAAGGGAGGCCCCGATAGCATTTTACTCCAGGTCCCTGTCCCAAGCGGAGAGAAACTACGCACAGACAGACAGGGAGGCACTAGCAATAGTCGCGGAGACGAAAAATTTCACGATTTTCTGTACGGCCGCCCCTTCACCATTGTAACGGACCACAAGCCCCTGCTAGGCATCTTTACCACAGATAAGCCCACCCCACAGATCCTGTCCCCGAGAATGCTCAGGTGGGCCATTTTTCTCAACGCGTATCAGCACGCGTTGGTCTACCGGCCCGGGAAAGAGATCAGCCATGCGGACGCTCTATCTAGGTCTCCCCTTCCCCTAACGCCCAGCCAGGTGAGCAAGGGGGAGCGGGACCATCAGGTTCTCATGATAGAGGTGCTGGATTCGCCCCCCGTAGTGCCCGCCGACATTGCCAAAGCGACAGAGAAGGACAAGACGTTAGCGGCAGTTAGCTCCTGGGTGCAGAAAGGGTGGCCGGCGTCCTCCCCAGCGGAGGAGTTCGCTCCATTTTTCAGAAAAAAGCTAGAACTGTCCCTAGAGAGGGGGTGCCTCTTGTGGGGGCAGCGGGTGGTGATTCCCACTTCCCTTCGGCCGCGGGTGCTCAGACTGCTGCACGTCAGCCACCCCGGCATCGTGCGATCCAAGGCGCTGGCCCGGAGTTACTTCTGGTGGCCCCAGCTGGACGCCGACATCGAGCACATGGTCGGCACTTGTGAAAGTTGCCAATGCTCCAGACCAGAGGAGGCCCGCCTTCCCCACAGGGAATGGGACGCGGCTAAGGGGCCGTGGTCCCGGGTGCACGTTGATTTCGCGGGCCCGTTCAGAGGCACCCTGTTCCTTCTCGTAGTGGACGCCTTCTCCAAGTGGTTGGAGGTTATCCCAGTCACGGGCACCTCCTCGGCCCAGACCATTAGGCATTTGCGGAGGCTCTTTTCCACGTTCGGCATACCCGACACATTAATTAGCGACAACGCTAGTTGCTTCACGTCCTCCGAGTTTAGGGCTTTCATGGAGATCAACGCCGTTCGGCACATCACCTCCGCCCCGTTTCACCCGGCCACCAATGGCCAAGTAGAGCGCCTCGTCCGCACCACGAAGGACGCGTTGCGGTGCATGGGCCCCGGGGATCTGAACCTGCAAGTGTGCCAGTTTCTGCTAGGGTACAGGGTGACCCCGTTGGCGTCAGGATACTCCCCCGCAGAACTCTTAATGCGTAGGAAACTGACCACCATCCTTACTAGGCTAGACCCCACGAGAGTAGAGGACAAAGGAAGGAACATCGGCCTGGAGGCTACAAAGAGTTTCAGTGTAGGCGCCCCCGTGCATTGCAGGAACTACGCCAGCATGGGCCCAGCCTGGGTACCGGGCGTAGTTGTGGAGCAAACCGGCCCCGTGTCGTACCGCGTAGAAACCAGCACAGGGCTCCTGTGGAGGCGGCACGTGGACCAGCTCCGACGCAGGGTCTCCGATGAGCAGGGCACAGACCAAATAGAGGAAAAATCAGCGTTAGGGTTCTCCCCCACCCATTCAGCCCAAGGGGGAGGGAAAGGGGTCCGCGGGTCCCCACCAAGGGGGGGAGGGGGATATTCTCGTAGATATCCTAGGGGATCTTTCTGAGGAGGAGGAGGAACCCGACCCCATACATATCTCGCGGAATGTCCCCACAAATGCGGATACCCCTACTAAGTTAGATTTTGATTTTCAGAACCGGGGGGGGGTTTCGGAGTGGTCCCCCACCCGTCCAAGCGAGAAGAGGGGTTTTTCGTTAGCCCCGACTGCCCCCGGTCTGCCCACAATGGAGTTTTTCCCTTCCCCTAAGGCCACCAGACAGCGGCAAGCCACTAACAAGTCTCCCTCTCCCATTGCAGGACAAGGGACCAGGGAACAAAGAAGCAGTAGCGCCCCCGGGGGGGGGGTCAACCCTCTTCACGGCCCAAACGCACATGCAACAAGCCATCTTGGCTGAGAGACTTCGTCTCATCCTAGGGGGGAGGGATGTTGTGTTCTGTAAAGCTGTGCCTTTAACAATGTACCTTTGCCATGTGTTAACAATGTAACCTTTCTGTGTGCAACATTATAACCATCAGCTGTATCAATGTAAACCTGATAAGGGGACGCGAGCTAGTGACCACTAGATGGCAATAGCGAGCGTCCAGCTCTCATGGCTCAGATTCACCTGGTTCAGCAGCGCGGGAAGATTCCCCGCGACCTCTTCACCTGGTCTAAAAGGGCGTGACCTTTCTACGACGTCACGCGGGCAGCAACCAATAGTCTGTCGACGAGCCACTTTCAAATGTATAGCCAGCTGTATATATTGAGCTACTCATCCGCCATTACCACATGTTCCTCCGGATCATCATGCAATAAACCTGTGTTAAGCCAACCCTTCGGCTGTTTCATTGTCTTTGGTCCCTTACACTAAAGTTGTCCAAACTACAGCCCGTGTGTCAGATCCAGCCCCTGATACCAATTCATCCAGCCCTTGTTACTCCCGGAAGTGGAAGTAAATCATGCCCACACAGGTCTACGCCCATACAGGCACATTTTACTTGCGCTTCCAGGAGCGATGAGGGCAATGTGGGCCAGATGAATTGATGTCAGGGCTGGACCTGGCCCACGGGCTATAGTTTAGACACCCCTAGTTTAAGCAGAGAAAATGGCAGCCTAAATTCTATCTCATCCTGTTGCAAAACAGATTGTAAGGCATGTTTTACTTCCACTTCTGGTGGGAGGAACCACGTGACTGGCCCACTGAGCCATGTGACCAGCCCGCTGAACCATGTGACCAGCTTGTGGCCCGAAAAGTTTAGGCACTCCTTGTTTAAAAAGAAACAATTTGCAAAGCAGTGTAGTCATGAGGATCAGTATACAGCTACAAACAATAAGGCAATTTACAAGACTTCATCATGGATGCAAACAATGTTTCATATTCTACATGACCATGATTGATTTGAAATAATACAAGTTTTGAAATCATTTTTTTTTTTTAGTCATCTAACCACAGCCTTACATGCTTTCACTTATTCCAGAATAAAATTCCAACAGGATTCTAACCATGAAATATGGGTAATATCTCTAATGGTATAGCCAGCCTCAGATTTAGAAAATCCAGAGCTTTGAAATGCTACTGGTTTGGTTTACAACTCTCAGAATTCCCCCCATAGATTCTTTGTAGTCCAAATAAGGAATATTCCCAAGGTCTGGTAAATTGTCCTCTTCATAGACACTGTAAGAGAGCTATGTTTCTTACATGTGCAGGCATGCCAGCCTTTAGCTTAAATGCTATTCATTTATTAAACCTTTATTGACATAAAATGAGGCAAAGAGAAGAATTAATCAAATTTACATAACTGACAATATCTTACACAACAGAGTTAGAAAATACAGTTACCATATCTATTACGTACTCTGTCGAGGAATTGGGCAACTATTTGTGAAAATTTGGGCAGTGAGTCATTTAAGAAGTATTGTTAAATGCTATTATTAAAAAATTAAGTATAAGCCACATTTTAAGGAAAATTATAAAGTATGATTATAAGCTTCCCTTATTATAAAATTTGAGGATGCCTTTTAAAAAGCCGTTTTCATTCCTATAATAGACTACAACAAGTCTTAACATCTCAACAGATTTGCACAGGATTGTGCGGTTAGGAAGTTAATTATAAGCTTTTTATGTGGGTTATAAAACTTAATTGGAAGCTTCCCTTTTTTGGCATTACAGTTGAGGTGCCTTTTAGATAATCTCTGCTGTATTTAGGCTGCAACGTGACTTACCTGTGAGTAGACTTGTCCAGGCTTGTGCTGCTAGAAGGTTAATTATAAACTTCTTTTTCCCCCCCATCACTTTCTACCTCTAACTGCTTCCTGTTCAGTGCTGCTGGGGAATCACCTGTACACCTCTCTGTAATTTTTCTCACCTGGGATAGATTTCTTATTGTTTCTTTCCTCTTCTTTTCTTTATTGTGAAACTAGTCTATTTTTAAAAAAACCATTTGTGGGGGATTAATTACAGGAAACCAGTAAAAAAATAGAGGGAGGATCATGAGCTGGGAATGGGTTCCAACCTTGACAAGGATTCTCATTAAAAGGTGAATGAATGATAGGTGAGAATTTCAGTCTAAAAATAGAGAAAAGAGCAGTGGGATGCTTAAAGGCAGTGTGGAAGGATCCTCTTAAAAATAGTTTTGTGTTTAATTGACCGATAGGTAGCCACATTCGTCTTCAAGTGCCGTATCTGATTTCAAATATTGGCTATCATCATGGTGATCAGCCATGAAAATTGTCCTGTGAATAATATAATGCAGTAGCCTTCCCTTTGTCTTCCACATTGCAATGTGACACCTATACCACTGATCCAGTTCCGTGAGTCACTTTCTGGTCCTGAGCCCTTTTAGCACACAAAGTCCCTGGCTAGTACTGATGAAGCTGCTGCGCTTCGTCAAGATGGATTCCAGTAGGATTTAATCCACTTGGAGACCCCATCTGTGCATTAAAGGCTATTTTACACAGGTGTAATGGCTATATCAGACCAAAGAATTAAAGAGACCAAACGATAAGTGAGAAACAGCAAAGAGTTTTATTTACTGCTTGCATTCAAAGCCAGCAGGACGCAGTCTGGAAATGGTTATCAAAAAGGACTGAGTAAAGACCACATTCTGCTTTGGCTTTTTATATCCTTTTCCCAGGAATACAGCTAGGTGCCTTAACCATCAAGCAAGCCCATTGGATAGCAATGACATCAAGCAAAACCCATTAGATACCAATGGCATCAAGCAAAATCCATTGGATAGCAATGACATCAAGCTAACTCATTTAGATAGCAAACATAATTACAGAAGCCAGACATAGCATTATTCTATAACTATAACACCTAAAGCACAAATAATTCAATAAAATACTTTCATGGTACTGTATAGCACTTCCACAATTATCAAAACTTAACTTTTCCCCAAGTTTATGACCAAGTTCATAACCTAATTAACTTGCTTATGACTGATGACATAATTAACTGTTCCAGATGCTTTAGTAAGATGTAACTTAATATACAATATCCAATCTATACCTATAAGGAAGGGATGTGGCCATATGTGTGTGGAATGTGTACCCACACCCCTGGAGTGTAATGCTCCGCACACACCTACCTTTTGTCCCCGAGATCAGCCCCACGAGGGTCCAGGGGCTGAGAGTGGGGCCTATGCCCCACAAAATGGCCAAAAAGGAAATACTACAATTCCCAGCGACCAATGCAACAAGCGGCAGCCAATCCAAGAGGCCGGTGCTCGCGCAAAACAGCCGAGGCTACGGCAGCACACCACAAAAAACAATGGCTGTCTGCGTGCGTCACAACCCGCCAGATGCCTCTTCAGCTGCCAGGCAAGGAACACCGGCCCTAGGCAGCCAGGGCGCACACCGGTCGCTGGGTGTGCGGTGAAATCACCGTACCCGGGGAGGGGGGAGGCAGCACAAATGACACAGTTCAGAGGGGAAGAGCCCCCCTCCCCAAAAAAAATCACCCACACCCAGCCACAGCAGTGACAAAGGGCACACAGGCTGCCAGGAGGGGCAGAAACACCCCTCCAGCTCAACCAACAGCCTCCGGACAGCCCCGGACAAAGTCCGGGTACCCTTGCTAGTTATCTCTATAAGAAGGTGGGTTTTGAATCATTTATTGTTGTACTTATCATTCTGGTTTATAATGTTTATATTTATGTACACTTGTTAATATCTGCAATGCCTTGTGATAGTCTGATTTTAATTTGCATACTTCTATATTATACCTTAGATCGGTTATGACTGTCTCCAGGGGGAGAGGAGCCTTCCCAGGGGGAAACCAGCCCTGCCGGCTTTGGGTCAGAGATCTCCGAGGTGCCATCGCCATTTGGGAAAGGGAACCATACTTTTTTAAAACATTGTGCAATAAATGTATTGCATAACGTTAAGACTTGTGGAACCAGGTTTTTGCGTTATCCAGGTTATTACTGTACAATAATGTGGATGAGCTTGGTCTTCAGTGACACATCTTTACATTTCTTCTGTCATATTCAAAACTGGATATTGGTGATCCTCATGGCGATCAGCCATGAAGACTGTCCTGAGAATATAATACAGTGGCCTTTCATCTGCCTTCCACATCGCAGCATGACACCCATACTATTGATCCAGCTCCGCGAGTCACTTTCTGGTCTTGAGCCCTTTTGGCATGCAAAGTCCTCCTTAGCCTCAGGCTAGTATTGATGAAGCTGCTGCCCTCCATCAAGATGGATTCAAGTGAGATTTAATCCACTTGGGGACCATTACCTTTCCCTGTGAATTTTTGCACCCAAGGCCGTTAGTCCTTAGGGTTAGTATGGTCTACTCCAAGAGTGCCCAATTTACAGCCCCACAGCACCAAATCATCCATCTCACACTGCCCTCGCTGCTCCCAGAAGCGGAAGTAAAACATGCCCACACATGTGCAAAGCAAAACACTGCCATAAATGCACCTGTGGCTGTCGTAAATGCATTTACGACAGCTGTGGGTGCATTTATGGCAGCGTTTTGTGCAGATGCATTTTACTTCTGCTTCTGGTGGGAGGAACCATATGACCAGCCCGTTGAACCATGTGATCAGCTAATGGCCCAAAAAGTTTGGCCACCCCTGGTCTACTCTATTACCATAGCACAATAACCTGGCCAGACAATGATCTTTGCGCTTGATCTTTCCTAATTCCTTCATTGCTGCCCTTTTGAATCTCAGTCTTCTTATTTTGATTTCTCAGCTGTAGTCTCCACTTAGAATGGTGATTGAACCAAGGTATACAAAATCTTCCACATTTTCTTCATTATTAACGTTAAAGTTCTGCGGTTCTTCTGTAGTAATGAATTTTAGCTTCTTCATGTTCAACTGCAGTCCTGCTTTGGTGCTTTCTTCTTTCACTTTCACTAAAAATCATTTCAGGTCATTGCTGCTTTTTGCCAATAAGATGGTATCACCTGCGTATCTTAAATTACAGATGCTGCTTCCACCAACTTCCACACCTCCTCTTTCTAAATCTAGCCCAGATTTCTGTTTTGTGTTCAGATTTAACAGATAGCTAGTGACTGATATCCCCTTGGACTGGTGGGGTGTGAGGCAGGATCACCAGAAATGGAACAAGCTATGTAAATTATGCTCTCCATTCTGCTGTGCTGCTAGATCTAAGTATTTCTTAAGCTTCCCCATGCTACTATTTAGTAGGGATAATGGGGGTTAGGTGGGATTGTGCTTCATCTATCTCGACAACAGATCACTCCTGGTAAAAAAGAAAGGTTGG
Organism: Bradypodion pumilum; assembly: GCA_035047305.1. NCBI lineage: Eukaryota > Metazoa > Chordata > Lepidosauria > Squamata > Chamaeleonidae > Bradypodion > Bradypodion pumilum. Next base: position 32,193,820 of record JAWDJD010000008.1, on the reverse strand, counting down.
GAAAATGTAACAACATTTCTATTTTCTGAGCAGCAGTTGAAGTTTTCTCATTTTCATTTTTACATAACAAAACTGTACAGATTAATAGCTGTGTGTGCATGTGAGGAGGTGTTGTGTTCTGATGGTTTTATTGTACACATGGATTACAATGTATCTGAGCCAATGTAACCTTGCCTATAGCAACAATGTAACCTTCAGCTGTATCATATAAACCCTGTAATAGGACGCGAGCTAATGACCACCAGCTGGCAGCAGCGAGCGTCCAAGCTCTCTTGGTCCGAACTCATCAAAGGCAACAGCGCGGGAAGTTTTCCCGCCACCACCTACACCTGGACAAGAAGGGCGTGACCTGCAATGACGTCACGCAGACAGTAGCCAATGGGCTACCATGGCACCACGTTCAAATGTATTACTGCTGTATATAAAGAGCTATCGATCCGCCATTACCTCATGTTCCCTCTGTCCACGATGCAATAAACCTGAGTTAACCCAGCCCGAGGCTGTGTCCTGTGTCTTGGTTTGCATACACCAAATTGGCGACGAAGGTGGGATCATGGATCCCCACGGAACAGCCAGGGCACAGAGCGGTTTCAACATCACCAAACCGCAAGACTGGGAGCTGCTTGAGATGGATTTCCAGGCGGCCCTGGTGGAACTCAGAGTCAAAGGAGAAGACGAGGAGAGGAAGAGGGCCATCCTCACCAGAATGCTCGGGATGGAAACCAAGCGGACGCTGGTGGGCATAATCGCTCCGAAGAAGGTGAGCGACTTTAAGGCGAGCGACATCATGAAACTGCTGCGAGAGCGGTTCTGCCCCTCGAGGGCAATGTTTCCCGCTCGGAGCGCGTTTTGGAGGCGAGTCCAAGCGCCGGATGAGTCGGTTGAGGCATTCGTGGCCGCCATGAGGATAGCCGCCGCCCCCTGTAAATGGGGCGATATCCTGGAGTTGGTCCTCAGGGACGGCGTGTTGTGTGGCCTGAAAGACAAGGAGGTACAGCGCAGCTTGATGAATAAGGAGCCGCCACCCACGCTGGCAGAGGTCATAGAGGCCGCGGAAGCCGCAGAGTCCACGAATGCCGGAGTGGACGAGATGCACCAGTGGCGTGAGTGGCGTCCTAGAGCCGGCAAGGCGGAAAATTCGGTGCACGGGAAGACCGGACAGTCGGTGCACGCGACTCGACGGGCCTCAAAGTCGTCTACGGAAGGCAGCGACGGCGAGGAGGTCCAGAAGGTCCGGAAGGGTGGTCGACGCTGCGAGGGTTGCGGAGCGGCCCACGAGCGCGCGAGATGCCCGTTCAGGAAGGCCGAGTGTTACACCTGCGGCCGTCGGGGGCACATCGCCAAGGCGTGCCGAAAGCGGAAAGAGGGCCGGAGGCAGTCACAAGACCGCGCGGCCAGACCGGACCGTCCAGCGAGGCCCAAAGATGGCGCCCAGACCACGAGGAAGCAGGACGGCGTGGGCCGCGTCTCGGACGGCAGCGAGGACGACGCCTCAGTGTTCAGCGTGTCCGCGGGACAGTCCCATTACTTCGTTGAGGTATTAGTACAAGGGGCCCCTATTAAGATGGAAATTGACTCGGGGTCCTTCTATTCCATAATTCCCCAGAAAGAGTTCCTGAAAATCGACCCCCACGTGCGGCCCAAGCTTAAAGCGTTGAGGTCCACACTACGGGACGTACAGGGAAACAGCATTCCGGTGTTGGGGGTCGGGAAATTTCGGGTCAATTTTAAGAGACATTCTGCGGAACTGCCCCTAGTTGTCCTCAAAGGGGGGAGCTGTAGCCTCCTAGGGACACAGTGGTTTCAGCCCTTAGGTTTGTTCATAGGGGGGGTGCATACCGTGGGGGGAGACCCAATACAAGCGGTTTGCGATGCGCATCCCGCCGTTTTTAAGAAAGGACTCGGAAAGTTCAAGGGACCCCCTGTAGCTTTCGACATAGACCCGGAGGTCCGCCCGATAAGACTCAAACCACGCAGGGTGCCGTTCGCACTCAAGGACAAGATAGAGGCGGAACTGGACAAACTGGTGGGCCAGGGGATTCTTATTCCTGTTGATTCCGCGGAGTGGGAAACTCCAATTGTAACGGCTCTAAAGGCTAACGGGGAGGTGCGCATTTGCGCTGATTATAAGTGTACAATTAACAAGGCGATCCGCCCTAATGCATACCCGGTGCCAGTGATCAGCCACCTTTTGGCCAGGCTAAATGGGGGAAAGTGTTTCGCCAAACTCGATTTGGCACAAGCCTATCAGCAACTTCCAGTGACCCCCGCCACGGCCGCGGCACAAACGATAGTTACACATAAGGGAGCGTTCCAGGTGTCGCGGTTACAGTTCGGCGTGAACTCGGCACCCGGCCTTTTTCAATCGCTCGTGGAACGCCTCCTAAAGGGCCTGGAGGGGGTGTTGCCTTATTTTGATGACGTGTTGATAACAGGGGGGAGTGAGGCTGAACTGGCTAAAAGGTTGGACAAGGTACTGACCGTGTTCGAGAAAGCGGGGCTGAGATTGAGGAAGGATAAATGTGTCTTTTTCGAAACCGAGGTCGAGTTTTTAGGGTTCCGGATCACACCCGAGGGGATTAAGCCGTCTAAATCCAAGGTAGCAGCCATTAAAAAGGCCCCTCGCCCCACATCCAAAACCGAGCTGCAGTCTTTCCTGGGGCTCCTCAATTTTTACCATACATTCCTCCCGCGGAAGGCGTCCGTGGCCGAACCGCTCCATCGGTTACTTAAAAAGGAGGAGCCATGGATGTGGGGTGACGAGCACGAGAGGGCGTTCAAAGAGCTAAAGCAACTCCTAACATCTGAGGCAATCCTGACGCACTTCGACCCCAAACGGCCTGTGGTCCTAGTTTGTGATGCATCCCCGGTGGGGGTGGGGGCGGTGCTTTGCCACGTGTTGGAGGACGGAAGGGAGGCCCCGGTAGCGTTTTACTCAAGGTCCCTGTCCCAAGCGGAGCGAAATTACGCACAAACCGACAGGGAAGCGTTAGCAATAGTAGCGGGGACCAAAAAATTTCACGATTTTTTGTATGGCCGCCCGTTCAAAATCGTGACCGATCACAAGCCGCTGTTAGGGATTTTCACGGCAAGCAAGCCCACGCCGCAGATCCTGTCCCCGAGAATGCTGCGATGGGCTATTTTCCTCAACGCGTACCAACATGAGTTGGAGTACAGGCCCGGAAAGGAGATCAGCCATGCTGATGCGCTTTCGAGATCCCCTCTGCCCTTGTCGGACGAACAAAAGGCGAGAGCAGAAAGAGACCGCCAGGTGTTGCTAATTGAGGTTTTAGACGCACCCCCAATAGTACCAGCCGACATTGCTAGGGCGACAGGCAAGGACAGGACGCTGGAGAAAGTTAGTTCATGGGTGCAGAAGGGGTGGCCGGCTTCGTCCCCGAGTACAGAGTTCGACCCATTCTTTAGGAAAAAGCTAGAGTTGTCCCTAGAGAGGGGGTGCCTTCTGTGGGGCCAACGGGTGGTGGTCCCTGCGCCCCTGCGGACGAGGGTGCTCGAACTGCTGCACGTCAGCCACCCGGGCATAGTTCGTTCAAAGGCGCTGGCCCGGAGTTACTTCTGGTGGCCACAGCTGGACGCGGACATTGAGCACATGGTCGGCACTTGCGAGGCTTGCCAGGGATCCCGACCTGAGGCGACCCGTCTCCCGCATAGGGAGTGGGACACAGCTAGGGGGCCGTGGTCCAGAGTGCACGTGGATTTCGCTGGCCCATTCCGAGGAACCATGTTTCTCCTGGTGGTAGATGCGTTCTCCAAGTGGTTGGAGGTTATCCCAGTAAAGAGCACGTCCTCCGCCACGACAATTAGCCAGCTAAGGAGAGTCTTTTCCACATTCGGTTTACCCGACACTTTGGTCAGCGATAACGCTAGTTGTTTCACCTCCGCCGAGTTCGGGGCGTTCATGGAGGCAAACGCCATTCGGCATGTCACGTCCGCACCGTTTCACCCGGCCACGAATGGCCAAGTGGAACGGCTGGTGCGGACAACGAAGGAGGCGCTGCGGCGCATGGGCCCGGGGGACCTGAATCACCAGGTATGCCAGTTCCTCTTAGCGTATAGGGTAACCCCCTTAGCGTCAGGCTACTCGCCGGCGAAGCTCTTGATGCGGCGAAAACTGACCACGATCCTGTCTAGGCTAGACCCGACGAGAGTCGAGGATAAAGGGAAAAACATAGGGTTGGCAGTCTCGAAAGGTTTCGCCGCCGGGGACCCTGTTCACTGCAGGAACTATTCCAGCGCAGGGCCAGCCTGGGTGCCAGGGACGGTTGTAGAGCAGACGGGGCCTGTGTCGTACCGGGTCGAGACTAACACCGGCCTCTTTTGGAGGAGGCACGCAGACCAACTGAGGCACCGAGTGGGTGGGCCAGTCTGTGGAGCTCAGCAACAGGATTCAGCGTTAGGGTTCTCCCCCACCCGCGTAACCCAAGGGGGAGACAGCAGGGGACAACAGTCCCAAGCAAGGGGGGAAGGAAGCAGTAGCAGCGGCCCCGACTCATATCCTTTTGATACGCCAGTCCTATCAGGGGCCGGGGAAGGGGGAGAGGAGTTCGCGACCGCTGCCCCCGATTGTGGTGATTTTGATTTTGATTTTGCGAGCCGGGGGGGTTTTCAGGAGTGTTCCCCCACCCATCCAAGCGAGAAGAGGGGTTTTTCGTTAGCCCCCAGTGCCCCCGGTTCCTCCCTAAGAAAGAGCACACCTCCCAACAACGCCGCGGAGCCGCGGCAAGTCACTAACGAGTCTCCCTCTCATATTACAGGACAGGAAACCAGGGGACAAAGAGAAGGTAGCAAACCCGGGGAGAGGCAGCCCGCATCGAGACCCCAGCGTGTTCGAAATAAGCCATCTTGGCTGAGAGACTTTGTCTCCTAAGGGGGGGGGGAGTGTGTTTAAGTGTGGGCTCGAGACTTTGTCTCGTCCTAGGGGGGAGGGGTGTTGTGTTCTGATGGTTTTATTGTACACATGGATTACAATGTATCTGAGCCAATGTAACCTTGCCTATAGCAACAATGTAACCTTCAGCTGTATCATATAAACCCTGTAATAGGACGCGAGCTAATGACCACCAGCTGGCAGCAGCGAGCGTCCAAGCTCTCTTGGTCCGAACTCATCAAAGGCAACAGCGCGGGAAGTTTTCCCGCCACCACCTACACCTGGACAAGAAGGGCGTGACCTGCAATGACGTCACGCAGACAGTAGCCAATGGGCTACCATGGCACCACGTTCAAATGTATTACTGCTGTATATAAAGAGCTATCGATCCGCCATTACCTCATGTTCCCTCTGTCCACGATGCAATAAACCTGAGTTAACCCAGCCCGAGGCTGTGTCCTGTGTCTTGGTTTGCATACACCAAAGGAGGGCAAGAGTTAATAAAGATTAAAAAGTCATAAAAGGTTTAGATGGTGTCATCAGCTCTGCAAGAACAACAGTTAAGTGCTTATGTTGCTTCTAGCAGGTGCTCAGTAATTGTTAAAAGCTAGTGGACATTTCTGGTTTTAAGAGTGTCCAGTGTCTATATTATGAGTAATCCTTTATACTATATGGGAGTCTAAAGTGAAGACTTTCATTCAACTTATTCTATAAAAATATAATCCTTAGCAGTTAAGAACCAAATACTCACAACAGTTAGAAAGAACTTAGATATTCACTTTCTGCTGTTGTTACTCAACATTATATTTATTATTAGTTTCTGGCTCCCAGGGGGAGAGGAGCCTTGTGCGGATTCCCCATGCCCATCTGGCATGGAACAGCCCTGCGGAGGCTGCTTAGGTGAGAAGCCTCCTGGCGGTGGCTTCTGCGGGCAGCTAAATTAAGGGGGGTGAATAAATGATAGGGTTTGATTCACCCAATTACATGACCTGACCGACGATTCTGCAAAGTAGGCAGATCGCTAACTCCAGTGACTGATTAGGTAAACACTCATCTCCTGGCCAAGGAAATCCCCGGTGCAAACAGTGAAGATGTTTACCCCTGTCTAAGCCCTAAACAATGGTCTCCCCCATCCCGTGTTTGTCCGAAATAATTAACTTCCCTTCGAGAGGTTCCCCAATTAAGCTGAGTAAACAGGTGATGTGATTGACTCCCGGGTGATGGTTTTTCCTACCTGCCTTCTGATCTATAAAAGGTGTATGTATTTTCCCAATAAACCACTGATCTGATCTCGCTCCTGTTGCCTCGTGTTGTCATTGATCAGTCTCCTCCGGGACCTAGCGCCGCCCTAGCGGCCCAACATCGCTACAGCTGGTGACCCCGATGTGATTTACTCGTGAGTAAGAGACCCCGGAGAGGTCTACTCGTGAGTAGCGATTAACGCGGTCCGGTTTTACGCTTGAACCGCGACCCGTCATCCCGGAGGACAGCGCGGCGCTCCGGCCGGCAGCCAGCCGATCGGAGGAGTAGCCTGCGGCGAGGCATCCCAGAGAGACATTCCTACAGCTTACTCCCCGCTTTCGAGGAGGGTTGCCATAGAGGGAAACGCGTTCCGCTCAGGGCAGCTGTGAGCCCCTGACATCGCAGAGGCCGTTGAAGGGCCCGTGGCAGAAGGTTCACGCTCCGAGTCTACCCCAGACACCCGACGCCCGAACCTGTTGCCTGCAAAGACGCGTCGACCCGTCCCGAGGAGGAATCTTCCGGAGACCCAATCGCAGGTAATATGGGGACTTGTTCTCATAGACCAGGTCCGTCCGCTAGCCAAAGAACTCGTGAGGAAGAGTTTAAAATCCTGGCCAGGGTATTTAAGTTACGCTTTCACAGTAGGGAATTAGCGAGACTTTTGGCGTACCTCAGGGAACACTGCCTACTTTACCCAGAAGTAGGTACGTTAACCCTGCAGCTCTGGGATCAGATAGGAGACTGTATTCAGCAACCCCCGAAAGCTCCAGGAGGGATAGTTCGTACTTGGAGGAAGTGTAGGAAACTCTTAGCAGAGATCGAGCCAGTCTGGGTAGAGGCCAAAGAACCCCCGTTAGTCGAGCCATCAGGCAAGCCAGCCGAACCGACTGCGCCCACGGCACTCTATCCGTCAATTAGCTATCGGCAGAGTAGCGTAGGGAGCGTTCCCGCGGTGACAGCTGCAGACGTCACCGAAGGAACGCAAGGAATGAGGAGCGCAGGCGCTCCTCTGACAGCTCCAGGCTCCCTAGTCGTGAAGAGTGCCCTTCAGCGCACAGCTGAGATAGAACTTAAAAAGGGGGAATTGTCAGTTGAACAACTAGCTGAACTCAGACAGATTTGTCCAATCTGCTTGGAGATGGACGCGCTCACGGGCGCACCGCAGATAGTACACTCCCCAGTCCCGTACAAGCTCCTCATGGCTTTATGGAAAGCAATTTCAGAGACAGGGCTCCAGAGTCGTTTTACGAGGGGCACGCTTCAGCAAGTGTGCGAAACCACCATGTGGATTCCTCATGATTGGAAAGCGTCATGAGGATGATGCTAACCCCCAGCCAGTACATGATTTGGGACAGCGAGTTCCGCCTAGAGGCGCAAACTCGGGCTGCCAGGATGGGAGGCGCAGTAATCCCTGACCAGTTGTATGGTTCAGGTGCCTTTGAGCCCATCAACGCCCAAATTAACTTGCCTCTCGCCACTCTAGAAATGTCAGCCGAAGCTGCCTACAGGGCATACTTCAAGGTCCCAGCGTCTGGCAAAACGGCTAAAAATTACACTGCTATCAAGCAGGGAGCCCAGGAGCCCTTCATGGACTTCATCAATCGCCTGGAGGAAGCAATTAGCAGGCAGATTGATAATGAGCAGGCCCAACAAGAGCTTATGATTAAGCTAGCTAAGGACAACGCCAACCTGGACTGCCGTAAAATCTTGCAGTCCCTGGGCAATCGCCCTGACTTGACCTTGACGGACATGATCCGAGCATGCTCCGACGTTGGCACAGACTCCTACAAGATGGGGCTGCTAGCAGCCGCGGTGCAGGGGGGAAGAAGACCTCAGGGCAATGGCAAGATCAAAGGGGCATGCCACACTTGTGGCAAGGTCGGATACTTCGCTAGGGAGTGCCGATCCAAGGGAGGCGGACAAAAATCCGGCCGTCCCAAGGCTCCGAACACCCCCTGCCCAAAGTGCAAGAAAGGCTATCATTGGGCCAGGTATTGTCCGAGTTCGGGAAACCGGAATCCGGGCACGTCTCTGGCCCCAGTCCAAACAGAGGCTTCCTTCACCCAGATCCAGAACTCCCCAGAACTGGACTAGGTTCCAGGCACGTCCCAGGCACTGCGAGGGCGCAGGCCAGCCCCAAGGGCAGCACAGGACTAGAATTGGCTTGCCAGGCGGACGTTACATGCGATCTGCCGGGCACAGTCTATCTAGCCGATTCCCAGTACATGGGACCCCTACCCAGAGGCTTTATAGGTTTAGTTTTGCCCCGTAGTGTAGCTGGAGCACGCGGAATTTTCATAATTCCGGGAGTCATTGACTCGAATTTTTCAGGCGTTCTCCAGGTCCAGCTTTGGACACACCTGCCCCAAACAATCCACAAGGGAGACACCTTAGCGCAACTGATCTTGGTTCCTTGTCACTCACCAGCAGGCAGCCAGAGAAGGCTCAGTGCCAGCTCAGAGTCCGGCTCAGCAGACCGCTCGAGCGCGAGTGAGGCAGTGCAGGGATACCAGGTCTTGGCGACAGTGGAGACCAACATTGAGTGGAAGCAGCGCCCCGTTATCGAGGTATTTTTGAACAAAAGAGTGTTCTCAGGGTTACTCGATACCGGAGCGGATGTGACCGTGATAAGCAGAAGCCAGTGGCCGAGAGAGTGGGCCATTGAGCCGGTCTCCGATGTGTGGGGGGTAGGTGGCGTTCAGGAAGCGTTTAGAAGCCGAGAGTGGGTAGAAGTCACAATCCCAAGGGCTGACGGCACGGCGGTGATACGGCCGCACATTCTTGACGTGCACGTCAATCTTTGGGGACGGGACATTCTACAGCAGTACGGTGCTACGCTTACCTTCGGGTAATGGCGTTGCCACTTAAATGGCTCACCGACACTCCGGTTTGGGTAGAACAATGGCCGGTAGTAGGGGAGAAATTGGTTGCTCTCAAGCAGCTAGTTAAGGAACAGCTAGACGCAGGACATATAGAACGGTCCACGAGCCCTTGGAATTCGCCAATCTTTGTTATTAAGAAGAAGTCGGGGAAGTGGCGACTCCTCCACAATCTCAGAGAGATCAATAAATGCATACAGCCAATGGGTCCGCTTCAATGCGGCATCCCGAATCCGAACATGATTCCCGAGGGGTGGGAGATTCTAGTCGTAGATCTCAAGGATTGCTTTTATACAATCCCCTTAGACCCCAGGGACCGGGAGAGGTTTGCCTTTACGGTGCCGGTCGTGAACCACAGTGAGCCCACGCAGCGTTACGCGTGGAAATATTTGCCACAGGGCATGCTCAATTCACCCACCTTGTGCCAAATTTACGTTCACGACGCGCTGGCAAAGTTTCGAAACCTCTACCCACAAGCCATAGTTTGTCACTTTATGGACGACATTTTGGTAGCGTTGCCACAGCTGGGCAGCGAAATGTTTTCTGACCTCCAGGCCAGCCTGGGGGACAAAGGTTTACTCATTGCCCCGGAGAAAGTGCAGAGAACCAAGCCCTTCTCATACTTGGGCCATCGGCTTCTCCGCTCTTTCGCCGCACCGGTTTTACCTCAGATAAATTTACAAGACTCAGTCACCCTCGTAGAATTGCAGCAAGTTTTGGGGAATATCAATTGGGCCAGACCGTATTTTCGCTTGGATACGGATCTTCTAAAGCCGCTCTTCTCGCTGCTAACCTTAGGTAAGCAGCCGGCAGACCGGATAAAAATCTCTCGAGACGCGCGCTTGGCGCTCGAGAAAGTGAGCCAAGTTCTCAGCCAGAGGTGGGTGGATAGGATCGCCCAGGGGCCATATGCCCCGATCCTGAATTTGTACATCGTACGGTCGGGATCCATGTTCACTGGGGCGCTAGGAGTAGACTCAGAGAAGGGAGCGAAAATTGTGGAGAGGGTGTACTTGCCTAACACCTCATCTCGGAACATTGTTCCGCCCCAAGAACTGGTCTCCGCGGTGATCTACCGCGGCAGGCTGAGAGCTAGGGACATTTCTGGGCACGATTTAGCTAAGATCATAGTCCCGTTCACCAAGGAACAAATTCATCAGTTGATGCAGCTAGGTGACTCGCTTCCGATAGCCTTGGAAGGATTCACTGGAAGCTTGGCATACCATTTGCCCAAAGACCCCAGACTTGTCTCGCTTCAAACAGGAACAGTCAGCTTGTTCGAATTGCTTTCGCTGGTCCCACTTCAGGGGGCCAAGACAGTCTTTACCGATGGTGGACGCACATATGGTGTCTTGACCTGGCAGGAGGGCGAAGCTTGGCACACGCTGTTGACTCTCCCACAGAAGTCCGCGCAGCGGGCGGAGTTGGCAGCCGTGAACCTTGCTTTGCGCACCTTCGCCAAGGAACGTTTAAACATCATAACTGACAGTCTGTACGTTAGGAATTTGCTCCACAGTCTACCGGGAGCTTACATTACCCCCGCGATAGACAGGAATCTGCTTAGTCTGTTTCTCACTGCTCAATTTCACTTGCGGAACCGCACGGAGCCGCTCTATATTGCCCACATCCGAAGTCATCAAGACCTACCGGGTCCGATTTCCGCGGGCAATAGCAGAGCGGATGCGGCGGCAAGAGAAATTCAGCAACGTTCAGTTTTGGGAGTTTTCACTACTCCAATTCAAAGTGATGCATTTTTTCACCAAAACGCCAAGGCACTCGCCAGACAGTTCAATCTGCCACTTTCTCAAGCCCAAGGTATAGTACGCTCTTGCCAGCATTGCGCAGGGGCGCCGGGGGGGCCCTCGTGGGGGGTCAACCCACGAGGGACAGAGGCCAATCAAGTGTGGCAGATGGACGTCACGCATGTGCCGCAGTTTGGCAGATGGCAGTACATGCATGTCTGCATTGACACCTTCTCTCAGTTCGTTTGGGCGACGGCGCAGAAGGGGGAGGCTGCCTCCCACGTGGAGCAGCACCTCCTTTCCTGCATTGCGGCGATGGGCAAGCCGCGGCACGTGAAAACGGATAACGCCCCGTCCTACAGCTCTAGGCAGTTGGCCGCCTTCATGGCCACCTGGGACATCAAGCACACATTTGGCATTCCCTACAATCCGCAAGGGCAGGCGATTGTAGAACGGGTCAATCGGACGCTAAAGTCCTATATTGACAAACAAACAGAAAAGGGGGAGCCACCAGCCCTCCCCAAATCACAGGGAGAAGCACAGTTCTGTCTGAATAAGGTATTGTTCACATACAATCACCTCAATGTTTTTTCGGACTGTACGCCGCAGAAGAAGCACTTCCGCCGTTCAGAAGCCCTCCCGCGACCTATGGTCCGGTACCGAGGGCCACCAGACCCTTCTTGGAGGGGCCCGGTGCCGCTCATAACCTGGGGAAGAGGGTATGCTGCAGTTATGTCTCCCACAGGTGTCGTTTGGATCCCAGCTCGGTGCGTCAAGCCTCATTTGGAACCACATGGCGTGGACCCAGGCCGACCCGAGTCCGATCCCGGAGATGCAGGATCTCGCCCTGACCGAGGGGACCCGCCGGGAGAGACAGCGGTCGCAGACGACAGCACCGAAGATCACCTGGGGGATGGTCAAGGCCCTCTGCCATGATGCCCAGGACGCCATCCAGCGCGAGGGGGGGGAAACTGACACCAGAGAGCTTTGCGGTTGCGATTTTCGCCCGAATTCACGCCAACTCCATGGCAGTCACCATCAACCTGGCCTTCTCCCTGCTTTTGGGGGGAGGTGCTCAGGCCGCCTCACTGGAGGCCAGCGATTTAATGCCAGGCGGAGACCTCTCTGCCCGGATGCAGTACAACATTTGGGAAAGGTTGGCTACCCTTGTCAACCAGTCCGATTTTTGCCTCAGGCAGGACGTCGGCTCTGCCTCGATCCTCAGCACCTGCCTTGTCCCGGTGTGCCACTCTCCAGGCGCACACCCCCGGGACGGGGACTGGCTGGTGAGGCGACTCTTCAGCCCATACATCCCATCAGCTTCCTCGGAATATGCCCGTTGGGAGATGCGGCTAACCATGACTTTACCGGCTGATGCGGCCACTCTCCACACTCCTCGAGTGGCGGTCAGCCCGAACTCTACCTGCGGCCGAATACACGGTTGCTCCGGACCCGGCCGAGCCCGGCGCCGTTGCCTCGATGTAGGCAGCGGCAATTGGACTTGCAAAGACCCAGTGCCACTTGGTTCGAAGTATGCACATATCACCCTGCCATCTGGATGGTTCTTTACGTGTAACCAGTATACGTTTAACTACATTCCGGCTAATATTACAGACTCTATATGTTGTATCAGTCGCTTAACACTGTTGCTCCCCACTAAGGATATGATTGCCCCACGCACTAATATCCCCAATGTTTCCAATGGCTCCAATGTTCCCTCACTCATACGGCACACTCACACCACCCTGTTAGACAGCTCATGTGAAAGCAGCTTTAGGGTAATGAGGCCTGCCGAATACCTCTCTTTGGCAGTCAGCATCGTTGGCGTGCCAGGCTTAGCCATCGGCAACGCAAAGAGGATCGGTCGCTTGGCCTGCGGTTTAGCAAAGGCCATTAACCATACCTCCTCAGCGATAGCGCTCCTTAATCAAGAGCAGGCAGAGCTTCGCCATGCCATTCTCGATAATCGAGCGGCTATTGACTACCTCCTACTGTTGCACCACCCGGGCTGCGAATCCTTTCACGGAATGTGCTGCTTCAACCTTACTGACAACTCCCGGAAAATTCAAAGCCAGATCACAGATCTCCACACCATAGTCGCAGGCATCACAGAGGGCTCTGCGTGGGGGGCTTGGTGGAGTTCTCTGTGGAAGTGGATGTGGTCGTGGATCCCATGGGGGTGGCTTCAGACGGTGCTCAAAGTGGTGGTGGGGATAGTCATACTGGGCATAGCAGTTTGCTGTCTCGCTCAATGCATTTCCTCACTGATCTCGAGGTGCCGCCTCAGAAGGAAACCCCATGACGTCACTCTCGACCAACAGCTGGTGCCGCTTCTGCGCAAAATCGCTGGTCAGGCTCTTAATATTAAAAAGTAAGGGGAGATGCGGATTCCCCATGCCCATCTGGCATGGAACAGCCCTGCGGAGGCTGCTTAGGTGAGAAGGCTCCTGGCGGTGGCTTCTGCGGGCAGCTAAATTAAGGGGGGTAAATAAATGATAGGGTTTGATTCACCCAATTACATGACCTGACCGACGATTCTGCAAAGTAGGCAGATCGCTAACTCCAGTGACTGATTAGGTAAACACTCATCTCCTGGCCAAGGAAATCCCCGGTGCAAACAGCGAAGATGTTTACCCCTGTCTAAGCCCTAAACAATGGTCTCCCCCATCCCGTGTTTGTCCGAAATAATTAACTTCCCTTCGAGAGGTTCCCCAATTAACCTGAGTAAACAGGTGATGTGATTGACTCCCGGGTGATGGTTTTTCCTACCTGCCTTCTGATCTATAAAAGGTGTATGTATTTTCCCAATAAACCACTGATCTGATCTCGCTCCTGTTGCCTCGTGTTGTCATTGATCAGTCTCCTCCGGGACCTAGCGCCGCCCTAGCGGCCCAACATCGCTACAGCCTTGCCTGATTTCAGACAGAAATCTCTGGAGGAAATCTAGGAGAAAATGGATGCATCACACAACATTAACTTAACGTTGTGTGGTGCAAATTTTCCCCCAGATTTCCCTTCGTTATCCGGTTTTAATGTTGTGCGGTGCAAACGTTTACCGGGGTTTTACTGTATTTCTGATTAGTATTTACAGGTATACAGGGGTGTGCTGGGCACCTTGGGAGGGCGGTGGACAGGGAGTGATGGAGGTGCCTATTGGGGGAGAAATCCCACACATTCCCATTACCTCCGACACACACACACACACACACCCAGACTGATGTGAGGACTCACCAAATAGAGGCAGTAGGCAAGAGTTTAAGTACAAGTTAGGCAAGCATTATATCTCACATTTAATTAGGAACAATTCTTGCACTCAGGTGAATTATGTCACCCAGTGACATAAATCTATCTGCCTCTGGGGGGCACCAGACAAGTCCCTGTATTCCTGTGGGCCAGCACACCACTGCAGGTATATGTACTGTAGCTGGACAGTAAAGAAATGACAGTAAAGAAGTGAGAGGGAAAAATGATTTGTTTGAAATATGATAGTGGAAGAGACTATAACTGGACAACCAGAAAGACAAACAAATGTGTCCTTGAGCAACTCAAGTCTGAACTGTCTCTGGAGACAAAAATAATGAAACTGGGACTTTGGGGACATCAGGAGATGACAAGAGGGGACTGCGGTGGCTCTGTGGTTAAGAAGCTTGCCTTGTTAGCTGGAAGGTCGGCAAGTCAGCAGTTCAAGACTCATGTACTCTTGACAGCTTTAAGAAAGGATTAGACAAGTTCATGGAGGACAAGGGTATCAGGCTATAATTATGGATACCTAAGGACAACCTCCAGGTTGGAGAGATAGGCAGGATATCTCTCAATGCCATTTCCAGGGAATCCTGAGTAGGTAAAGGCATCTGCTTGGGAATATCCTGAAGCAAATGGTGAGCCACTGTGTGCGACAGAATGCTGGACTGGATGGGCTGTGGCCTGTTCCAGCAAGGCTGTTCTTATGTTTTTATGTACTGCATGATGGAATGAGCGCCATCTCCGACCCAGCTCCTGCCAACCTAGCTGTTCGAAAGCAAGAAATTGCAAGTAGATAAATAGAGACCACTTCAGTGGGAAAAAGATATTGGGGACATGAAAGGAGCCTCATTCAGACATCCCCTGAGTGGAGTTCCTACAGCAAAATCACTTTCAACCCAGAAAGCACCTTTTTGTACTTCTGACATGATTAAAAAGAGAGAGAGAAAACAAGACTTTCTGGAAAAGACAAAAATGTTGGGGAAAGTTGAAGGCAGCAAGAGACGATCAAACAAGAGGTGAGTTGATTCCTAATGAAACCCACGAACTTATGTTTACAAGATGAGCAGGGATGTTGAAGACAGGACATGTTTGCAGATTAAGGAGCATCTATGAATCCTGTGTTACTTTGAAGATATCCCAAATGGGGAATTTAGTGTATGGGACCAAAGACACCAGGACAGCCGAAGAGCTGGCTTAACACAACTTTATTACATGCTGGTCAGAGGGAACATGAGGTAATGGCGGATGAACAGCTCAATATATACAGTGGCTATACATTTGAATGTGGCTCCTTGATAGCCTATTGGCTACAGGCTGCGTGACGTCATTGCAGGTCACGCCCTTCTTGTCCAGGTGAAGGTAGTGGCGGGAATCTTCCCGCGCTGTTGTTCTAGGTGAGTCTTGGACCAATGAGCTTGGACGCTCGCTATTGCCATCTAGTGGCCACTAGCTCGCGTCCTATTAAGGTTACAGTGATGCAGCTGGAGGTTACAATGTTACACATAGAAAAGGTTACATTGGATACACATGGATAGGTACATTGTTTAAAGGCACAGGCTTTAGGACACAACACCCCTCCCCCCTAGGATGAGACGAAGTCTCTTAGCCAAGATGGTTTATTGCACTCGCGTTTGGGCCGCGATGTGGGTTGGCCCACCCGGGGGCCGCTCCCGCTTCCTTGTTCCCTGGACCCTTGTCCTGTAATGGGAGAGGGAGACTTGTTAGAGGCTTGCTGCGGTTTTGCAGCTTTAGGGGAAAGGGTAGATTCCGTTGTGGTTGAACCGGGGGCACCAGGGGCTAACGTAAAACCCCTCTTCTCGCTTGGATGGGTGGGGGACCACTCCGAAAAAACCCCCCGGTTCTGAAAATCAAAATCAAACTCTGTTGGGGGATCCCGCGGGATATCTACGAGGACAAATTCCTTCTCCTCCCCCCTTGGTGGGGACTCTGGACCCCCCTCCCCTCCCCCTTGGGCTAAACGGGTGGGGGAGAACCCTAACGCTGAATTTGTATCCGTTTTTTCGGCACCCTGATTTCCTGGGACCCGGCTCCGGAGCTGATCCGCGTGCCGCCGCCAAAGTAGACCTGTGTTGGTCTCCACGCGGTACGAAACGGGACCGGTTTGTTCCACGACCACCCCCGGCACCCAGGCTGGCCCCGCGCTGGCGTAGTTCCTGCAATGTACCGGGGCACCCACGCCGAAACTCTTGGTGGCTTCTAACCCTATGTTCCTCCCCTTGTCCTCAACTCTCGTGGGATCTAGTCTAGTGAGTATGGTGGTCAGCTTCCTGCGCATTAAAAGCTCCGCAGGGGAGTAGCCTGACGCTAACGGGGTCACCCTGTACATAAGAACATAAGAACAGCCTTGCTGGAACAGGCCACAGCCCATCCAGTCCAGCATTCTGTCTCACACAGTGGCTCACCATTTCCTTCAGGGTATTCCCAAGCAGATGCCTTCACCTGCTTAGGATTCCCTGGAAATGATATTGAGAGATATCCTGCCTATCTCTCCAACCCGGAGGTTGTCCTTAAGTATCCATAATTATAGCCATTGATACTCTTGTCCTCCATGAACTTTCTTAAAGCTGTCAAGACTGACAGCTGTCACCCTTCTTCTGGCAGGGAGTTCCATAGACCAGTAATCCTCTGGGTGAAAAAGTACTTTCTCTTATTTGTTTGAGAACTAGTACCCAAAACTTTCATGGAGTGTCCCCTAATTCTAGTGTTATGCGATAGGGAAAACAGTTTTTCCTTATCTACTTTGTCCACACCGTGCATGATTTTATAAACTTCAATCAGGTCACCTCTTAGACGTCGTCGTTCAAGAGTGAAGAGGCCCAACCGTTGCAGCCTCAGATGGTAAGGAAGGTGTTCCAGTCCCCTAATCATTCTGGTTGCCCTCCTCTGCACTTTTTCCAGCTCCATAATATCCTTCTGGAGGTATGGCGACCAGAACTGTACACAGTATTCCAGATGGGGCCTCACCATAGATTTATAAAGAGGCAAAATGACACTTGCTGACTTATTTTCTATACCCTTCCTAATGATCCCTAGCATTGAGTTTGCTTTTTTCACTGCTGAGGCACACTGGGTTGACACCTTCATTGAGTTGTCCACCAGGACACCAAGGTCCCTTTCCTGGTTTGTCGCAGAGAGTTCAGACCCCATCAGTTTATAAATGTAATTGAGGTTCTTTGCCCCAACATGCATCACTCAGCACTTACTAATGTTGAAACTCATTTGCCACTGTTTTGCCCATTCCCCCAGTGTCGAGAGATCCCTCTGGAGCTCCTCACAATCTCTCACAGTTTTCACTACCCTGTATAATTTAGTGTCGTCAGCAAATTTGGCTACCTTGCTTTTTACTCCTACCTCTAGATCATTTATGAAGAGGTTGAAAAGCAGGGGTCCCAGTACTGAACCTTGGGGGACCCCACTCTTTACTTCCCTCCACTTGGAGAAGTGTCCATTTAGTGCTACCCTCTGTTTCCTGTCCCTTAGCCAGTTGCTGATCCAGGACAAGACCTGTCCCTTTATTCCATGACTGGTAAGTTTATTCAAGAGCCTTTGGTGTGGGACCTTGTCAAAAGCCTTCTGAAAGTCCAGATAAACAATGTCAACTGGATCCCCCTTATCCACATGCTTGTTGACACTCTCAAAAAATTCCAACAGATTAGTGAGGCATGATTTGCCCTTGCAAAAGCCATGTTGGCTCTCCTTTAGCAGCGCCTTCTCTTCTATGTGCCTATTAATTCTATCTTTTAGGATGGTTTCCATCACTTTACCTGGGACACATGTCAAACTGACAGGTCGGTAATTTCCTGGATCACCCCTGGATCCTTTTTTGAAAATTGGTGTTACATTCGCTACCTTCCAGTCATCAGGCACAAAGCCTGATTTGAGGGAAAGATTATATATTTTGGCTAGGAGATCAGCAATCTCATCTTTAAGTTCCCTGAGAACTCGTGGATGGATTCCATCTGGTCCTGGTGATTTGTTAGTGTTTAGTTTAACAAGACATGCAAGGACCTCCTCCCTGGTTATTTCTATCTGGCTTAATTCTTCAGTTTCCCTCCCTACGAATATAGGCTCTGTTTTGGGCATGTGGCCTCTGTCTTCTTCAGTGAATACTGAAGCAAAGAATTCATTGAGTCTCTCTGCAATCTCTGTTTCCTCTTTAATAACCCCTTGCCTTCCATTGTCATCTAATGGTCCAATGGCCTTCCTAGTTGGGTTCTTACTTCTAATGTACTTAAAGAAGTCTTTGTTATTTCTCTGAGTATTTTTAGCTATACGCTCCTCAAAGTCTTGCTTTGCTTTCCTGATTGTTGCCTTGCATTTGTTCTGCCAGAATTTATGTTTCTGCCTGCTGTCCTCATTCGGACAAGCCTTCCATCTTCTAAATGAGCTTTTCTTGCTCTTGATCACTTCCCGAACAGCTCCTGTAAGCCACATTGGAGTCCTCTTGGACCTGGCAGTGCCCTTTTTCCTTTTGGGTATGCATTCCAATTGGGCCTCTGTTATTGTTTTTGTAAACAGCCTCCATGCCTCTTGGAGTGTTTGGACTCTCTCAATTTTCCCTTTCAGCTTCTTTTTTACTAGTTTCCTCAACTTTGGGAAATTTCCTTTTTGAAAATTTAAGGTCTCTGTGTTAGATTTTATCAGTGACTTGCGGTCTATGATCAAGTTAAACATAATTGAGTTGTGGTCACTGTTCCCTATTGGATCAGTCACATTAACATCTTGCACCAGATCCTGAGTATTACTCAGGATCAAGTCAAGGATTCTTGTACCTCTAGTTGGGTCTTCAACCATCTGTCCCAGGGAACAATCATTTAGCATATCTAGGAACTTTATCTCTTTATCATGTGATGAACAACAGTTCACCCAGTCTATGTGAGGGTAATTGAAGTCCCCCATTATAACCAGGCTTCCCTTCTTGGATGCCTCCTTTACAACATTCTCCAACTGCCAGTCTCCCTGTACCCTAGCAGAAACTGACACACTTGCAGGTTGAGGTCCCCGGGGCCCATGCGCCGCAGCGCGTCCTTCGTGGTGCGTACGAGGCGCTCCACTTGGCCATTGGTGGCCGGATGGAAAGGGGCGGAGGTGATATGCCGGATGGCGTTGATCTCTGTGAACGCCATGAACTCAGCGGACGTGAAGCAACTAGCGTTATCGCTAATTAGAGTGTCGGATATGCCGAACGTGGAAAAAATTCTCCGCAAATGCTTAATTGTCGCGGCCGAGGAGGTGCTCGTGACTGGGACGACCTCCAACCACTTGGAGAAAGCGTCCACCACAAGGAGAAACAGGGTTCCTCGGAACGGGCCCGCGAAATCTATGTGCACCCGGGACCACGGCCCCTTAGCCGCGTCCCATTCCCTATGGGGAAGGCGGGCCTCCTCCGGTCTGGAGCATTGGCAGCTCTCGCAAGTGCCGACCATGTGCTCGATGTCAGCGTCTAACTGGGGCCACCAGAAGTAACTTCGGGCCAGCGCTTTGGAGCGCACAATTCCGGGGTGGCTGACGTGCAGCAGTTTAAGCACCCGCGGTCGAAGGGATGTGGGGACCACCACCCGCTGCCCCCACAAGAGGCACCCCCTCTCTAGGGACAGTTCCAGCTTCTTCCTAAAAAATGGGGCGAATTCCTCCGCTGGGGAAGACGCCGGCCACCCCTTCTATACCCAGGAGCAAACCGCCGCCAACGTCTTGTCCTTCCTTGTCGCTGTGGCAATGTCGGCGGGCACTACGGGGGACGAATCCAGTACCTCTATCATGAGAACCTGATGGTCTCGCTCCCCCTTGCTCACCTGGCTGGGCGTCAGGGGGAGGGGGGACCTCGACAGAGCGTCCGCATGGCTGATCTCTTTCCCGGGCCGGTACACCAACGCGTGCTGGTAGGCGTTGAGAAAAATGGCCCACCTAAGCATTCTCGGGGACAGGATCTGTGGCGTGGGCTTGTCTGCGGTAAAAATGCCTAGTAGGGGCTTGTGGTCAGTCACGATGGTGAAGGGGCGGCCATACAGAAAATCGTGAAATTTTTTGGTCCCCGCAATTATCGCCAGCGCCTCCCTGTCTGTCTGGGCGTAGTTTCTCTCCGCTTGGGACAGGGACCTGGAGTAAAACGCTATTGGGGCCTCCCTCCCGTTTTCCAACACGTGGCATAACACTGCCCCCACCCCCAACGGGGATGCATCACAGA
The DNA here is from genome assembly GCA_035047305.1 of Bradypodion pumilum. Lineage (NCBI taxonomy): Eukaryota > Metazoa > Chordata > Lepidosauria > Squamata > Chamaeleonidae > Bradypodion > Bradypodion pumilum. The sequence goes on along the minus strand of JAWDJD010000008.1, from coordinate 32,173,621 downwards.
CCAGTACCACCGGCCGTTTGGGGTCGAAATGGGTCAGAATGGCGTCAGACGCCAGGAGTTGTTTCAGTTCCGTGAATGCCCTCTCCTGGTCATCGCCCCACATCCATGCCGCATCTTTCTTGAGCAACTTGTGAAGCGGCTCAGCCACCGCAGCCTTCCGTGGAAGGAAGGAGTGGTAGAAATTTAAGAGCCCTAGGAACGACTGCAACTCGGGCTTGGATGTGGGGCGAGGGGCTTTCTTGATGGCGGCCACCTTGGATTTGGACGGTTTGATCCCCTCGGGTGTTACTCGGAACCCTAAGAACTCAACCTCCTTCGCGAAGAAGACGCATTTGTCTTTTCGCAACCTCAACCCCGCCCGTTCGAACGCCGCCAGGACCTTGTTTAGCCTTTTAGCCAACTCAACCTCACTCCCCCCCCGTTATTAATACGTCATCAAAATATGGTAAAACGCCGTCCAGCCCTTTGAGGAGGCGTTCCACGAGCGACTGGAAAATTCCAGGCGCCGAGTTCACGCCGAATTGGAGGCGCGTCACCTGGAACGCCCCCCTTATGCGTGATTATGGTCTGTGCAGCAGCTGCGGCAGTGGTTACCATGAGTTGCTGATAGGCCTGTGCCAGGTCGAGCTTAGCGAAACACTTTCCCCCATGTAACCTGGCTAGCAAATGGCTGACCACCGGCACCGGGTACGCATTAGGGCGGATTGCCTTATTAATGGTGCACTTATAATCGGCACAAATGCGAACCTCCCCATTGGCCTTCAATGCTGTGACAATTGGAGTTTCCCACTCCGCGGAATCAACAGGAACAAGAATCCCCTGGCCCACTAATTTGTCCAGTTCCGCCTCTATTTTGTCCTTGAGTGCAAAAGGCACCCTGCGCGGTTTAAGTCTGATTGGGCGGACCTCCGGGTCCAGGTCGAACGTTACTGGGGGTCCATTGAATTTCCCAAGTCCCTTCTTGAAGACTTCGGGGTGCGCATCGCACACCTCCTGTATCGGGTCAGACCCAACGGCGTGCACCCCCCCAATGAACAGACCCAGGGGCTGAAACAATTGAGTCCCGAGGAGGCTGCAATTACCTCCCTTAAGAACGACTAGGGGGAGTTCCGCGGCGTGCCGCTTGTACTGAACCTGGAAATTCCCAACCCCCAACACCGGGATACTGTTCCCTTGCACGTCCCGAAGCATGGACCTCAACGCTTTGAGCTTGGGCCGTACGCGGGGGGCAATTCTCAAAAACTCCCTCTGGGAAATAATGGAGTAAGAGGAGCCAGAGTCAATCTCCATCCTAACAGGGGCCCCTTGCACCAGTACCTCAACAAAGTAACGGGGGTGTCCCATGATCACGCTGAAAACCGGGGCGGCGTCGTCGCTGTCGTCGGAGACGCGGCCCACGCCGTCCTGCTTCCTCGTGGGCCGGGCGCCATCCTTTAGTCTCGTCGAGCGGTCTGGCCTCGTTGGGTGGTCGGGCGAGCTCCTCCGGTCCCTCGCTGGGCGGTCAGGCGAGCTCCTCCGGTCCTTGCGCCGTTGTCTGCAGACTTTGGCTATGTGCCCGCGTCGCCCGCAATTGTGGCACTCGGCCTTTCTGAACGGGCACCTGGCACGGTCGTGAGCCGCCCCGCAGCCGTCGCAATGCCGGCCCTCCTTTCGGACCCTCCGGACGTCCTCGTCGTCGCTGCTTTCGGCGGACGATTTCGAAATTCGCCGGGCTGCGTGCACCGAACTCTCTGCTTTGTCGGCCTTCGGCCGCCAGTCCTGGAGCTCTTGCACCCCTGCCTTCGTGGCTTCCGCGGCCTGTGCCGCTTTCAGGACCTCCTGCAACGTGGGGGCGGCTCCTGATTCATTAGCGTGCGCTGAATCTCGGCGTCCTTCAGGCCGCATAGCACGCAGTCCCTGAGGGTGACTTCCAAACTCTCCCATTTGCACGGGCCGGCAGCCAGGCGCAGGGCCGCTACGAAAGCGGCGACCGACTCATCAGGTGCTTGGACTCGCCTCCAAAACGCGCTCCGAGCGGGAAACATCGCTACCGAGGGCCGGAAATGGTCTCGCAGCACCTTCAGGAGCTCCTTTGCCTTGAATTCATCTGCCTTTTTGGGTGCAATGAGGTCAATCAATACCCTCTTGCCGTCGTGCCCGAGCATTCTGGTGAGGATGGCTCTCTTCTTCGCCTCGTCCGTCACCTCGAACTCCACCAGCGCACCTTGGAAGTCCATTTCGAAGAGTTCCCAATCTTGCGGTTTCTTGATGTCGAAACCGGCGTATGTCTTGGTCCCGTGGGCAGCCATTATCCCACCTTCGTCGCCAATTTAGTGTATGGGACCAAAGATACCAGGACAGCCGAAGAGCTGGCTTAACACAACTTTATTACATGCTGGTCAGAGGGAACATGAGGTAATGGCGGATGAACAGCTCAATATATACAGTGGCTATACATTTGAATGTGGCTCCTTGATAGCCTATTGGCTACAGGCTGCGTGACGTCATTGCAGGTCACGCCCTTCTTGTCCAGGTGAAGGTAGTGGCGGGAATCTTCCCGCGCTGTTGTTCTAGGTGAGTCTTGGACCAATGAGCTTGGACGCTCGCTATTGCCATCTAGTGGCCACTAGCTCGCGTCCTATTAAGGTTACAGTGATGCAGCTGGAGGTTACAATGTTACACATAGAAAAGGTTACATTGGATACACATGGATAGGTACATTGTTTAAAGGCACAGGCTTTAGGACACAACAGAGAAGAAGAACTTTCTTAGATAGATTAAAGGGTTCTGGAAGTCAGAGGAAACCTTCACCCTCAGTCAGGGCTGTAAAATGAGGAACAAGACCTTGAATTCCTTACCTTTATCTTGGGTGCTTGTTGTGTATGCAAGTAAATCATCTGTCACCGAACGCAACTCAGCTGCCAGCCATAGCGCAGCTGGGGAAGCTCAGCCCATGCAAACCCAATCACCCAATCAGAAACTAGCGCGGGAAACCTCCCTGCTGTAGGTGATCCTTAGGAATGTATGCAATAAACCTTAGTCAGGTTAGGCGAACCTCAGGAAGGTACGCAGTACGTCCCTAATGATATCACTGCTACCGCAACCAATGAGTGCCTTTGGGGGAAAATTCAAATGCAGTGTATGATATATAAGGAGCTGCGTCTCCACTATTTGGTTATGTACAGATTGACCATGCTACAATAAAGAGGTGTTGTAGGAATGTATCTGGTTTCTGTCTGGCTGTCTCTGACACATTGTGTAAACAAAGACCTCTTTGCTTGCATGAGAGACAACGCTCCTTATCTCTCCTTATTTGGGTTCTGACATTCTGATTGATTATGTAGGTTAAGTTTCGTTTCTGAGTTACTCTGCTTGAATAAAGAGAAGCGATTAGTATCCTTTGTGAAGCCAAAGACTGCAGTCGTGTTTTCTGTCTCTCTCTGTTTTTTCCTTACTCTGAGCCTAATAAAGCTGGACTTCGTGGACTCTTAAGTTTCTATCTTAAAAGATCTGATGATATAAACTGCTGCTTCATGAGACTGATTGAGAAGAGATCTTTACATGAATCAGATTCCTACAACTGGTGCCCCGTCGCGAGGCCATTGAATGAAAGTCAAAGGAATGCTTTGAAGAGATCTGCTTCAGCAATTAGCACCTAATTATCACCTCATCGACCGGGACAAGGTCTCATTCACCTACGACCGGGAAGGTCATAAATCGAGCGATCGAGATTCATCCAAAGTCAACTTTGGGTCCCACACTAGGTGAGTGACATCATGGGGTGTGTGCTTTCTTCGCAAATGCAGGAACTTTGTAAAGATATCTCAGATCTTTTAAATAACAATGGGCGGAAGGCTGATGAGAAGCAGATACAAAAGCTAGTCAAAGCTATAGGGAAAATCAGTCCTTGGGTTAAATTTGATGAATGCTTGGACTTAAAACAGTGGAATCAAATAGGAAAAGAAATGCAGAAGCATAATGGAATTTCTGTATCAGTGCTATTTACATGGGAGGAAGTCAGAGACTGCCTTCAAAGACTCACTCCAAAGAATATTCTGTTGTCTCAGGGGCTTGCTGGCCCCCTCCCAAAGCTTTTGCCCCCAGCCAAGGGAGGGACTATGGCAACTGCCCCTCCATCATATGAGCAGCAACAGCATAAGCCCCCTGGTGGAGGTGGAAATGGAGATGGGGCATTATATCCTGCCTTGCAGCAATCAAGCACTTTTAGCCCTACAAAAGACCTGTTCTCTGCTGCAATACTGCCTGCCGAGTCTAGAAAACAACTAGTGCCAGCTGATGGGGAACAAATGGTGGGGACCTCATCACAGATTGAAGCTATTAATGCATGCAGAGTGGCAGGAAGCAAGAAGTGTGTTTCAAAGAGCAGCATAGGGGATCTCAGCCCCCCCCCCTGTGAAGCAACCCTCATCACAAAAGCAGGAGAAGCTGAGTAGTAAACTTGATACCTCACGTTTGGGCAGGAAGATCCTACAGAAGTGGAAGGATGGCCCAAAGGAGGAATGCACAAAACCCAAGACCAGAAAGGGGTGCAAGTACAAACTAACAGATGCAGTTTGTCATAAAGTTGAGATTCAGAAGCTGCAGATGAAAGAAATGCAGAGGAAAAGGGGCGTGGATCCGTCCTGTATGGACAGCAGGCTGTTGCAAAAATACAAGGAGGGAGAAGACATACAGTTTTTGGCTGATTTTGAACTGCCCAACCCTCAAACAAAGAGATCCAGAGTGAGCTGTCCCAAGTTTCAAGCATCAGGATTGCAGGGAAAGCAACTTGGAATTCCCTGTGATTTTCTTCTGTGTGAAATTACTTGCAACTTCTGGAGAATTTGTTCTTTGTGCCTTCACACCTCATCGGCCTGCCTTAATGCAGATGGGTGTGGCTGGAGCATAAAGGAATGTGTGTTTGCCAGAAAAGCTGTGTGGGGTTGTGTGGGATTGTCTTGTGAAGTCAGTGAGACTTAATTTATGGCTTAATTTCAACTTGCCATGCCAAGAACTGTGCTGGAGAGAAGATAGTGTTTGTTTAAGTGTTTAAGAAGAAAGCTTAATCAACATTTGGACTTTTAATTTGGACATTTTAATTGGACTAAAAGGAAAAAAGTTTGTGTGGACTGTAAAGAAGAATTGGCTTTGTTTGCATTTTAAAACCTGAAAACCTTTTTTAAGCAACCTGCTCATGCTATGAGTGTGAAATGCTCTAATGAGATTTGTACTGTATTTGAGTTACCATGCTATGCTGATTTTAAGTTATTGAATACTTCTTTCATTTACACCAGTGGGAGAAGAAAAAATTTAATGCCTTACTCATGTACTTGGGGAGTGATAAATGCTTTCTAAAATGCAACAGAAACCTCCTTCATGTAAGGAAGAAGAGAACTGTTCATGTTTTGTTCATGCTTAAATGTTTGCTTATTCTCTTGCAGGAGAAAGACCTGTCTTTGCTTATGTTATGTTTTGCATACTGCATATCTCAAGGTACCTCCAGAAGTACATGGAAGAGTTTTCAGTACCATACACATGTAAATGGGTTTGTGATATTGCATTTGTGTTATATGTCACTCATGTTTCATATCTAGTTACATGGTACTAGTAATAACAGGGCATGCTCCTGTTTCTTAGGGGAGTGTCTTCCTAAGCCATTGGCCATTTATTGGCAACAAGGGACTCCTGAGTGGAAGGATTCCTGCTCGAGCGATCCGCCCATGGAGAGAGAAGAAGGTTACTCAGCTCCAGGATGGTGGTTCACCAGTAAACTAAATGTGCTGACATTTGTTCTTTTCTTTCTTACTGTGCTTCCAGCTGTGAGAACAATGACTCATGGGGGCAACCCCAACTTTTGGATTCGTCATGCTAACTATATGTTTGAGGTTCATGGTAAGAATGCAACGTTATACTATGAGCATCCATTGGCAGTGTCTCAAATGGCCTTTCTTCCGGCATTGTTCAACACGCCTGAGTTGGTTATTGGACATTTGCAACATGTTGATAGGTCTACACTCTTCTCTAATCCTCCAGAACAATTTAACAACACCCGCTGACGAAGCATGACATTCAAGAAATACACTAAAGGACTTTGTTTCTGCTGTCATAGTTCTGGAGTCTGGAATAGTAAATGGAAGTACTGGACTCAAGCACAAAGGGTTTTGAGGAATGTAGGCAATTATACGGGTTGTGATGATTATTTTTGGTTATGGGGTAGTTATAACAGTTCTTATAAGCTTAATTATACCTTGTTTAACACTACTATTGAAGATATATATGATGTGTTTCCTATGTTTACTCCTGATTATTCTGCTATAGATAGTGGTTCAATTTGCAATGGATGGCAAATCAAGGATCCTAACATGTGGTTCTTTTTTAATGGAGTTGCCACGAATTTCCATCCAGGACAATATCAATGTGCAGCATTGGGTTATTTTACCTTACCCGTACAAGTGCAAATGCCGCTTCGGGCAGATGCACGGCGCCGGAGAGCTGCTGCCGGCCCGATGGGTTCTGGTTGCAATGATGAAGTGATAATCGATGTTCAGCTTTCTGATGGTAGCTCCTGGGGGAGAGCTATAGGGGGTGCTATCACTGGAACACTCACCTTGGGATCATACCCAGGTGTCATTTCCCAGGAGAATAGAAGGTCCATTTTGGGACTCACCTGTAGGCTGGAGAAATCAATCAATGCCACAGGGAGGGTCATACGGGATCTTCAAATGGAAATCACTGAGCTTCATCAAGACCAAATGCAGGACAGACTGGCCATAGATTACCTGTTAGCAAAATCCGGAGGATTTTGTAAACTGGTCGGGAACCAGGGATGTCGGGTAAAATTCCAGGATCTGAATAATACTATTGAGAAAGAACTTCAGAATTTACAGGAGAGTATTACTAACAATGTACGCACTGATGTTAATCTCTTTGATTGGGTGACTTCTTGGTTGCCTGATTTATCTGTCCTTAGACTAGTTTTCTTTTATGGGTTCATTATTATTATCTGCCTTATACCTTTGTGTTTTTGCATTAATTGTATTCCTAACCTTATTTCTATGTGTAACGCATGTCCACTGCGTAGAAGGGAGACATCGAGTTTTGCACGACGGCAATTGTACTCAATGAGGTATCATCCTCCGGAACAAGGTACCAGGAGTCAGGAGGGGTACGATGTCCAGGAGGACAGTGATGATGTATATGGAGGAGTAGTTATGGAGTATGATGACATGCAGGGGTATGATTAGCCATCCCTCTCTCAAATTTAAATGAAAAAGGAGGACATGTGGGAAGGCATCTGGTTTCCGTCTTCCTGTCTGCCTTCACATTGTGTAAACAAAAGTCCTCTTTGCTTGCATGAGAGACAACGCTCCTTATCTCTCCTTATTTGGGTTCTGACATTCTGATTGATTATGTAGGTTAAGTTTCGTTTCTGAGTTACTCTGCTTGAATAAAGAGAAGCGATTAGTATCCTTTGTAAAGCCAAAGACTGCAGTCGTGTTTTCTGTCTCTCTCTGTTTTTTCCTTACTCTGAGCCTAATGAAGCTGGACTTCGTGGACTCTTAAGTTTCTATCTTAAAAGATCTGATGATATAAACTGCTGCTTCATGAGACTGATTGAGAAGAGATCTTTACATGAATCAGATTCCTACAAGGTGTTTGGCCCGCCTGCTGGCTCCGAGTGCAATCAATCTGCCTACATCAAAGTGCTCTATAACCTTTAGTTTTGTGCAGAAAACTGCCAATATTTCATCTTGGCTGTGGATGAAGAACCTGAGCTCACCTTCATGGCATCCTGATGACCTCAGGACCACGTCACATCAAAAAGCTGTGTTGTACTTTCACCCAGGAGAATGCCCAAACACTGCACTGGAGATTAATGACCTGTGTTGGCAAGCAATAACATTTCCAGCAAGACAATGGAGAGTGATCACTTTGCAAGGCAGTCTGTATCCTCAGGCTGGTTTCAGAAGAGGCAGGGTGACTAGAGACCACATTGCCAACATACGTCGGATCATGGAGCAAACAAAGGAACATCAGAAACGAGTCTACTTCTGTTTCATTGACTACACCAAGGCCTTTGGCTGTGTGGACCACAACAAAATGTGGCAAGTGATTAAAGAGTTGGGAATACCAGAACACCTTATATGCCTCATGAGAAATCTGTACATGAGTCAAGAAGCAACAGTTAGGACAGAGTATGGCATGACGGAGTGGCTTGGAATAGGAAAAGGAGTAAGACAAGGCTGCATTTTGTCATCCTGCTTATTCAACTTATACACAGAGCACATAATGCGCAATGCAGGGATGGACGAATCACAAGTTGGGATCAAAATTGCTGGGGTAAACATCAACATTTTGAGATATGCAGATGATACTACCCTAATGGCAGAAAGTGAGGAAGACCTAAAGAAAATTCTGCTTAGGTTGAAAGAGGAGAGTGCAAAAGCTGGCTTAAGACTCAATGTCAAGAAAACCAAGATAATGGCAACAGGCCCTATCAGTCCCTGGAAAATAGATGAGAAAGAAGTAGAAGCAGTGACGGACTTTACATTTTTAGGATCTAAGATCACTGCAGATGGCTATTGCAGCCATGAAATAAAAAGGCAACTGATTCTTGGAAGGCAAGCTATGAGAGACCTGGGGAACATAGTGAAAAGCAGAGACATCACCTTGCAAACCAAAATTCGCATAGTCAAGACAATGGTATTCCCGGTGGTAATGTATGGTTGTGAGAGCTGGACCATTAGGAAAGCTGAGTGCAGAAGAATAGATGCCTTTGAAATGTGGTGTTGGAGGAGTGTTTTAAGAGTACCTTGGACAACAAAAAGAACAAATAGGTCGATCTTAGAAGAAATAAACCCTGACTGCTCCTTTGAAAGTCAAATAGTAAAGATGAAGCTAAAGTACTTTGGACATCAAATGAGAAAAGAGGATTCACTTGAGAAAGCCTTGATGCTGGGAAAGGTGGAGGGCAAAAGAAGAAGTGGGCGACAGAGAATGAGATGGCTAGATGGTATTGTAGACGCAATGGGCACAATGCTGGGCGCGTTGAGGAGGATGGTGGAGGACAGGGGTGCCTGGCGGGCAATGATCCATGGGGTCGCAAAGGGTCGGAATCGACTGTGTGACTGAACAACAACAACTGCATCCTCAGATGAAGGTAACAACACAAAACACTCCTTGCCTCCAGGAAGCCATCTGTGGTCTGATAAGGAACGTTTATGGCTCAGGAGAGTATCTTAGGAAATCTTTTCATTTCTAGGAAGTGTTATCTCTTGCCCAGAAGAGGAGCAAGGTGAGAGTACGTTCATTCATTTTCATGTCAGGAGATTACTTTGGGATGAAAGGATTTTTGCAGGGAATGCCTGAATGAGGCTCCTTTCATGTCCCCCATCATGCAGCTGTCAGGAATCAATCCTGTGTTTCCGGTCTCCAAGCCTAGTGCCATAACCACTATGCCACTGGGGAGCTGTAGCAAGGTGAGTCAAAGGACAGCAACAAATGAAAGACAGGAGTGAGATACCATGTAAATGGTGGCTTCAAAAGGGACCTTCAACTCCAAGTTGTATAAAATGATATTGGCTTTTGGCAACAGGGACACAAAAACTCTCATGTGCATCCAGCGTTCCTTCTTCTTCTTCTTCTTCTTCTTCTTCTTCTTCTTCTTCTTCTTCTTCTTCTTCTTCTTCTTCTTCTTCTTCTTCTTCTTCTTCCACCAAATATAGGTGATCATCATGGTGATCGGCCATGAAGACTGTCCTGAGAATATAATGCAGTGGCCTTCCATTTGCCTTCCACATCATAGCATGACCCCCGTATCACTGATCCAGTTCTGCAAGTCACTTTCTGCATCACAGCCTGTGCTGGATTAACAATACTGTATAGCAAGAGTAGCAAATGGGGCCCCAAGTCTCTGGGTCCCCCCACCCCACCCCCTGACCTTGGTTAGAATGAAAATCCCTCCCAGTCCGACATGAATTTCAGTGGAAGATTGAAGGCTTTGATTAGGTGTTGCTTCTGAACTTGCTTGATTGTGTGATTCAGCCAGTAGGTGGAAGCGGTGGGAGAGACGACCTCCAGGCTGTGGCAAAAGTGAATTGAAGTCGGAGAAAACTGCAAGCCAAGTGTTTGAGTAATATTTCCTGAAGTTTCTTTTGCCTAAGCCCCAAAGATCACAGAGGAGGGGGTGATGTATTTACTGAAATGCGAAGTGTTTAAGCAAGGGCCCCTTGACATGATTTGCTACGGGCCCCACGCTGGCTTAATCCGGCACTGATCACAGCATGACACCTGTTCCACTGATCCAGTTCCACGAGTCACTTTCTGGTCCTGAGCCCTTTTGGTACACAAAGTCCTCATCAACCCCAGGCCAGGATTGATGAAGCTGCTGCTCTCCATCAAGATGGATTCAAGTGGGATTTAATCCACTTGAGGACCATCACCCTTCCCTGTGGACTTTGGCACCCAAGGCCATTAGTCCTCATAGTGATCAGGTTAGTTAACCGCCACCTGACACTTGGCATTGAGTCGCTGTCAGTTTGGTCTACTCTATCTCCATAGCAGGATAACCAGCCAGACAAATGAAATAAATACATAATACAGCAAAGGAGAAAGAGACTAACCTTTGATTTATCCTTAAATGCTAGTTTTCTCCTTGAAGACTGTCTGTTTGTCAGGTGTTAACACAGGCCACATCAAAAATGACCTCGTCTCCCTAGCTATTGCCTTTATAAGCTGGGCCTTAATAATGTCCTCGTAAGTGACAAATTCCTGCAACAAAGTGGAATCATAAGACCCCATTAAAGACACGTTTATTGTCACACAAACATTTTCTGGCTTACAGCCCACTTCGTCACATGGTACTACTTTACAGAGCGGAGAAAATGAGTTCTAAATTCATGAACGCTTACAGTACTGTGGGATACGCGCACACAATTGGCCAACTGTCCCTGACAGAACCCCGGTAATGGGTGATCACATCATTGCCGGGGGTTCCTGAGGGGACAGAAATTGGGGGAGCGGAATATTAGATAGAGTTTAATTCATCAATAGCTGATCTGACAGGCAGCTCGGACAATGGAGAGCTAATGACTAACTCGCTAGGCACGTAATAGGTAATCTCGCGTCTGCGGATTCCTTTAAGCCCTAGAGCCAATACTAGCCACTTGTTTACCCCGGATAACACGGAACAATGTATTTCCCCTGCCGTTGATTAAGTTGGTTAATTAACTTCCTTTGGTGTATGCAAACCAAGACACAGGACACAGCCTCGGGCTGGGTTAACTCAGGTTTATTGCATCGTGGACAGAGGGAACATGAGGTAATGGCGGATCGATAGCTCTTTATATACAGTAGTAGTACATTTGAACGTGGTGCCATGGTAGCCCATTGGCTACTGTCTGCGTGACGTCATTGCGGGTCACGCCCTTCTTGTCCAGGTGTAGGTGGTGGCGGGAAAACTTCCCGCGCTGTTGCCTTTGATGAGTTCGGACCAAGAGAGCTTGGACGCTCGCTGCTGCCAGCTGGTGGTCATTAGCTCGCGTCCTATTACAGGGTTTATATGATACAGCTGAAGGTTACATAGTTGCTATAGGCAAGGTTACATTGGCTCAGATACATTGTAATCCATGTGGAAGGTAAAACCATCAGAACACAACACCCCTCCCCCCTAGGACGAGACAAAGTCTCGAGCCCACACTTAAGCACACTCCCCCCCCCCCTCAGGAGACAAAGTCTCTCAGCCAAAATGGCTTATTTCGAACACGTTGGGGTCTCGATGCGGGCTGCCTCTCCCCGGGTTTGCTACCTTCTCTTTGTCCCCTGGTTTCCTGTCCTGTAATTGGAGAGGGAGACTCGTTAGTGGCTTGCCGCGGCTCCGCGGCGTTGTTGGGAGGTGTGCTCTTTCTTAGGGAGGAACCGGGGGCACTGGGGGCTAACGAAAAACCCCTCTTCTCGCTTGGATGGGTGGGGGAACACTCCTGAAAACCCCCCCGGCTTGCAAAATCAAAATCAACATTACAATCGGGGGCAGCGGTCGCGAACTCCTCTCCCCCTTCCCCGGCCCCTGATAGGACTGGCGTATCAAAAGGGTATGAGTCGGGGCCGCTGCTTCTGCCTTCCCCCCTTGCTTGGGACTGTTGTCCACTGCTGTCTCCCCCTTGGGTTAAGCGGGTGGGGGAGAACCCTAACGCTGAATCCTGTTGCTGAGCCCCACAGACTGGCCCACTCACTCGGTGCCTCAGTTGGTCTGCGTGCCTCCTCCAGAGGAGGCCGGTGTTAGTCTCGACCCGGTACGACACTGGCCCCGTCTGTTCTACAACCGTCCCTGGTACCCAGGCTGGCCCTGCGCTGGAATAGTTCCTGCAGTGAACAGGGTCACCGGCGGCGAAACCTTTCGAGACTGCCAACCCTATGTTTTTCCCTTTATCCTCGACTCTCGTCGGGTCTAGCCTGGACAGGATCGTGGTCAGTTTTCGCCGCATCAAGAGCTCCGCCGGCGAGTAGCCTGACGCTAAGGGGGTTACCCTATACGCTAAGAGGAACTGGCATACTTGGTGATTCAGGTCCCCCGGGCCCATGCGCCGCAGCGCCTCCTTTGTTGTACGCACCAGCCGTTCCACTTGGCCATTCGTGGCCGGGTGAAACGGTGCGGATGTGACATGCCGAATGGCGTTTGCCTCCATGAATGCTCCGAACTCAGCGGAGGTGAAGCAACTAGCGTTATCGCTGACTAAAGTGTCGGGTAAACCGAATGTGGAAAAGACTCTCCTTAGCTGGCTAATTGTCGTGGCGGAGGACGTGCTCTTTACTGGGATAACCTCCAGCCACTTGGAGAACGCATCCACCACCAGGAGAAACATGGTTCCTCGGAATGGGCCAGCGAAATCTACGTGCACTCTGGACCATGGCCCCCTTGCTGTGTCCCATTCCCTATGCGGAAGACGGGCCGCCTCAGGTCGGGATCCCTGGCATGCCTCGCAAGTGCCGACCATGTGCTCAATGTCCGCGTCCAGCTGTGGCCACCAGAAGTAACTCCGGGCCAGCGCCTTTGAACGAACTATGCCCGGGTGGCTGACGTGCAGCAGTTCGAGCACCCTCGGCCGCAGGGGCGTAGGGACCACCACCCGTTGGCCCCACAAAAGGCACCCCCTCTCTAGGGACAACTCTAGCTTTTTCCGAAAGAATGGGTCGAACTCTGTACTCGGGGACGATGCCGGCCACCCCTTCTGTACCCATGAACTAACTTTCTCCAGCGTTCTGTCCTTGCCTGTCGCCCTAGCAATGTCGGCTGGTACTATTGGGGGTGCGTCTAAAACCTCAATTAGCAACACCTGGCGGTCTCTTTCTACTCTCGCCTTTTGGTCGTCCGACAAGGGCAAAGGGGATCTCGAAAGTGCATCAGCATGGCTGATCTCCTTTCCGGGCCGGTACTCCAACTCATGTTGGTATGCGTTGAGGAAAATAGCCCATCGCAGCATTCTCGGGGACAGGATCTGCGGCGTGGGCTTGCTTGCCGTGAAAATCCCTAACAGTGGCTTGTGATCGGTCACGATTTTGAACGGGCGGCCATACAAAAAATCGTGAAATTTTTTGGTTCCCGCTACTATTGCTAACGCCTCCCTGTCGGTTTGTGCGTAATTTCGCTCCGCTTGGGACAGGGACCTTGAGTAAAACGCTACCGGGGCCTCCCTTCCGTCCTCCAACACGTGGCAAAGCACCGCCCCCACCCCCACCGGGGATGCATCACAGACTAGGACCACTGGCCGTTTGGGGTCGAAGTGCGTCAGGATTGCCTCAGATGTTAGGAGTTGCTTTAGCTCTTTGAACGCCCTCTCGTGCTCGTCACCCCACATCCATGTCTCCTCCTTTTTAAGTAACCGATGGAGCGGTTCGGCCACGGACGCCTTCCGCGGGAGGAATGTATGGTAAAAATTGAGGAGCCCCAGGAAGGACTGTAGCTCGGTTTTGGATGTGGGGCGAGGGGCCTTTTTAATGGCTGCTACTTTGGATTTAGACGGCTTAATCCCCTCGGGTGTGATCCGGAACCCTAAAAACTCGACCTCGGTTTCGAAAAAGACACATTTGTCCTTCCTCAATCTCAGCCCCGCTTTCTCGAACACGGTCAGTACTTTGTCCAACCTCTTTGCCAGTTCAGCCTCACTCCCCCCTGTTATCAACACGTCATCAAAATAAGGCAACACCCCCTCCAGTCCCTTCAGGAGGCGTTCCACAAGCGACTGAAAAAGGCCGGGTGCCGAGTTCACGCCAAACTGTAACCGCGACACCTGGAACGCTCCTTTATGTGTAACTATCGTTTGTGCCGCGGCCGTGGCGGGGGTCACAGGAAGTTGCTGATAGGCTTGTGCCAAATCGAGTTTAGCGAAACACTTTCCCCCATTCAGCCTGGCCAAAAGGTGGCTGATCACTGGCACCGGGTATGCATTAGGGCGGATCGCCTTGTTAATTGTACACTTATAATCAGCGCAAATGCGCACCTCCCCGTTAGCCTTTAGAGCCGTTACAATTGGAGTTTCCCACTCCGCGGAATCAACAGGAATAAGAATCCCCTGGCCCACCAGTTTGTCCAGTTCCGCCTCTATCTTGTCCTTGAGTGCGAACGGCACCCTGCGCGGTTTGAGTCTTATCGGGCGGACCTCCGGGTCTATGTCGAAAGCTACAGGGGGTCCCTTGAACTTTCCGAGTCCTTTCTTAAAAACGGCGGGATGCGCATCGCAAACCGCTTGTATTGGGTCCCCCCCCACGGTATGCACTCCCCCTATGAACAAACCTAAGGGCTGAAACCACTGTGTCCCTAGGAGGCTACAGCTTCCCCCCTTGAGGACAACTAGGGGCAGTTCCGCAGAATGTCTCTTAAAATTGACCCGAAATTTCCCGACCCCCAACACCGGAATGCTGTTTCCCTGTACGTCTCGTAGCGTGGACCTCAACGCTTTAAGTTTGGGCCGCACGTGGGGGTCGATTTTCAAGAACTCTTTCTGGGGAATTATAGAATAGGAGGACCCCGAGTCAATTTCCATCTTAATAGGGGCCCCTTGTACTAATACCTCAACGAAGTAATGGGACTGTCCCGCGGACACGCTGAACACTGGGGCGTCGTCCTCGCTGTCGTCCGAGACGCGGCCCACGCCATCCTGCTTCCTCGTGGTCTGGGCGCCATCTTTGGGCCTCGCTGGACGGTCCGGTCTGGCCGCACGGTCTTGTGACTGCCTCCGGCCCTCCTTCCGTTTTCTGCATGCCTTGGCGATGTGCCCCCGACGGCCGCAGGTGTAACACTCGGCCTTCCTGAACGGGCATCTTGCGCGCTCATGGGCCGCTCCGCAACCCTCGCAGCGTCGACCACCCTTTCGGACCTTCTGGACCTCCTCGCCGTCGCTGCCTTCCGTAGACGACTTTGAGGCCCGTCGAGTTGCGTGCACCGACTGTCCGGACTTCCCGTGCACCGAATTTTCCGCCTTGCCGGCCCTAGGACGCCACTCACGCCACTGGTGCATCTCGTCCACTCCAGCATTCGTGGACTCTGCGGCTTCCGCGGCCTCTACGACCTCTGCCAGCGTGGGTGGCGGCTCCTTGTTCATCAAGCTGCGCTGTACCTCCTTGTCTTTCAGGCCACACAACACGCCGTCCCTGAGGGCCATCTCTAGGATGTCGCCCCATTTACAGGGGGCGGCGGCTATCCTCATGGCGGCCACGAATGCCTCAACCGACTCATCCGGCGCTTGGACTCGCCTCCAAAACGCGCTCCGAGCGGGAAACATTGCCCTCGAGGGACAGAAGCGCTCTCGCAGCAGCTTCATGATGTCGTCCGCCTTAAATTCGCTCACCTTCTTCGGAGCGATGATGCCCACCAGCGTCCGCTTGGTTTCCATCCCGAGCATTCTGGTGAGGATGGCCCTCTTCCTCTCCTCGTCGTCTCCTTTGACTTTGAGTTCCACCAGTGCCGCCTGGAAGTCCATCTCAAGCAGCTCCCAGTCTTGCGGTTTGGTGATGTTGAACCCGCTCTGTGCCCTGGCTGTTCCGTGGGGATCCATCATCCCACCTTCGTCGCCAGTTTGGTGTATGCAAACCAAGACACAGGACACAGCCTCGGGCTGGGTTAACTCAGGTTTATTGCATCGTGGACAGAGGGAACATGAGGTAATGGCGGATCGATAGCTCTTTATATACAGTAGTAGTACATTTGAACGTGGTGCCATGGTAGCCCATTGGCTACTGTCTGCGTGACGTCATTGCGGGTCACGCCCTTCTTGTCCAGGTGTAGGTGGTGGCGGGAAAACTTCCCGCGCTGTTGCCTTTGATGAGTTCGGACCAAGAGAGCTTGGACGCTCGCTGCTGCCAGCTGGTGGTCATTAGCTCGCGTCCTATTACAGGGTTTATATGATACAGCTGAAGGTTACATAGTTGCTATAGGCAAGGTTACATTGGCTCAGATACATTGTAATCCATGTGGAAGGTAAAACCATCAGAACACAACACTTCCCCTGTGTAGACTTCCCCAATTAACTTGTGTAAACATGGTGTATTAAGCCTGCCATCACAATAGATCGCTACGCTTTTGCATGCAGCCAGAAACAGGATAAATACTGATGATTTGTCTTCATTAAATTACTGGTCTTCGCTCCATCTTGCCTCGTGTGTCGTTACTTGACCAGTCTCCTCCGGGACTCAACAGCCGCTTCGCGGTTCCGATCCAGCTTGCGCAACCCGCTTCGCGGCCCACATCCAACACAGTACAATAAATCCATCTATCTCTGCGTGTTTCCATATAAGACTATTCTTTTAAAACTGGTCTTTTTCATTCTTAGAATTTAACATGGGAATGGGACAGCTGGCAAGGAGTAGTGGGAATTTTATTTCAAGTTGGTTTTGATAAGAATATACCAAACTGCAGATTTCTTTGTATTCAAGCTTGAAATAATTTGGGTGTGTTAAAAATATCTGAGTATGAGAGAAACAGAAATTGGTAGCTCCTTTCATCTGGACTCAGTACTCTGAGGGTCAGATCCTGAAGCTGAAGCTCAAATACTTTGGACACCAAATGACAAGAGAGGTTTCACCTGAAAAGGCCCTGATGCTAGGAAAGACTGGATGCAAAAGGAGAAGGAGATGGCAGATGATGAGATGGTTATACAGTCTCATAGACATGGTGGGTGTGGATCTGGGCAGACTCTGGAGGACAGTGGATGTCAGAGGAACCTGGCATGCTGTGGTCCATGGGGTCGCAAAGAGTTGGACTCGCCTGTGCGACTGAACAACAAAAACACTCTGAGGGTGCCGTTATTTACCACAGAAAAAAACATGCCTCTTCAGTGAATCCTGAGCTGAGCTGAGTAAGCTGAGGCGTACTCAATCACTACCAAAATTACCTGTAGCACAGTTATGGCTGATAATGGCTTCCATCTTATCTCCCCCATAGAAATGAACAATGGTGACAATATTTGGTCAGGATGAGTTTTGGATTATTTTCTTCCTTCCTTCACTCCGTTTTTTGCTTTGTGTAGTAGGAGTCAAATTTTAGAGTATTACAGTATGCCCCTATATCTGCAGGTTCAGCAACTACAGTTTCAGTAATCTGCGAGTCTAACAATATTCAATTTTTTAAAAATTCCTGAAATTTCTATGGACATTACCAGAGCTGGCCAATAGAGGCCACTGTTTGCAGTGTAATGTTTACAAGGAACTGAGGCAGATATTTTGATAGCTCTCATGTGGAACAATAGAGCCATTTTAAACCCCTCCTCTGCTATCTAACCAGAGTAATCTCTGACATGAAATTATTATGTATTAGATACTGTATATGTGTTAAATATAGGGTTCACTATTATCTATGGTTTGTGTAGTATGAAGAAAGGGCTGCAGGACTCGAAATCTTAACCTAGTTTTTCTATTTCAGTGGTCCAGCAAAAGTGTTAGAGTCTTGTTTTGTGATTTTCCACAAGGACTACAGAAGTGACTTTTTTCAGATTTATTTTCTCTTTGCTGGAAATTCCTTGACCTATTGAATTTGCAGATTGTTGAGAATTCCGTTTCAGGATTTCCCCCCACTAAGAATTTGCCAAAATGAGTATATTTCTGTGTATTTGGTGGAAAATGTGAGACCGGCTACTTTGACATTAGTGTTACGGTTACTGCTTAAATCCATGTTAGCCTTTAATGTTTTATACAGTCTAATCTTATGGCTTTTGCTACACTACTTCTGTGGGATCATTGTTGTCAAACCATTTTGCAATAGTTCCTGAAGGGTCTGTCCTCTGTAACTGCACAAGGGGCTGTTGCCAGTTTAGACTTTGGCCCTAAAATGTGTAGGAATGGCGTCACTATTGTCCTGCTAACTCTTCTGAACATCAGTCTTGCTTCTGAACATCAGTCTGTGCTCCTTCTCCATATTAGTTCTTTCCTTCCGTTTTTATTACAAGCTCCTCCCATTGTTGCTTCTGTGTTTGGACAAAGGAAGACGCGACATCTGTTTCATCAGCAGGGTCTGTCTCTTTCAAGAAGGAGAGGTAGCAATAGAAACACATAAACTCTCATGTGCACCCAGCACTTCTTTGAAATAAATACGCAAAGCATCATATGATCCTCCTGACGCACAGATGTCTGGAGTGAAGAACTCATTACTCAAACACGAAGATGTGAGCATGCGATGTAACTATAAGGATTTACATGACCTAGAGATGTAAATACAGACAGACAGCTGGAATATGAGGCAAGATAGAATTCTTGTTGCAAGTAAACCAAAGATCTTAAGAAAATGTTCAGCCATTTGGCCTTCTGGTTTGTATCAAGAGCAATAACAGTTGATTCCCATTCTCATATTTAACACTGTTCTTTTTTAAAAATCAATCCTGACTGTGCTGTTGGATTTTAGAATGAGTAAAAGCAGGGGAGTTGGTAGAACTGCATGAATTTTCCATGCATCAAGACAGGGGTGCACAAACTATGACCTGTGGACCAGATCTGGCCCCCAACACCAATTCATCTGGCCCATGCCAACCTCGTCGCTCCCATAAGTGGAAGTAATGTGTGGGCACATTTTACTTCCGCCTCCAGGAGCGACGAGGGTGGCGCAGGCTGGATGAATTGGCATCTGTTATGTTCTGTAAAGCTGTGCCTTTAACAATGTACCTTTGCCATGTGTTATCAATGTAACCTTTCTGTGTGCAACATTATAACCATCAGCTGTATCAATGTAAACCTAATAAGGGGACGCGAGCTAGTGACCACCAGAGGGCAGTAGCGAGCGTCCAGCTCTCATGGATCATATTCACCTGGTTCAGCAGCGCGGGAAGATTCCCCGCCACCTCTTCACCTGGTCAAGAAGGGCGTGACCTCCTACGACGTCACGCAGGCAGCAAGCAATAGTCTGTCGACGAGCCACATTCAAATGTATAGCCAGCTGTATAAATTGAGCTACTCATCCGCCATTACCACATGTTCCTCCGGATCATCATGCAATAAACCTGTGTTAAGCCAACCCTTCGGCTGTTTCATTGTCTTTGGTCCCTTACACTAAATTGGCGACGAAGGTGGGATATGGCAGCCCACGGGACCAAGACATGCGCCAGTTTCGAAATCAGGAAACCGGGCGACTGGGAGATCTTCGAGATGGACTTCCAGGCCGCACTGATCGAGTCCGAAGTCACGGAAGAGGCGAAGAAAAGGGCCATCTTCACCAGGATGCTCGGACAAGAAACCAAAAGGACCTTGGTGGACCTGATTGCACCGAGGAAGGTGAGCGAATTCAAGGCCAAGGAACTCATGCAGATGCTGCGTGAGCACGTCCGGCCCGGCACGGCGATGTTTCCCGCTCGGAGTGCGTTCTGGAGGCGAGTCCAAGCACCCGGGGAGACGGTCGCCGCATTCGTGGCGGCCCTGCGGCTGGCGGCCGGCCCGTGCAAATGGGAGAATGCCGAAATCACCCTCCGGGACTGTGTGCTGTGTGGCCTGAACGACGCCGAGACCCAGCGCACATTAATAAACCAAGAGCCGCCTCCCACGTTGCAGGAGGTCGTCAGAGCGGCCCAGGCCGCAGAAGCTACGAAGGCCGGGGTCCAAGAACTTCAGGACTGGCGGCCAAAGTCGAGCAAGGCAGAGGCTCCGGGACAGGCGGCCCGGCGAACTTCGAGGTCGTCCACAGACAGCAGCGACGACGAGGACGTCCGGAGGGTCCGGAAGGAGAGCCGGCGATGCGACGGCTGTGGAGCGGCCCACGACCGCGTGAAATGCCCCTTCCGGAAGGCCGAGTGCCACAACTACGGCCGCCGCGGGCACATCGCCAAGGTGTGCAGGAAGAAGCGCGAGACCCGGAGGAGCTCCGCAGACCGTTCCGCGGGACAAGACCGCCCAACGAGACCCAAGGACGGCGCCCAGGCCACGCGGAAGCAGGACGGCGTGGGCCGCATCTCCGACGGCAGCGAGGACGACGCCCCAGTGTTCAGCGTGTCTACAGGATACCCCCGCTACTTTGTTGAGGTACTAGTCCAAGGGGTTCCCATTAGGATGGAAATTGACTCGGGGTCCTCATATTCAATCATTTCCCAGAGGGAGTTTTTGGGAATTGCCCCCCACAAGCGACCCAAGCTCAAAGCATTGAGGTCCACACTACGGGACGTGCAAGGGAACAGTATTCCAGTGCTGGGGGTTGGAGAATTTCAGGTCAAATTCAAGGAGCACGCCGCGTCCCTTCCCCTAGTCGTGCTCAAAGGGGGAGATTGCAGCCTCCTCGGGACTCAATGGTTCCAGCCCCTGGGGTTGTTTATTGGGGGGGGTGCATGCCGTTGGGATGCACGCCGTCGGGACTGATCCAATTCAGGAGGTGTGCGAGGCGCACCCCGAAGTCTTCAAAAAAGGACTGGGGAAATTCAAGGGGCCCCCAGTGACTTTCGACCTGGACCCGGAGGTCCGCCCAATTCGCCTTAAACCACGCAGGGTGCCGTTCGCACTTAAGGACAAGATAGAGGCGGAACTGGACAAGTTGGTGGGCCAGGGGATCCTTGTGCCTGTAGATTCTGCGGAGTGGGAAACTCCAATTGTGACCGCACTAAAGGCCAATGGGGAGGTCCGCATATGCGCCGACTACAAGTGCACCATCAACAAGGCGATCCGCCCGAATCTTCTTGTAGTGGACGCCTTCTCCAAGTGGTTGGAGGTTATCCCAGTCACGAGCACCTCCTCGGCCCAGACCATTAAGCATTTGCGGAGGCTCTTTTCCACGTTCGGCATACCCGACACATTAATTAGCGACAACGCTAGTTGTTTCACGTCCTCCGAGTTTAGGGCATTCATGGAGATTAATGCCGTTCGGCATATCACCTCCGCCCCATTTCACCCGGCCACCAACGGCCAAGTAGAGCGCCTCGTCCGCACCACGAAGGACGCGTTGCGGCGCATGGGCCCAGGGGATCTGAACCTCCAAGTGTGTCAGTTTCTGCTAGGGTACAGGGTGACCCCGTTGGCGTCAGGATACTCCCCCGCAGAGCTCTTAATGCGTAGGAAACTGACCACCATCCTTACGAGGCTAGACCCCACGAGGGTAGAGGACAAAGGAAGGAACATCGGGCTAGAGACCACAAAGAGTTTCAGTATAGGCGCCCCCGTGCATTGCAGGAATTACGCCAGCACGGGCCCAGCCTGGGTGCCGGGCGTAGTCGTGGAACAAACCGGCCCCGTGTCGTACCGCGTGGAAACCAATACGGGACTCTTGTGGAGGCGGCACGCGGACCAGCTCCGACGCAGGGTCCCCGACGAGCAGGGCGCAGACCGAGCAGGGACAAAGTCAGCATTAGGGTTCTCCCCCACCCGTTTAGCCCAAGGGGGAGGGAAGGGGGACCGCGGGCCCCCACCAAGGGGGGAGGAGGATGTCCTCATAGATATCCTGGGGGATCTTTCCGAGGAGGAGGAACCCGACCCCATACATATCTCGCGGAAGGTTCCAACAAATGCGGGTACCCCCACCAAGTTAGATTTTGATTTTCAGAACCGGGGGGGGGTTTCGGAGTGGTCCCCCACCCGTCCAAGCGAGAAGAGGGGTTTTTCGTTAGCCCCGACGGCCCCCGGTCTGCCCACAATGGAGTTTTTCCCTTCCCCTAAGGCCGCCAGACAGCGGCAAGCCACTAACGAGTCTCCCTCTCCCATTTCAGGACAAGGGTCCAGGGAACAAAGAAGCAATAACGCCCCCGGGGGAGGGCAGCCCTCGTCACGGCCCAAACGCACATGCAACAAGCCATCTTGGCTGAGAGACTTCGTCTCATCCTAGGGGGGAGGGATGTTATGTTCTGTAAAGCTGTGCCTTTAACAATGTACCTTTGCCATGTGTTATCAATGTAACCTTTCTGTGTGCAACATTATAACCATCAGCTGTATCAATGTAAACCTAATAAGGGGACGCGAGCTAGTGACCACCAGAGGGCAGTAGCGAGCGTCCAGCTCTCATGGATCATATTCACCTGGTTCAGCAGCGCGGGAAGATTCCCCGCCACCTCTTCACCTGGTCAAGAAGGGCGTGACCTTCTACGACGTCACGCAGGCAGCAAGCAATAGTCTGTCGACGAGCCACATTCAAATGTATAGCCAGCTGTATATATTGAGCTACCCATCCGCCATTACCACATGTTCCTCCGGATCATCATGCAATAAACCTGTGTTAAGCCAACCCTTCGGCTGTTTCATTGTCTTTGGTCCCTTACACTAAATTGGCGACGAAGGTGGGATTATGGCAGCCCACGGGACCAAGACATGCACCGGTTTCGAAATCAGGAAACCGGGCGACTGGGAGATCTTCGAAATGGACTTCCAGGCAGCACTGATTGAGTCCGAAGTCACGGAAGAGGCAAAGAAAAGGGCCATCTTCACCAGGATGCTCGGACAGGAAACCAAAAGGACCTTGGTGGACCTGATCGCACCGAGGAGGGTGAGCGAATTCAAGGCCAAGGAACTCATGCAGATGCTGCGTGAGCACGTCCGGCCCGGCACGGCGATGTTTCCCGCTCGGAGTGTGTTCTGGAGGCGAGTCCAAGTGCCCGGGGAGACGGTCGCCGCGTTCGTGGCGGCCCTGCGGCTGGCGGCCGGCCCGTGCAAATGGGAGAATGCTGAAATCACCCTCCGGGACTGTGTGCTGTGCGGCCTGAACGACGCCGAAACCCAGCGCACATTAATGAACCAAGAGCCGCCTCCCACGTTGCAGGAGGTCGTCAGAGCGGCACAGGCCGCGGAAGCTACAAAGGCTGGGGTCCAAGAACTCCAGGACTGGCGGCCGAAGTCAAGCAAGGCAGAGACTCCGGTGCATGCGGCCCGGCGAGCTTCGAGGTCGTCCGCAGAGAGCAGCGATGACGAGGACGTCCGGAGGGTCCGGAAAGAGATCCGGCGGTGCGACGGCTGTGGAGCGGCCCACGATCGTGTAAAATGCCCGTTTCGGAAGGCCGAGTGCCACAACTGCGGCCGCCGCGGGCACATTGCCAAAGTGTGCAGGAAGAGGCGCGAGACCCGGAGAAGCTCGGCAGACCGTTCCGCGGGACAAGACCGCTCAACGAGACCCAAGGACGGCGCTCAGGCCACGCGGAAGCAGGATGGCGTGGGCCGCTTCTCCGACGGCAGCGAGGACGACGCCCCAGTATTCAGCGTGTCCGTAGGACACCCCCGCTACTTTGTTGAGGTACTAGTTCAAGGGGTTCCCATTAGCATGGAAATTGACTCGGGGTCCTCATATTCAATCATTTCCCAGAGGGAGTTTTTGAGAATTGCCCCCCACAGGCGACCCAAGCTCAAAGCGTTGAGGTCCACACTACGGGACGTGCAAGGGAACAGCATTCCAGTGTTGGGGGTTGGAGAATTTCAGGTTAAATTCAAGAAGCACGCCGCGTCCCTCCCTCTTGTCGTGCTTAAAGGGGGAGATTGCAGCCTCCTCGGGACTCAATGGTTCCAGCCCCTGGGGTTGTTTATTGGGGGGGTGCACGCCGTTGGGATGCACGCCGTTGGGTCTGACCCGATTCAGGAGGTGTGCGAGGCGCACCCCGAAGTTTTCAAAAAGGGACTGGGGAAATTCAAGGGGCCCCCAGTGACTTTCGACCTGGACCCGGAGGTCCGCCCAATTTGACTCAAACCACGCCGGGTGCCGTTCGCACTTAAGGACAAGATAGAGGCGGAACTGGACAAATTGGTGGGCCAGGGAATCCTTGTGCCTGTTGATTCTGCGGAGTGGGAAACTCCAATTGTAACCGCACTAAAGGCCAATGGGGAGGTCCGCATATGCGCCGATTACAAGTGCACCATCAACAAGGCGATCCGCCCGAATGCATATCCGGTGCCGGTAGTCAGCCAGCTGCTGGCCAGGTTACACGGGGGAAAGTGTTTCGCTAAGCTCGACTTAGCACAGGCCTACCAGCAGCTCACGGTGTCCCCTGCCGCAGCTGCTGCGCAGACCATAGTCACCCATAAGGGGGCGTTCCAGGTGACGCGCCTTCAGTTCGGCGTGAATTCGGCGCCTGGAATTTTCCAATCACTCGTGGAACGCCTCCTGAAGGGGCTAGAGGGGGTGTTGCCTTATTTTGATGACGTGTTAATAACGGGGGGGAGTTGGGTCGAATTGGCCAAGTGGTTGGGGAAGGTCCTGACAATATTCGAAAAAGCGGGGTTGAGACTGCGAAAGGACAAATGCGTCTTCTTCGCGACCGAGGTTGAGTTCCTGGGGTTTTGTGTGACTCCTGAGGGGATAAAACCATCCAAATCCAAGGTGGCCGCCATTAAGAAAGCCCCCCGCCCCACCTCCAAGCCCGAGCTGCAGTCGTTCCTAGGGCTGCTCAACCTTTACCACTCCTTCCTCCCCCGGAAGGCAGCAGTAGCTGAACCGCTACACAAACTGCTTAAAAAAGATCAGACATGGAAGTGGGGCGAGGACCAAGAAAGGGCATTTAGCGAACTAAAGAGTCTCCTAGCGTCTGATGCCATACTGACCCATTTCAACCCCAAACGCCCGGTAGTCCTGACCTGTGATGCATCCCCGGTGGGGGTGGGGGCGGTGCTGTGCCACATGCTGGAAGACGGAAGGGAGGCCCCGATAGCATTTTACTCCAGGTCCCTGTCCCAAGCGGAGAGAAACTACGCACAGACAGACAGGGAGGCACTAGCAATAGTTGCGGGGACGAAAAAATTTCACGGTTTTCTGTATGGCCGCCCCTTCACCATTGTAACGGACCACAAGCCCCTGCTAGGCATTTTTACCGCAATTAGCCCACCCCACAGATCCTGTCCCCGAGGATGCTCAGGTGGGCCATTTTTCTCAACGCATACCAGCACGCGTTGGTCTACCGGCCCGGGAAAGAGATCAGCCATGCGGACGCTCTATAAAGGTCTCCCCTCCCCCTGACGCCCAGCCAGGTGAGCAAGGGGGAGCGGGACCATCAGGTTCTTATGGTAGAGGTGCTGGATTCGCCCCCCGTAATGCCCGCCGACATTGCCAAAGCGACAGAGAAGGACAAGACGTTAGCGGCAGTTAGCTCCTGGGTGCAGAAAGGGTGGCCGGCATCCTCCCCAGCGGAGGAGTTCGCCCCATTTTTCAGGAAAAAGTTAGAACTGTCCCTAGAGAGGGGGTGCCTCTTGTGGGGGCAGCGGGTGGTGATTCCCACTTCCCTTCGGCCGCGGGTGCTCAAACTGCTGCACGTCAGCCACCCCGGCATCGTGCGATCCAAGGCGCTGGCCCGGAGTTACTTCTGGTGGCCCCAGCTGGACGCCGACATCGAGCACATGGTCGGCACTTGTGAAAGTTGCCAATGCTCCAGACCAGAGGAGGCCCGCCTTCCCTACAGGGAATGGGACACGGCTAAGGGGCCGTGGTTCCGGGTGCACGTTGATTTCGCGGGCCCGTTCAGAGGCACCCTGTTCCTTCTTGTAGTGGACGCCTTCTCCAAGTGGTTGGAGGTTATCCCAGTCACGAGCACCTCCTCGGCCCAGACCATTAAGCATTTGCGGAGGCTCTTTTCCACGTTCGGCATACCCGACACATTAATTAGCGACAACGCTAGTTGTTTCACGTCCTCCGAGTTTAGGGCATTCATGGAGATTAACGCCGTTCGGCATATCACCTCCGACCCGTTTCACCCAGCCACCAATGGCCAAGTAGAGCGCCTCGTCCGCACCACGAAGGGCGCGTTGCGGTGCATGGGCCCCGGGGATCTGAACCTACAAGTGTGTCAGTTTCTGCTAGGGTACAGGGTGACCCCGTTAGCGTCAGGATACTCCCCCGCAGAGCTCCTAATGCGGAGGAAACTGACCACCATCCTTACTAGGCTAGACCCCACGAGGGTAGAGGACAAAGGAAGGAACATTGGGCTAGAGGCCACAAAGAGTTTCAGTGTAGGCGCCCCCGTGCATTGCAGGAATTACGCCAGCACGGGCCCAGCCTGGGTACCGGGCGTAGTTGTGGAGCAAACCGGCCCCGTGTCGTACCGCGTGGAAACCAGCACAGGGCTACTGTGGAGGCGGCACGCAGACCAGCTCCGACGCAGGGTCCCCGATTAGCAGGGCGCAGACCAAACAGAGAAAAAATCAGCGTTAGGGTTCTCCCCCACCCGTTCAGCCCAATGGGGAGGAAAAGGGGGCCGCGGGTCCCCACCAAGGGGGGAGGAGGATGTTCTCGTAGATATCCTGGGGGATCTTTCTGAGGAGGAGGAACCCGACCCCATACATATCTCGTGGAATTCCCCCACAAATGCGGATACCCCAACTGAGTTAGAATTTGATTTCCAGAACCGGGGGGGGTTTCGGAGTGGTCCCCCACCCGTCCAAGCGAGAAGAGGGGTTTTTCGTTAGCCCCGATTGCCCCCGGTCTGCCCACAATGGAGTTCTTCCCTTCCCCTAAGGCCGCCAAACCGCGGCAAGCCACTAACGAGTCTCCCTCTCCCATTACAGGACAAGGGACCAGGGAACAAACAAGGAGTAGCGCCCCCGGGGGGGGGTCAGCCCTCATCACGGCCCAAACGCACATGCAATAAGCCATCTTGGCTGAGAGACTTCGTCTCATCCTAGGCCGGAGGGATGTTGTGTTCTGTAAAGCTGTGCCTTTAACAATGTACCTTAGCCATGTGGTAACAATGTAACCTTTCTGTGTGCAACATTATAACCTTCAGCTGTATCAATGTAAACCTGATAAGGGGACGCGAGCTAGTGACCACTAGATGGCAATAGCGAGCGTCCAGCTCTCATGGCTCAGATTCACCTGGATCAGCAGCGCGGGAAGATTCCCCGCCACCTCTTCACCTGGTCAAGAAGGGCGTGACCTTCTACGACGTCACGCAGGCAGCAACCAATAGTCTGTCGACGAGCCACATTCAAATGTATAGCCAGCTGTATATATTGAGCTACCCATCCGCCATTACCACATGTTCCTCCGGATCATCATGCAATAAACCTGTGTTAAGCCAACCCTTCGGCTGTTTCATTGTCTTTGGTCCCTTACACTAAACCATGTGACTGGCCCACAGCCTGAAATGTTTGGGCACCCCTGCATCAAGAGATCATTTTGTATGTGATAAGCCCAGATTTCCTAAGCATGATTAGCAAATATTAGGAATGCACAATTGTGCATTGTTTAATTTTCCCACTTGCTCCCCTCCTCAGAACTTAGATTCCACTAGTTGTTTCACTTTTAACTGGATTATATGTTAAGGATAACCTGTCCATATATAACCTACACCAGTTAATAAAATATACCTTCTTGTTGGTATCGCTCCACCTGAGGTAAGGAGAGAAGTAGCAACAGATGCTGAGAGAACTAAGCAAGTGAATGACCCTCAACATCCTCTGAATGGATAAGTGCTTCAAATCAGCTGACTCAGATCCAGGAAGAGCTTTCTGTCAAGAGCAAACATTCTTGAGGGTACACAAGAGCAAAATCAAATTAGAAAATGGAGGATGGAGCTCACTAGACAAGGAATAACATTGAAGGAGGATATAGTTGAGGAACTCAACCTCCCCTATGTCACTTGGAGGCCCCTGAATAGGCTGAGGGTCGAAGTTCCAAAATGCTCAAGTGGGGGCTGCTGGCAGACAACAACACGCTGCGTGGATGTGGCGAGATACAGGATCTGGCTCACTTGCTGGTCTGCTGCTTATTACCGGAAACATATACTGATGATGATTTAATTTTGGCCAACAACAAAGCCATGACGATGGTTTCATTTTTGTAGTTTAAAGTTTGATCTCGACATGAACCTTTCCATAGAACTGAAATAATGTTGGCGTTCCAGAAACATGATTCCAGCAGACAGTTGGGCCTGAGAACACAAACATGCTAATGTTACATTTATTGAGTCAGGAGAAGTTTGACAAAAATCTCTTTTTGGACTACAGTTCGCAAGGCGATTATTTTGCAAAAGAAGAATAGAGTAGTAAACACATGTCTGGACATAATGTATTTTTAATTGAGCTTTTGGGCACGAAAATGACATCCTGCCTTGCCTAGTTTTTGCACTGTCATTAAGAGATTCAATCAGTTAGTTATTGAATCGGCATGCCTACGCATGCTGACTCAGCAGATTGTTTGGAGGTGAGATCTCAGGGTTGGTGGGGGCTGAGCAGGCAAAGTAATTTCTCCTCCTGGAAGCATGAAAACTGAATCCCCTAGGAAATGCTGGGCTGGGTCTACTGTAAACTTAAGAGAGATTGCATCAGGCTCTGAACAGGAGCCATAGTAAATTTTTAAAAAGACCCCTCTGCCGCCTGTTGTCACCCATTAATATTTGGTTTGGCAATGGGCCCGTATGCGCCAGGCAAAGTCCCTGTGAATCTTCAAATAGAAAAGGCGGCAAATTCTAGCCTGGGCCAGTTTAACAGGAATGAGATCATGATAACAAGCCGGGGCAGAGTAACTAGGCAGTACGGCATCAATCACTGGTCTTCTTGCCCATTAATTGTTCAACCTGAGACTAGCCTAGGCCTCAGAAGAGCTACCCTGAGGACATATTTTAGAGTAAAGACCACCCAGTCATAACTCCTGGCCAGCTTGGCTGCTGTGGAACAAGCATGGACGCAGCCAATATTTGCATAGCTGAACATTTGGTTGACAGAAAGGGTTTTTGTTCCGCAAAACATAGAGCAAAACATTAATCAGAGGTGTAGAAGCCATGCCGGAGCCTGGCATAATGGCTGAGTGCCCCTTTCCCCATGGTTTATGTTGTTCCTAGAGCCAGAGTAGATCAAAGGTGGTCTGTAGATCGCATGTGGCCCACCACTTCCCTCACAACACCTAGTCTCCAGGAAGTGTAATTTACAATCCCAACCCTTCAGCCCTAGTTAGTCACTTGCCAGATTTGAAAAAAGCTATTTTGGAGCCTAAAACAGGGCTGGGACAAACAAGCTTGTCACGAAAAGCTGTTAAATGACCTCTGGAAACTTGGGGAGGGCACATGTAGGAATCGGGGCCGCTAGGACGGCCGTTAGGTCCCGGAGGAGACTGATCAAGAAACGATACAAGGCAGTATGGAGCGAGATCAGATCAGTCATTTATTGAGGGAAAAGTATCTACATTTATAGATCAGAAGGCAAGGCAGAGAAAACCGTCATCTGACAGAAAATCACATCACCTATTTACTCGGGTTAATTGGGAATCTCTCTTGGGGAAGTTAATTAACATGGGCAAACATTGACAGGGGAAACACCATTGTCTAGGGTTTAGACTGGGGTAAACATGGCTACTATTTGCACCAAGGATAAGGATAAACTCGAAGATGAGTGATTACCTTAATGGATAACAGAGTCTGGAGAAATGCCTCCTCAGCGGAACCGTCGGTCAGGTCATTAATTGGGTGAATCAAACCCTATTATTAATCCACCCCCCTTAATTTCTCTGCCCGCAGAGCCCACGGGCCAGGGAGCGTTCTCCCGAAGTGGCCTCTGCGCGGGCCGTTCCATGCCATTGGGGCATGGGGAATCCACAGGCACAACTAAACGTATTTACACCAACATTATTTCCAATTTTTAAAGAATGGAAAGTGCAATATTCTGGAAGCTGTAGTACAAAAAAGTAAAAAAAAATCAAATTCTGTCTGGGCATTTCTGGGGAAAAGTGGGCAGCAGGTCAAGACAGCGCGATTTTCTTTCTCTAGAGGGAACAGTAGTCGCCCTTTGCTCAAAAGCCAGTTGTATCCGACTCTAGGGTACATTTTCAAGCTGGGGTCCGGGTCACGCTCTGTCAACTTTGAGGGCCAGATGGCCATTTTTGCCCTGCCTGCACGAAGGGGGTGGCCATTTTGTCCCAAGGGGCCATTCAACAATTACGTGATCCTCAAGGGGGGAGGGAGGGAGTCTGCCATCTGAATTACGGAAAATTACGTGGGGGTAGGGGTGAGGTCAGGTCAAAGATTATGTGATCTATTTGGAGCTGTTGTGGTTTCGAAACATGGCGTTTTTTAGGTTTAAAAATGATCTCTGGTAATTTTGATCCGATTTGAGATTATTGAATTGCTTGTGCAGTCTATTTCTATTTCAATAATAGTGAAAAGCTCTAAAAATTAGAGTTTTGATACAAAAGCTCTGGGTTATGTAATTTTAAAGGGGAGGGGGGTTCCGAAGCAAAAATTACAGTCAGATTACATGGGGGAGGGGGTTGATTTCCCCCAAAAAATGGATCACATAATTGTTGAATGGCCTTCAACAGCTTCATTTTGTTTCTTGAATTCCCTTGGAGGGGCGAGGAAGCCTGGACTAGACACTGGAGAGCACAGAGTACTGTCACCATCCAACCAAAGCTCTACCTATCTATCTACTTGCAACTTCTTGCTTTCCTACTGCTGTGTTGGCAGGAGCTGGGACAGAGACAGAAGTTCACTCCATTGTACCACACTCTAGTCTTGAACTGCTCACCTGCCGAACTTTCAGTAGTCGAGTTCAGCCACTAAGCCACCCCAGTCCCTCTTGCTTTTTGGGAAAAAAAATCTGACCAGCCTATAAATCTTAATTCCCTACTAATGACCCTCCACTTTTCTCACAACACCCTGTTTCTGCCACCCCTTCTAGAATTTCGCTAATTCAAACACATTACAAACCAAATTCTGTTTCAAGCAATGATAAAAGTTCATTCTGCAGTAAAGTTCAAGGCGAAAACTTTGTTTAGCTGATCTGCGTCTTCACTTCCTTCTGGCACATGCTTGTGTAAGGTCATCCTCCGCCTTATACAAACAGGAAGAGGTGGTTATGCTCACAAAATTTAGTGTGAAAAGAGTGTCAAGATTAACCTAAAGCAAGCAGATGCCGACGACATTGCCTGGGCTTGTTCCCAGTGATCATAACAAAACCAAGCAGATCTGGATGTTGTCTGGGCTTATTCCCAAAGATTGTTACACTGCTGTATAGTTTATGGTCTTCGGTTAAGATAAAGGCAAGAAAGTGGAGTCAAACTGATACAACAAAACTTTTTAAACAGCAGACTTTGAAAGGGAGAGGGGAAACAACTGGTGCAGAGTACATCCATCTTATTTCTATTGTGTAATAACTTTATTGCTTTGTTTATTCCAAGGCTAGTTGGAGGTACAGTACATGTATTTTCTTTTAAAGCCCTTGACAATTTGGGATCCCAATAATGTTAGGAGTACCTCTTCCTATGAACCTACAGCTAAAGCAGTGGTTCCCAACGTGGGAACCCAGGCCCCACAGGCAGACTTCAATTCCCAGAAGCCTAAGTCAGTACATTGGCTGATTAGTGCTTTGGGGAACTGACTTAGGCTTCTGGGAATTGAAGTCCAAAATCTAAAGGTTGGGAAACACTGAGCTAGAGTCTAAAAAAGTAACTTTTCTATGTTTTGTGGGGAAACCAGTTCTGGTATGAGACTGAGCAGTTTTGGGGAAAACACTGAAAAATGGCCTGTTTGCTTATAATTCATACCCGAATCATGATGTTTGGCGTGATTAATTTTCTGTGTAAGGGAGTAAGAATCCTACCTTGCTCATTTTAAAAGGAGAAGGGGGTCCTTTAAGCCCCCTTAGCCTCTTTCACTAGACTACCAGGTTCTAAAATATTGTTACCCTAGATCAGGATTCTCAACCTGCAGCCTGCGGCACCATTTCATGTGCCCCCCCTACCTCCACCACCCCAGGAAGTGCCATGTGATAGAGGAAGGGCAAAATGGCCATCCAGCCCCGAAAGCTGTCTGACGGAGTGTGACCCAGCCCCCAGCTTAGAAAGGTTGAGAACTCCTGCCGTAAATAGATTGCATATCGATTTCTAAAATGACACTGGCATGAGCAAAGTCCCATTTCTTGGAAAGACTAGTCCAAAAGGGCTTCTTTTCATGGAAACAAAAAGTAACCAGTCCGAGTATTTATCAACAAATCTTAACTTGAGATAAGTCCCTATTTGGCATCTTTAAAGTTTGCATGTCTAACTTTAGCCACCAATTTTTTACAGGGCTTGCAGGAACTAATAAAAGTTTCATTGTTCAGCCATGGTGGCAAAAATACCAGCAGCCTGATTCAGTGAAGCAGGGTGGGGTATTTAGGCAAACCTTGACACATACAGGTATAGCTTTCCTCCTTAGGAATGGAAAATGTTGACTGTAATTCGTATACCTATGAAACAGAGATGAGTGACTCTATTTGCTTTCTATTAATAGTTGCATGTTTTTTTCACACAAAAATCCGCTCCATTTTATTTCCACACTCAAACAACTAGGAGGAAATCTTCTCAGGGGAAACATGAGCTACTGTTCAAAACTCTCCCAAAAGATGTGGTCTAAAACAGAAATTGGGGGCTTATGATTCTCCAGACATTGTCATATTCCAATTTGCACAATCCTAGCTGTACTGGCCAGATTGATGGTAACTAGAGTCTATTAATATCTGAAGAATATCATTAGAACTTAATTACCACACGCACACACGCAATCAAAAATGAGGTCACAACAGGTTTTCCCAAGATATGATTTTAATTTTAAATAATCTGTAATATAAAATGTCGTCTCTCGTTCCAAAATTTGTCTAACTGAAAGTTGTAATACAGATGAAGTGTTGCTAATTAAATGGTATATAACAGATGTTAAATCTGAAGCCAAAGAGAGAATTTGAACAGCAATGCAACATTTCTAGGCACAGGAAGCAGAAGTGGAGACTTCGGGACCATTAGGATATTCAAGATTGGTATATTAAAGTGTAGTAGTATTCTCATGTAGAAATCTAAAAAGGTATTTTTACCTGAATCCAAGCAACTATTTGTATGTAAAAGTAAAGGTCACCCTTGCTTGAAAGCCAGTCGTGTGTGTGTGTGTGTGTTATTTTAATAATTTTAAAGACAGACCAGATTTCCCTCCTCTCTTTCACTCTTACTTCTTATTGCACTTTAAAAGCAGGAATCATCTGAATTTTGGAGCTGAGGAAGAAGACCATTTCAGTCCAGAAGTTTTTTTGTGTTCACACAGAGCCTGGCTTGGAGTTCCTCTGAGACGAGGCTTGTCTTGAATGTGGAGTGTTTTGTATCTACCAGTTGTACTAGACAGGCCATGGTTCTTAAATAAAAAGATAGACACCCAGAGTCCAAATGCTGACGGAGTGAAAGGCACAATTGCCAAGGGTAGAAAACCAGATCATAAATATAACTATCGTAAAAGAGAAGCCGGGGGAGGCAGGAGTGATGGCAAAGCAGCAGATGTGTCCGATGGGGGCTGCTCAACCGATGTCAAACTGGCAGAACCCAGTCACTGGCCACACGTCCGTACTGTGGAAAGGAAAAAGGGAAAATACTTTAGTTGGTGCTAAAGGGATTTGCTGAAGCAGGTTTGGTGAGTTGTTGGCCCTCTGGAGAGGTGGTAGCCTACAGTTCCGCATCAGTTTCCCCCTAATAGGATCAATGATCAGGGATTTGGGCAGCAGGGCCAGGGTGGCATAATAGTTAAGACACTGAGCTTAATGACTGGAAGGTTGGTAGATCAGCAGTTCGAGACCTGAGTGCTGTGCGATGGAGTGAGCTCCCGTTGTCTGCCCCGGCTCCTGCCAACCTAGCAGTTCAAAAGCAAGAAACTGCAAGTAAATAAATAGGTAGCACTTCGGTAGGAAAGGTAACAGCATTCTATGCACTATGATGTCTAGTCCAGAACAGACAATGTCCAGAACAGGGCCAGAGTGGCTTAGCAGTTAAGACTCTGAGCTTCATGATGGGACGGTCGGCAGATCAGCAATTTGAGACTGAGTGCTGCTCAATGGAGGGAGCTCCCATCGTCTGCCCCAGCTCCTGTTCAAAAGCAAGAAATTGCAAGGAGATAAATAAGTAACACTTTGGTGTCTAGTCATGCCTGCCACATGACCATGGAAGCATCTGCAGACACAGATAGTGCTGGCTCTTTGGCTGGAGATGAGCACCCCCACCCTAGAGCCACCTTTGAGCAAAGGAGATCTATCTTTCAAAGGAAACCAATCTGCACACCTGTTCTTCGTGCAATTTATAGCAAGCAACATCTTGAGGTTACTCTGCACTCTTGTGGCTCAAAGTGAAATCTGCAGGCTCTTCATCCCCACTAATAATTTTGTGTCAGAAATTATTCTGGGTTGAAAGGATTTTTGCGGAAGAATCTCTGCTCAGGGAACGCCCCAATAAGGCTCCTTTTCATGTCCCCAAGAGCTGGGACAGAGACGGGGGCTCAATCCGTCATGAAGTCCCCGGGTCTCGAACTGCCGACTTGCCAGCCCTCCAGCTAACAAGGCGAGCTTCTTAACTAGAGTTGCCTTAAAACTGAAACCCACTTTCTACCCCTGCTGGCTTTACCTGAATATCTGTCAGCTCTTTTAAAAACCGTTTTGTAATCTCGGGTCCATTTTCCATTGTGGGGATATGGTAATTCTGACGGAAGAGAGAAAGAAATGCATCCTGAATGGAGGAGGTAGGGTCAGGGAGGGAGGAGACATCTATTTTGGGTAGACCAACAGTCACTGCCATCTCTGTGTCCAGATGCTCACCTTGCCCTGATAGAGGATTCTGCTCACAGGGCAAACGATGCAGGCTGTGCCAGCGCCAAACACTTCCTTGACTCGATTCTCTTCCAGACCTTGGATTAGCTCAGCCATCGTCACAGTGCGCTCAGAAACTCTAAATTCCCCCTGGGTGGAAAGATTTGCAACAATCTGTTCAAATTCTGTTGCTTACATTCTGTTGAACTTGCTGTTAATGAAGCCAAGCAGATAGTGACAAGATGACTCAAGTAGCATCGGATGCCTAGAGAACTAATAATAATCTCCACGCTGCTGTCAAAGCGCTCTGGAAACTCAACCTTCCCTACATCACTTGGAGGACCCAGAATAGGCTGAGGGTTGGAGTCCCTAAATGTAAGACCAGCATGCACAAGTGGGGGCTGCTGGTCGACAACAACACCCTGAGTGAATGTAGACAGAATCCAGATCATTTGCTGGTCTGCTGGTTGCTACCATAAATATGTACTGATCAGAATTTAATATTGGCCAACGACAAAGTCAAGAAGGCCGGCCGGAAAGGAATGAGCGGCACCTGAGGGCCATTCCACCGCCCTCAAAGTCGCTCCACGCCACCGCTGAGTCCAGTGGGGTTTCGACCAGCGGGTGACTGGAGAGGAACGAGCGGCACCTGAGGGCCACGCCACCACCCTCAAAAGCCATTTTCTGCCACCACAGAGTCCAATGGGGTTTCGACCGATGGCTGGCCGGAGAGGAACGAGCGGCACCTTGGGTCCACTCCACCTCCCTCAAAAGTCAATCCCTGCCACTGCCGAATCCAGCGGTGTTCCAACCGGCGGCTGGCCGGAGAGGAACAAGCGGCACCTGAGGGCCACTCCACTGCCCTCAAAAAGCCGCTCACTGCCACCACAGAGTCCAGCGGGGTTTTGGCTGGCGGCCGGCGAGGAACGAGCGGCAACTGAGGGCCACTCCACCGCCCTAAAAAGCTGTTCCCCGCCACCATCAAGTCCAGCATTGTAACCTTGTAACCACATTTTTATTGTATTGTGTATTTGGATATTATGCTTATTATGTATTGCACTGTATTTCTATTATGTTTGCACTGTATATTATGTATAATTTATTGTTGGAAGCCGCTCTGAGTGGTGCGTGCAATAGAATATTGTGGTATAAATAAACAATTCATTCATTCATTCATTAAAGTCTGACTGATACATGAAAGAAGAATTCTGTTGCTGGCGGCTTTAAGAATCAATACTAAATCTTGTATCTTGTGAAACAATTACAAAACAATAGCTGAAATCCTGTTGTGTAATCATGCCAACAACGTATCCCTCGACCATTTCTGTTCCATCCCAAGTCATGGAACTCCATGTAAAACAGATAATGTCCATGGAATGTACTTAATGTACAGCAATTTGCTTCCAACACACTACTTACATAGCGATGACACAGGATTGCAGCAAATAATAGCAACATTAATACAGGAGGGGGCGTATTTTAGGGCTAGAGTGCATACCTTGAAAATGGGATTGAACCAGGAGACCAAAGCCTCCAATCAGTACTCTGCTTATTACCTAACTGGCTACTGACTGTAAATAAAGAAAATTGATTTGATTATTACCTAAGGAAGTTTCTAAACTTACTACTGAGTTTAGGTCTTTATTCAGGACCTTGGGAAGAATCCTATACTGTACTTAGGGCAAGGGCCAAAACGCAGCAGTTGAGAAACATCTTCAAACACAGCTGTAAAGACTGGTCAAACCCTGGAGAAATATAGCTACCAATCAAGAGTAGAAAATACTGAACTAGACAGCTCTGTCTTCCAATTGTATAAAGCAGCTTTTTATGCTTCTTAGTGTATTAATTTAATTAACCCTTTTTCTGATTAAAAAGCAAAATGTTGCAAAATAAAATTAGAGAAATAGAATTTTTCACACACAAAAAGGTTTAGTTTTTGTTATGTATGTATGATTGCATGTTCATTGTACTGTAAAGGCAAGAATGTAACCACTCCAAATACAAGGTATCTCAGCTGTAAAGGAACGCGAGCAGGCAGCCCATAGAGGGCAGCTGCGAGCGTTCAGTCTCACATGGTTCACATTGCTCAATCACTGACAGCCGCGGGAAAACCTTCCCCGCATTCAGCAGCAGGAGAAAGATCTGCATTCAGCAGCAGAAGAAAGATCTGCATTCAGCAGCAGGAAAAGAGGCGTGCCTGGGCGAGGCCACGCCGGTAGCAGCCAATGAGCTACCGTGCTACAAGATTCAAATGTATAGGGCTACTGTATATATTGAGATGTATCACCACTATTACCTCATGCTCCACCGGATCATCATGCAATAAACCTGTGTTAAGCCAACCCTTCGGCTGTTCTGTTGTCTTTGGTCCCATACACTAAATTGGCGACGAAGGTGGGATGATGGCTGCCCACGGGACCAAGACATGCGCCGGCTACGAGATCAGGAAGCCGGGAGACTTGGAGCTGTTTGAGATAGACTTCAATGGAGCGCTAGTGGAGCTCGAAGTCTCAGATGAGGCCAAGAAGAGGGCCATCTTCGTCCGCATGCTCGGACACGAGACCAAGAGGACCTTGGTGGACCTGATCGCGCCGAGGAGGGTGAGCGACTTCAAGGCCACAGAACTCCTGGCGGCGCTGCGCACCCACCTCCAGCCCGCAATAGCCATGTTCCCCGCTCGGAGCGCGTTCTGGAGGCGAGTCCAGGCGCCCGGGGAATCGGTCGCTGAGTTCGCCGCGGCCCTGCGGCTGGCCGCCGGCCCATGCAAGTGGGAGACCTCAGAAGTCACCCTCCGGGACTGCCTGCTCTGCGGTCTGAGGGATACCGAGACTCAGCGCGCGCTGATGAAAAAGGAGCCGCCTCTCACGTGGCAACAAGTCCTCGACACGGCAGAGGCCGCGGAGGCCACGACTGCCGGGGTGCAAGAGCTTCAGGACTGGCGCCCGAAACCCGCCAAGGCAGAGAGCTCGGTGCGCACGGCCCGGCGAGTTTCGAACTCGTCCACGGAGAGCGGCGACGACGAGGACGTCCGGAGGGTCCACAGAGAGGGCCGGCGCTGCGACGGCTGCGGCGCCGCCCACGCCCGCGCCAAATGCCCATTCCGCAAGGCCGAGTGCCACAACTGCGGCCGGCGCGGGCACATCGCCAAGGTCTGCCGGAAACGGCGCGAGGCCAAGAGGAGTTCCCCAGACCGCTCGGCGAGGCAGGACCGCACCACGAGGCCAAAGGACGGCACCCGGACCACGAGGACGCGGGACGGAGTAGGGCGCATCTCCGACGACAGCGAGGACGACGCTCCGGTTTGCAGCGTTTCCACGGAGCACCCCCGTTACTTCATTGAGGTAGTAATCCAAGGGGCCCCTGTTAGGATGGAGGTGGACTCGGGTTCCTCATACTCTATCATTTCCCAGGGAGAGTTCATGAAAATCGCCCCCCGCGTGCGGCCCAAGCTCAAAGCGTTGAGGGCCACACTGAAGGACGTGCAAGGGAACCGCATCCCAGTGTTGGGGGTTGGGAAGTTCCAGGTCCAGTTTAAAAAGCACACCGCAACGCTTCCCCTAGTCGTCCTCAAGGGAGGTAAATGCAGCCTCCTCGGGACTCAATGGTTCCAGCCCCTGGGGTTGTTCATTGGGGGGGTGCACGCCGTGGGAGCACACGCCGCCGGGACCGATCCAATACAGAGCGTGTGCGACGCGCACCCCGAGGTTTTCAAAAAGGGGCTCGGAAAATTCAAGGGCCCCCCAGTGACTTTCGACCTGGACCCTGGAGTACGTCCAATCAGACTTAAACCGCGCAGAGTGCCCTTCGCACTAAAGGACAAAATAGAGGCGGAGTTGGACAAATTGGTGGGCCAGGGGATTCTTGTCCCTGTTGATTCTGCGGAGTGGGAAACTCCAATTGTAACAGCGCTCAAGGCCAACGGGGAGGTCCGTATATGCGCTGATTACAAGTGCACCATCAATAAGGCGATCCGCCCTAATGCGTATCCGGTGCCGGTAGTCAGCCACTTGTTGGCCAGGTTACACGGGGGGAGGTGTTTCGCTAAACTCGACCTGGCCCAAGCCTACCAGCAACTCCCGGTGACCCCCGCCGCAGCTGCTGCACAGACCATAGTCACCCACAAAGGGGCGTTCCAGGTATCGCGCCTCCAATTCGGCGTGAATTCGGCGCCCGGGATCTTCCAGTCACTCGTGGAACGCCTCCTGAAGGGGTTAGAGGGGGTGTTACCCTACTTTGATGACGTATTGATTACAGGGGGGAGCCGGGCCGAATTAGCAATAAGGTTGGGAAAGGTCCTGGCAATATTCGAAAAAGCGGGGTTGCGGTTGCGGAAAGACAAATGCGTTTTCTTCGCAACTGAGGTTGAGTTCCTAGGGTTCCGTGTTACTCCCGAGGGAATAAGGCCATCCCAATCCAAGGTGGCCGCCATCAAGAAGGCCCCTCGCCCCACCTCCAAGCCCGAGTTGCAGTCGTTCCTTGGACTGCTCAACTTTTACCACTCCTTCCTCCCGCGGAAGGCAGCAGTGGCGGAACCGCTACACAAATTGTTAAAAAAGGACGGGGCATGGAAGTGGGGCGACGACCAGGAGACGGCTTTCAATGACCTGAAGCAACTCCTGGCATCAGATGCGGTACTGACCCACT
Organism: Bradypodion pumilum; assembly: GCA_035047305.1. NCBI lineage: Eukaryota > Metazoa > Chordata > Lepidosauria > Squamata > Chamaeleonidae > Bradypodion > Bradypodion pumilum. The sequence continues at coordinate 32,134,060 of JAWDJD010000008.1, read as the reverse complement.
TCAATCCCAAACGCCCAGTGGTCCTGATATGCGATGCATCCCCGGTGGGGTTGGGGGCGGTGTTATGCCACGTACTGGAGAACGGGAGGGAGGCCCCGATAGCGTTCTACTCTAGGTCCTTGTCCCAAGCGGAGAGAAACTATGCCCAGACAGATAGGGAAGCACTAGCGATAATTGCGGGGACCCAGAAATTTCATGATTTTGTGTACGGCCGCCCCTTCACAATAGTGACTGACCACAAGCCCTTGCTAGGCATTTTCACCGCAGATAAGCCCACACCCCAAATCCTGTCCCCGAGGATGCTCAGGTGGGCCATTTTTCTCAACGCGTATCAGCACGCGTTGGTATACCGGCCCGGAAAGGAGATCAGCCATGCGGACACCCTGTCGAGGTCCCCCATTCCCCGGGATTGCTGCCACGTGGGCGAGGAAGAGGGGGACCACCAGGTCTTAATGATAGAGGTCCTAGACTCCCCTCCAGTAGTACCGGCCGACATCGTCAAAGCGACCGGCAAGGACAAAACGCTAGCTACAGTTTGCTCCTGGGTACAGAAAGGGTGGCCCGTGTCTTCCCCAGCAGCGGAATTCGACACATTTTTCAAAAAGAAACTAGAGTTGTCCCTAGAGAGGGGTTGCCTTTTGTGGGGACAGCGGGTAGTGATCCCCACGTCGCTCCGGCCGAGGGTGCTTAAACTGCTGCACGTCAGCCATCCGGGGATCGTCCGCTCTAAGGCACTAGCCCGTAGTTACTTTTGGTGGCCCCAGCTAGACGCCGACATCGAACACATGGTCGGCACTTGCGAAGCGTGCCAAAGCTCCAGGCCAGAAGAGGCTCGCTTGCCACATAGGGAGTGGGACGCAGCAAGGGGGCCCTGGTCCCGGGTACACGTAGACTTTGCTGGCCCGTTCAGGGGAACACTTTTCCTCCTTGTGGTGGACGCGTTCTCCAAGTGGTTGAAGGTCATTCCAGTCTCGAGCACCTCCTCGGCCACTACAATTAAACAGTTACGGAGGGTCTTTTCCACGTTCGGTTTACCCGACACCCTCGTCAGCGATAACGCTAGCTGTTTCACGTCCGCCGAGTTCGGGGCATTCATGGATCGCAACGCCATTCGGCACGTCACCTCCGCCCCCTTTCACCCGGCCACCAACGGCCAAGTAGAGCGCCTCGTGCGCACCACAAAAGACGCGCTGCGGCGCATGGGCCCCGGAGACCTCGACCTGAAATTGTGCCAATTCCTGCTAAGGTACAGGGTCACCCCATTGGCGTCAGGGTACTCCCCCGCGGAGCTGTTAATGCGCAGGAAGCTGGCCACGGTAATCTCCAAGCTAGACCCCACGAGAGTAGAGGACACGGGGCGGAACATAGGGGTGGAACCCGCAAAGAGTTTCAGCGTAGGCGCCCCGGTGCATTGCAGGAACTACGCCAACGCGGGGCCAGCCTGGGTGCCGGGCACCGTAATAGAACAAACCGGCCCCGTCTCATACCGCGTGGAGACCAGTACAGGCCTCCTGTGGAGGCGACACGTGGACCAACTCAGGCGCAGGGTCCCCGGAGAACAGGACGAAGACGAAAATAGCCACGAATCAGCGTTAGGGTACTCCCCCACCCGTTTAGCCCAAGGGGGAGGGAAAGGGGGACATGGGTCCCCACCAAGGGGGGAGGAAAGGGAATCGATCCTCAGAGATCTTTTGCGGGACTTCGCGGCAGAAAGGAAGAGCCCCGACCTCACACATACCCGTCGGAAGTTTCCCCGAAACACAGATGCCCCTAGAAGTTTAGACGTTGATTTACAGTACCAGGGGGAGTTAGCGGAGTGGTCCCCCACCCGTCCTGGCGAAAAGAGGGGTTTCAGTTCAGCCCCTGGTACTTCCAGTCCCAGTAGCCCCTGTGAGTTAGAATGCAACATAGCGCCAGTTTCCCGGAGACCGACACCCCCAAGACAGGAGGCAACAGCGAGTCCGCCCACCACAGTCTCAAGGTCCCCCGAGCGGGGAACAGAAGGTAGCAGAACCACAAGGGCGACCTCATCGGTTCCGCGGTTCACAATAGGAGGGTCCCCCGGGTCCGAGAGCAACAGGCAGGGGTTCACCTCCCAACTGTTCATTCCATTCCCATCCCCGGGCACAAGGCAGGCACGGACCTCCCACAGAGCCACTAACGAATCCCCGTTTCCCGTTGCAGGACAAGTACCCGCGGAGTCAGAGGTCACAGGCTCTCCAGCACTAGGTCAGGCGCAAGCACGCCCCAAGCGCACGTGCGGCAAGCCACAATGGTTGCGGGACTTCGTCCCGTCCTAGGGGGGAGGGATGTTATGTATGTATGATTGCATGTTCATTGTACTGTAAAGGCAAGAATGTAGCCACTCCAAATACAAGGCATCTCAGCTGTAAAGGAACGCGAGCAGGCAGCCCATAGAGGGCAGCTGCGAGCGTTCAGTCTCACATGGTTCACATTGCTCAATCACCGACAGCCGCGGGAAAACCTTCCCCGCATTCAGCAGCAGGAGAAAGATCTGCATTCAGCAGCAGAAGAAAGATCTGCATTCAGCAGCAGGAAAAGAGGCGTGCCTGGGCGAAGCCACGCTGGTAGCAGCCAATGAGCTACCGTGCTACAAGATTCAAATGTATAGGGCTACTGTATATATTGAGATGTATCACCACTATTACCTCATGCTCCACCGGATCATCATGCAATAAACCTGTGTTAAGCCAACCCTTCGGCTGTTCTGTTGTCTTTGGTCCCATACACTAAAGTTTTGGAAGAAAATTTAGATCCATTTCAATTCCATCACAAGCTTCCTTTCATCTTCATACACACCCATTTATGTGCCAGATCCAGGAGGCTATGACGGGTCACACCAGGCAAGATTATTCCATTCAACGGTGGAGTGACAAGCTCCAGATCTAGAAACAGAAGTAAGTGTTAAACACATTACAGTCCCAGGCTACGTCATAAATCTCCTTGAGTGAAAGAAAGCACAGAATACAGTACTTAGGGCAGAGGTTCACAGTCTATGGTCCGTGGGCCGGCCCCGGCCCATGGCACAATTTCACAGGGCCCGCTGCCCTCGCTCCTGCCGCCGCCATCGGAAGTGATGAAACAGCCAAAAACACACCACCTTCACTCCTGCTGCTACTGCCAGAAGCGGCGGAAATGGCAAAAACACTTAAACAGTACCTAATTATCTACTTACAATTTCTTGCTTTTGAACTGCTAGGTTAGCAGGAGCTGGAACAGACTGAAGCTCACTCTGTCATGCATTACTCAGGTCTCGAACTGCTGACCTGCCGACCTTCTAGTCGTCAGGTTCAGTATCTTAACCACTAAGCCACTGCAATCCCTAGAGTGGACCTCACCTCGCTGAAAACTACTGCCTCCATTTTTCAGAAAACTGATATTTATAGTGATAGAGATGATGATGATGATCATCATCATCATCATATTATATTATTTGGATTTGTATGCCACCCACTCGACAACACGACTCCAGGCGGCTCACAGAACAATACAGAACAATCAGCTGTCACCCAGATTTTAAAAATCCTACCTGGTTAACTGTATGAGTTTTATTTCAATATAGTTAATCTGCATATATTTACATTTGATCAAAAAACAAAGAGAAAAATATATTGCTTGTTTTTAGATAAAGAATAAACAGGTTGTCCAAGGCTCGCAAACCAGACAGGTCACCTCTTTTACAGCATTTCTTATCGCCTGCAGTTTTTAGGACTTGTGTTAAAATGTCACATTAATTTAAAAATCTGCCAACCAACCGTTCAAGAGTGGTTTCAGTTGAACACAATTACATTTTAGCAATTAATTAATTGCTTGGTGAAACCAGGGTTTGGGCATCTGGTTCCAACTCCAGAGGTTCTGGACTATAACGCCCATAACCCCCTGCCATTCGCCACGATGGTTGGGGCTTCTGGGGTTGAAGTCTAAAACATCAAGAGGGCTCAAAGTTCTCTATCTCTGGGCTAAACATTGTGCAGCACCTCCAACCAAAGTCACATTGCACAGGAATCGAGTCCCTCACCGCCCTGCGGGTCTTGCCAAAAGATGAAGATGTTCATGGTCCCCACTTCGGTGATCTGGTGGTCCTCCCCGTAAAGCCACAGCACCTGCTGGCAACCCTCTTTGGCAGCCGCGTTCTGCACGAAAATGGTGGGACCATAGTTGCTAAAGGTGACACAAGAGCAGGAAGAGTACTGGGATCAGATATGAGAGCATCTGTAAGCAGCAAGGGGAAGCAGCGTCAACTCTCGGCTCAAAGGCACACAAGAAAAGAGGAAGCGATACAAAGATATTGACCCAGAACAACGGGACGATGGAGAGGTTTCCCAACCTCTGGTTTTTGGACTTCAATTCCCATGAGCCTAAGTCAATTCCCCAAAGCACTGATCAGCCAATGTACTGACTTAGGCTTCTGAGAACTGAAGTCCCCCTGTGGGGCGTGGGCCCCATGTTGAGAACCACTGATCTACATCTTGCCTTTGGAAACTTTCACTTTGTTCCCCAGCATTTGCAGGCAATTTCCCAGTCTATACCATAATAAAACTTTTTAACAAGAAATGCTCCCTAAAAGGGGGGTCCATCTGGCTAACTTGTGACCCATATAGGTAGGATATACAGAAATGGAATAAAATAAGTTATGATGTTTAAAATGGTACAGGCTTTAAAAAGGTAAAGGTCTCCCTTGCTCAAAATGGAACAAAATAAGTAACCCTTTCCAAGTTTGGTGAAGTTTGAAGTTAGGGTGTTCGAGCTATTAACACACACCCACTTAACTCACTTAATTTCCCCCAAACCAGCTGTTGGTGGCCTAAGACTTGTGCACTGTACTGTACATTTACATCCTGTGATGCTTCCAAGGAGATGGATACTTTCACGTTTCTCATTCCTCCACATCCTCACAACTACACTGTGATGTAGGTTAGGGACAGTAAGTGGTCTGAGGTCACACAATAGGTTTTCTTGCTCAATGGCAACTAGAACTGGAACTGCCTAAGCTTAATAGCAGCATTTTAACAAACACACCACACGGGCTCTCATGATAAATTATAGTCATTTTATACTGTACCTGAATGCACTCTTTGAAAACTGTTCTATGGCTTAACAACATCAGCCCTCCCAAGGTTTATATGGCCGAAGGTATTTTCCAGGCACTGGTTTGACAAAGAGTAGGCTAAATGCAGCGTTTTGCAAACTATGCTCCATGGAAGACTGGTGGACTTCAATTCTCAGAAGCCTAAGTCAGGACATGGGGTGATCAGTGATTTGGGGAAATGACTAAACTTCTGGGGATTGAAGCCCAAAAACCCAAGATTGGAAAACACTGATCTAGAGGGATACAGTACATCAGCCTTCACACAATGTAGGTGCTTTGCTTTCCAGCTATTTGAGACTTCAGGTTCCATCAGCCGTGGGCTGCCTGACCAATCGGTGGGGATGATGAGAACAGGAGTCTGAAACATCTAGCAGCCCCCAGCTAAAAGGCAACCCAGAAGTAAAGGAAGCAAAGAGTGCCGCAGTTTAAGATGCAACCCTTACTCACCCTCCCAGCTTGTAGTCGCCGACGCCACCCATCCAGGCACGGATAAAGCAAGGATCAGCCAGGAGGGAAATAGGGTTGAAGCTGCCCGTGGCAAAATAGGGGCCTACGGGACATAGGATCACGTAAAGCAAGGCGTGGTTGGACATGGAGACCCCCAAGGATGGCTGCAGGGAGAAAAGAAGATGTATTTATTTATTTTTCTGTTTTATATTGCCGCCCAACTCTGAAGACTCTGGGCGGCTCACAGAAAATAAAACCAATCACATTTTAAAAACCAATAAAAAACCCATTAAAACTGCCACCAAAAATTAGTCCAACCCCTACAGATTAAAAGAGGGAGAGAGTGTTCCTACTAAATCAGCCAGCAGGCAGGGGTTACCCCATTACTGGTGCCCCACACCTGCTTTGCCAGCCAGGTTTTTAGCCCTTTCCTGAAGGGCAGCAACTCCATCTGGAGACACAGCTCAATTGGCAGGAGGTTCCACAGGGCCGGAGCTGACATTGCAGATGGCAAAATGAGAGAGCCTCTCCAGTCTGCTCTGGTGGAATGGACAGATGTTCTCAGGGTGACGTGGTCTCTTAAGTATCCTGTCCCACTACTATGTAGGGCTTTAAAGGTAATTACTAGCACCTTGAATTGCACCCAGAGGCACACTGGCAACCAGTGCAGCTCCCGAAGCAGTAGCAAGGAACGGGCATAATGCCCGCACCCCATCACCACCCAGGCAGATATAGTGTTTGGAAAACAGTTTGGACTGCAGTTTCCAGAGCCTCTCAGCCTTATGTTGTATGGATTCTGGGGAATAGTGACTTTTTCTATAGTCGGGAGTGATGAGTTATCGGTGGTCAAGCAAAACAAGGACACAGCAAACTATATTTTGGGAAAGAGACTGATAAGCTGACTGGGTAGAAGAAGCCCTAGTTGAGGAGATTCTAGGAGTTGTTGTCAACAGAGAGAATATTTCAGGTTTGGACAGAACAAAGGAGGAGAGAGCAGATGACATTAAGTCTGACCCAGTATTAAACTCTGGGCTTATAGCTTACTCTCATTAAAGATCTTGCTGGCTTGAAAGCCAGTCATGTCCAACTCTAGGGAGTGGTGTTCATCTACATTTTCAACCAAAGAGCCAGTGCTGTGTGCATCTGCAGTCAATTCCATGGTCATGTGGCAAGCATGACTAGATACCGGAGCACATGGAATGCTGTTACCTTTCCCACTTAAGTGGTGCCTATTTATCTACTTGCAATTTCTTGCTTTCAAACTGCTAGGCTGGTAGGCTGCTAGGCTGGCAGGAGCTGGGACAGGCAATGGCAGCTCACTACATCACCCAGTGCTCGGGTCTCAAACTGCTGACCTGTCAACCTGCTGGCCATCAAGCACTAAGCCAGTGCAACCCCTTTACTCTGAATAAAATGCTGCAATTCTTTCAGGATTTTGCCATTGTAAGGAGAGGTGGGGAGGAGAGCTTATACTGAGAACTGTCAAAAGAAAAGACAGTTTCATGAGGGAGGCAAATCCACCAGATAGCACCGTAAAAGAGCCACATCTGAAAAGGTAAGTACTGTACTCACTTCAGTGCCAATGAAGGTGGGACGGATGTAGAGGCTGGCAGCATCAGAGTGAGGGACCCAGTCTTGTTCTACATGGATCAGCTGCCGGATGCATTCAAGGAACTCAGATTGGCTGAAGGACTGCAGAAAGAGAGATAAAGGTTACATTTCAAAGAGTCAAAGGTAGTGGCGGCTACTTGTATTCAAGTATACATTTTTTTTCCTGGAAGTCATTTTCAGGAAAAATCACACTGGCATGAATTTGTTTAAGGTGGATCACAGCTTGCCATGAAGTGACCCACACACTATGATCACAGAGTCATCTCCTGCAGCATGTATGAAATGAAACATGCAGGATTTAACACCGGGACTGCAATGGACTGCCACAGCCTTGAGGATATTATCAAGGTGTGCCTTCACAGCCAGTCCATCTGGCATGGCCTCTTCCACCTCCATGACCATTGGGAATCAGAATCAGAATAGTGAAGTGATTCCTCTTCCACTCATTTTGCCGTTGGGCCCAATCTGATAGTTTCCAGTGGCATTTCCACCACTGAGGGGGACCATCACCCCCACCTAAAGGGGCTCAACCACCCATAGCCATTGGCCCCTTTACAGAGTCAGGTTATTTACTGCTGCCTAACACTCGCCACTGAGTCGCTGATTGTATGATTTACTCCGTAGTGGGATATCCAAGCAGACATCAGGTCAAAGTACTAAAGGTAAAGTAAAGGTTTCCCTTGCTCGAAAGCCAGTCATATCCGACTCTAGGGTTCAGTGCTCATCTCTGTTTCAAAGCCAAAGAGCCAGTGCTGTCTGCATCTGCAGATGTTTCTGTGGTTCATGTGGCAGGCATGACTAGATGCTGGAGTGCATGGAATGCTGTTACCTTTCCCACCGAAGCTGTACCTATTTATCTACTTGCAACTTCTTGCTTTTGAATTGCTAGGTTGGAAGGAGATGGGACAGACAACTGGTGCTCACTCCATCATGCAGCACTCGGGTCTTGAATTGCTGACCTGTTGGAGAAAGGGTCTCAAAGGGTTGCCCCAGAAAGCATAAAAAGTGCCCTGTTACTTACAGGCAGGCAAGCACGGAGAGCAGAACGTAACATCCGCTCCATGTTTAACATGGGACGAAAAAGCCGGATGCGTTTATCTGGTCCCCGGAAAGCCTTCATCCCCTCAAAGAGCTAGATTGGGTAGGAAGAGAAGGAAAAGAGTCATATGGAAGAAACTGGCTGTTTTTTTTTTTATTCATACGGCATTTTAGAAGGTTATTAGAAATCTGGCCTCTACATACTCACCTCGCCTCCAAATAATCTCCTGCAACACTAAACTGGGCATGAGAAATGAGAGATGTCATTCCTACATTCTGTTTAGATTGGAACACAAGCTATTGAGACAACATGTATTCAACTATGGGAGAAAACATCGAAAACAAAGAGCCATTTTAAAAAGAATGAAAATTAATCTGGCATCTGATACCAATATAAACTTACTCTTCTTTTCAACAGCAATCCTAACGGTTAGCCATTTTATTTTTCTGCTCCCCCTAATTTCCCTCTTTCTCCCCAAACCCTCTTCTTTATATACCCCCCTTTTCCTCCTGTGAACTCAATGTTTTGTAAGCTGCCTTCAATCTCTTTGTTGGAAGACTGTCGAGTCTAACTCTAGGGTTCAGTGCTCATCTCCATTTACAGCCAAAGAGCCAATGTTGTCTACGTCTGCAGCAATTTCTGTGGTCATGTCTAGATGCTGAAGCACATGGAATACTGTTACCTTTCCTGCCAAAGCGGTCCCTATTTATCTACTTGAAATTTCTTGCTTTTCAACTGTTAAGTGGACAGAAGCTGGGACAGATGACAGGCAGTCATTCCATCATGCAGCACTCAGGTCTTGAACTACTGGCCTGTTTACCTTCTGGTTGTCAAGCTCAGCATCTTAACCACTAGCATGGTATTAAAATAATAATAAAGTCAGTCCAGGATAGCAACTTTATCTTCATAATCCACCTGGTGAGGGAGGTTAGGCAAAGCGAGAAGGTAATTGTCTCAAGTGCAATCAGTGAGCTTCATGACTTGGTGAGGATCTTAACCTATAAGGAAGAGATGTAAGGTACGTGTCCGGGAAAGGCTTCCACACCCCTGGAGCCTATCCTGTAATGCTTCGTACACACCTACCTAACGCCACTGACAGCCCCACAAGGGTCCGGAGGCTGAGAGTGGGGCGTGCGCCCCACAAAATGGGAAAAGGAATGGGAACTACAACTCCCAAGGTGCCTTCTGAGAAAAAATGGCAGTTTAACAACAAGGCCTGGGAACAGAATGTTGGAAAGAGCTGATTTGCATGTTGGACTGTGATTGGTTGAGAGTGAATGACTGATGGGGAAAGGTCCTGGAATTCCTGAGATAATCTTCTTCTTAATCTATAAGGAAGAGATGTAATGTATGTGTCCGGCAGGCCTTCAAACACCCCTGGAGCCGATCCTGTAAGTCCCACTCCCCCACCCCCCCTCTCTCTCTCTGTGTCTGTGAGAGAGAGAAACACAGATAGAGTGAGACAGAAAGAGACAGACAAACAGACAGAGCGGAAGGGATGTGTGCGCCGCCCCAGCTCCAGCCCAAACTACACTGGCCACAACCATGTTCAGGCCCATGGGGAAACCACCCACACCCGGCGGCGAAAGGCACGCAGGACACCAGGAGAGGAGCGGGGGAGGGGGAGGCCACAAAACCCCTGTAGCTCACCCAACACCTCCCCCTCCCCCAGACCGCCTGGGATGAAGTCCGGGTACCCTTGCTAGTTTGAAATAAATTCTCCCCAGTCCAACGTTCTAATCATTATACTACCTTAGTTCTTGTCTAACTTCTCGACTCTGCCACCTGTCACTCAACCTGCCATGGATTCTCTATAGCAGAACAGATTCTTCCTCTAAGGGCAGTGCTTACCTGTACTGAGTAATGTAAGGCAGGAGAAGCTGGGTGCAGGGAAATATTTTGAAAGGGTTTGATGTGTGGTTTCCCCCAACCCTTCTCTTTGCTCCATTCCACTGTGAGCATGTGGTCAGTGAAAGATTTGCCAAAGACCAAGTTCCCAGGGTCTGGTTTGCACTTCAGGTTCTTGGTCAATTCGATCTGGAGATCCGAGGCCTAGGAAGGAATTCAAAGACCATTATGCAATTCTATCCATCAACCAAGTCAACAGAATGACTAGACTTTTCTTCCCCACCTACTTCAACTTCAAATTAAAAAGCTGAAAGCCCCAACACATGTGGATAACCTTTCACCTACACCTCCCTAACTTGAAGAAGATCCCTTTATTCAGGAGTTCTCCATTAGTAATTTTTTCCCACCTTAAATGTGGTGCTTAAAAATCTCTGATGACCAAGAAGTGATGGTAGAATATTGCATGATCTCCCTCTCAAAACCTGGAAGAAACATGAAAAGAAATTAAGAATTAGCACAAAAATCTGTCTCTGTAATATGATGGCAGCTCTTGCTCTACTGAGTCCCATCTCTTAAAGGAGATTATTTATTCCAGTCTATCCTACTGCGGTGATTCAAGTGGTTAAGATGCTGAACTCACTGACTGGATGGTCGGAGTTCGATTCCCAGATATTGCATGACAGAGGGAGCTTCTGTCCCAGTTCCTGCCAACCTAGCAGTTCGAAAGCAAGGAATTGCAAGTAGATAAATAAGTACCACTTCGGTGGGAAGGTAAACAGCATTCCGTGCACTCCAATGCTGAAGCATTCCTGCCACATGTCCACGGAAACATCTGCAAACTCAGACAGTGTTGGTTCTTTGGTTATAAACAGAGATGAGCACTGAACCCTAGAATCAGATACAACTGGCTTTCAAACAAGGGTGACCTATCCTACCTGGCACTCTCCAGGTGTATTTAACTTGCGATCCTATTATGCCCAGACTGGGATGGGAGCTGTAGGCCAACATTACTCCAAGAGGTTTTTTTTTTCTCTTCCCTTTTGTCTTGATGCTTGCTATTGGAGGGTTGATATTGTATTATTGTGATTATTGTTTTTCTGTAATTGTACTGATTAATTATTGTGTTTTTGCATCATTTTATTGTAACAGTATGTATCTTAATATGTTGTTAGCCGCTCTGAGTCGGCCGTGGGTTGAGTGGAGCGGGATATAAATTTAAATAATAAATAAATAAATAAGCTGCCAAAGCACTGGCAAAAACAGGACTAGAGCGTTTTACTTCCACTTCCGAGAGCAGCGAGGGCGGCATGGGCCCGATGAATCGCAGTAAACCATTTGTGTGGATTCACAGGGGCTGGGGCTTCTCGGAATTGAAGTCCAAGAACATCTGGAGTGTCAAGGTTCGCCATCACAGGACTAGAGTCAGTGGTGGAAGCCAGGGTGGGGCAACAGACAGAGTGATGGACTATGAATAAAGGGATTTGGGTTCAAAATCCCACTTGGCCCATGGAAATCTTTTTTTTTCTTCATTTCGTTTCAAATTTATTTATACACCACCTTTCTCAACCCATATAGGTGACTCAAGGCGGTTTCCAACAAATAAAGTGCACAATAAGATGCAAAATACCAAAAATACAAGAACTAATAAGAAACAGCAGCAAAATAAAAAACTCAGATACTAATTACAATACAATAATCCAGAGTGACAAAATAATACACAATATGAATCCATAAATACAACATAATCATATAAACAGTATCAATATTACGAAACAGTACAATAAATTCCCTAAAGTACAATATAGAAAAATACAATCATCATACACAATACAATAGAAACCTTACGAAGCCTGCCAGTGCCAACTGCTCCCCCATCTCCCTCACGACGAAGACAAGCCGCAGGGAAAGTCCAACAGTGGAAAAGAAAAACTAGCCACTAGTAAAACAAAAGCTAGATGCAACTTGATAGTACATAACATGCTGGTCTTGAGCATGGATGGATATGTAGCCTGCCAGGACCCACTCATGTTAATTCAACAAGTTCCTTTATATGGCTCGTAGGACATTGGGGGGGAACCCCCACAAAAGGACAATTCTCTACCTTCATGGGGTGGGACTTCTCACATGTGATGCTCCATGAAGACTGAGATCAGTCAGAAGGTACCAGAAGCTCAGTATCTGTGCTACTGACAAGGCCTTCTTTGGTGACTGTCCCTGTGATCCAAACAGTCCTTCCCTAGGAAATTCATTCAAGCTTTGTCACTTACCTTGTTTCAAGGGTAGACAATGAAGCCTCTTGAGACAGAAAACTCTAAATCAGAGGTTCCCAACGTGGGGTCCAGTCTATTCCCAGTCTATTCTGGTATAGACTGGGAAACTGAATGCAAATGCTTGGGGGGGGGGGTTTGAAGTGAAACTTTACAAAGGCAAGGTGTAGATCAGAGGTTCTCAATGTGGGGCCCATGTCCCACAGGGGAACTTCAATTCCTAGAAGCCTAAGTCAGTACATTGGCTGATCCGTACTTTGGGGAATTGACTTAGGCTTCAGGGAATTGAAGTCCAAAAACCAAAGATTGGGAAACACTGCTATAACTCAACATAAAGCACTTTCATGTCCTCATGGGCAGAGTTATGATATAATTTTTGACTACAACTCCCAGAGTCCAACAGCCAGCAGGGCCACAGTTCTTCTCATGGAAATAGAGGAGGAAAGCCCAATGCAGAGATTCATTCAGAGGTGCACATCTAAGCGTCCAAAGGTTGAGTGATTCTGCTGAATCTACATTATGGTGTTTAGTTTTTTTTCTTCTAAATTAATCAAACAAGCCAGAACTTAGAGAGCTAAACAGTGACCTTGTCTAATCTCCCATTCCCCTTAAGCAAACAACTTCAGTTAATGTGTAATCTGTAAAAGCAAGAGGAGACCAGAGAAAGCAGCCTTCTGAGAACTAGGTAGGTGACATCTCATTAATGGGGGGAAATGAATCCCTTATTCTATCCTTGCTTTCTGCCTCTCTTGCATTGGCAGTCAACACTACGGTTTTCAAAAGAGCTGCTTTCGTTGCCATGCGCAGCAAGATGGGAGGAAAGATGAGGGCACAAGGCAAGCAACTGAATAGTCAAGGGTGGGAACACTGTGATTTCCATTTCTGCTGAGTTGGTCATTTCTCAATCAGAGGCAGGAAAAGAGATCTCTCACTCCTGTTAATCTTTTCTTTTAAAATCTCCCCAGAGTTGAACTTCAGCCTCTGTTGGGTCACAGAAGGGTGGAAAAAGAGAAGGCACAGCAAGCAGCAAGGAAAGACATGTTGCCTATATGAGAAATTCTCTTTTGCAATTAGCAGAGGGACTGAGAGTCCAACTGATGAAGGAAAGGACTGGCTTAAAAGAGGTAAGTTTGCATGGATTCGGGAAACAAGATTATTTGTGTCTCAAGACCATCCACTGGAGTTTGGAAAAGTTACTTAATTGGGGTGTAATTCCCCCAAACCCTCCAGGAGTGGCTTATGTGTTCTGGAAGTTAGAATTCCATAGTCTGTCAAGAATCACACGATTCATAGGGAAATCAGGAAAAGCAAAGAAAATCAAGAGAATCAATTCTAAATCCACAAAAATGGGAACGCATGGTATAAAGGGCACAGAATCAAGGCAAATGGCTTGCAATAAATAAGTAACAGCAACACCAGTTTATGAGATTGTGGTTTCAGCTGTACAATGAAGAAACTATTGTTTCCTTCCTTATCCAGAAAAGATATGAGAGATGTAAAAATTAGGTTTCTGTAAAGATATTTTAGAAGAACCTAGATTATTAAACACTATTTTACCCCTGCAGTGCTCTGCAGTACTGCAGTGGCTCAAGTCGCTAAGACGCTGACTGGGAAGCGGAAGGTCAGCAGTTCGATTCCCGAGTACTGCAGGACGGAAATGAGCTCCCGTCTTCATCCCAGCTCCTGCCAACCTAGCAGTTCGAAAGCAAGAAATTGCAAGTAGATAAATAGGGACCACTTCGGTGGGAAGGTAACAGCGTTCCGTGCGCTCCGGTGTCTAGTCATGCCTGCCACATGACCACGGAAACGTCTGCAGAAGCAGACAGCGCTGGCTCTTCGGCTTAGAAACAGAGATGAGCACTGCACCCTAGAGTCGGATACGACTGGCTTTCGAGCAAGGGAAACCTTTACCTTTACCTTTACCTATTTTACCCCATTTTTCTTCAAGGAAAGCAGATCTGATTGTGGGTCCCATATTACTCCACTGTGTTTAAAGGGCACATTTACATGGAAAGTTACTTTCTAAAACGCATGGCTGAGTTAAGACCAGAATTCCACTCCCCACACTTTCCAAAGCCCAACAGCTAACCAGTAAACGTTCTGGCTTAGACTAGATTCTGACTTCATTTGTAAGCATTTAAGACAAAAGTAGCCAAATGTGGTTTATAGATGTTGCTGGACTCCAGTTCCCATAGGGCTATTGTCAGCAAAGCTCATAGCATGACATGATGGGAGTTGCAGTCCAACAATATTAAGACAGCCCCTTGTTGGTCTGTTGTTGTTCAGTCGCACAATCGAGTCTGACCATAAAACTGGACCATAAAATCCAATCTATGAAAGAACTTAGAAACTGTGATGAAAAAATATGTGGAATATCAGATTAAACTATTTTTTAAATGTGAAAAGAGGCATATTTAAGGTAAAAGCAGTAGATGCATTTCAAACGGAAGAAGATAAGGCAGAAGGAACTAAAGAAGGGGTGAGTCATGGGCGTGAATTTGTTTAAGGTGGATCCCAGTTGCCATGAAGTGACCCACACCTATAATCTTGGAGCCATCTCCTGTGGCACACATGAAATGAGACATGCAGGATTTAACACCGGGACTGCAATGGACTGCCACAGCCTTGAGGATATGGACAAGGTGCGCCTTCACAGCCAGTCTATCTGGCATAACCTCTTCCGTTTCCATGACCATTGGGAATCAGAGTTCCTCCTCCACTCATTTTGCTGTTGGGCTCAATGTGATGGTTTCCAGTGGCATTTCCTCCACTGAAGGGACCATTACCCCACCTAAAGGCACTCATCCGCCCGTAGCCATTGGCCCATTTAGGGAGTCAGGTTAGTTAACCACTGCCTGACACTTGGCATTGAGTAACTGGCTATATGGTCTACTCCATTACCGTAGTGGGATGTCCGGCCAGACAGACTTTCCAGTTAGTATAAATCAGTAATTGGAATTATTAGATATTATATGAGTTTGGTCACACCTCTGCAAGTTCTGCTGCCCAGTTTTAGTGAAGCTCTAAAAATGGGCAGAACCATGTAAAACTATGGTCAAACTCATATTTTACAATGGGTATTGATTCCCTCAAACTGTGATTAGTACAAAAGGGACTAGATCCCCTTTAACTTGAAATTCTACTTGTAGCAATTAATCAAGAAATTCCTGTTGGTCTACTGCCAGGGTGGCAATTCGAGAATGAGTTAGACCAAGTTAATGGCCTTTTAGGCTTCCTCCATGTGAATAGGAGTTCACTTTTTGAAAAACAAGAATCACCATATTCACTGGCGTATAAAACCCACTTTGCCCCCTTAAAATACAGTGAAAAAGCGGAGTGCATCTTTTACTGTACATAGTGGGCTATTTTGGTAATAACAGGATGCATCTTATATTCTGATGTATCTTATACGCCGGCAAATACGGTATATGTCACAGGGGGGAGGGGTCAGGATTTTAGAGATGCTTAGGTGGGGCATGGCCAAAAAAAGTTGGGAACCACTGGTCTACTGCAAGACAATCAATAGATCTGTCAAGAACTTTGAAACTTCAGTTTGTGACTACAGCTTCCAGACTTCTTCCGCACACAAGAGTCACTAGCTATGCTGGCTGGGAAAGTCTAGGAGTTGTAGACCAAAAATAAAGTAACTTTTCCCATCTATAGACACAGCCTTCTATGTTCCCTTTGTTAAGTATGTGCCACCTCTCTACTTCTGATCTCATTTCCTGTTTCATACGAAGGTATAAAACTTTGCTTTGTGCTTGTCTGAAGACTAAAGTCACAAGCCAAGAATCTGAGTAATTTAGAGAAAATGTCCAACGAGGATTGAAAGACCAGAATGCTTTGTGGGTTGGGAGAAGGGGAGGAGCATGTGAGGCTGGTTCACTTAAGGCTAAACTAGGATGAAGGACCTTTGATCTTCCAGTTGTTTTTGACTATAACTCTAATAAACCTTGGCCATTGGCCATCATGGCTGGGATGAATGGAAGTGGAAACACAGAAGCCCCAGAGGACCAAATGTTCTCCACTCCTGTATCAATTGTGGTTCAGCATTATATCTGACTGAACCAAGAGTCGACATCTGCCCAGGTAAGGCATCACCAGCATTATTAAGGATTATTGGGTTGGCAAAGGAAGCTCCCTTGTAGCAGGTCATCCTTTATTTATCAATGAAGATCAGTACTGTCTAATCTAGAAGTAGGGAAAATCCGGGAAAGCCCACTCCAACTTTCTGCACTTGCCCTGGTGGACATATTCCCTCTTCTGCAACACCATTGTTTGGTCATTTCCAGCTTCTGTAGGGCTTTTCTCCTTTGTAAAGGCCAGAAATGTATCTCTTTAGGCTTAGTTGCCAGTATTAAAATTATTAAGCTAAAATATCTTGCCATTTTTGCTCCTACCTCTTCACCTTTGGCACTACCTCTGCTTCCAGTATTTAATAGTAAATGTTGACCTCAAGTTGAAAGACATAGCCTGGTCTTGTAGCAGGTTAAAAGACATTCCCTGGTCTTGACTGGCAGTGGCTGTGCAGAATGTATGCTTTCTCCTCAAGAAACATCCAAAAGCTTTTTAATATAGAGATGGCACCAGGAAGGCTTGACCTGGGGATCTTCAGCATATGAAGCAGATGTTCTAAATTTGAGCTATGGCTTCTCCTCTTTTGAGTTTCTCTATGGATGGGAACAGATAGGACAATCTTGAAAAGAAGAGCTGGCGGGGAGTGGGGGTGGATCACTTACATTTAACACAGATTTCCCAAACCTGGTACTATACTCTGTTGGAAGACAAGGGCAGGTGACCCTTCTATTAGACTGCTAAAATATCAACAACAGAAGCTGGCTTTTGACTCCTACAAAAGTCTTGATCAAGTTGGGTACATGCAGTAAAGTCTCCTCCCAGCACTGTAATGCTAGCCTGATGAATATTTTTATAGGAATCCCAAGCTGAGCTTCTGCTTGAGATATGGTCTAATAAAGGTATCCCTCATCCTCAACTGTATACATGGACCACATGTTATTTTCTAGATCCCAATTCCCATCATCCCTACTCAGATTTGGTAAGTCACAATTCAAATCATCCCCACTCTGCACAGCACATGAGGGTGATGGAAAGTGAAATCTAACAAACCACATGCTGGAGGTATTCTGGTTAGTAAAATATTGTTTCAGTGGAAGAAGAGCAGTTGTAATTTGGCTGGGGCTCTAATCTATACCTATAAGGAAGAAGTGTAGACTGTAGTGTCCAGAATGTGTTTCCACATCCCTAGAGAATATCCTGTAACACGTCGCGCACACGTATCTTATGGAACGAGAACCAACACCATGAGGGTCCAGAGGCCAAGGGTGAGGCCTGCACCCCACCAACCTGGACAAAACAACTGCGCACGCATGAAAAGTCCAAGGGAGGGGCTGGTCGCGCTCAGAGCCGTTGGCGAGCATTGCGTGCACAGCAATGTGCTTGCACAAAGAAACCAATGTGAGGCAGCCGTTCGGGGCCAAGCGCTTGGCTTCTCCCTGCCAGCAGCACCAGCAGCCAGGCGCGCTCTGGCTACAAACAAGCCGGCGTAAGCACGGGTCACGGTGCTGTCTATGTGGCCGGAGTGGGGGGGGAAATCGCCCCTCACTCCAGCTTCAATGACAGCAGAGGCGCTGCCCGACAGTGAAAGGAAACGAGGCTTCGTCCCCCCTCAATGACATGCCACAGTGTTGTCTATGGGGCCAGAGAGGAGGGGGAAAATCCCCCCCTCACTCCAGCCTCAATGACAGCACAGGTGCTGCCCGACAGCGAAAGGAAATGAGACTTCATTCCCCTTCACTTACTGGCCACGGTACTGTCTATGGGGCCGGAGTGGAAGGAGGAAATTCCCCCCCACTCCAGCCTCTTAGACACCACAGGCGCTGTGGCCCAGGGACATGTGCCCCATCCCCCCACCCCCCAGGAAGGGACCCCAGGCCCCCTGGGCAAAGCCGGGCACCTTTGCTAGTACATTATACTCATGAAAGACAAGGTAGCCATGTATGGTACTGAACTGAGCAGAATGGATGAATGTAAAGGGTCTTTTTCTTTGTAACCATGAGGAGCAGGAAGTTAAAATCCAAGATTCTTTAACTTTGTATCCCAATCCAGACGAGATTCCAGTGCAAGTAAGATTCCACGTGTGTAGCAAACTTGTTTGTACAGTATGTGAATCACCCTTGGGAGAAGAGTTCAGTGGAGGTAAAAGACTGAGAAAACCAGTTTCTTCCTTTGTGGATTTATTTTTAAAGTAGTAGAATCAATGCTGGCAGGCACAGATTTCTCCTCACTTGCCAGAAGGAACTGATCTCAGTTTGGAAATAAAACGAGCAAGTGACATATCCTTCTGCCTTATCCTTCTGAGAAATGGAGATCAAGCAAGTTCAACAGCAGTATGCAGACAGCAGAACTGAAAAACTATTTCTTGCATTTATATCTCATTTGTCGTTCAAAAAGTTTGAGGTGGTATGCGTATTCTTTCCTCCCCATCTTAATGTTCACAGCAACCTTGTCAGGCAGGTTAGGCTGAATGATAGTGACAGGACCAAATTCATCCCATGAGTTTCATGGCCGAGTAGAGATTTGAACCCAGGTCTGCTCAGTTCTGGTCCAATTATTTTAACCACCGCACCAAAAGGACAGGCATGGATGCAGACAAACCATGTCTATGTGTTCCACATGGATAACATATGCCTTGTGCCAGGGATTCTCAACCTGTGGCCCACAGGGCAGATGCGGCCTACAGCACCATTTCATGTGGCCCATCAGATATGGCAGAAGAAGAAGAAATATAACAACAGCAGCAGCAACAACAACATCAACAGATTTATACTCAGAAAATCTGAACATTATGCAGGAAAGCTTCAGTGCCTTTTCGGTAGGGGATAGGAAATGGGTAGATTAATGGGACCGCTCCAGTTTTGGTGCAAAGCAAGTGAGCAAAGCATTCTGAGATCAGATCCCTTTTCTGCCATTGGTTTTGCTCTAAGCCAGGGATTCTCAACCTGCGGACCTTGGTGCCATTTCATGTGCCCCACCTGCCTCCACCACACCTGGAAGTGCCATGTGGTGGAGGAAGGGCAAAATGGCCATCCGGCTCCCAAAGCTGTCTGAGGGGGTGTGACCTGGCCCCTGACTTTAAAAGGTTGAGAACTTCTGACTTATGCTGTCGAGAAAGGGTGACCTTTACCTATGATCTGAACTGAAACTCTGCCTCAAACATGAACAGCCACTACTAACTCTTGAACTCTGTCATCTGTAAAACTATCTCCCAGTGTTCCTACCATCAACCCCACTTTGCTTTAAACAAAGACAAAGAAACCCTTCAGCACTTATAGCTTAGCATAAGAGAAAACACTGAGTTTTCTCAGGCCCCTGCCTGCCCCCAAACAATCCAGAAATTGGAGAAACTAGATACAGGGGAAAGCACTGCAGAAACCTGTATATTGCAGAGTAAACCTATTTACAGCAGACTTGAAATCCTATCCTTTTGAGTATTAAACCAACCCCTAATTAAGGCAATTAGGAAGCAGATGAGGGATTTTAGTCATAACCCCTAGAGGGAATGCTTACTCTTTTCACACAGATTCTACCATTCATAGGGTGTTGTGTTCTGTTGGTTTTATTGTACACACGGATTACAATGTATCTGAGCCAATGTAACCTTACCTATAGCAACAATGTAACCTTCAGCTGTATCATATGAACCCTGTAATAGGACGCGAGCTAATGACCACCAACTGGCAGCAGCGAGCGTCCAAGCTCTCTTGGTCCAAACTCATCAAAGGCAACAGCGCGGGAAGTTTTCCCGCCACCACCTACACCTGGACAAGAAGGGCGTGACCTGCAATGACGTCACGCAGACAGTAGCCAATGGGCTACCATGGCACCACGTTCAAATGTGTTACTGCTGTATATAAAGAGCTATCGATCCGCCATTACCTCATGTTCCCTCTGCCCACGATGCAATAAACCTGAGTTAACCCAGCCCGAGGCTGTGTCCTGTGTCTTGGTTTGCATACACCAAATTGGCGACGAAGGTGGGATAATGGATCCCCACGGAACAGCCAGGGCACAGAGCGGTTTCAACATCACCAAACCGCAAGACTGGGAGCTGCTTGAGATGGATTTCCAGGCAGCCCTGGTGGAACTCAGAGTCAAAGGAGAAGACGAGGAGAGAAAGAGGGCCATCCTCACCAGAATGCTCGGGATGGAAACCAAGCGGACGCTGGTGGGCATAATCGCTCCGAAGAAGGTGAGCGACTTTAAGGCTAGCGACATCATGCAACTGCTGCGAGAGCGGTTCTGCCCCTCGAGGGCAATGTTTCCCGCTCGGAGCGCGTTTTGGAGGCGAGTCCAAGCGCCGGATGAGTCGGTTGAGGCATTCGTGGCCGCCATGAGGATAGCCGCCGCCCCCTGTAAATGGGGCGATATCCTGGAGTTGGTCCTCAGGGACGGCGTGCTGTGTGGCCTGAAAGACAAGGAGGTACAGCGCAGCTTGATGAATAAGGAGCCGCCACCCACGCTGGCAGAGGTCATAGAGGCCGCGGAAGCCGCAGAGTCCACGAATGCCGGAGTGGACGAGATGCACCAGTGGCGTGAGTGGCGTCCTAGAGCCGGCAAGGCGGAAAATTCGGTGCACGGGAAGACCGGACAGTCGGTGCACGCGACTCAACGGGCCTCAAAGTCGTCTACGGAAGGCAGCGACGGCGAGGAGGTCCAGAAGGTCCGGAAGGGTGGTCGACGCTGCGAGGGTTGCGGAGCGGCCCACGAGCGCGCGAGATGCCCGTTCAGGAAGGCCGAGTGTTACACCTGCGGCCGTCGGGGGCACATCGCCAAGGCGTGCAGAAAGAGGAAAGAGGGCCGGAGGCAGTCACAAGACCGCGCAGCCAGACCGGACCGTCCAGCGAGGCCCAAAGATGGCGCCCAGACCACGAGGAAGCAGGACGGCGTGGGCCGCGTCTCGGACGGCAGCGAGGACGACGCCTCAGTGTTCAGCGTGTCCGCGGGACAGTCCCATTACTACGTTGAGGTATTAGTACAAGGGGCCCCTATTAGGATGGAAATTGACTCGGGGTCCTCCTATTCCATAATTCCCCAGAAAGAGTTCCTGAAAATCGACCCCCACGTGCGGCCCAAGCTTAAAGCGCTGAGGTCCACGCTACGGGACGTTCAGGGAAACAGCATTCCGGTGTTGGGGGTCGGGAAATTTCGGGTCAAGTTTAAGAGACATTCTGCGGAACTGCCCCTAGTTGTCCTCAAAGGGGGAAGCTGTAGCCTCCTAGGGACACAGTGGTTTCAGCCCTTAGGTTTGTTCATAGGGGGGGTGCATACCGTGGGGGGGGACCCAATACAAGCGGTTTGCGATGCGCATCCCGCCGTTTTTAAGAAAGGACTCGGAAGGTTCAAGGGACCCCCTGTAGCTTTCGACATAGACCCGGAGGTCCGCCCGATAAGACTCAAACCACGCAGGGTGCCGTTTGCACTCAAGGACAAGATAGAGGCGGAACTGGACAAACTGGTGGGCCAGGGGATTCTTATTCCTGTTGACTCCGCGGAGTGGGAAACTCCAATTGTAACGGCTCTAAAGGCTAACGGGGAGGTGCGCATTTGCGCTGATTATAAGTGTACAATTAACAAGGCGATCCGCCCTAATGCATACCCGGTGCCGGTGATCAGCCACCTTTTGGCCAGACTAAATGGGGGAAAGTGTTTCGCTAAACTCGATTTGGCACAAGCCTATCAGCAACTTCCAGTGACCCCCGCTACGGCCGCGGCACAAACGATAGTTACACATAAGGGAGCGTTCCAGGTGTCGCGGTTACAGTTCGGCGTGAACTCGGCACCCGGCCTTTTTCAATCGCTCGTGGAACGCCTCCTAAAGGGCCTGGAGGGGGTGTTGCCTTATTTTGATGACGTGTTGATAACAGGGGGGAGTGAGGCTGAACTGGCGGAAAGGTTGGACAAAGTACTGACCGTGTTCGAGAAAGCGGGGCTGAGATTGAGGAAGGACAAATGTGTTTTTTTCGAGACCGAGGTCGAGTTTTTAGGTTTCCGGATCACACCCGAGGGGATTAAGCCGTCTACATCCAAAGTAGCAGCCATTAAAAAGGCCCCTCGCCCCACATCCAAAACCGAGCTGCAGTCTTTCCTGGGGCTCCTCAATTTTTACCATACATTCCTCCCGCGGAAGGCGTCCGTGGCCGAACCGCTCCATCGGTTACTTAAAAAGGAGGAGCCATGGATGTGGGGTGACGAGCACGAGAGGGCGTTCAAGGAGCTAAAGCAACTCCTAACATCTGAGGCAATCCTGACGCATTTCGACCCCAAACGGCCAGTGGTCCTAGTCTGTGATGCATCCCCAGTGGGGGTGGGGGCGGTGCTTTGCCACGTGTTGGAGGACGGAAGGGAGGCCCCGGTAGCGTTTTACTCAAGGTCCCTGTCCCAAGCGGAGCGAAATTACGCACAAACCGACAGAGAAGCGTTAGCAATAGTAGCGGGGACCAAAAAATTTCACGATTTTTTGTATGGCCGCCCGTTCAAAATCGTGACCGATCACAAGCCGCTGTTAGGAATTTTCACGGCAAGCAAGCCCACGCCACAGATCCTGTCCCCGAGGATGCTGCGATGGGCTATTTTTCTCAACGCGTACCAACATGAGTTGGAGTACAGGCCCGGAAAGGAGATCAGCCATGCTGATGCGCTCTCGAGATCCCCTCTGCCCTTGTCGGCGGACCAAAAGGCGAGAGCAGAAAGAGACCGCCAGGTGTTGCTAATTGAGGTTTTAGACGCACCCCCACTAGTACCAGCCGACATTGCTAGGGCGACGGGCAAGGACAGGACGCTGGAGAAAGTCAGTGCATGGGTGCAGAAGGGGTGGCCGGCTTCGTCCCCGAGTACAGAGTTCGACCCATTCTTTAGGAAAAAGCTTGAGTTGTCCCTAGAGAGGGGGTGCCTTCTGTGGGGCCAACGGGTGGTGGTCCCTGCGCCCCTGCGGACGAGGGTGCTCGAACTGCTGCACGTCAGCCACCCGGGCATAGTTCGTTCAAAGGCGCTAGCCCGGAGTTACTTCTGGTGGCCACAGCTGGACGCGGACATTGAGCACATGGTCGGCACTTGCGAGGCTTGCCAGGAATCCCGACCTGAGGCGGCCCGTCTGCCGCATAGGGAGTGGGACACGGCAAGGGGGCCGTGGTCCAGGGTGCACGTGGATTTCGCTGGCCCGTTCCGAGGAACCATGTTTCTCCTGGTGGTAGATGCGTTCTCCAAGTGGCTGGAGGTTATCCCAGTAAAGAGCACGTCCTCCGCCACGACAATTAGCCGGCTAAGGAGAGTCTTTTCCACGTTCGGTTTACCCGACACTTTAGTCAGCGATAACGCTAGTTGTTTCACCTCCGCTGAGTTCGGAGCATTCATGGAGGCAAACGCCATTCGGCATGTCACATCCGCACCGTTTCACCCGGCCACGAATGGCCAAGTGGAACGCCTAGTGCGTACAACAAAGGACGCGCTGCGGCGCATGGGCCCGGGGGACCTGAATCACCAGGTATGCCAGTTCCTTTTAGCGTATAGGGTGACCCCTTTAGCGTCAGGCTACTCGCCGGCGGAGCTCTTAATGCGGCGAAAATTGACCACGATCCTGTCTAGGCTAGACCCGACGAGGGTCGAGGATAATGGGAAAAACATAGGGTTGGCAGTCTCGAAAGGTTTCGCCGCCGGGGACCCTGTTCACTGCAGGAACTATTCCAGCGCAGGGCCGGCCTGGGTACCAGGGAAGGTTGTAGAACAGACGGGGCCAGTATCGTACCGGGTCGAGACTAACACCGGCCTCCTCTGGAGGAGGCACGCAGACCAACTGAGGCACCGAGTGAGTGGGCCAGTCAGTGGAGCTCAGCAACAGGATTCAGCGTTAGGGTTCTCCCCCACCCGCTTAACCCAAGGGGGAGACAGCAATGGGCCACAGTCCCAAACAAGGGGGGAAGGAAGCAGAAGCAGCGGCCCCGACTCATACCCTTTTGATACGCCAGTCCTATCAGGGGTCGGGGAAGGGGGAGAGGAGTTCGCGCCCGCTGCCCCCGATAGTAATTTTGAGTTTGATTTTGCGAGCCGGGGGGGTTTTCAGGAGTGTTCCCCCACCCGTCCAAGCGAGAAGAGGGGTTTTTCGTTAGCCCCCAGTGCCCCCGGTTCCTCCCTAAGAAAGAGCACACCTCCCAACAACGCCGCGGAGCCGCGGAAAGTCACTAACGAGTCTCCCTCTCATATTACAGGACAGGAAACCAGGGGACAAAGAGAAGGTAGCAAACCCGGGGAGAGGCAGCCCGCATCGAGACCCCAGCGTGTTCGAAATAAGCCATCTTGGCTGAGAGACTTTGTCTCCTAAGGGGGGGGGAGTGTGTTTAAGTGTGGGCTCGAGACTTTGTCTCGTCCTAGGGGGGAGGGGTGTTGTGTTCTGTTGGTTTTATTGTACACACGGATTACAATGTATCTGAGCCAATGTAACCTTACCTATAGCAACAATGTAACCTTCAGCTGTATCATATGAACCCTGTAATAGGACGCGAGCTAATGACCACCAACTGGCAGCAGCGAGCGTCCAAGCTCTCTTGGTCCAAACTCATCAAAGGCAACAGCGCGGGAAGTTTTCCCGCCACCACCTACACCTGGACAAGAAGGGCGTGACCTGCAATGACGTCACGCAGACAGTAGCCAATGGGCTACCATGGCACCACGTTCAAATGTGTTACTGCTGTATATAAAGAGCTATCGATCCGCCATTACCTCATGTTCCCTCTGCCCACGATGCAATAAACCTGAGTTAACCCAGCCCGAGGCTGTGTCCTGTGTCTTGGTTTGCATACACCAAATAGTCTCAATCCGGTTTGTAGTAAATTTGAGAAGTTGTATTGAGAGGGATGTTGCCTTCCGATAAACGGACAAGATCCAGTCTTCCAAATATTGTACTGAAGCTTCTACTAGTCCTAACCGGCATAGCACATGGTGAGAAAAGTTGGAAGTTGCAGCCCAAAAACACCTGCAATTTGCCTATCCCATGCAAAATAAGAAATAAATTTTAAATAGGCATTAAGCATAGCAACTTACAATGGTTTACAGCAGGCGTTCCCAACTTTTTAAGCCTGCGGCCAGGTCACACTCTTTCAGACAGCTTCAGGGACCAGACAGCTATTTTGCCCTTCTCCACCACATGGCACTTCCGGGTGTGGTGGAGGCAGGTGAGGCACATGAAATGGCGCCAAGGGCCGCAGGTTGAGAATCCCTGGCTTAGAGCAAAACCAATGGCAGAAAAGGAGTCTGATCTCAGAATGCTTTGCTCACTTGCTCTGCACCAAAACTGGAGCAGTCCCATTAATCTACCCACTTCCTATCCCCTACCGAAAATGCACTGAAGCTTTCCTGCATAATGTTCAGATTTTCTGGGTATAAATCTGTTGTTGTTGTTGTTGCTACTGCTGCTGCTGCGGTTGTTGTTGCTGTTGTTGTTATATTTCTTCTTCTTCTGCCATATCTGATATTGGCAATCATCATGGCAATCACCTATGAAGATTGTCCTGAGAACAATATAATACAGTGGCCTTGCATCTGCCTTCCACATCGCAGCATGAGCCCCATACCATTGATCCAGTTCCGTAAGTCACTTTCTGGTCCTGAGCCCTTTTGGCAAGCAAAGTCCTCCTCAGTCCCAGGCCAGTATTGATGAAGATGCTGCCCTCCATCAAGACAGATTTAAGTGGGATCACCCTTCCCAGTGTACTTCGGCACCCAATGTAGTTGGTCCTCAGGGTTGTCAGGTTAAGTTAACTGCTGCCTGGCGATCAGCATTGAGTCTCTGGCAGTATGGTCTTCTCTATTAAAATAGCAGGATAATCTGGCCAGACTGGAGTTTTTATATTTACATTCTGCCTTTCCTCCAATAAGCTCAAGGCACCCTATGTGATTCTTCTCCTTCTAACTTTATTCTTACAAAAAAAACAAAAAACTTGTGAGGTAGCTCAGGCTTAGGGAATGCAACCAGCCTAGGATTGCACAGGACATTCTGTGGCTCAAAGGAATTTGAACCCAGGTCTCTTGTGTTCTAGGTCCAACAGTCTAACCATAACATAACCCTGGCTCTCTTAACAAGCAAAACATTACTGAATGTGATGATCTCGTAAAACTGAAATAACTTGATCTCTTGGTCTTGGCAAGATAATGAACCCTTTGGTTCTTGGCCTCGCAGACTTTTAAGGATTTCATTGGATCATACCTTTTCTCATTCCAGACAAGCAAAACTTCTTTGACTCTCTACCGGAAGAATGCAATCTGGACACAGTCAACTCCATACAATCAGGAAGAGTCAGCTCTGGCCAGATGCAAAAGTCAGTAAATCAAAGCTGTGGAAAGCAGGGGGGTGTCGAAAAGAGAACACAATGTTCCAGATAAAGATCACCATGCCAATTTAAATAATGAAAAGTGGGTGTGTACTGTTACGGGACGGTGGCTGTGAAGGGAGGTTTTTTTGTGCACAAATGATGCAGAAGGGGATGAAATCCTATAAGCCAGCTCTGCAAAATACGTGGCTTGCTAAGATATTTCAGACTATAACTCCCAGAATCCATTCTCACTGGCCTTGCTTGCTAGATCTGAGAGAACTGCAGCCACGTCTGCAGAGCCACACAACCCTACCAAAAGTAAAGGCCTAATTTACAAGGTCTTAAGAGGTCTCTTAAGCATTATTGGTCCCTAACCCAGATGCACAAAACAACAGTACAGTCTATCTGTGGACGTTCCAACAGAACAAAGAATAAAATTTACTACAGGAAGACTTTCTTTGCTATTGCAAGAGTAATGCTGTGTAGTTTGAGTGGTCAAAATGAGGCTGTTGATATTTTCTTCATTAATAAAATTAAAATGTTGATAACTGCAACAATACAGGGATACACAGAAAGAGCCTCCTCAAAGTTTGCGGTGTTTTTGAACCACAATCGAGCATACCCCGGGCAATGGCCACCTTGTGCCGGCTGATCTTTCTTGCACTAGGTCAAGCAAAAGGAACTGTGGAATGAATTCCCCCAAAGGTGGCTTCATTTTGGCAGTTTCACATCTGGCCTAGACACGGAAGAACTGCAAGAAAATTATATTTAAAAACTATTGAATGATATAGGGAAATACCATCCTTTGTAAATGTGTGTGTGCGTGTGCGTGTGTGTGTGTGTGTGTGTGTGTGTGTGTGTCAGATTAGGGTAAAAGAAAGGCTACTGAAAGATTTAAAGATATATGAGGAGATTTTATATATCAGAATATGAACCAATAATGGTCCCAAAAGTGGAGAGGGGCACATAATTCATATAATAATCTGATATTAGATAAAGGTAAAGGTTTCCCCTGCTCGAAAACCAGTCGTATCCGACTCTGGGGTTCAGTGCTCATCTGTTTCAAAGCCGAAGAGCCAGCGTTGTCTGCTTCTGCAGACGTTTCCGTGGCCATGTGGCTGGCATGACTAGACACCAGAGCGCACTTCCCACCGAAGTGGTCCCTATTTATCTACTTGCAATTGTCTTGCTTTCAAACTGCTAGGTTGGCAGGAGCTGGGACAAAGACGGGAGCTCATTCCGTCCTGCAGTACTCGGGAATCTAACAGCTGACCTTCCGCCTCCCAGTCAGCGCCTTAGCCACTTGAGCCATTACATGTTTATTATGTGTTTATTTGGTTTATACTGATTTATGTCTATGTTATGAATAAAATTTAAAAATTAGGAGTTCGGAGTTTTTCTGGAAGAAAAGCAGCCTCTGCTTCAAATCTGCCTCAAGCCTGTGCTGTAACCAGCTTTCCTCACTAGGTGGAGCTGGCATATATCCAAAAGAACAGCCGCCTGCATTTCTCAGAACATTTCACCTCCAACCCTCCTGCCAAGTCCACGTGTTGGTATGTATTTTAAGTGCCTATTTACTGTTAGAATTAGAAACAAACATGCAAATTGAACAAAAACCTTTTTAAGTTCAAAAGCTTTTGCCTGCATTCCAGGAGCAGATTTCTTAACAAGACCAAAAGAAGAGGCCCAGAAAAAAAAACAGAGGGAGACTGGGGTGTTTTCTGCCCATCATGTCTGAGTTTTCCATTCATAAACTCACAGGCAAGTCAGAGTAGCTGAAGGAATGTCTCAGGATCGCTGAAAAAGGACATGGAGGAGAGTGTTTGGGAAGAATCTGCCTTGCACCAGAAAGAATCTCAACTGAGACAAGATAAGTAGGTCAGAGAGATCCCATTTCACAAAACATAAGGCATGGCAGTGGGGAAGGGGGTTTTGTTGCTGGATTTTAAAAAGCTGTCAGAAACTTTCTTGTTCTAAAAAGCATGATTGGAAGACATGTGACCTTCTTTCCCCATTGCCCAAACTCGTTTAGATAATGAGTTGGCAGTCCAAAAGACATCAGGCAAGCCATTCCTCTGCCTCAAAACCTGCTATAAAGACTCTCTCTTATCCCAAACTTAGAGCTTTTATAAAGTTTAGAAAACACTTTACTCTAGGCCAGAGGTTCCCAAACTTTGTATGCCATGGGCCTGACCATGCCCCCTGGACAGCTGAGCGGGCCAGACCACGACCCCCAGAAGAGAAAGCAGGCGCACTTATGGCTGTCATAAATGCGCCCGCTTCCATGTTTATGACAGCCACTGGCACGTTTATGCATGTGCAGAGACACTTTATGGCTGATGTAAATGCATCTGCTTCCACTTCTGGGTGCGGCGGAGGCGATGTGGGACTCATGAAATGGTGCCTGGGCCAACCCACAGGCCGTAGGTTGGGAACCCCTGCTCTAGGCACAAAGTGCATCCACCAGCCTGCCTATAGGATCGTTCATATGGAGCAAGGGAAACATAACCTAGCTGAAAAAAGGGTTTAGGCTGCCCACTTTTTATTTAAGGTTAAGGGTGGCAGCCACTGTGTTTGTGGCATCAATGATTCCACAATCTCGCTGAGGCTGGCAGGGAGATGGCTATGGGGAAACAGCAGGGTG
The DNA here is from genome assembly GCA_035047305.1 of Bradypodion pumilum. Lineage (NCBI taxonomy): Eukaryota > Metazoa > Chordata > Lepidosauria > Squamata > Chamaeleonidae > Bradypodion > Bradypodion pumilum. The sequence goes on along the minus strand of JAWDJD010000008.1, from coordinate 32,104,713 downwards.
GGAATTTTTGCTTGAAAGAAGCTAGGGTGGTGAGCATTTTTCCACCAAGCTACCTGAGGATGTCTCAATTGGATGGAAAGAGATGGGCAAGTGAGGATGCTACTGATTTTAGTGGTTTTCAGAGTAGTCCTGTTGGAGGAAGAAGGCTGAGGCTACTTGGAAATCAAGGTGAGAGCAGTAAGGAAAAGAGTAGAGTGGTACCTCACTTAAAGAGCATAATGTGTTCCACGGGATTGCTCTTTAAGTGAATTTGCTCTTTAAGCGAAACACCATTGTAAGTGACCAATTGTTAATTCTGGCGGGGGGGATTGCGAACCCCAATTTAGTTGTTAGGTGAATTTTTGGTTGGTTTTAGTTGTTAAGCGAGGCAACCATTCAGAGAAAATTCTGCTCTTTAAGCAAGTTAGTCTCTAAGCGAGGCACTCTTTATGCGAGGTTTTACTGTATTGGCAATGTTTCTTCTGCGATGCCAAGCAGATCCAAGACCCTTCATATGGAGGGCAGTACTGTATCTTACAAGAGCCCTGGTGTAGCAGTAGTTAAACAGCTAGCTACCCAAATGTTCTGAGTTCGATCCTGACCGCGATCAAGGTTGACTCAGCCTTCCATCCTTCTGAGGTTGGTAAAATGAGTACCCAGCATGTTGGGGGCAAAATGCTAATTACCTGTAAACCATATTAAGTCCTATGGGTAGTAGTAAGGCAAAGGCAAAGGTTTCCTTTGCTCGAAAGCCGGTCATATCCAACTCTAGGGTTCAGTGCTCATCTCTGTTTCAAAGCCAAAGAGCCAGCGCTGTCTGCTTCTCCAGATGTTTTCGTGGTCGTGTGGCAAGCATGACTAGACACCGGAGCACACGGAACACTGTTACCTTCCCATCGAAGTGGTCCCTATTTATCTACTTGCAATGTCTTGCTTTCGAACTGCTAGGTTGGCAGGAGCTGGGGCAAAGACGGAAGCTCATTCCGTCCTGCAGTACTCAGGAATCGAACTGCTTACCTTCCGCCTCCCAGTCAGCGTCTTGGCCACTTGAGCCACTGTAGTATACAAGTATAATTGCTATTGCTAATGTCTGCACCCCGGACCATATGTGATGGGGCGGACGTTACCCAGAGGTGACAGAAATGCATCCACACATTAATTTTCTGGTATCTGGAAGGTCCCCAGAGATAAATGGGAAGCTCTCTAAGAACTGAGAAAGGGAAATATTAAAGAAGCCCAGACGAGATTGTTAGAACGGACGAGTTTGCATTGAAAGGAGGGTGGGATGTTTCCGCCCGGAGCTATTTATTAAGAGAACCAAGTCCCCCAGCCCCTTCTCCGCAAAGGCATGCTCTTCTCTTTTTATTCGGATGTGGGTACAATAAAGGTCGCCTTTACATCCTCGCCTCTTCCCCAACTTACCCTTCGAAGAGTCCGGGAAATTGCCATGGTCGCCACTGGCTATGCTTGTTGGTGGTGCTCTTGTCTAATGGTACCGGCTGGGAGGGGGCCCCGCAGGAGCCCGGGCAGAAAGGTTCCGCCCCCGGCCCGCCTCTCTCTCGCCACTCCTCTGTTTACCTTCTTCCAACCAGTTCTTTTTGCAAAAATGCTATTGCTGAGGCGGGGCTCCAATTGGGCTCGTTGTCAACATCAGCCTTAGAAAGAGATCGCTTGAACATGGGGGGGGGGGGGACTTCACTGAACTCAGAGAGTCAGGAGAACATGAATCGATCCACTACTACTGGGAAGCAAAGCAACCACACTTATATACACTGCCCCATATCGCATAGCGCACTTTCTGGGCGGTTCACAAGTTAATTAGCATTATAAAATACATTAAGAAAACAAGATACAATACAAAACTACTCTAAATGCAATTGCTTGTCTTACCCACCCTTTTTACCTGATTCCATTTTTATAACCATCATTCATCATTAAAATACTTCTTATACTTATAGGTGTACGTATTATAACTACATTAATTCCTTATATATTTCAGTAACTTTATATCTTTTAACCCTGACATTCTATTATGTATAAGGAAGGTTGCACAATAAATCCGTTCACTATAGTGGGAAACGAAATCGCAGATGCAAAATAAACAACTGGAAATTGTTTGATTCACAAGTATATCTCTTTACTAACTTAAATGTTCTCAATCTTGATTCAAAATAGTTCACAAATAAATTGTACTTTTCTTCAGTAAAAATAAATGTTACTTCTCTTCAGTAAAAGTAAATGTGTCATACGGTTCTTCCCAGATTGAACAAAAGATTATGTATAAGGTAAGCTTTTCACCAGTGCTATTTACAGGATCGAACTCACAACCTTTTGGTTGCAGTACAGCAATTTAACCCCTGTGCCACCAGGGAAGAGATTTAAGATTTATGGGATAATATACGGGATGGTATAATAATGGTTGGAACCTGGTCATCATGTTTCCTAAAACTAAACAAAAATACAGGAAGAAAGCAAGCTCCCCTCTTTGCATTTCAGCAATCATAAGGATTGCCTTTTTTGCATCACATCAAGTATCCACCCTAAACCTACGCTCTAAGGACCCAATCTGAAAAGCTCTCAGAGTAGACCAAAACAAGATCTCATCAACTGTAGGAAAAGGAAGCACATTTAAGAGGTAGTAGATGTGATCAAAGAGAGTAATGGTTAAGGAAGAAAAAAGCAGGAAGTTACTTGAGTGTAAAAAAAATCATTCCTTGAGTGTGTGCATTTATATTTTGCTCACAGAAACATGTACACATTAGTCATTCTTGGCACCAACCTGCTCTTTAAAGTTCGAGAGGGGTGTCACAGCCAATCACATGTATCTTCCATACACGCCTCCTCTGACACAGCCAATGGGTAGGCTGGCAGTTTCACATACACCCCACCTAGAAATGTATGCGCAGCTAAAAGAGGCACAGGCGTGTAGCCAAAAACAAACAGTGGAAGAAGAGCACAAGGATATGCACAAACACTCTCTACATCATAAGGGTGTGTTGTTTATTTAAACGTATCCTCTGCACCAAAGGCAAGGGGCACAGAAGAGGCAAGTCAAGTGGTTTGTGGAAAATCACACAAAGAAGAAGCAAACTCCCTGAGTAAACACAGCCATGTAAAGGCTTGACAAGAAAGTTTATTCCAAAACATTGAAATCATGTCTTATCTGCTGAAGGAACTCAAACTCTGGCTTATAGCAATGCACTGTTGAACCTCAGTTTGTCTTCTACCTTAAAAAATTGGTTTTGTGGCATACACTCATAATCTCACACTATTTTAAAGGGTGGGTGTTATTTAAACGTTTTTAGACTCCTGTATGCAAAACCTGTGAGTAATTAATAAAAAGACATTAAATACTAAATATTATTACAATACTTGTTCTTCTTGCTTAAGTATATCCAAGAGTAAGTGACATGCACAGCCTGTTTTCACTTCTCATGGGTCTTTGAAGCTCATGGGTCTAAGAAGTTGTCAGGAACCAGAAGAGGACCGGATACTTTATCCTTCTCCAGGAGAAGCAATGAGACATTTCAAATTCTGAAATAGATGTTTGTCAGGGATGATATCATACTGCCATGAACTACATGTACCGTAATGCACCGCTCGTGTAACCCTACCCCCTCTGACCTCCTCTGACCTCACCTAACCCTATTAAAGGACCCTCACCTACCCAACGACCCTCTCTCCTATCCTGACCACTGATCATCACTGACCGCCATGCGGCCAGTGGAAATAAAGAACTATAAAGGCTAATGAATGAGTACTGGGGTCTTTGGGCCGAACCTTCGGAAACCCTCTAACAATGTTTCACAGAACAATGTAACTGTTCAACTGGAACAGGGGTCAACAAACTTGGTTCTCCATGTGTTTTTGGACTTCAAATACCAGAAGCCCAAGTCAATACACCAGCTGATCAGGTAACTGAAGTCCAAGAACATCTGGAGAGCCAAGTTTTCTGACCTTTGGGTTAGATAGCTCAATGAGTTAGATGTTTGACTCTGGCACCTGAGGCTGGGAGTCCAGTTCCCCACTGGGTATTTCAGAACAGCCAGCCTGTGCGGCTTTAGGCAAACTCCAGAGTCTGGTTTCCCTTGCTCGAAAGCCAGTCGTATCCGACTCTAAGGTGCAGTGCTCATCTGTTTCTAAGCCAAAGAGCCAGCGCTGTCTGCTTCTGCAGACGTTTCCGTGGTCATGTGGCAGGCATGACTAGACACCAGAGCGCACGGAACGCTGTTACCTTCCCACCAAAGTGGTCCCTATTTATCTACTTGCAATTTCTTGCTTTCGAACTGCTAGGTTGGCAGGAGCTGGGACAAAGACGGGAGCTCATTTCCATCCTGCAGTACTGGGGAATCAAACTGCTGACCTTCAGCTTCCCAGTCAGCGTCTTAGCCACTTGAGCCACTACAGTCCATTATCCCCAAAAGGAAGATGTCTAGAGGCAAAAGAACACAATGCCTCCTTTGCCTTTTAAATCTTACACAGAAGAATGGCATGCAGGCTGTTACCTTTGTTCTCCAAAGTTATTTACCCTCAAGGGGCGGGAGAGAAGAAAAGCCAGAGACCACAGCCCAGCTGACCCGGGCCCCCGAGAAAAGAATATTGACATTTATGAGTATTTTATGATGTGGTGATTTATATTGTGATTTATTTGCTGTTGTGCAATTTATTTAAAGGTAAAGGTAAAGGTTTCCCTTGCTCAAAGGCTAGTCGTATCTGACTCTAGGGTGCAGTGCTCATCTGTTTCTAAGCCGAAGAGCCAGCGCTGTCTGCTTCTGCAGACGTTTCCGTGGTCATGTGGCAGGCACACGGAACGCTGTTACCTTCCCACCAAAGTGGTTCCTATTTATCTACTTGCAATTTCTTGCTTTCGAACTGCTAGGTTGGCAGGAGCTGGGATGAAGATGGGAGCTCATTTCCTGTTATGTGATTTATTCGCTGTTATGATTTGCATTTTTGTTAGCTGCCCTGAGTCACAGTCAAGTGGGCGGCATATAAATGTGAACATAATAATTAAAGAAACAAATGCTTCTTGGTATCTTGCCATTCTAAGTGGCCTGATCCTCAAACATTTCCAAGCCGTTATGCTTATCTCCATGCCTCACTCCACCCCCCCCCCCCAAATAAGCTTCATTTTTAGAACAAAAATAACAAAGAGTCTTATGACACCTTAAAGGCTAACAGGATTTATTTGGCATAAATTTTCTGATCTACAGCCCACATTACCAAATAGTTTTAGAAAGTGGATTGCAGCAATCTTCTACCTTTGAAAACGTATGCCAAATCAAGGGGACGTCAGATTCTTTGTTTTGTGGCCACAAACAAACACAATTGCCCTCCACAAACGTCTGAAACAGTGATGGGTCAGTTCACCCCCACAACTAGTCATTCACTAAGCCCAGCTCCTCAGCATGCCCAGAGCATCTCTTATCACTGAGATGCTTTCTCTGAGATGCACAGAGAAAAGTTGCTTTTTTTACTAGAGCATCTGGTATTTATTTGGTCAGCAGGCTATATTGGCTGGGCTGTCCTTTTAAACCAGGGGTTTTCAAGCTGGGGGCCAGGTCACTGTCTTTCAGTCAGCTTCGAGGGCCGGATGGCCAATTTGTCCTGCCTGCACAATGGTGGTGGCCATTTTGTCCCAACAGCTTCAAAGTGGTGGCCATTTTGTTTCTCAAATACCCTTGGAGAGGTAGGGGGGCACATGAAATAGTGCCAAGGCCCGGATAAGTCTGCAGGCCTTTGGTTGGGAACCCCTATTTTAGACCAAAATGATGCAGTGCTTTCCCAACTAGTTTCCAGATCTTGGTGGGCTATATTTACATGGGCAGTGTACCCAGGGAGAATGAGAATTAGAGTCCAAAACAATATGTGCACCCAGGGCAGGGAACAGCTCAGTTCTCATGTCACTAGGCCCATGGAGAATATTAGATGACTTTGAGTTAGACTCCTTCAGAGGCTTGTGAGGGGGGTAGGTGGGCAGCAGATCCTGATTTAATCTTTTTGGAGAAAGGAGAGAAATAACATGTAAGTACTGTAAAAATAATCTTCTTTGAAAGACAACAGCATAACAGCCAGATCAGGCATGGCAAATTTAAAGCATCCTTTTCCAACCTACTTCCTATTTATCCAGTCAGTTGATTTAGGATAAGAACTTTAATGGTCATTAATCAAAAGGTGAAAGTTAAACATTTTCTGTTAACAAAAGCTTTTTCTTAAATGCTCACCTTCAAGGTCTAGCTCCCCTTGACCATAACCATGTGAAAGGTGGTGTTATCAAAAGCTTAACAAGAGATAAGGCTAAGCTGTAGAACCTGTTTTTGGTGTGAAAGCATAGAGAACATAGAAATCAATATCAAATAAAAGATTGCCATCTTTTTCCTTCACAAGGTTATTGTGCCTTTACTTCCATGGGAGGCAGGAATTGGGATACATTTAATTTTTCCCCTATGTAAGGAGTTGAAAAGATTTACCTGTTGGCCTTTTGCCTGATACTGTATGCAACTATTACAGCAGGGTTAGGAACTATGTGGCTCATCAGCTGTTGTGGAGCTCAATCTCTTTTTAGTCCCCACTGGCTTTGTTAATGATGAGGGCAATGGGAATATAGGTTCATCAGCATCAGGAAGGCTATAGCATCAGAGCCCTATCTTACATAAAGCAATAGAGAAACTAGGGGAGAGGGGAACTTCACGTTAGTTTTACTGCTGTCCAGTAAAGGTTGCCCTTGCTTGAAAACCAGTCATATCTGACTCTAGGGTTCAGTGCTCATCTCCATTTATAGCCAAAGAGCTGGCGCTGTCTGCATCTGCAGATGTTTCTGTGGACATGTGGCAGGCATGACTAGACACTGGAGTGCATGGAATGCTGTTACCTTTCCACAGAAGCAGTACCTATTTATCTACTTGCAATTTCTTGCTTTCACCCTGCTAGATTGGCAGGAACTGGAATAGAGACAGAAGCTCACTCCATTGTGCAGCACTTACGTCTCAAACTGCTGACCTGCCGATGTGCCAGTCATCAAGTTCAGCGTCTTAAACACTAAGCCACCACAGTTCAACACAGTCCAGCAGTGTCTACACAACTGCAAAAGGCATGCACCAGAGCCCTAAGATAAAGCACTCAATCTCTTGGGCATACATGAATTTCCAAGCGTGTCAGGACACTTCATTGTTCTAGCTGCAACAAATTAGCCCTTAGCAATGGGATATTTTAGTTTCCCAGAATCCAGTTATGTTGAAGAATCCAGACAGAACTTAGATTCAAGGTGCCCAATGAGAAGCTTGCTCCTGAACACCTCTGATCAACCCATACCTGTCAACCTTCCTGGATTGGCCGGGATTTCCCGTTTTTCGGCGCCGATTTTCGCCATTTCCCACCCAGAGCTGCCGAAATCCCGGAATTTGGCAGCGGGGGGAAAGGCGTTACTGCACATCCCTTCTGCGCAGCTCGATTTTACGCATGCATAAAGGCTTTTACGCATGCGTAGGCTTCTGTGCAGAAGGGGATCGTAGAAGCCTTCTATGCATGCTTAAAAGCCTTCCACGCATGCGTAGAAGCGAGCTGCACAGAACAGTTCTGCACAAGTCGTTTCTACGCATGCGTAGGCTTTTATGCATGCGTAAAAAGCGACCTGCGCAGAACCGTTCTGCGCAGGTTCCGGATTGTCCGGAGCCACGGTTGAAAGGTATGGATCAACCAAGCATTAAGAATTTGCAGCAGTGATGGGTGGGGTGGAGGGATGAAGAAAAATGGCTACACTGATATAGCTTCCTTTCTGAACAGGCAAGGTAAGGTAGAGCTTGGCCTATGCTAGGCATTGAAGCCTTCCCAGCTTGACCATTTCTCCAGGTAAGCTGTAGGTGTGGGTGTCAAGTAGAATTCCCACAATGGAGAATTATAAATTGTGTAGTCTAAAAAATCCCATTGTGAAAATCTAAAGTGTGGACAAGCATGTCTGTAAATGGACAATGTTACATTTCCTTGGCACTAGATAAAAAATGTCCCACATAATTTTTGTCTGCTATGAAGCAGGAGCCCTGTTCTCTCCTACATTCAGGAAACTGGACCCAACTAGTGGACATTCAAATTTCCTCTCTTCAGGGAAGAGATAGGGAACAAACAGAATTTTTCCTGGAGCCAAGAACATAAGAAAAGCCTCACTGGAACAGGCCACAGCCCATTCAGTCCAGCATTCTGTCTCACACAGCGGCTCACCATTTGCTTCAGGGTATTCCCAAGCAGATGCTTTAACCTGTTTAGGATTCCCTGGAAATGGCATTGACACATATCCTGCTTATCTCTCCCACCTGGAGGTTGTCGTTAGGTATCCATAATTATAGCCATTATAGCCATTGATACCCTTGTCCTCCATAATTATAGCCATTGATACCCTTGTCCTCCATGAGCTTGTCACAATTATAACGAATTAAGAAGCATCTCCCAATTCCCCCAATATAGTTATTTTTTAATCCTAATGGATGAGGATTAAGCCAGCCATTGAGGTAACCCTCTGCAAAGGTAGACATCCAGGTTGACATTTCCTTCCCAGCCCTGGCAACCCAAGAAGTCCTCTGATCCTGGCAGATTCTCACTAGCCTTCAGTATCCAAATTGTCAATTCGGTGGCTCTTTGGTCCATAGCCGAGCTCAGCTCCACCACTGAGCAGAAGATTAATCCCTGTGCAAAATGTGGCATCAGATGCCAGGTATAAGGCAGCCACGGCACATTCTGCTGGGGTCCCCATCCGTCCCAGAAGCTATGGACGCAGTGGGAAAGAGAGAGGAAAGAAATGAGTACTCAGCATAAAAAAACCTTTCTCTGATGCATCCACTTTTGTATTTCTTAGCTTAGTAAAGGTAAAGGTTTCCTTTGCTCGAAAGCCAGTCGTATCCGACTCTAGGGTGCAGTGCTCATCTCTGTTTCTAAGCCGAAAAGCCAGCGCTGTCTGCTTCTGCAGACGTTTCCGTGGTCATGTAGCAGGCATGACTAGACACCAGCGTGCACGGAACGCTGTTACCTTACCACCGAAGTGGTCCCTATTTATCTACTTGCAATTTCTTGCTTTCGAACTGCTAGGTTGGCAGCTTACCTGAATTAAATGCAATTTAAAAGAATTGTGTTAAAGCAAACACACAAGTTTCTAGCCCTTAAGGTTATGAAATAAGTGCATGAGGTTTCAGAATCTATAAGGGCAGACAATAAATGATTTCTAGTAGCTTCAAGTGCATTGCAAGATTACTTCCACTCTTTCCACAACTAAACAGAAAAGTCTATGCAAAAAAAATGACTAGAATACCCATACTTTATATCAGGGGTTCCCAAACACTTTAAGCCAGGGATCGGGTCACGCCTTCAGTCAGCTTCAAGGGCTGGATGGCCAATTTGCACTGCTTGCATGATGGGGGTGGCCATTTTGTCTCAATAGCTCCAAAGGGGTGGCCATTTTGTTTCTCAAATGCTCTTGGAGGGGCGGGGCCACATTAAATGGCAACGTGAGCTGGATCCAGCCCACAGGCCTTAAATTGGGAACCCCTGCTTTATACAGTCTGCAAAATCTAAGAGGTTATGATGAGGGCAGTGCTTAACCCAGAACTGTATAAGCAGCTCTCAGAAGAAAGTTGCTCTATTATCCACAACAACATCATATCCACTTTGCCAAAATGCACCTACCTGAGCATCTTTGCCTTCCTGGACTGCTGCTTGTGGATCAACTGTCTGGCATGCCAGCGTCTCCCACAAGGGGGTCCAGATATTACCAGGTGAGATACTGGAATTTAAGCGGTTGGGAGTGTTTTCAAAAACGAAAGAACAATCTGATTTATTTACTGTACATATGCTAAATATTGTTCAAAATGAATGTGTTTTGAGGAAAGATTATTTTCTTGCTATTTCGCACTCAACTGAAACTGCTGATTGTTCTTTTCTACCTTCATTCTTAAGGTCACCCTCCTTCAGCCACCATCTAAACACCTAAATTTTGTAAGAAACACACACAATGAATGGCATTGACATTACTGCTTTTGACTGAGTCACGCTTTAGTAAAGGTCTCTCTGGCTTGAAACCCAGTCATATCTGACTCGAAGGTTCAGTGTTTATTTCGGTTTACAGCCAAAGAGCCAGTGCTCTTTGCAGAGTTTTTGTGGACATGTGGCAGACATGACTAGACACCGGAGCACACAGAACACTGTTACCTTCCCACCAAAGTGGCACCTATTTATCTACTTGCAATTTCTTGCTTTCAAACTGCTAGGTTGGCAGGAGGTGGGCCAGAGATGGGAGCTCACTCTGTCGTGCAACACTTGGGTCTCAAACTGCTGACCTGCTGACTTTCCAGTCATCAAGTTCACCGTCTTAACCACTAAACCACCAGTTGTATCAATTTTTTTAAAATAGTTCTTTGCTTGTTTTCATGTCACTCCCTTCCAGTCTGTCATCCTCCCAATATGCTGGATAAAACTTCTGTCCCCATCAAATGATAAAGAAGGGATTTTTAGGCACATTATTTTATGGAGAACAGGGAAATGTGGCATTATTTGCTTCAAGTATGGGGAACCTTTCACTCTCCAGATGTTTTGGACCTGAAGCCAAGCCAATGTGGTCAATCATAAAGTACTGCAAGAGTTTGGGGGAAACCTCAGGAGGATCAAATATTCTCCACCATTTGTGGAAAAGCAGTTTTAGTGACAGAAGAGGCCCCATGGTTTGAAGATTATCAAACAAACATACAAAGCTATTGTTTGTATCACTGTTAGAACCAAATTGCAACGTCACACTACTCTCAACATTTTATTTGGAGTTCAATCCCACAAAGGGACTTACTTCTAGGTAAATGAGTATAAGATAAGGGGCTGCGGTGGTTCAGTGTTTAAGAAGCTTGCCTTGTTAACTGGAAGGCTGGCAAGTTAACAGCTCGAGACCCCAGTACTGCATGACGGATTGAGCGCCCGTCTCTGTCCCAGCTCTTGGGCACATGAAAGGAGCCTCATTTGGGCATTCCCTGAGCCGAGTTTGTCCAGCAAAAATCCTTTCAACCCAGAATAATTTCCAACACAAAATTATTATTATTAGTACAGTAATACCTCGGATAACACTAAATCTTGGTTCCATAAGTCTTAGTGTTATCCGATTTTTAGCGTTATCCAATGCATGCATCGGATAATGCTAAAATCCTATGGGATGCATCGGATAACGTCAAAACTTCATTGAGATGCATTGTAACCTGCACAGGCTTTAGCGAACGTTATCCGATGCATCCCATAGGATTTTAGTGTTATGCGATGCAATCCTCCCCCCCCCAAAAAAAAAAATCAGGTTATCAAATTTTAGTTTTATGCGATGCGGTTCTTATCCGAGGTTTTACTGTATAAGATTGCAGCCCTTATTAAGTACAAATGATTGGGAATTGACAACTGACATTGTCCTAATGGACCGAAAGAAACAAGGGATATCTGTTGTGAAAATAATACAGTACTGTTGATCACGCAGCAGCAACAGCAGCAACATTACCAGTTGACTCGCACTCCATATTTGCTCTCATCGATGGCCATCGCTTTTGTCATGGCAGTTAAAGCACCCTGAAAGTTGAAGGAATGGTAAGTGATGGTAACTAAAGTCCCATTAAAATAATTACAGCCAGGCTCCACCTTTGCTCTGGGGCATCATTGGCTTCACTATTCAGGGAGTTCTAAAAAGATGACTCTTCCTATCTCTGGTTTGTGGCACAGAATATCAATCAGACAATCTTTTCATTAGAAACAACTCTTCTATTTCCCATCCTCCACAGACCAATCTTTTGCTCTGGGTCCAATTTTCCTTTAAAAAAAACAGCCATCCTAACAATAAAGTCATTATTACCCCTTCTTTCCCATATTTGACAACTTTTATAGCCCTAACTAGTTTTATTTTGTGTCTAGGCCAGATGTGAAACTGCCAAAATGAAGGCACCTTTTGGTGAGTTCATTCTGCAGTTCCTTTCACCTCACCTAGTGTGAGAAAGATGAGCTGGCAACACAAGGTTACTGTTAACCGGGTACAACCGATTGTGGTTGAGAAATGCCACAATCTTCGAGGAGGCTCTGTGTACCCCATCCTAAATAGTTATGCTGTTTCCTTTATTGAGAGAAAGGTGGGATACAGAGAAAAAGGATAAATAAATGAAATTAAGGCCTGGACAGCAACCACCCACCTAACATAACTCGCAAGCAATTAAGGCAAACCTCAATTGTGTTGGAAACTTCTGGGAGACAAAGATGTCTGCGCCTTCAGCTCAGTTAGTGATGAGCTGATTGATCTGGGCCATAGATCTTAACAACATAGAAAAGCTTAGTGTATGAAAAACAAAAGTTAGATAAGAGGGGAAAGTCCTGTCTCTCTAATCCAGGCGTTCTCAACCTTTTAAAACCGGGTCATGTCCCTCAGACAGATTCCGGGGCCAGACGCCATTTTGCCCTTCCTCCACCACATGGCACTTTCGGGTGTGGTGGAGGCAGTGGGGAGCAAATGAAATGGCACTGAGGGCCACATCTGGCCCATGGGCCGCAGGTTGAGAATCCCTGCTCTAATCCTCAAGTATAAATATACACATAAATCAATGAACTTTCCCAGTAAGGGGAAAAAACTGCTTGCTATTAAAGGCGTAGGAGCAGATACTTCTATGAAAGTTGGCAACTGCAGTTTTAAAACAACATGCAGGGACAGAAGAACATTTGACATCTGGTTTCAGTGCCCTGGATTACCTTGGTTGTGACATATGCAACAGCGTTCTTTTGTCCAATAACACTGACAAGACTGGAGATGTTGATGATGTTCCCTTTTGTTTTCCTGAGATGAGGCAGTGTGTACTGTTAACAAAGAGTCGAGGAGAATCTGTGACCAAGAGGCAACATGCCCATGTACAAAGCTACCCCGTGTTTTATTAGGTCTATGATGGCGAACCTTGGCACTCCAGATGTTCTTGGACTTCAATTCCCAGAAGCCCAAGCCACCTGTTAATCCACACGAATGGGTTTACTGCGATTCATTCGGCCCACGCCGCCCTCATCGCTCCCGGAAGCGGTAGTAAAATGCGCCCATATGGATTACCATACTGGCGCATTTCACTTCCGCTTCCGGTAGCGACGAGGGTGGCGCGGGCCAAATGAATTGCAGTAAACCCATTTGTGTGGATTCACAGGGGGCTTGGGCTTCTGGGAATTGAAGTCCAAGAACATCTGGAGTGCCAAGGTTCGCCATCACGGTATTGTCATTGACACACCCCTTGTTTTCATGTTGAGCACACAATGCTTCTGAATAGGCTACTTCCTGGTGTTCCCGGGTCATTTCTTGATGTTAATCTAGCTCACTCACCTCTCTGCCTTTGTCTCCTCTTTTCTTTTCTCACTTTCTCCACCAGTCCCTTTCCTTACTACACCTCTGCTGGCAAACTCCTGTCAGCCATCTCTGTTCACTCACTCTAGCTGCTTGCTCTCTGGATGCTAAAGAAGGGGAAGTGAATGGGGTAATGAACAACTGTATAATTCCTCCATCTCAGAACATCCAGGGATATTCAAATCTGAGCCCAGGTTGCCGTACACCACTGCACACAGCAAAAGCTTTATCAAATCTGAGAGGTGGTTATGACAGATCTTTGAAAGAGTACCCATTAAAAACCCTATGGGTTCAGGGTTCAATCTCTGGCATCTCTCAGAAAGACAGAGAGACCATGATCAAAGGCCATAGGCCAGGGGTTTCCATCCTAAAGCCCGCCCGTGGGCCAGATCTGGCCCTGGCACCCTTTCATGTGGCCGCCCCTCCAAGGGTATTTGACTAACAAAATGGCTATCCCTTTGAAGATGCTGGGTCAAAATGGCCACCCCCATCGTGCAGGCAGGGTAAAATGGCTGTCCGGCCCTCGAAACTGACTGAGAGAGCGTGACCCAGACCCCAGCTTGAAAAAGTTGGGAACCCCTGCCATAGACCCTGAAGTCAATCATTATCATGGTTGGCTATTCTTTTCATTTGACCTAGTGTAAGAAAGGTTACCTGGCAAAACAAGGTTGCAGTTGCCCAGGGCATGTCCAATTGCGGTTCAAAAATGTAAAATGTAGCCACAATCTCCAAGGAGGCTCCTTCTGTGTACCCCAAGGAATAACATTAAAGGAGGATATGGCTGAGGAACTCAACCTCCCCAATGTCACTTGGAGGACACTGAATAGGCTGAGGGTCAGAGTCCCTAAATGTAAGACCAACATGCTCAAGTGGCTGCTGCTGGTGGACAACAACACGCAGAGAGATACAGAAGCTGGCTCATTTCCTGGCCTGCCAATTACTACAAGAAACATGTACATATGGGGATTTATGTTAGGCCAACAACAAAGCCAAGGAGGTGGCTTCATTTTGGCAGTTCAAAGTCTGACCTGGACATGAAGGAAGAAAAAGTTGGCTAGTTGTAGTAGAAATGACACCCTTGGAAAGGATTACCCACAAAGGGCCACCTCTGATGGGAAGCCTTGAAGGGCCGTCCAGAGGGTTTTGGGGGAGAATGGGGCAGGTGCAATGATGGATGGATGAGTTCCTAATATTGTGTGTGCAAAGCTATGCACCTCTAAGCTTCACCTAGCTCAAGTGGCATCCCACCAGAAACTGGAAAAGAAACAAAGAAAAGGTAATTCAAGGAAGATGGTTTCTGTAGCAGCGTGGACACAAGTAGACTTCAATTCCCAGAAGCCTAAGTGCTTTGATTAGTGTTTTGGGGAACTGACTTAGACTTCTGGGAACTGAAGTCCAAAAACCAAAGATTAGGAAACGCGTGCAATTAGTGACCAATCGGCCTGTACAATACAACCTCAAAGAAAATGCTACACACACTTTCTTTCTGCCTTCTTGGTTCACTACAAACAGTACAGCATAAAAACATGGTGCACACGCACACACTCAGCTTAGTTCCCAGGGCAAACACCCACCTCGCCCAACACAGAGGCCAGCCCTGCTTATCATAGCTCCACTGACCTCTAGCCTGATGCCCTCCAGCTATGTCAGACTAAAATCCCCATGTTCCCAGCCAATGTGGCCATGAAGGCAGTTGTTCACCTCACATATCTCTGGAGGGAGCTGGGTTAAGGTAGGCAGCCGTAGATCACACCAATCACAATTTGACATTGTACAAAGCCATTACATTATTTATTGGGATTGCTCACCTTTGCTGTTAAGAAACAGCTGACAACGTTGAGGTCTATGAGGTTGCGGAACTCTTGCGCTGTCACATTATCAATCATTTGGTCAGGGGGGTCTGTTTGCAAGTGGAAACACAAAAACAAGTTGTTTTCCCCCACAGGTAAAATGAAAAGTAGTCTAGATTCCTGCATATCTCCTGAGGAATCTCGTTTTTCCTTTTCCCATTACTGAACCTTTTCCATTAAAGTTACAAAACAATGCATGCATGCAACAGATTGCAACGTGTACTGTATTGGGTAAATTGAAAACATTAAGCAAGCAATGAGTCTCATCTGTGTTTCTCTATTCTGACAGTATAACTTGCCATGATGCTGGCAGAGGATTCTGAAAATTATCATCCAAAATGCCAATTATCCAACTTTTGATCTCAGTATTGCATTTCCTACAGGAAATGCCCTTTTGATAGGACCAAGAAACATCCAGGAAACAAATATCTAGAATCTCCCCAGACCCAAATCACTTTGGATATGACTCACGGCTTCCGGCGTTGTTCACCAAGCAATCAAGGCATCCATAAATATCCACAGTCATTGAAACCAGAGTCTGTGGAAGGGGACAAGATATATAAAGGGAGTGAACTAAGGCAAAGAAGACAGAAGAAGACCAACGATTCCTGTAATTTTAGAGTGGCAAGCTATGAAAAAATACCCTCCCTCCAACCTAGCCCTTTTCACTTGTTCAGGAATACAACTCCCATTATCCCCTGCCAGAATAGACACATGCATAGCAGGATCTGTAGCCCTACAACACCGGAAGAAACTTGGACAACTAGAACATTCTAGATTCTGGGCGAAACCCAGAAAACAGAAGTGTATTTCAACAATGAGATCAGCAAGAAAAGAGCCAATTTAAGGAAGCCTTCCCCCAACCGACCCTGGCAGTTTTACTCTTCCTGCTTTTTCAGCCTACCTTAATATCCATTTCCTGGAGAACATCACAGGCCTGAAAACGAGCTTCTCCAGGGCCTCCTGAATCCTCCAATTCCTTCTGGAGGGATTTCCCCATCTCTTCTACAAGGGGAAACAACAGGGCAATTCCAAACAGAGTTAATGCAGAGATCTAAGAACAGCAGAGTTTGGTGGTAATGGTGGTGTTGCAGCTAAGAAAGTGGCAAACCATTAGCTTCCACCCACCCAGATGTGTGTGTTGATTCAAGTCTTTTCAGCATTATATTTCAATTACCACTGGCCTCATCTAGAGGACACTCTTCTTGCCAAGTAAATAGCAAAGCAATTACACTTATATACCACCCGATAGCACTTAGTGCACTCTGTGGGCGGTTCACAAGTTAATGCTGGGTACTCCTTTTACTGACCTCAGAAGGATGGAAGGCTAAATCAACCTTAATTCCTGGTCAGGATTGAACTCACAACCTTTTGGTTGCAGTACAGCAGTTTAACCACTGCTCCACCAGGGCTCCTGGTGGTACAGTGGTTAAATACATAAAATTCCATAGCTAAACACTTACATCTAGTGTTAGGACTGATACAGACAGAAACTGTGTGTGTGTGTGTGTGTGTGTGTGTGTGTGTGTGTGTGTGTGTGTGTGTGTGTGTGTGTGTGTGTGTGTGTGTGTGTGTGTGTGTGTGTGTGTGTGTGTGTGTGTGTGTGTGTGTGTGTGTGTGTGTGTGTGTGTGTGTGTGTGTGTGTGTGTGTGTGTGTTTCTAAACCTCCAATGATATTCAATGGTGGTAGACACAGCATGGCCTTGTTTGAAATCCCTGCTCTGATACAAAGACCATGGCATAAGTTGCTAGTTTTCAGCACAGCAAATGCAATTTTTCTTAACATTTACGAGCAAAGTGAAGATAATCAGGTGGATATTGAGAGTGGGAAATCAATGCCACCTTAAAGTATAGCACCAATGTTGCTTTTGAAACCAATGGACATGCTAGGAACTGGGCTGCTACTACATTCTTGAACAGAAAACAGAAATTCAGTAGGGGAGGTTATTTTTAATTTTCTGCTAAGTTATACCTGTCAATTGTGTGCAACTTTTGGAACCAAAAAACCATATCCCTGCTATTCTGTCTCCACCAGGGAAAGGTAAGCCTAAAATCTTTTCTCTTTAAAGAGGCTTTTAAAGATACATTATTAGCTGCCAAGCAATAGGACTAATTGTCACCAATGTATTGGTTTTTTTTTAGGGGGCATTGTTGTTTTTTGTTGCTACTTATAATTTTATTTGGTTTCTTTCTTCTTTGTTTACTCTCTTATTGTTATTGTAAAGATTTTCTTAATGTATTTTAAACCGCCCAGAGTGAGAGAATATAAATAAATAAATGTATAAATCAGGGGTTCTCAACCTATGGCCCGTGGGTTGGACCTGGCCTGCAGCTCCAAGTCATGTGGCCCATACCGACAATAGAAGCGTACGCATTTACAACAGCTGCAGACATGTTTTACAGCAGTGTTTATGGTAGGGGGACTACCAGTCTGGCCCGCTCAGCTGTCTGAAGGGGCGTGGTCTGGCCCACATCTATAAAAGGTTGAGAACCACAGGTATAAATGTATAAATAAATGCACAAATAAATAAATGCAAAAGAAAGAAAGAAAGCTTGGATTTCCAACGCAATTCCAAAGTTCTGTGGGGTACACATTTCCTTCCTTTAGATTTTCTTGCTCCCAGATACCAAAGTCTCAAAGTTCCTTTAGCTCAGCCGGCCTTATTTGGATTATAAAAGAAAACAAAAGGTTGAGGAAAGGGAGAAAATGTGGAAGACTTACCTTCAGATTCTGGTGCACAGAAGACCACTTTGGCTCCTTGGAGAACTGAGATAGAAAGCCCAGAGGTTTAGCTCATATAAATGCATCATCTGTCTTATCCTGAGTAAAACAATGAGTCCATCTTCCCCCAGACATGTTTTATACCAGTCTCTCACAATCAGGTACTCCAAGGGCTTGTCCTGCAATTGCCATTGGATAACATGATGACAGAGAATGATGGAGTATGTAGTCCAGCAACATCTGGAAGATCACATGGCCCCATCTCTGGACTCAGAGGCAACACAGCTCTCCAAGATTTGAGAAAGCAGTTTCTTTCACCACTACTGTACCTGGGGATGTTGGGGCCAGATTCTAAAAACATTTGCATACAAATCAGATACAGTACTCTTCTTCTTCCTCCTCCTCCTCCTCCTGTGTCTAGGCCAGACGTGAAACTACCAAAATGAAGGCACCTTTTGGTGAGTTCATTCTGCAGTTCCTTTCGCCTGACCTAGTGTGAGAAAGATTAACTGGCAACACAAGGTTGCCATTACCAGGGTACACCTGACTGTGGCTCAAAAATACCACAATCTTCGAGGAGGCACTTGCTGTGTACTCCATCAGATATTCTGTTGCTAAGCTATGTTTTTCGATGAGAGTACACTCAATGAGCATGGCTAGTAGCTACTGTAGATGTATGAAAAGACTTTGGGGAATATCATTGGCTACGGCGGCTCAGTGGTTAAGAAGCTCGCCTTGTTATCTGGAAGTCTGGCAAATTGGCATTTCAAGACCTGGCTACTGCCTCTGTCCCAGCTCTTGGGGACATGAAAGGAGCCTCATTTAGGCATTCACTGAGCGGAGTTTCTCCTGCAAAAATCCTTTCAACCCAGAATAATTTCAGACACGAAATTATCATTATTGTTGTTATTATTGGCTGAAATCCTGTGTCTTTGTTATACAAAAGGTGTAACATTCACTTTTCCCCTAGCCAGCAATTAAAGAGTCACCTCAAGGATTCTTAAGGATGCACCAAGCCAACAGGTGTGTACTCCCTGAGTAGCCCAACAGTGTCTTGTTAATTGCTGGGTGTAAACAAATGTATGTTACACTTTGTTTTCTATGTGTGTAATAAAATAACAGGATTCCAGCCACTTGTGTTTCTAGAGATGGTAGGCAATTAAAAAAATCCATTCACATTCGCATTACTGTACAAAACATGCCTCTTCCTACTAGCCTGTCATGCATCTCTCTGCACCACAAGAAGGGAGGATCAAGAGTTCCAGGGCGGACGTTGTGCCAGATAAGTTCGAGACCCGGGACTTCTTTTTTTAGTAAAGGTCGCCCTTGCTCGAAAGCCAGTCGTATCCAACTCTAGGGTTCAGTGCTCATCTCTGTTTCAAAGCTGAAGAGCCAGCGCTGTCTGCTTCTGCAGAGGTTTCCGTGGTCATGTGGCAGGCATGACTAGACGCCGGAGCGCACGGAACGCTGTTACCTTCCCAACCGAAGTGGTCCCTGTTTATCTACTTGCAATTTCTCGCTTTCGAACTGCTAGGTTGGCAGGAGCAGGGACAAAGACGGGAGCTCATTCCGTCCTGCTAGTACTCGGGAATTTCCAGACCCGATCCCCACCCACCCGCTGCCCTCACCAAATTCTCTGACGATGCCTTCTCCAATCCCCCGGGTGCCACCTGTCACTAGGACCACCTTGCCCGGGTACCGCAGCCCCGCAGCCATTCCTGGAGTTTGTCACGGGACCTCCAAACTGAACAACATGGGGGGTCACTTTGTTAACGCAACAGCAGCTGAAAAATGCAAGGTTTCAATTCAGCCCTGGCGCACGCCTCCTCTCGCGCGGCATGCCGGGAAACGTAGTCCTTGAGAAGTCCAGGGGGTGTCACTCTTTGAAGGCTTTGAATCTATGTCTCGCTTTCGCTTTATCGTATACATGCTCGTTCAGATAGAAGTCCCACTGATTGAGAGGGGAATTACTCGCGAGTTGTAGCAATTCTCGAGGCTTAAGACTACTGATCTGTTGTTGTTTTTAAACAAATATAAAAACATTTTGTTTTATAGAAAATCACTTTGTATGGAAATGTTAAATTTAAAAAACTAGGACAGGTGGTTTTGTTTCACATCCATTCAGAAGATGGAGTATGGTGTAAAGCAAGAGTCCCTCAACCTTTTAAAGCTGGGTGGGCCTGGTCACGGTCCCTCAGACAGCTTCAGGGGCCGGACGGCCATTTTGCTCTTTTTCCACCACATGGCACATCCTGATGTGGAGGCGGAGGGGGCCCCCCACATAAAATGATGCCGGGGCCACATCTGGCCCATAGGCCACAGGTTGAGAATCCCTGGTGTAAAATACAGTACTGTATTCTATTTATATGCCATCTGCTTATCTTTTTCTCTGGAGTAAGCCAATTTTGTCCAATGGGATTATCTCCTTCAAATTGTATTTCAAGATTGCACACATATTGTTGCTGGCTGCATCTCGTAACTGAGAATACATTTTTTTTCCTGAAGCAGGAAAAATGTCATTGGCGTGAATTTGTTTACACACACGTATACATGTTTATATATCTAGACTTTTGAACAAAATAAATTCGAGATGGAATGAAAATGCAGATAATGGATGGTGTGTCATTGTAGAAGAGGCTTAACTTCCAGCAGTAGAGGCATCCAATAAGATCCTAATCCAGTATAGACACAGGTTTATGTGGGGGAGCTTTGAAAACTCTGTTTATCTTCCCACCGAAGTGCTACCTATTTCTCTTGCTTTCAAACTGCTAAATTGGCAGGAGCTGGGGCAGATGGGAGCTCACTCCATTGCAGCATTCGGGTCTCGAACTGCTGGCCTGCTGACCTTCCAGTCAAGTTCAGTGACTTTACCACTAAGCCACCACAGTCCCAATGTGTTGTGGTACCTTTTCCCAAGTCCACTTTCCAATCCAGCCGGATCCCTTCCTTACCATCTTGGGCTCCAACCCCATCATCATTGGAGATGATGAGAGGTACAGTATAGTCACACTAGTTAGATAAAACTGCTAGATTATGAGCAGGGAGACCCAGGTTCAAATTCTGATTCACTCATAAAATCCAGAAGGCTGTGCTGAAATTGTGGTAACAAGCTTTGCATCAGCTCCTCCACCCCATCCCGTTTATATTATTTGTGTATGGAGCACAAAGACAAGTTTAACATGGTCAAATAAGATGAATCTTAAGGAGGCATAATGTTAGACTTTTATTGAGCATATAAACTGGAAGAGTCCACACATAGAAAGATGGTGTGTAGCTAAGTGTTAAAATGCAAGGAGAGGTTTCAGCAGCCACTTTCACAGGTATATTCATACAAGGAATCATCACAATTACCCTAACAGCTCTGGTGACTGACAGCACAGGAGTTCCCCATTCAACAGTTTGCATTGCCGGAAGTCTCAAAGCTTTTATTATTACTTTTTAGCTCAAATTTATTTTATTTTATTTTTGCTGTCACTGCTTTGGTTTTGGGGAGCTGCTTGCTACGTTTTGCATCCTGAGGTCCTGCAGGACTACAACAGGAAGGGGGGCTGTGATGATCAGTTGGCACTAAATGGAGCTGAGTACTGTACCTTGTTTGGGTACCTAAAATATAGGCTACTGAAGGAATTAAAGAACCCTGCTTCTCCTGCAGTGTCAAACCATCAACCTTTCTCTGTGCTTCAGTTCCTCTAGTCAGCTGCTTCCTCCCCATTTCCCCTCCTCTAATACAACTATGCATTTTCCCATTTCCTGCCCCTCCCATTACCTTATCTGATCCACACCTCCATCCTCTACTTCCCTTCCCCTTTTTGGCTTCAGTTCTGTGCAAAAGAATGCATCAGCAGAGAGCAATTTTACATAATTTGTTCTCTAGAATGTGGTTTGCAGGACAGACCACAGACGCTTCCTTTTCCCATTTGGCCTTCAGTGAATCACTCCCAGGTTTCATTCACATGAAAAGTAGTGCTTCTTTTTCAGGCCCTGGAAAAGTTACGCCCTTGGACTGAACCAGTGATGCACTGAAGCAGGTTTTGTCCTGTTCGGGAGAACCGGTAGCGGAAATTCCCCCAGGCCACACCCACCGGGCTGGCCCCGCCCACCTCCATACCCCATTGCGTTGGCTATGCCGACAGATTTGGCCCTGCCCACAGATATGGTAGTAAAAAAATTTGGAGTGCATCACTGGACTGAACCCTTTCCACCCAGCATGACCACAGACCCAATGGCTTGTGGAGTATGCAAGTTGTACTTTAAAAGTAACTTTTTCAAAGCTCTGCTCCTTTCAAATCCTTCCCCAGACATCTTCTGTGGATGGGGATTTCTGGGCAGACATCCCACAGTAATGTGTCTCAACACAGGTACTGCCTGAACCATTGTTCTTCCAAGGTCAAACGCCCCTACACCAGGGTTCCTTGACCACAGTGGACCATTGTCTTGGACTTCAATTCCCAGAAGTCCTGATCAGCAGGTGTGTTGACTTGGGCTTCTGTGAATTGAAGTCCAAGGGTTAAGAAACCCTGCCCTACACCTTACTTAAGTTCATAAAGCCCCTGTTCACCCATCCCCAATAGCATACATTTTTTCCTTTGTGTTTCCCCCTTCTGACACTATGAAAATGTAGATATTTTTGAAACACCTGAAGACAAAGATTGCAGGGCCTCCCCCCCCCTTTGTACCAGGGGGCTTCAACTTTGAGTGAACATACTCAACAAATGTTATATTTGTTTTCCCCACCTGACTGTCTCAATAAACAGCCCCATTCCCTTGAAAGGGCTAGAAATATACCCAGAGAACGAAAGTCAAGAACACATGCTCACCTACCATAGAGGGATGCTATTACAGCCATACCCTAATTTGCTAAGAAACCTCCCTGTTAGACCTATGGACCTGCTCAGACATCTGTTATGCAAAACCACCACTCTAATATCATTGACCTTGAGGAGAACCCTTTCTCTCATTACCTTGGGCAGGTGGGTTATCAGTTACTCTCAGGTGGCTAGGGAGGGAAATCTTAGCAGGCTGGAGAGTCAATTGTTGTTGTCATCCTCTCACATCTGTGGTGTGAACTGGCTGGCAACTAGCTAGATAGTTTTGGTGGGCCAATAACTTCTGCAGATTGGTCAGCAAAGCTGAATGTGTAGAAAACAAGAAACTACAGCCATCCACTGAATTAATAGCTTGGACTGATGCAAAGGCATTCATCTACAACACAAACAAGGTGCAAATGCCTAGTTCCACTTGTCTGTATGAGTTTCCCATAATAAATGAGAGTTTCTGAATCTGTTAAGTATGGATCCTGTATTTTAAAGAATGGCATCTTTCCATAACCATCTCCTCAGGCAGGCCTTAAATATAACTCTTAGGTGTATAGTACTACAGTAACACCTTTTCCACAGGACCCTGGGAAAAATACCTTGAACTCAGGTTCACTTTTCCCTATTTAGAAAAGAAGAAACTGAATAATGTGCCCACAGCCAACCACTGAGCATCATGCAATGGGCTTGGTCTGTGAATTTCCATAGCCCAGTTTCATGTGGGAACTGGGTAGCATGTGTGAAGTTAACAGTAGCATATGTACTTCCATAGATGTTGGAAGCTCAAATGCAGTATAGAGCACTTTACATAGTAAAACAAAAACCTCAACGGTCATGGGAAAGTTCATGTTAATACTGATGGAGCAAGATATGCCCCTTTACAAATGCTTATGTGTATATCAGGGATTCTCAACCTGTGGCCGGCAGGCCGGATGCAGCCCACAGTGCCATTTCATGTGGGCCCCCACCACCTCCATCACACCAGAAAGTGCCATGTGGTAGAGGAAGGGCAAAATGGCTGTCCAGCCCCTGAAGCTGTCTGAGGGAGCATGACCCGGCCCCCGGCTTTAAAAGGTTGAGAACTCCTGGTGTATATGCATGGATGAGGATGCAAAAAAGTAGGTTTCTGAGTGCGTTAGCTAGATTTCCTAAAATTTATGGGTTTAAAATGAGGTTAAAAGATGTTGGGCACTTTCTCAAAATGGTGCATTAGTCAAAGTGTTGGGTATGAAAGCTGCCCTCTCCGAAGCTGCCAACCATTCACCTATTTTTTCATGATAGATCCCTGGATATTGGCAGGCAAGCAGCTTTATGCCTGACTAGTATCTCTATCTCCTAACCCTATGAACTAAAAACTGGTTTTCACCAGTGTGACTTTGACAGGCTGTGCATTCTCTTCTAGGTAGGTCACCACGTGGCGTGAGACGTTCTCACCTCTCCACTTGAGGCACCTACCACTGGCTGGGGATCCCTGCTCTGAATCCCACACTTCACAATCCCAGAACGCAGGTGGAGGACAGTCAGCCATTCTAGAAGGTCCCAAGTTCTGATTGGCTGGATGAGGTAAAGGAGCCACCCATTGAGGACCATTCAACAGAGATGGCTCCTGACCGGTGGTTTTCAACAAGTGTGATGTTGTTTGTGGATTCTTGGGCTTGGATGACAATCTGCTGTTCTTCTCAGTGTAAGGCAAGGACCAGTCTGAAGCTTTCAAGACACATGGCTTCTGTTTGGTTGGATGGGACGAAGATGGTGTCTGGTTGGTTGTTCTGGAGTTACTGCTACAGCGTGGGTTGAGAATGGCTGTCTGGTCATTATGCTCCAAAGTCATACCATTGGATTCCGGGTCCTTGGAAACACTGTCACTGGGGAAACAACGACGATTTTGACTATCAAGGTTTGCAGAGATGTCATCTAAGGAGGAACAAGAGCTGGCCCTTCCTGGGGAGAAAAACAATAGCAGACCACCTTCAGCCACCATCTAAACATCTGAGTTTTGTAAGCAACAAACACAATAAATGGCATTGACGTTACTGTTTTTGACCAAGTCACTCATTAGTAAAGGTCTCCCTTGCTTGAAAGCCAGTTGTGTCTGACTCTAGGGAGCGATGCTCATTTCCATTTTCAACCGAAGAGCCAGCACTGTCTGCATCTGCAGACGTTTCTGTGATTACGTGGCAGGCATGACTAGATGCCAAAGAAGCTAGAAAATGGAACACTGTTACCTTTCCCACTAAAGCAGTACCTATTTATCTACAGTCAATTTCTTGCTTTTCTTCTAGGTTAGCAGGAGCTGGGACAGATGACAGGAGCTCACTCTGTCATGCAGCACTCAGGTCTTGAACCGCTGACCTGCCGACCTTCCATTCACCATGCTCAGTATCTTAAGCACTAATCCAACGCAGCATGAGTCACTCTTTAATTAGGCATATTTTCATGTTGGAAACCATCATTCAGCAAGAACCATACAGAGCCTGATAGCCCAGGAAGAAATGAAAGAGAGTGGCAGACTAACACCTCAGCAAACTGAGAAGAAAGTCTCCTTTTTTGGGGGGTGGGGTGGGGACTACAGCTCCCATAATTCTCCATATTGGGAAGTTGGATGATTGGAAAGTTGTAGCTGAAACAAATTTGTTCGTTCGTTCATTCATTCTAAGTTCAAGGTTGCAGGCAGAGAGTTTCAAAGTGTTTTGAATACTTGAATGCTGGACTTGTTTTTAGATATAATCCAAAAAAAACTGAATTCCTCCAACCTCTGTACTTAAAGCCCCTGCCCCATCTGCATCCTCAGGCAGCTACTAGCAAGGTATTTATGTACTGATGCCTGCTTTGTTTTAAATTTTTCATCATACCTGTAATCTTAACCTATAAAACCAAGGGTTAACCGATGGAACTTGCTATAGGTTCCTACGGCTGGCCCTACTTGCCTGCACTCACCCTTCGGGAACACGGGCGGACTGGGTCCGCAGGTCAATGAAGGATTGAGTAAAGCGGCAGTGGGGCAATAGCCCCACAAACATGAAAAAAGGGAAACAACTTCATTTCCCAACGTTCTTTGTGCCGCGCTGCGCCACAGCCAATCAGGCTGAGAAGTGGGAGCACAAAGAACGTGGGGAAACGCGGCGCGGCCAATAAAAAACGAGCCGCACAAAAAAACGGAGCACAAAGGGAAAGCACAAATGAAAAAATACAATCCCCAGTGTCCTGCGCGCCGTGAGCGCGCAGAACTCTGAGAAAGCCGGCGCGTGCAAAATAAAAATAAAAAACGCAGCGCCTCACAACCACATAGCCCCTGGTAAGGAAAGCCCCCCCCCGCCCGCCGCTGCCCTTCCTTACTGCGGGCCGCCCAGGGAAGCCAGCCCCCGGTAAGGAAAGCCCACCCACCCACCCCACCGCTGGCCTTCCTTACTACGGGCCGCAAGCCAGCCCCCGGTAAGGAAAGCCCACCACCACCACCCCGCTGCTGGGCTTCCTTACTGCGGGCCGGAAGCCAACCCCCAGTAAGGAAAACCCACACACACACACACAACGCTGGGCTTCCTTACCACGGGCCGCAAGCCAGCCCCCGGTAAGGAAAGCCCACACACACACCCGATACTGGGCTTCCTTACCGCGGGCCGCAAGCCAGCCCCCAGTAAGGAAAGCCCACCAGCACCACCCCACTGCTGGGCTTCCTTACTGCAGGCCGCAAGCCAGCCCCTGGTAAGGAAAGCCCACCACCACCACCCCGCCGCTGGGCTTCCTTACTGCGGGCCGGAAACCAGCCCCCAGTAAGGAAAGCCCACACACACACCCGCCGCTGGGCTCCCCCCCCCCAAACAAAAACAAAAACGGCGTGGGGATTTTCGCAGTCCGGCCACTAAGGCCGAGCCACGAACCCCCCACCCCCACCAAAACAAAACAACCAACAAACACAACGTGGGGATTCCCATGGGCCGGCAGCGTGGATATTCCAACGCGGCCGGCCCGCGAAAATACCCCAACCACGCATGAACCGGCGATGGTAATTCCATGGGCCAGCCATCGACACTGGCCCGCGAAAATACCCCCAACCCACCACCACATGGTATTTCAATGGGCCAGCTAGCCACAGAGACCGGCCCACGGAAATACCCACACCAAAAACACAAACAAGAACATTCAACAAAAATAAAAAACAATAATAAACATAAAAATTAAAAACAAAAACATCCAAAAATAAACAAGGACAAACACACAATCCCCCGCCCCCCACAACCCCCACAAAAAAAAACCTAACAAAAAAACAGACACCTTACCACGACACGTCCGCCCTCATCCAGGTCCGGAACTGAAATGACAAAAGAACAGGAAGAATACACAGCCCAGGACACAGTCAAAATTAAAAAAATATGCAACAGCACCACCCAGTGGCCACAGGAGAAATAACACTCAATAAATTCAAATTAATCTCCAAGATTTTTTAAAAAAGGAAATAAGGTTTAAAAACATTCAAAAATATCCAAACAAAAATAAATTATTTTCAAAAATAAATAAGAACACACTAAAAGATAAACCAAACATCTAAACAGAGACAAAAACATTGAATTTAAAAAAACATACACTTACACATTTTAAAAAATTCTTATCCAAGATACACCTATTAACAAAAAATCACATAGTAACACATTATTTTTAAAAATACCATAATTGAAAAAAATTATATCAACCTTTCCTCTTTTTAAAATCCCCCCCCCCAAAAAATGATGACAGTTTAAAACACTACCTGCGTATAAAAAAACATTATTTTTTTAAAATAACATACCTCATTTAAATACACATGCAACAAAACCCATCCAACACTATTTAAAACAGCCCGGCAACGCCGGGCAACCTCTGCTAGTGAGTTATATAATATGATGCCAGCAAAGGGGTCCTCAAAGTCTGTCCAGGTTATCCTGCTATGGTTATAGAGTAGACCATACTGCCAGTGACTCAATGCCAAGTGTCAGGCGGCAGCTAACTAGCCTGACGACCTTGAGGACTAACGGCGTTGGGTGCCAAAGTCCACAGGGAAGGGTAATGGTCCCCAAGTGGATTAAATCCCACTTGAATCGATCTTGATGGAGGGTTGCAGCTACATCAATTCTGGCCTGGGGCAGAGGAGGACTTTGTGTGCCAAATGGGCTCAGCACCAGAAAGTGATTCACGGAACTGGATCAATGGTACGGGGGTCACACTGCGATGCAGAAGGCAAATGGAAGGCCCCTGCCTTATATTGTTCTCAAGACAATCTTCATGGCTGATCTCCTTGAGAATAGCCAATATTCGGAATCTGATACAGCACTCAAAGAAGAAGAAAAAGAAAGGGATCCTTCCTGGCTACCTGACCCTATCACCTTCCATTCACAAAACCCAGAAAGCCATGGCCTGCCTCTCCTAGTACCTGCAATGTGTTTCCCCTGCTGCTGCTGCGAAGCCTCGGCCGCCAGCGCGTAGGAAAGCTGGATGACTCGCTGTCGTTCCCATTCAGGAGTCGGGGGGCATCGAGGAGGCTTGAGTCCCCCACTTTGGGTGCCCTCCTGGGGTGATGACTCGGGGGACTTATTGGGGAGGGGCTGAAGGAGAGATTAAACCGGGGGGGGGGGATGGCCATCAGCAAAGCAATTCTGCCCCCAGACTCACACAAAGCAAACTCCTCATAACAAACCCCAAAACAAAATAACGACAGTCTTTCCCTTTCAATTATTTATGATGGGTACACAGAAAGAGCCTCCTCGAAGACTGTGGTACAGTATTTTTAAACCACAAGTGGGCATACCCTGGTAATGGCAACCTTGTGTTGTTGGCTAATCTTTCTCACACTAGGTTGGGTGGAAGAAACTGCAGAATGAACTCACCAAAAGGTGCCTTCATTTTTGTAGTTTCACGTCTGGCCTAGATACGGAAGAAGTTATTTATGAAAGAGATGAATAGATCTTGGACAGAGAGGCTTCCAGTTTACTGGTGAGAATGGCAGGAGCCCTTGTGTTCAATCAACCCTTCCTTTTGCAATCCAAGAGTGGGGAAATGTCTTTCAGGCTGAGGGATGAGCGACATTCCAGGGAAAGCCAGGGCAAAACTTTAATTTAAAGTTCTTACTGTGATTAAGTCTTAGGAAAAACAATGCAACCTTTTAAAATGGGAAAAGCCAGCATAAAGCTTATTCACCACCAAATGATAATGTCATTTCAGTGGCAGGCATGGCTATTTAAGGAAGAACAGAAAGCTGGTTTGGGAACCTAGAAAGGTGGGTTTCAACCCCCAGTCTTGAGTTTCCCTACTCCTGATAAAAGCTACAGCAGTTAGCTATTGATTTCTAAAGATCATGTGAGTCTAATAACCTCTAAACCTGGGGGATCTAGAAATCTTGGCTTTCCTATTTCCTATCGCAGATTAAATGTTCCTGTTCTCTCTTTGAAAACTAAAACAAGGAAACAAAACAAAAATCTGCTCACTTCATCTAGCAAAAAGACATGTACAGTACCAAAGAATCCACTCTCTGTAGCAGTACCCGCCTAATACTGCCCCCCACCAGACATTCAAATACTCTGGTTACCCTCTGGGCTTAACCACATACACATGCATTCCCCAGTCGTGCTATAATGGAGGCAGGGCTCCAAAATTCAGAGTGTGATGGCTCTTGGATCACCAGGCACAATGGCATAATTTGTCACCCAGGATTCCCTGTTCCGCGTGAGTTTAGTTGCAACCCTTGCACCAGCTGGAGTAAAGATCTTTTTTCCAGTAAATATGAATTATTATAAATTATCTTGTTGCAATATAAATTTTGGGCTTAGTTTTGGATGAGCCATTAAGAGCAATAAGGTTTACAAAAGACCCGCTCCTGGTGGTCATTAAAACTGGTTTGTTGCTACGGAGCTAGACAGCCACCTGTATTTTTAACATTCCTTAGGAAAGCTGGCTATGTTGTTGCATTTGTGTTTCAAAATCTACCATTATACCACTGATCTCCTTAGTGGCAAAGCCTTCGGTGATTCAAGGTAAAAGAAGGGTGAGTCCTTCCTATCATCTCTCACCACTCTCATGTCTAGAGTCCTCCTCAGCACAAGGCTTCACACCCACCCGGCTGGAGCCGCGCTTCAAAGAGTCTCGCCGTGCACCCTGAACGCTGGCTTGAGCTGCTTCCGATTTCCTTCTGGCCTCTTGATTCCTTTGCATCCTGATAAGCTGTTCTTGGGCACTCATCCGGCCACTACGAGGAGCAGTTGTTTCAGAGGGGGCCACCTAGACATGAAGGAAAGATTACTGGTTAATCCGTCGCTAATGACTTGGAATGCCGTTACCTTCCCATTCCCACCAAAGTAGTAGTACCTATTTATCTACTTGCAATTTCTTGTTTTCAAACTGCTAGGTTGGCAGGAGCTGGGACAGAGACAGGAGCTCACTCCGTCATGCAGTAATCAGGTCTCGAACTGCTGACCTGCCGACCTTCCAGTTGTCAAGTTCAGCATCTTAACCACTAAGCCACTCCAGTCCCCTGCACCACTTTGAACCAGACTAAAAGTTGTCCGATGCAGACGCTGACACAAAGAACACACACCATTAAATCCCCTTCAAATGGACTTTAAAAAAAACAGACCCAGCTCCCAATTTATATCAACAGGTGGTTGACCCCTTAGTCATGTTTTAGTTACTGGGGTGGGGGTGAATTAATTACAAGCTACTTGCTATTTTGATTGAGTTATTTCTAAACTAGGCATTTGATGGATCATTAGCTCCAAGTTAGGACTTCATCCGACCACCTTGAACCATAGTTTTATTGTCAAAACAATACATTAATCAATAATTTCTTCTCAGTTTTGACATGCAGACCAGATTCTACTGCCTCATTTCTGAACGTGGCCTCATACCTTGGCTATGCTATGCTCAGCCTCTCTGCTTAGTGTATTGGTATGTTTTCCATGTTCTATGGAGAGAAAAAATTGGAGAAAAACAAATCAGCAATTTTTGAGCTTCCGTACCCTGGACACAGAACCAAATTTCCCAACTTTTCTAATTCCTAGCTCCGTGATGGTGAACCTTGACACTCAAGATGTTCTTGGGCTTCCATTCCCAGAAGCCCAAGCCCCCTGTGAATCCACACTAATGGGTTTACTGCAATTCATCCGGCCCACGCTGCCCTCATCGCTCCTGGAAGCTCCCGTACGGACGCGTTTTACTTCCGCTTCCAGAAGCAACGAGGGCAGCGTGGGCTGGATGAATCGCAGTAAATTCATTCGTGTGGATTCACAGGGGTTTGGGCTTCTGGGAATTGAAGCCCAAGAACTACTCAAGTGCCAAGGTTCGCCATCACGGTCCTAGCTACTGCATACAATGAAGCTAATAGGTAACCCTGAGGAAAATCTCACAAATTCCTTGCTCAATTTATTTCTAGCACTTAGCAAATTCCACTCTGCAAGAGTCACAGCAAGTTAAGCAGTAGGTCAAGATCCATGGAGTCTGGCTTTCCACTGGACCAACTAGAAAGGTGGGGAGGGAACTGTGAGTAATTGAAGAAAGGGTGATTGAAGGATCAATTGCGAAGAAACAAAGGATGAGAAACAGCCCGTGGTCATTCGTGTCTTGAAAGCATTTCATTTTGATTATTGTAAATTGGTCCATGCATAGTGCTGGTGGTGTTCTTATTTTGTGTCCAGTTTAAACTTTGGACTCCCAAAATGAAGCCACTTTCTTGGCTTTGCTATTGTCCAAAGTTTAGTCCTCACTGGAACATGTTTCTGGTAGCAACTGGCAGAGTGGCAAATGAGCCACAGTATGTTATTGTCTGCCAGCAGGCCCCACTTGAGCATCTTAGTCTTACTTTTAGTGACTCAGACCCTCAGGGTACTGTTATTGAGAAACAACAACTGGACAGGGCATAGTGTTTTAAAATAATTTTGAGCATATTTCCCCTGCCTTGACAGGCTTGCACTGGCTTCCTGTTTCCTACCATGTCAGATACAAGGTGCTGTCATATAAGGCCCTATATGGTTTGAGACCTTATTAACTGTCAGAAAGTCTCTCCCTCAGAACAACTCCCCACATCACCAACTTGTCACAATCTGCGCACTTCCAGGTATCGACCCCAAAAGTGGCTAGAAAGGCTGGGACAAGAAATAGAGCCTTCTTGGTGGTGGCCCCATCGCTTTGGAATTTATTACCAGTTGCGATGTGTCAGGCCCTATTCTTGGACATTTTAAAACTCAAATCCTTTCTCTTCAAGGAGGCCTTTAAGGATATTTTACCATTAATAAGTTAATGTTTAGATTTGAGCCTGCAAATGTAATAAATAAATAAATTTAAATAAATAAATGGAGGGGGAAAGTCTATGCTCAGGCTTTGTTTTTCACGGGGAAGGGCAGGCTAACTACATAAATAAATACAAAGCATATCACTCGAAATTCATTCACAGCTCTGAAAGCTCTCCACTTGTTTCTAAGACCAATTTCTTGACATCCCTTAGCCAGTAAAAAGGTCACCCATGCTTGAAAGCCAGTCGTATCCAACTCTAGGGTTTAGTGCTCATTCCTGTTTATAGCCGAAGCTGAAGAGTCAGCACTGTCTGCTTCTGCAGATGTTTCCGTGGACATGTGGCAGGCATGCCTTGATACTGGAGTGCACGGAACGCTTTTTACCTTTCCCACCGAAGTGGTACCTATTTATCTATTTGCAATTTCTTGCTTTCGAACTGCTAGGTTGGCAGGTGCTGGGACAGAAATGGGAGCTCATTCTGTCGGGCAGTACTCGGGTATTGACCTGCTGACCTGCTGCCTTCCAGTCAACGTCTTAGCCACTTGAGCCACTGCAGTCCCTATCCCTTAGCCAGTACATCCCAGATAATTGGACCTCCATCACGCTCGGACAGTACACACGGAACGTGTCAGGTTGGAAAAAGCTGTTTTAGCAAAACCACTCTCAAACTGAAATCTCACCCTGGGTGTACCTTCCCTTGCCTCACTCACCCGGACCAACAGCGTTGACTCCCCTCACTGGATTCCCTTTCTCAATTTCCGAGGGCTCACTGGAGCAATGGGTTGGTGGCCATCTAACCCCATTGATGTGGTGTGATGGAGCCCCCTCCTGCCCTCTGTTGGGAGTGGGGCGGCTCAGCTGGCAGAGAATGTAAAAACGGTCAGTTTCAAAGTTCAGGATGCTGCCATGTAAAAGTAGTCAGGCTGGGGCCGTGATGGCGAACCTTGGCACTCCAGATGTTCTTGGACTTCAATTCCCAGAAGCCTAAGCACCCTGCGAATCCACACGGATGGGTTTACTGCGATTCATCCATCCCGCACTGCCCTTGTCACTCCCAGAAGCGGAAGTAAAATGCGGATGCGTTTTACTTCCGCTTCCGGGAGCGACAACTTGACAAGGGCAGCGCGGGCCGGATGAATCACAGTAAACCCATTTGTGTGGATTCACATGGGGCTTGGGCTTTTGGGAATTGAAGTCCAAGAACATCTGGAGTGCCAAGGTTCGCCATCACAGGGCTGTGGGATTGGAAGGGAGTATGAGGCAATGGGCAGAGACTTACCAGATGGTCCCCGGTGCCATCCTGCAGCCTGCTTTCCAGTTGGTTCACGGTTTTGTTTGTCTCTCCCATGACTAAAGTGTGGCTGAGGCTGGATTCATGGGAGAAAATGTTGGATTTGGGAGGAAAGGCAGCTTCAGAGTCCTTAAAGTTTCCATAATAGGAGAATGAACAGAATTAGTACTTTTTGTGTTCTCCACAGGTGTTGGACTACAATTCCAATCATCCCCAAACAGCTAAGCCAGGGGTTCTCAACCCTTTTGTGCCACGGGCCAGATCCTGCCCCCTCCAACAGCTGAGTGGGCCAGACACTTGGTTTCCCCCTGCCGTAAACGCTGCCATAAACCGTGGCGGGTATGTCTGCACATGTGTGGGTGTGTTTACGGCTATCGTAAATGCATCCACTTCTGGGGCTGTTGCCATGGCACTGGGGGACCAGAGCTGTCCCGCAGGTCGTAGGTTGTGAACCGCTGAGGTAAGTCATGGATTGAAGCCACTACCCATCACCACAATTTATGGCAAATGCATTAAGAGGAACTGTGAATAGGACATGTACTCAGTCATTATTGACAGTTCCTGAAGTTCCAAAATGCCACCCTAATTACTTTACCCTTTACCCTAAGACAAAATTGTGATGTGATCTGGTGGCTTTTTGACCAGAAAACAAAGGGTACCTCTACTCCGGTACAAGGCAGCAAGGGGCTGTGATTCTCCCCCAGATGAGAATCCAGGATTGGGGTGCCGGCTGGAGACACACCTGCAGTGAAGAATGCAACAAAGAAGGTTGCATCAAAGTTAGCAAAGAAAGCTACTCATAGAATCATAGCATCACTGAGTTGGAAGGGGCTTTTTAGGCCATCGAGTTCAACCCCCTGCTCAATGCAAGAATCCCAATCAAAAGAGACAGTGGTCCAACTTTCTCTTGAATGCGAGGGGGTTAGTTGGTTCCACTGTCATATTGCTCTAACCGTTAAGAAGAATTTCCTGATAGTCAGCCTATTATCAGGCTTCCTTTAGTTTGAGCCCATTATTATGCATCCAGCACTCTGGCATGTTTGAGAACAGATCCTTCCTTCCCTCTTTATGATTATCCTTCAAGTATTTGAATGGGGACTCCATTGGCTCAAGTGGCTAAGACGCTGACTGGGAGGCAGAAGGTCAGCAATTTGATTCCTGAGAACTGCAGGACAGAATGTGGTCTTTGTCCCAGTGCCTACCAACCTAGCAGTTCAAAAGCAAGAAATTGCAAGTAGATAAATAGGGACCACTTTGGTGGGAAGGTAACAGTGTTCCGTGTGCTCCGGTGTCTAGTCATGCCTGCCACATGACCACGGAAACGTCTGCAGAAGCAGCGCTGGCTCTTCGGCTTTGAAACAGAGATGAGCACTGAACCCTAGAGTCGGATATGACTGGTTTTCAAGCAAGGGAAACCTTTACCTTTACCTATTTGAATAGTGCTATCCTATCCCCTCTCAGGCTCCTTTTCTCAAGGCTAAACGTGCCCAGTCCTTCAGTCTTTCCTCATATGGCTTGGATCCCAGTCCTCTAATCATCCTTGTTGCCCTTCTCTGCACCTGCTCTAATTCATTGCCATCTTTATTAAAATGTGGTGCCCAGAATTGGACACAGTCCTCTAGATGTGGTCTAACTAGAGCTGAATAGAGAGGGACTAGTAACTCATGGGTTTTGGAGACTATACTTCTGTTAATGCAGCTGTGATGCTCAGTGGTTAAGAAGCTCGCCTTGTTAGCTGGAAGGCTGGCAAGTCCGCAGTTCGAGACCCGGGTGCAGCATGACGGACTGAGCGCCCATCTCTGTCCCAGCTCTTGGGGACATGAAAGGAGCCTCATTTGGGCGTTCCCTGAGCGGAGTTTCTTCCACAAAAATCCTTTCAACCCAGAATAATTTCTGACATGAAATAATAATAATAATAATAATCATCATCATCATCATCATCATCGTCGTCGTCGTCGTCGCCGTCATTATCGCCGTCATCATCACCGATGCCGATTCAATCTAATACATCATTGGCCTTGTTTGCAACCACATTGCACTGTTGACTCATATTTAGCCTGTGATCTATAACAATTCCAAGATCCTTCTCATGTGTAGTATTACTGAGCCAAGTTTCCCCCACTGTTCCTCACAGGTCACATCTTCACACCAAGCAAACAGAATGGGCTTTAAGCACCTGATCTTCCACTTTCAAGAGTATGATAGTTGGCTGGGTTGGATCTCAATCCTGCCAGGATGTCATAGATTCTCCACAAATCTTGCTGAGCAGCTGCTTGGTCCTAAAGAGGGGAAATATTAGAATGATGGAGTTTACCTAAACCAGCACTATACCTCTGCCCCCGTATCCCATTCTCAAATCAGAGTTATGGGCAATGGAACACTATTGGAAGTTTCTGAGGTGGGTAGCTTTGATTGGAGGGAGCTGAAGTTTTGTTAAGCAGAACACAGTTACCAAGTACAGTGGAACCTCGGTTAACATAATTAATGTATTCTCCGGGACGTTTCTTACAGTGAAAAATACTTTAACCAAATTTTCCATAGGAATGCATTGAATGCAATTTCCCATAGGAATGCATTGAAAACCAAAATACTTTAACCAAAACACAGTTTCCCATAGGAATGCACCGAAAACCAATTAATTCATTCCAAAAAAATTCTGTAAATCAAGCCACTATTTTCTTTGGATTTCCTTTTGTTATGTGATTTTTATGTTAACCGAGTGTCAGAGCCAGGCTCCTGATCTGACAGGTCAGCTGCCGGGGAAAAGAGACTTGGACCAGGCACAGGCTGAGGTCCCTGGCTCAGGCATCCTCAGGCTCGGATGCAGGCAGAACCGGACTGGGAATAGGGAGTGGCTCCTGATCCAGCTCATCCTCAGAGTCAGAGGAGGGCTGGATCACAACACCAAGCCATTTGTTAACCAAGGTTCCACTGTATATTGATTACCACTTCTCCAGGGGCTGCGGTAGTTCAGTGGTTAAGAAGCTCGCCTTGTTAGCTGGAAGGCCGGCATTCCCTGAGCGGAGTTTTTCCCACAAAAATCCTTTCAACCCAGAATAATTTCTGACCTGAAATTTTTTAGCACTTCTCCATCATTCAATTTCTATTATTTTCTGTAGCAAGTTTCTAGCTCTCATGGCAGCAGACCTAAACTAGAAATATGGAGTCCCTGAAGTGGGGATGGAAACACACCTTGAAAAGACACCCAGAAAAGAGAGCTAATCTCTCCCCATCTCCCATGCAGCTAACAAAAAAAGATTACATTTGATAGCAGAAAATGCAAGAGAACAAACTGAAAAACAAGGGATGAGAAGTATGTTTCCAACAATTGAAAACCATAGGGACAGAGCAATTGTACATTTGACAGGCCCATTATTAAAGCGATGTCCACACAAAGATTTTATCAAATAAGGTATGTTTTAGCAGTAAATATCAGTGCTAGGTAAAATAAGGCAATGTTTTATGCAGCAACAGCTAAAATTTTATAAAATCTGTTTTACTGACTTATAAACTAGATGCATGACTGGTGTTATTTATATATGCAAGAACAATTTGTGCAAAGGGAGCACATACAGGAAAAAGAAGTTTTAATTTGCACAATTTATTCAGCTTACAAAACCTGACTTTTCAAAACAACACATCAGTTATTTGCTTTGCAAGGGATATGCTGCATAAGAATAATTCTGTACATGATTTTATTGTTTCATATATCTTGTTAAGGGGTCACGGGGGGCTTAGTGATTAAGAAGCTTAGCTTGATGACCAAAAGGTCACCAAGTCAATAGTTCGAGACCTGAGTGCTGCGTGATGGAGTAAGCTCCTGTCTCTGCCCCAGCTCCTGCCAACCTAGCAGTTCGAAAGCAAGAAATTGCAAGTAGATAAACACGTACCGCTTTGGCGGAAAAGGTAACAATGTTCCATGCACTCTAGTATTTAGTCATGCCTGCCACATGTCCACAGAAACGTCTGTTGATGCAGACAGCGCTGAGATGAGCACCGCCCCTGAGAGACGGACACGACTAGCTTTTCAGCAAGGGTGACCTTTACCTTTATAGCTCGTTAAACTACAGTGAGAGTTGGAAGTGAGGAGCCTTTACCTGGGGATGTCCTACTCTTCGAATATGCTCTAAGGAGCCCTTTAGCATTTGCACTTCATTTTCCAAGGCAGCGTAATCTTCCCATGCTCGTTCATTGTCCTGTAGAAAGATGTAACACAATTGCTCATTTAATGATATACAGAGTCACATGCCAAACCAAGCTTGTGAATAAGGCCTGCCTGCGTTACCTGTGCATCACAATCAAATGGCTAAATCTTGAAGTAGTAGATAAATAAACTACACACACAGTGATTGCAATGTACATTATTTCCATCTAGTGTTACATTCAACCAGCCACACCCTTCTCCATCGTCTACCATTCCATGTCTCACCCTCTTTTCTGTATTCCCCTCAATGGGTAATCATTGAGCATGCTCAGTCTTCCTTGGATTGTTTTAGGACACCCTTGGTTTCCTTAATTTTTTTTTATTATGCCTGAAACTCCTGGGATTCCTCCATGCGGGATACTTTGTACATGGAAGATGCCATTTTGGGCTACATAAAATGCCAGCATTCACCACTGAACATTGTTACAGATGGAACAAGTGAGACATGCGGTAAAGATGCACTGCTCCTACTTAGGATTACAGCCACCATTACATACCATCACCACCACCAGTTCCTATAGCTTCACACATAGATGGCTAAAATTGCTATTGGTATAATCAGGTTTTCTCAGCCTTGGGCCCCCAGATGTTCTTGGACTTCAGTTCCCAGAAGCCCTGATCAATGGGTATGCTGACTTGGGCTCCTGGGATTTGAAGTCCAAGAACACCAGGGGGCCCAAGGTTGAGAAATACTGTAAACAATGCAAAGCTTCTTTTTATAGAAATAAAAGTTGCAAATTAAAGAGAGATGTCAAATGTTGGAAACCAGTTCTGTTGCATTTTGCGGTTTCATTTTCAGACCAGACTTTGCCCCAGTATGGTGTCATCACTGAGTGTCAAGCGGCTGTTAACTAATCTGACAACCCTGAGGACTAACAGCCTTGGGTGCCAAAGTCCACAGACGGGGGTGTGGGGTGTGGGGGTGTGATGGTCCCCAAGTGGATTAAATCGCACTTGAATCCATCTTGATCAATACTGGCCTGGGACTGATGAGGACTTTGCATGCCAAAAAGGCTCAGGACCAGAAAGTGACTCATAGAACTGGATTAGTGGTACAGTTGTCATGCTGCAATTTGGAAGACAAATGGAAGGCCTCTGCATTATATTCCCAGGACAGTCTTCATGGCTGGTTGCCATGAGGATTGCCAATATTCAGATTCAGATAGGGCAGAACAAGAAGAAGAAGTCAAAAATAATACCCCCCAAAATTAAAAAAAATACTTTTTGGATTGTGATCTGCAGAATATCCCAGCCACAGGGGCTGTGGGGGAAAGCCACTCACCAAAGCCATATCACAGAGACGAGCTCGGATTTGAACCAAATCATCTTGCAGCTGCCTTTGTTGGTAAATTATCTTCTCCATTGTTGCATCTTGGCCTTTGAAGTCCTCCAGCCCCTGACGCGTCGCCTCCAAGGCCTTTTCCAGACGTTCCTGGAAAAGCACCAGCCATTTTAGGAACAAGCCACCCAAATTAGCATCATAGTCTTGCCTTTTGCGAAATTGGCAGAATAACAGGAATGGAAAGTCTTCAAAAGCTACTCAGCCTGGCTTCCCAAAACCAAGACGTTGCCTTGAATTCCTTGAATTGCCTTGAATTTGGTTTTTGGACTTCAATTCCCAGCAGCCTAAGTCAATTCCCCAAAGCACTGATCAACCAATGTATTGATTTAGGCTTCTGGGAATTGATGTCCCCCTGGGGTGTGTGAGACCCATGTTGGGAAACACTGGTCTAGATGCATCCAACTGTGAATTCCATTACCTCCCAGAAAACAATATTAGGATTAGAACATTATTACTATGTGTCCTTTTAAATAATAAAAGGAGAAGTCTCAGAGTGGTGATGAAATGGCAAGAAAATACCTTTTCAGCCCGGAGCTGCCCAGTTTCATCTTCAATAGCATGAAGTAATTTGTCTTGACCACATAGTTTTGTCAAAAGAGCCTGTAGGTACAAAGAGAAGTATAATTCTAGAAGGGCCACAAGGTAATCAGTGCTTCATTGGAGCTTGGCATATAACGAGGAAACCCTATTTGGAATAGGGTTGTATGGGTTTTCTGAAAGGTTCTAACAGGACATGTGGCTTGGTTTGCAAAACAATGGCCAGTATCCTGTTGCTAGCTTCAATCAGAATAGAGCTATACTTACTCAATTGGATTTACCAAAATGCTAATGTACCAGTTAGAAAATAACTCAGTGGGTCTACTTTTAGTTGGGATTAGCAATAGCATATGTTTTATGTGTACTTGATTAATTCATTATTTTTTAAAGAATTAAAATAAAAGCTCACATTAAATCAGGCAGTAACTTTTTGTAAAAACAATTGCTTCTCATACGAGAAATTCCAAAAACGAAACTTATAAGCCATTATATTTAAGATCAAGTAATCCCTCTTCTCGTACATACAAATGAAGAAATGCCTAAATGTAGTCTGTGACTATACCATCTACAAAGAAAATGAAGCTTTCCTCCCCACACACACTTGAAACATGTTATTTTACTCATTCACAAACCAGTACAATTTTAATTAACTGACCAGAACCATTAGTTTGCTATAATTTCTTCAACTGGACAAATTCCCTGATTTTACTCTGCCCATTACAATCAGAACCACCACCACCACTAAAAATTGATGTGTGTATGGGAGTCTCTTTTCATGTGGAGTACTGGCTATTGATCAAGAAATTTATTTATGATAGACTAGAGGTTCATCTAACCTAGTACTGTAATTATTTACAGCACTGGCTAGGCAGATCTGCCAGAGAAATTCACCCACAGAATGGGGTATCCATTCTTGCTTGCTAGTCATTGGACTAGGACTGTGAATTCGTAGCTCAATGAACAAATATCCAGAAGTGATGGGAGGTCTGGGACTGCCTAAATAATTCTAGGTGCTGGGCTAATCAGTCTCTACTCTCTGGCCTGTAATTACCAAGGATGTGATATTCCACCTAATGGATATCAGAAACACCATAATGGGGGCAAAGTCTGGTCTGAAAATGAAAAAAGAACCCCCCAAATGCAAAATCTAGTTTCCTACATATGGGAACGGAAAAATACAAACCATCATCTAAAAAACACTGTCCTTCCCAATAAGATCAGCAATTCCACAGTCCAAAACTGAGATACTGTCTGACCAGGTTATCCTGCTATGGTAATAGAGTAGACCATACTGCTAGTGACGGTTAACTTACCTAAACTACCCTAAGGACTAACGGATTTAGGTGCCGATACCCACAGGGAAGGCTGATGGTCCCCAAGTGGATTAAATCCCACTTCAATCCATTTTGATACTGACACTTTTGACACTTCAATCCATCATCAATACTGGCCTGGGCTGAGGAGGGCTTTGTGTGCCAAAAGGGCTCAGGACTAGAAAGTGACTTGCAGAACTGGATCAGTGATACAGAGGGTCATGCTATGATGTGAAGGCAAATGGAAGGCCACTGCATTATATTCTCAGAACAGTCTTCATAGCTGATCGCCATGATGATCACCAATATTTGGATTTGGATGCGACAGAAGAAGAAAACTGAGATCTTAGAAATGTTACCTTTTTAATTACAGCTCCCAGAATCTAGCTAGCCAACATAGTCAATGGCTGGAGGATTGTGGGATTTATAATATTTTTTTAAAGTGTTGCCGAATTCTGCCAAAATTACCTGGCAACACCTCTGCACCTCTACCCACGGATAAATCCTTTCCCAGCTATGAAAATTCTCTCCTCAGGAATATCCATCAAGCTCACTATGTTCCATTTTTTAAACAAAAGTGATTTATACAAATCAGCGGCAGAAACATTTCTATATTAGAAGATATTTTATTCTTAAATTCTGTTGTCTGTTTGAGTAGGCTTTTTCAAAGGTGGATTAAGAAAACCAACTCTTTAATAATGCTGTTTTCTAATACTGTACTGTGTTTTCCCTCATCTCTTTTATGTGACCTTTTATTGTGCTGACATCTAAGTTCATTTTAACTACTTTTGAGAAGGAAGCTATGAAAATCTCAGGAACAATTTATCCGTTAGATCAGAGAAGAAGCAGAGGTACATTACGTCAGTTTCGTTTTCAAATCTCCCGCCTCCAGGATGGAGGCTTCTCTCCCGCCCAGGATTCCGGCTCTGAAAAAGATAGCAAAGCAGATGATTTAAATCTAAAGGATCGTAGAAATGCAAGTTCAAATGAGTTCCCAAAGCTTAGATGTACCCTAGACAGAACTCCAGCTTGCTGCAGTATGAAAGTCAGAATAATCCACACAACAATGGCAGTGGGCCAGGACACCTTAGAGACCGCATCGTCCCAAGAGTGTCTGCCCGTCCAACCAGAGCGGACCGGAGGGGCTCTCTAATGGTGCCATCAGTTAGGGGTGCACATCTGTCCAGCACCTGAAGGAGGGCCTTCTCCGCGTCCGCACCAACTCTCTGGAACCTCCTGCCAACAGATCTAAGACTTCAAAGAGAATTGCTGCCCTTCAGGAAAGGATTGAAGACCTGGCTGGCAGGGCAGGTGTGGGGCCCGAATGGGAACACGGTCCCCGCCTGCTGGCTTATGTAAAGAATTAAGAACTCTCTCTTCTTCTTCTTTTTATAGTGGGTGGGATGGGTGGGTGGGATATGGGTCTTTTAAAGTGGGTGGGATATGGGTCTTTTAAAGTGGGTGGGATATGGGTCTTTTAAAGTGTTTTTATGTGTTTTTAAAACTTGTTGTAATGCCACCCTGAGTCGGGTTCGGCCTGAGTGGGCGGCATATATAAATATGACTAATAAATAAATAAATAAAATAAAAACAAAAGGCACACAGGACTTCAGTGTCGAAAACAACTGCTCACAAACAAAACAGGATTACTCCAGAACGTAGCATCACATGGTAGACCCGTGATGGCAAACCTTGGCACTCCAAATGTTCTTGGACTTCAATTCCCAGAATCCCAAGCACCCTGTGAATCCACACAAATGAGTTTACTGTGATTCATCCAGCCTGTGCTGCCCTCGTCGCTCCCGGAAGCGGAAGTAAAACACGCCCGTATGAGTGCGTTTTACTTCTGCTTCCGGAAGCGACGAAGGCGGTGTGGGCTGGATGAATCGCAGTAAACCCCTTTGTGTGGATTCATGGGGGCTTGGGCTTATGGGAATTGAAGTCCAAGAACATCTGGGGTGCCAAGGTTCGCCATCACGGACCTAGACACTGAAGAAAAAGACTTGGTCTTGAACAAACAACTGAGATCCATCTGCTTTACAAAAATCTTGCCCCTGGTACAAAAAGAAAACTAGCAGGACTGGTTTGCTGGTACAGATCAACATAGAAAGAGCCTCCTCGAAGATTGTGGCATTTATGAACTACAATCGGGCATAGTCTGGTAATTGGCAACCTTGTGTTTCTGCCTAATCTTTCTCACACTAGGTCAGGCAAAAGGAACTGCCAAATGAATTCATCAAATGGTGGCTACATTTTGCCAGTTTTACATCTGGCCTAGACACAGAATAAGAAAAAAAGGGAGGGACACAGCTACACACTGATTTGCATCTTCCTTCAGGCATTCTCAAAACTGAGTTGCAGTCATTCAAAATTTACCACCCTGCCTCTGGTCATTGCTTATGCTTGCTACCTGCTATCAAGTCACCTCCGACTTATGGCTACTCTATGAATGAGCATTCTTCAAAGTGTCCTTTCCTCAACATCCGTGGTTGACTCACCAATAAAATTCGCCTAGCTGCAGGGTCTATCACCGTGACGGCAAACCTTGGCACTGCAGGTGTTCTTGGACTTCAATTCCCAGAAGCCCAAGCCCCCATGAATCCACACGAGTGGGTTTGCTGCGATTCATCTGGCCTACGCCACCCCCGTCGCTCCTGGAAGCAGAAGTAAAATGCGCCCGTACGGAGGAAGGGTTAACCCGGAAGAGTCTTAACCGTATGGGTGCGTTTTACTTCCGCTTCCAGGAGCGACAGGGGCGGCGTGGGCCGGATGAATCACAGCAAACCCACTCATGTGGATTGATGGGGGCTTGGGCTTCTGGGAATTGAAGTCCAAGAACTCCTGGAGTGCCAAGGTTCGCCATCACGTGTCTATCAGTTGTTCCCTCTTTCCTCTTCCTTAACACTGCATGGGCAAAAAAGCCAAAGCTAGCAACGACTGTGTGTGCTCCCCCATACAGGTCACTCCCCACATCCATGGGGAAAACATTCTAAGGCTGACCATCACCAACACCAGTCCGTAAACAACGGGAGAGG
Source organism: Bradypodion pumilum (assembly GCA_035047305.1). Classification (NCBI taxonomy): domain Eukaryota; kingdom Metazoa; phylum Chordata; class Lepidosauria; order Squamata; family Chamaeleonidae; genus Bradypodion; species Bradypodion pumilum. The sequence goes on along the minus strand of JAWDJD010000008.1, from coordinate 32,061,008 downwards.
CAAGTGGAACAATCACATACCATGGTCCCTAATGATGTCCTTCTCCCAGGGGTGGGCCGGTTGGACATGGGGGGCAGGGGCGGAAGGTGCAAGTAACTTGATGAAGCTGAGTGCGGGGTGATCTGTAGGGAAAAGGAAGGCAGCGTTAAGGAGCACAGCCTGTAACAATAATTTCGTGTCAGAAATTATTCTGGGTTGAAAGGATTTTTGCAGGAGAAACTCCACTCAGGGGACGCCTGAATGAGGCTCATTTCATGTCCCCAAGAGCTGGGACAGAGGCAGCCGCTTAATCCGTCATGCAGTACCCGGGTCTCGAACTGCTGACTTGCTGGCCTTCCAGCTAACAAGGCGAGCTTCGTAACCTCTGAGCTAGGGCTTTGTGTTGGACTTCTGTTCTGCAGGATCAAGGTGAAGGTCTCCCTTGCTCGGACGTCAGTCATGTCTAACTCTAGGGGGCGGTGCTCATCTCCGTATACAGCCAAAGAGACAGAGACTGCAGATATTCCTGTGGTCACGTGGCAGGCATGACTAGGCGCTGGAGTGCACCGAACGCTGTTACCTTTCCCACCGATGTGGTACCTATTTATCTACTTGCAATTTATTGCGTTCGAACTGCTAGGTTGGCAGGAGCTCGGACAGAGACGGGAGCTCATTCCGTCCTGCAGTACTCGGGAATCGAACTACTGACCCCCTGCCTCCCAGTCAGTGTCTTAGCCACTTGAGCCACTGCAGTCCCTCTGTTCTGCAGAAGTGGAGACAAATGGCAGAATTCTACAACAAAGCTTCCAGATTCATTTTTTTTCCAAAGAAAAAAGTTGCTAGCCCTTATGACTGTCAAGACATGATGACAAGCAGGTACTCAAAATCAGAGAGTTAGCTAAATAAGATTTCCACTGGATGGGATAAATGTTTCTTTGCCTTACATAGGTATTTAATCCCTTGTCCCATGGTAATAAAACAAACATGTGTTAATTTTATGTGAATCTGCATATTAAGTTGAAGAATTTAGCTTCTGTTGGTGCTGAACCTTTATTATTCTGGCACAGAATTTAAATATAGAATGTATAAAGACGAAGGTCACCCTTGCTCAAAAACCAGTCGTATCCAACTCTAGGGTTCAGACTGAACCCTAGAGTTGGATACAACTGCCTCTGCAGAAGTTTCCGTGGTCATATGGCGGGCGTGACTAGACACCGGAGCGCACGGAACGCTGTTTACCTTCCCACAAAAGTGGTCCCTATTTATCTACTTGCAATTTATTGCTTTCGAACTGCTAGGTTGGCAGAAGCTGGGACAAAGGTGGGAGCTCATTCCGTCCTGCAGTACTTGGGTATCGAACTCCTGACCTGCCGCCTTCCAGTCAGCGCCTTAGCCATTTGAGCCACCGGAGTATAGCAGCCCACAATCCAAGCAAGGTTGGGGCACTTGCTTTGGGTGGCCCACTTTGGGGTGAAGAGCCTTTCCCTGTTCAAACCACAGGCCACTTCTTTAGTCCACAGTCATGGGTGTCATAAACGGGGGGGGGGGGAGAGATTCTAATTAACAAACGTGATGCTTTGGAGAACTAGGTTTTCCATTTATTCTAAGGCAAGCGCAGGGAAACAAGAGAGCAGAACATGGTCAATGGGAAATAAGGAACACTGGGTCCATAACACACAAGCAAAATACTTACTAGTCGGCCATGAAGTCGAGACACGGCCATAGCACGGGATGGCCCACTCGATGGGGAAACGTAACTGCGATCTGAAAACTGCAGGGATGGAAGTTGTGGATTAAAGCAGAGCAATCATACTTAGATACCACCCCATAGCGGTTAATGTACTCTCTTGGCAGTTCACAAGTTAATTACCATTTTGCCCTCCAACAAACTAGGTACTCATTTGACTGACCTTGGAAGGATGGAAGACTGTGTCAACTTTGATCCCTGGTCAGTATCGAACTGACAACTTTCTGGTTGCAGTACAGCAGCGGTTCAAAGTCAGGACAAAATGCCAAACCTCTAGCCACTGTCTCTACTGGCAGAGCTTGGAAAGTAACTTTCTAAGCTATTTGTTCCCTTGACTCATTAAATAGTGGTTTAAAAGTAATCTGTTGCTGTATCTCACCGCTCTGCAAAGAAAATAACTTCCTCTATTGTGTAGTAACTTTTGATTACTTTGGAGGGGGCTGAGAAAAACCTCAGGATGATGGCATAAAACATGAAAAGTGTCCTGTGAAAATACTGTTTAAAATGCCTTAATAAAACAAGGGGATGAGTATAAAATATATAAAAATGTAATGATATTGAGAATATTTAATTGAAAAGGTTTATAAATCGCCCTGATAATGGGTGCATGTAATAAGGTCGCTCTTGCTCAAAAGCCAGTTGTATCCAACTCTAGGGTTCAGTGCTCATCTCTTTATAGCCAAGAGCCAGCGCTGCTTGCGTCTGCAGATGTTTCCATAGACATGTGGCAGGCATGCCTAAACACTTGTTTTCTGTTGCTTTTTGGGGGGGGTAGTTGTTGGGTTTTTCATGTATTTGAATTAAAATTTGAAAATTAATAAAATGTCTTAAAATGATCTTTAAAAGAGTTTTGAAGAGCGACTAGAAAACAATTCAGTGTACCAATAAAGTAACTTCATTCCCACTTTTTGTATAGGTTTTTGATGTAACTTTATCATGGCCTCGTTACAAAAAGTAACTAATTACAAATAGTTACTCTGCAGTCTTTGCTTACTCTGTTTGGTGGTGGTCTTCCCAGCGAGGGTGTGAGTCCATCCTCCCCCGCTGGCCGCGTTCTGGTGGGGTGAGGACTCCGAGCATAGCGCCGGCCATAGGGGTCTTCGGTAGAAGGGTAGACGTCATACCGGTCAGCGGGCGTCAGGGAGCGCCCTCTGGTGGAGGGTGAGAGTACAGCATACGGGTTGTTAGGAGGGCACTCACTGGGGGCAATGTCCACTCTTCCCATGGGCGTGTTGGGGCGCACAACCACAGTCCGTGGAGATATCCCAGCTGAAAGATCTTCACACGAGGCAGCCTGTGCTGTGGTAGTCCGAGGAGGCTTCCGGCAAGCGTGAGTGGGCATCGACGGACTGGCATCTGGTACCCGGGGTGACTCAGCCGGGGTCAAAGGGAGGGAATAGGAACGAGAGGAGCGAATGGAAAGAAGAGGGGAAGGTTGGGGGGTCCGAGAAGGGGAAGATGGGGAAGGGCTTTCAGAGGGGGGAGGGGGAGGGGGCGAGGGTGGCCGGGTGATGAATTTTGTGCAGGACACCGGGGAGGGAAAACCATGAGTCTGTGAAGACAGTGAGCTGCCAAGGGAAAAACAAAGCAACAGAATCACAAAAAGAAAAGGCAATTATTCATTTCATTTCATTTCATTCATTCATTCATTCATTCATTGGGGTACACAGAAAGAGCCTCCTTGAAGATTGTGGTACTGTATTTTTAACCATATTCAGGCATACCCTGGGCAACGGCAACCTCGTGCCAGCTAATCTTTCTTACATTAGGTCTGGTGGAAAGAAGTACAGAATTAATTCACCAAACAGTGGCTTCGCTTTTGCAGTTTAAAGACTGACCTAGACACGAAAGAAGATTCATTCATTCATTCTTTCATTCAATACTCCTCCCCAATTGGTGCAAGCCATACCTGTCAACCTTCCCGGATTGGCTGGGATTTCCCGGTTTTCGGTGCCGATTTGCGCCATTTCCCGCCTGGCGCTGCCGAAACCCCGGAATTTGGCAGCGGGAGAAAGGAGGTACTGTGCAGCCCTTCTGCGCAGGTCGCCTTCTATGCATGCGTAGAAGGAGGCTACGCAAGCGTAAAAGGCGTAGAAGGCGACCTGCGCAGAACCGTTCTGCACAGGTCCCGGATTGGCTGGAGCCGCGGTTGACAGGTATGGTGCAAGCACCACTCTGCATGACTTACAATAAGACAGAACAAACAACCCACAAAACAATATCAAACAGAACGATCCAAACAATATAGAATCAATGATAAACATTAATAAAAATTTAAACTCATCAAACTATTGCTGCCATTGGTATTGCCATTATTTATTTAATTTTACAGCCTGCCCTTTCTCAAAGGATATGAAGGGGGCTAGCAGGCAACATATGGAAACACAGGTTTAAAATTTTCACCAATCTAAAATCGCCAGGAATGAAAGAATAAATTGCAATTGCCTGCTAAAATAGAAGAAAATCAACACAAGCATCAGCAGTAAAGGAGAACTGAGATTAAAATTCAGCCCCGCTACCCTGGTGGCAACTTTGGCAATTACACTGGCACAATTGGTACTCTTTGCTTCTCGCTCCTAACATCATTCTCTGCTGAGAGACCAAGTTCTAGATCAGGGGAGGCCAACCTTTTTGCGCCATAGGCCTGACCCAGAACAGCTGAGCGAGCTGGACCATGCCCCCGGAAGCCAAAGCAGGCACATTTACAGCTGACATAAATGCATTCACTTCCACGTTTATGTCAGCCACGGGTGCATTTGCGCATGCGCAGGCACGTTTTATGGCTGATGTAAACACACCTGCTTCTACTTTCAGGTGTGGGGGAGACAGCAATGGGCCAGTTCAGGTGTGGCATTGTGGACCAAGTCTGGCCCACTGGCCATAGGTTGGGAACCCCTGTTCTAGATGCCACCTTACCTTAAATCTGGTTGATCTTTCCTTTCCTGGAGGTATCCCCCATTGAGGGAACTGGAGAATGAAATCCTCCTAAAGGAAGAAGAGCCCATCTGATTGTCCTGTGGTTGGATGCTCTCAGACAAAGAGACCTCATCCGTCTGCTTCTCTGAGAGACGGGCAATTTCCAGGGATTCCGAACTTTGTCCGCACTCATCTGGCACAAGTGTCACGTCCTCAAAGCTGGTGTGGGTGGACACCGACTGGCTGTGGAGACCACGGGTGCTGAGATAGGACAATAGGGAAGATTAGAAAGGTACAAGGGCAAGGGTCCATGTCCTTCAGTAACAAAAAAAAACCTGCTTATGAAATACCCTTTGTTTCCATGTGACATGCAAAATCTGACATTTTCCCTACCCAACCCCAACCAGTCTAACCGTTGTCTATTCCAACTTGTTCCTGCAGCATTCACAATTAGAGGTCGTCCTTGCTTGAAATCCAGTCACATTTTGCAGACATTTCCGTGGTCATATGGCAGGCGTGACTAGACACTGGAGTGCACAGAACACTGTTACCTTACCACCAAAGTGGTACCTATTTATCTACTTGCAATTTTCTGTGTTTGAACTGCTAAGTTGGCAGGAACTGGGACAGAGACAGTGCTGAACTTTGTCATTCAGCACTTGGGTCTCAAACTGCTGACCCGCCGACCTGCCAGTTGTCAAGCTCAATGTCTTAACAACTAATCCACTGCAGCCACTGCCCATAGTCAGTGTCAAATTAAGTCCCTATCTGAAATGGATGTTGAACCATCTTGTCTTTTTTGCCCCAGGTAGCCCAATATTTCTGGCCAGTCCTGACTTTGATACTAACCATACCCACCCTTGAGAACCATATCCTACTAAACACACCCTATTAGATTTTATATCAAAATGTAAACAGGGCTAGGTCTCATTAGCATTTGAGGAAATACCAAATAATCCAATTCAACAGGGAAACAATCATCCCTGAAACTTTGGACAATTACTGTCATAAACCCCCAGATGCTTAAAATAAATTTTGTATCAGAAATTGCTCTGAGTTGGAAGGATTTTTGCTGGAGAAACTCCACTCAGGGGATGCCTGACTGAGGCTCCTTTCATGTCCCCAAGATCCGTCATGCAGCACTTGGGTATTGAACCCCGACCTTCCAGTCTCCAAGCTCAGTGTCTTAACCACTAAGCCACCGCAGTGCTGCTGGTTATTATGCTTGAAAAATTGTAATTGTGGAGGAGGTGGGGTATACTCATACGCCTCATCTACCCTGCAGCCCAGCCCTAGACTCTTGATTGCAGGACAGCTGTGAGATATTCAATTAAATGTGATTACAGGCACTTCTGCTGACCTTTGGATTGAAAATACAAAAATGTGCCTGCCTTCCATGTAGGGTGGAGAGATGAAGGCAGGACTTATGTTTAACCCACCACATCCCCAACACTCATTTATCCCTTTGTTATTTCAGGTATAATACCAGATCAGAGCCACAGAGTGAACAATCCTTCCCTAGGTGGACCAATCAACCAAGAGAGTGTAAGCCAACTTTTCATAGTCCTATACCAGTGATGGCAAACCTTTTATAGACTGAGTGCCCAAACTGCAACCCAAAAAACACTTATTTATCGCAAAGTACCAACAAAGCAACAGGGGAGGAAGTAAATGCACCAATTGGGTTGCTGGGCAGAGAGGCGGGGCAAACTCTGTGCTGAGGGGAGGGAGGAAGTGCTTCCATTGGGCTGCTGAGCAGAGGGGTGGGGTGAACTCTGTGCTGGGGGGAAGAAGCACTCCCATTGGGCTGCTGAGCAGGGGGTGGGGTGAACTCTGTGCTGGGGTGCCCACAGAGAGGGCTCCGAGTGCCACCTCCGGCACATGTTCCATAGGTTTGCCACCACTGTCCTATACTCTTAGTCCACGAATTGAGGGTACACAAGAGTAAAACCAAATTAGAAGATGGAGGAAGGAGCTCACTGGGCAAGGAATAACATTATTAAGGGAGGATATGAGTGAGGAACTCAACCTCCCCTATGTCACGTGGAGGACTCTGAATAAGCTGAGGGTTGGAGTCCCTAAATGCAAGACCAACATGCTCAAGTGGGGGGCAGCTGGCAGGCGGCAACATGCGGTGTGAATGTGGAGAGAGACAGCTCATTTACTAGTCCTGCTAGAAACATGCACCGATGAGGACTTAAATTTGGCCAATGACAAATCCAAGAAAGAGGCTTCATTTTGGCAGTCCAGGATTTGATCAGGACACGAAAGAAGAAGATATCCAAGAATTAACCCAACACATGGCTGTGTATGCCACCTCTTCCTAACCCTTACTAGTTTCCATAATCGCATTCCGCAGCGGCTGACTGTTTCATGGCCTTGATCCAGCTATTCATGTCCAACTGGGTTTCTGCGCTGAAATAATAGGTTCTCATGCCCGGGTGTTCGGCCTAGGAGAGAAGGAAGGGGAGAGAAAGGTCCTTGTAGTGGTCTAAGCATCCCCAAGGGGGCAGCAAATATTCATACACATCAGAGAAGAACAACAGATGAGTAAAATCCTGGTAGATTTGTAGCTTCAAGGTGGCTGCCAAACAATTTAACTTTTTAAAAAAACCAGCCATACAGTAAAAACTTGCATGAAGAGCACCTCGCTTAGAGACTAACTCGCTTAAGGAGCAGAATTTTCTCTGAATGGGCGCCTCGTTTAACAACTAAAACCAAACAAAAACTCTCTTAACAACTAAATCAGGGTTTGCAATCCCCCTGCCAGAAGTCACAATCGGTCACTTACAATGGTGTTTCACTTAAAGAGCAAATTCACTTAAAGAGCAATCCCATGGAACGGATTATGCTCTTTAAGCAAGGTACCACTGTACTGTAGTTCTTTAACAGCCATCAATCCCAAAAGCTCTACACCACCTCTACCAAGATACCTAGAAGTTCTCACTTTTTTTTTCATTTCCAGAGCCAACATAGTCCATCTGCTTCCCAATACGTTCCTTCCTGAGGCAGATCTATTTCTTATGGCAGGGGTTTACAACCTAAGGCCCGTGGGCCGGATCAAGCCCTTGGCACCATTTCATGTGCCCCCACCCCCCACCCCTCCAAGGGCATTCGAGAAACACAGTGGCTACTCTTTTGAAGCTATTGGGACAAATTGGCCACCCCCATCGTGCAGGCAGGGCAAAATGGCCACCCAGCCCTCGAAGCATGACCTGTTCCCAGGCTTTAAAAGCCTGTCTTATGGTATCTGCAAGTGGCCGCACTAGGTTAAGTTGTGCCTTATTCCTGCACCACCATATACCTAGCTGAGAAACGACATCAGCTATATGAAAGCCAAGTGCATGGCTAACTGAGGGAATACAGGGATTATTATTATTATTATTATTATTATTATTATTATTATTATTATTATTATTATTATTATTATTATTATTATTATTATTATTATTATTATTATTATTATTATTATTATTATTATTATTATTATTATTATTGAGGGGATTAACTGGGTTCCAGGTTCTTCAATATGCTGAAGGCTGTAATCCTGCCATCTATGAGAAGAAATAAACAGCGGTGCGAAGCCTTCCCTCCCCGCCCCATGCCACCGGGCAGGGAAGTTAAAAAGGCTCCCAAGGCCTGGGATGGAAGGCCAGCATGAGCTGAGGCCAGCGACAGTCCTCTCCCTCCTGGGCCCACCTGCCAGGAGGCTTTCCAAAGACCGCCGAAGCAGCTGCAGCTGTATCAGGGCCAGGCCTTCCCTAGCCCTGCCGTGGTCACGGACGCTGAGCCATGGACTCTGTTGCGGACTTTGGCAGCTGAGGACATCGTGGTAGTTGTTTTGTCTCTTTTTTATTTGTAGAGTGTATTATTGCATATTATTATTGAGCTGGGCTCCGACGTAATCATTGAGCTCGGATCTCACTAACCCCAACAGTGACCTGCTCACGTGTGCAAGGTACGTGTGTGCCGAATCTCATGGGCTTTGGTCAAGGGGTGCGGCAGCCCATTCTGGACACCGAACCCACACCTTTGCTTTAGTTATATAGAAGAAGAAGACTGACCTTGAACACAAAGCGTCGGTTCTTCTTCTCTTTGGAGAAGGCTGTGCGAATCTCATAGCTGAGGAGAGGGATGCTGCCTAAAACCATCTCTTCACGGCTGTCTGGGGGACACACAAAAAACTCCACATTGCCCCCAAAGTCAAAGAATGTAACTCCAATGCACTTCTTCATGCCTCCCCTTAAAGCACCATTCCACAACCTCATACCTTCTGAATTAAAGGATAACTCCCATTATTTCTATGCTGCATGGCTATGTTGATTAGGAATGGAAAAGTCATAGTCTAGCACAGGGGTCCCCAACCATTGGGCTGCAGACCGGTACCGGGTCATATGCTGTTCTGAACTGGGCAGCTGGGAGCTGGGTGTCCCGATTGCAGCCTTCTGCCCTCAATGTGCTCTGCCGGGTCCGTCCGGCAAACGGAGCGAGAGCACAGGCTTCAGACACAGCAGACAGGCAGGTGGCTGGGCCCATCCTCCATGTTGCTTACCTATGGCGGGGCTCCGCTCCACACCTATGTGCAGTGTGATACCCCATCACCCTCACTTACCAGTCTCTGGAAAAATTATTCAGCATGAAACTGGTCCATGGTGGAAAAATGGTTGGGGATTCCTGGTCTATCATATATGGAGGTCACCAGGCTGAGAAATGCTAATCTACAGTCTTCCCAGAAGGGACCTGGACTTTGACTCAGGAAACCTAACTTCCACTTAACTACAGAGGTCCCACTAAAAGTCCACCCCATGGCCAGCAGAGTTGGTGAGAAGGCACAGAGACTCTTCAGTCACAGTACTTAGATTGTGCAGAACTCTCTCCAAAAGGCCACTCACCTTGCTTTTGTCTAGCCCAATGATGGCCAACCTTGGCACTCCAGGTGTTCTTGGACTTCAATTCTCAGAAGCCCAAGTCAAGACTCCTGCTGGTCAGGGCTTCTGGGAATTGAAGTTCAAGAACACATGGAGTGCCAAGGTTGGCCATTGTTGGTCTAGCCCATATCCAGTTTGTACTTAACTTAAAGATACATTTTAATGATAAAGAACTATAAGAAAAGAGAGGCAGGCAGGGGGGTGGGGGCTTTGAAGCTGAGGTAGGAAAGGTCATTTACCTCGGTAATAGAAAAGGCAATAATTGGAAAGGACAAACCAACGCCTCTTCCAGAGTTTAAGTCCTGAACTGTCCTGCAAAATAAACAAAAGAGAGGGAAAACAACATCCTAAATTTCTCTTGCAAATGCAAAGGAGCACAGAAGCACCCTAATATTCCCCCAAGGATGGCTTTCAACCCTACCCAAGTCAAAGTCAGTTAAGCTGGGATAGAAAACCTGCCGAAATAAATTCAATCTCTAAGAATCCATTACCTTTCCATGACACACCAACACTACCGGCCAAGTTGGCTGTGTCCTTCTGTCTAATGGTAGGACCAGCTCTGCCATCCAATGATGTTAGAAATTGAAAATGGCCCTAATTCTAATGCCACAAACGTGCTCTTGCTCTTTAGGACTCATTCCTTCTTATAGGCACCTTGTCCTTCATGTCTCCAGTGAAGGCTTCCTCTTTGTTTCTCTGCATCTTTTACCTGTTTATAAAGCCATCCACGCATGATGACAGGTGAATTGGGGTCTCTCTTGATGGAATTTGTCCTCTTTCCAAATACATGGACTTTCTGGACAGGCCGGGCAGGATGTCGCTGTAAGTGGCATACAGACAAGTCAAAAATTAATTAGAGAAGAGGTAGGCACATGGATAGATATATCAGCAGACATATTTTGGGGGAAGGAACTATTATAGACTTCCTTGCATAGTTTCCAAGGGGACTGCAGGGGTTTAGTGGTTAAGACACTGAACTTGATGACTGAAAGTTTGGCAGATAAGCAGTTTGAGACCCGACTGTTGCATGACAGAGTGAGTGCCTGTCTTCTGTCCCAGCTGCTGCCAACCTAGCAGTTCAAAAACAAGAAGTTGCATGTAGATAAATAGGTACCACTTCAACAGGGAAGGTAACAGTGTTCTGTGTGCTCCAGCATTTGTGTCTGCCACATGATGACCATGGAAATGCCTGCAGATGCAGACAGCTCTTTGGCTATAAACAGAGATGAGCACTTCCCCCTAGAGTCAGATATGACTGGCTTTCGAGCAAGGGAAACTTTACCGTTACTATGAATTTCAAGTGTCTCAAAAACAAGGGTGAATCAGTTCTAGACGAGGCTCAGGGATTCATGTGGAAAGAGATATGTGACATATCTGCTCCCAGGTACCCTTCAAAGAGGCCGGCATTGCTTTGAGTGGCTCACCTTGGTTCCCATGGTGGTTGAAGAGATGGTGACTGTGCTGCTGGCTTGACTCAGGCCACTCGTAGGCCGGTCCCCGTCTGACATAGCACCCAGCTAACCCAATATGATCTGAAAGAAAGCAAAAGATATGAATATTGACACAATGCATTGGAGAAGTATTTGGTGTCAAAATGTCCAGTTGATACCATGACTTTGATGAAATGTAGGACAGCAGTCCTCATTCTTTCCCAAGTAACTCAAGGTGTAAAAACAACTTGCAAAGTTACTTCTCAGAGTACAAGTCCCAGGAACTCAAAGAAAGTATGGCTGCTGGCCATGCTGGCTGGGAGATTCTAAGACTAATAGTAAAAAAAAAGTAACTTCACCAACTTCTGAATACAGTGGACCCTCGAATAATGACATTACTTGGTTCCCCAAGTAGCGTCGCTATTAGAATACCGTCGTTATTCGAATAACAACAAAAATGTCATTATTCGAATAACGATGGTAAAAATATCGTCGTTATTTGAATAACGGCATCGTTACCCAAATAATGACGGTAAAAATACCATCGTTATTCGAATAACGACGTTTTTTCCGTTATTTGAATAAGCGTCGTTAATCAAAAATGACGCTATTCAACGCGTCGTTAATTGAGGGTCCACTGTACTTGAACATTTCAGTCTGGTAGTGTGGAAACTTACATGTCAACAAAACAAAGGACAACTCAATGCTGATATCATCAGCTATGGTCCTTTGTCTTTAATTAAAAGTTTCCTATCCCACCCACATTTTTAAGGCTCCATAGGGATTCCTTTCAACCTGGAGAAAACCTTGGGGGGGGGGGGGTGTTGAGATAATGGTGAAGCCCCAATGGTGATATCCCAAAATCACTACTGCTCATGACAGCTCAAAGGCTTCTCTAGGTTGAGGAGACCCTTGAAACCTGAGGCAGGAAGAATTGGACACTTTAAATTAAAGATTAAATGTGTCTTCGGCTTTGCGCATGCAGAGTTGTACCAACAGTATTCTGGACAATGTGATCCAACATGAATCAGGCGCTATAGACACAACTATGGCTCATTTCCCACAAGCTGAAGACCAATAGGATATATCACCATGCCTGAAAGACTCCAAAGCCATTCCAGACTTCCTCTTTCTGCTAATTTCTCTTCTTTCCTCATCTTTCTGAACAACTCTCTGGTTTCCTTTGGCACCTAATTCTTCTATATTTTGCCATCTTCCTTTTTCCCCCTATCCAGTCCCCAGCCCTTCTGTCTTATCCCATCCGACATTTGTTATCTCTTGTATTTTTTGGTATTTTGTATATGCTAGTTTATTTTTACTTATGGTTTGCATTGTTTATTGATTTTTGTATTGAATTTACTTTTATACAGTATTGCTATATTGTATTGTATCTTAAAATTGTAAAGGCATTTACTTATTTTTGTTAAGTATATTGTATAATTTATGTATTTTTGTTTACTGTATATCATGTTTGTATATTGTACTAGCAAGGGTTGCCCGGCGTTGCCGGGCTTTTTTTTGGGTTATTTTAAAAAAATATGAAAAATGGTTGTTGGATGATTTGTGTTGTATGTGTATTTAAATGAGTTTTGTTATTTTTTTAAATAATGTTTTTTTATACGTAGGTAGTGTTTTAAATAAATGTTATAATAATAAATTTGGATTTTAAAAAGAGGAAAGGTTGATATATATTTTTTTCAAATAATGGAATTTTTTTAAAAAATGTGTAAGTGTATGTTTTTTTAAATTTAATGTTTTTGACTGTTTTTAGATGTTTGGTTTTTGTTTTAGTGTTTTCTTATTTATTTATGTTTGATTAATTTTTTTTGTTTGGATTTGTTTGATTGTTTTTGAAACTAATTTCCGTTTTGTAAATTCTGGGAGATAAAATTGAAATCATGGAGTGTAATTTTTGCTGTAGCCACTGGGTGGTGCTGTTGCACTATTTTGAAATGGTAACTCAGTTGTGGTCTGTATTTTCTTCCCGTTCTTTTTTCATTGCACATGTGTTCCTCGGTGAGGCTGGAAGTTTAAGGTGTGTGCTCCTTTCTCTTCTGGGTTGTGTTTTTGGGTTTTGTGGGGGGTGGGGGGATGTAGGTTGGGGGTATTTTCGCAGGCCGGCCACGGCCCGTGGGAATATCCCCATTGTGTTTGTTGCTTTGTTTGTTTTGGTGGGGGTGCGGACTGCACAAATCCCCACGGCGTTTTTGTTTTTGTTTGGGGGGGGAATCCCAGCGTCGTGTTGTGTGTGGGTTTTCCTTCCTGGGTGCTGGCTTCTGGCCCGCAGTAAGGAAGCCCAGTGGCGTGGTGATGGTGGTGGGCTTTCCTTACCGGGGGCTGGATTCCCTGGGTGGGCAGCAGTAAGGAAGCCCAGCGGGGGGGGGGGATTTCATTCCCGGGTGCTGGCCTCCGTGGGCGGCCCAGGGTAAGGTAGCCCAGCGGCGGGGGGGGTGCTTCCGTTACCTGTGCTGTGTTGATGTGTGTGTTTTTGTTTTTTTTGGCCGTGCCGGCTTTTCCAGAGTTCTGCGCACTCACGGCGCGCAGGACCCTGGGGATTGTATTTTTCCATTTGTGCTTTGCCTTTGTGCTCGGTTTTTTTTTCATGCGGCTTGGTTTTGTTTGGCCATGCTGTGTTTCCCCAGGTTCTTTGTGCAGGGGTTTGCAAGGCAATGGAGCTCCTTTTATACCGTTTGGTCATCATTTGTTCCGTCCTGTTTGAGGCGTTTGCTCCGAAGCTGATGATTGGCTATAGTAACTCCTTATATGGTGTTAAAGTGAATAGGATGCTGGGATCTTGTTTTGATTGGCTGCGGCGCGGCACAGAAAGACTGAGAGCGTTGTTTTTGTGCTCTTAATTGGCTGCCGCTCGAAGAAGCAGGGCGAAACGCAATGCTTTTTGGGTAATGAAGTTCTTTGCGTTTCTTGCCGTTTGTGGGGCTGAGGCCCCCGTGCCGGATTTTTAAATCCTTCGTTGACCTGCGTAGGGAATTCGGCCGTGCACACGAAGGGTGGGTGTGGGTCAGTAGGGCGACGCATAGCAGCCTATAGCCAGTTCCAACGGTTAATGCTTGGTTTTATAGGTTAAGATTTATTTTTGTTGGAAGCCGCCTTGAGTCGCACTTGTGCGAGTAAGGCAGGGAACAAATCTAATAAATAAATATTGTTAATTTATTTTGCATCATTTGTAGGCCACCTTTGTCCCACTGATGGGAACCTAGGTGGCTCAAAATGTTAAAACAAGTAAATACCCAGAACCACAATGAATTACAAATTATTTGCTTTTTAAATCTTTAATTGTAAGTACAATAACAATTGAAATCCATTAAGTAATTAAAACATTTAAAACTTCAAAATATAAACCTAGAAAAGAGGAGACAAATCTAACATATATTCTCTTCACTTTTTCAAGCAGTGAGTTTTTAGATTACAAAAAACTTCCAGAAGACTAGTATGCTGTCTGAGAGATTTTGAAACCTGTAATCCAAAAAGTAAACTCCATAAACTCAGCTCTAAAGATTGTGGACTGACATCTATCCTGGGGTTTCCTCCAGGTGTTCTTGGACTTCAATTACCAGAAGCCCAAGTCAGCACACATGCTGATCAGGGCTTCTGGGAATTGAAGTCCAAAAACATCTGGCAGCCCAAGGTTGAACAACCCTATAAACTCCTGGTTTCCAACATGGGATACATACTCCACCGGGGTGGGGGAGATTAAAAAATGAGTTATTGACAGTGAATGGCCTTCTAGGCTTCCTCCACGTGAATAGGAGTTTACTTTTTGAATAATAAGAATTCTACGTCACAGGGTGGGGGCATCAGAATTTTAGAGATGCTTGGATGTAAAGGTAAAGGTCACCCTTGCTCGAAAGCTAGTCATATCCAACTCTAGGGTTCAGTGCTCATCTCTATTTACAGCCAAAGAGCCAGTGCTGTCTGCATCTGCAGATGTTTCCATGGGCATGTGGCAGCCATTTACCTTCCCACCAAAGTGGTACCTATTTCTCTACTTGCAATTTCTTGCTTTCAAACTGCGAGGTTGGCAGGAGCTGGGGCAGAGACGGAAGCTCACTCCATCATGCAGTACCCAGGTATCGAACTCCGACCTTCCAGTCTTCAATTTCAGTGTCTTAAACACTTGAGCCACCGCAGTCCATAGGTGAGGCATGGCCAAAAAAAGGTTGGAAACCACACTCTCTTGCTGCCCAAGATGGGGGACAAAATGTCACCAGCCCATTCCACACACCAAGGTCAAACAGACTGGAAAGCAGTCGAGGTTTAAGCAGTGGCAATCTGACAGAATCATCCACCCTCCTGGAGAACCAGAAGCTAGCTTGGGGAAACAACACAGTACTGTATATATTTCTCTGGCAACATTTCATTTCCACTCCAGGCATCTAATGCCTCACGAGGCATTAAGGCTGGCCTTAAGCCTAGCTCACAGTACATGTAATCAGACCTTTGTCATGCTGAAACCCTACAGACTGCAGCATCAGCACAAATTTTGGATTTCTGAGCAAATCCACATTTGTTTCTCTTTCTCATTCTCTCTCTCTCCCTTTTTGTAACATAGGAGACCATGTTTCTAGCTATAGGTAGGTTGGAAAATAGTACTGAAAACAACTGCCAAGATTTCCAAATGCAGACAAAGATTTGTCACTGAGTCAAGCATCAGTTACAATCAAGTTAGGAAGGACTATTGTTCACTAATTTTCATTTCCCCCCACCAAAATAGACAGCTATCAAGATTCCTCCCTCCCTTCAAAGTCTCACCTATGATAATACACCATTTTCCCACCCACCAACATACCAAAAAGACCCTCTAATAAGGCAGCATTGTGAAGAGTAAGTGTATTAACATCTGTCTTGCTGCTTTGCCTAACTTACGTTAGGAGTAGAATGTGGATTTTTCTGGGCATAGAATTCAAGTCTTACAAAAGCAACAGGAGACATTTTTTTAAAAACCCAGTATTTGAGCACAGTTAAAATCTTATTAGTTCATCCCAGCCCATACGCATAGACAGTGCATTTTGCATGCTTTGTTGATTCTTCATTTTTATCTTCCTTAAATGGAGATGAAAGTCAAAATGGAGTGCTGAAACCTTTGAGCTCACTCCCCAGTGTTTAAACACACACACACACACACACACACACGCACATCCTGCAGCCTGAGAATTCCCTATAGTTATTTTTGGATCAAACCCACCTGCCTGTGTCTGGCAAAAGTATTTCTGAAAGAGCATGGAATTGGTGAGATGGGAAATTCCTCTCTTGCCCTTGGCAGCCTCATTTTGACAGTTAGTCAACCCTTTGTTCTTAAACAGCATTGGCTCATTTCTTAGTAGGTGATATTTTAACCTCTGGGGCCCTTTCGAGCTCTCTCTGAAGTGAGCATTTTTGAATCTCATGCTCCTTCTTTGAGCACTGATCATCCTTGTCCATCTGTTTTCATTACCTACATAATTCCAGTCTGGCCAGGTTATCCTGTTATGGAAATAGAGCACACCAATGTTTCCCAACCTTTGGTTTTTGGAGTTTATTTATTTATTCTTCAAATTTCTATTGCCGCCCAACTCGGCAATGACTCTGGGTGGCTAACAACAATTAAAAGCAACATCAAACTAATTAAAAGCCCATTAAAAATTCTAAATAATTTACCCACTCACTCCATCCATTAAAAGAGAGAGAGAAATCTTAATTATATAAGCCAGCAGGCGGGGGTCACACCTCCATCGGTGCCCCAAACCTGCCCTGCCAGCCAGGTTTTCAGTTCTTTCCTAAAGGGCAGCAATTCCATCTGCAGCCATAACTCTGTTGGCAGGAGGTTCCATGGGGCGGTGCGGACACAGAGAAGACCCTCCTTCTTATGCTAGAGAGTCGAGCCCCTCTAGCAGATGATACAATCAGAAAGCCCCTCCGGTCCGCTCTGGTTGGACGGACAGATGTTCTTGGGGTGACACGGTCTCTTAAATATCCTGGCCCACTACAATGTAGGGCTTTAAAGGTTATTACCATCACCTTGAATTGCACCCGGAGGCATACTAGTAACCAGTGCAGCTCCCGGAGCAGTGGCGAGGCGCAGGCATAGCGCCCGCACCCCATCACCAGTTCAATTCCCAGCAACCTAAGTCAATTCTCCAAAGCTTTGATCAGCCAATGTACTGACTTAGGGTTTTGGGAATTGAAGTTCCCCTGTGGGATGCAGGCCCCACATTGGGAAACACTGGAGTAGACCATACTATCAGTTACTCAGTGCCAATTGTCAGGCAGTGGTTAACTAACCTGACCACCCTGAGGACTAATGGCCTTGCCCTTGGGTGCCAAAGTCACAGCATACCTGTCAACCTTCCCGGATTGGCCGGGATTTCCCGATTTTCGGCGCCGGTTTGCGCCATTTCCCACCCGCAGCTGCCAAAACCCCGGAATTGGCAGCAAGGGGAAAAGAGGTACTGTGCACCCCTTCTGCTCAGACCGCATTCTACGCATGCGTAGAAGGCTTTTACGCTTGCGTAGAACCCTTCTACGCATGCATAGAAGGCTTCTGTGCAGAAGGGGATCGTAGAAGGTTTCTACGCAAACGTAGAAGGGTTCTACTCAAGTGTAAAAGCCTTCTATGCATGCGGAGAAGGCGACCTGCGCAGAACTGTTCTGCGCAGGTCCCGTATTTTACGGAGCCGCGGTTGACAGGTATGGTCCACAGGGAAGGGTAAAGAATCCCAAGTGGATTAAATCCCACTTGAATCCATCTTGATGGAAGGCAACAGCTACATCAATACTGGCCTAGGGCTGAGGAGGACTTTGTGTGCCAAAAGGGCTCAGGACCAGAAAGTGACTCACAGAACTGGATCAGTGGTACAGGTGCCACACTGCGATGCAGAGTGTAAATGGAAGGTCACTGCATTATATTGTTCCCAGGACAAACTTCATGGCTAATCACCATAATGACAGCCAATATTTGGAATCGGATCTGGGACTTGAAGAAGAAAACATAACGACTGTCTCTAGTGCTCTGAATATACAGCATCTACAACAAAATGTTTAGATGCGCCTGCCTTGGAATAGGCTCATCTGCTAACTAAAAAATTGCTGAAAGATGGCGAAGTTGATTTGGTTTTTAAAAATGAAACTGAGTCACATCAAACTGGATCATGACCCTGCCTGTCCCTGTCCCCCGAATTACTTGAATAGAACCACTGAGACTTTTCCCAAACTGGAAAATTTAATATTCTCAAGCTCTGGATCAGGAAGAATCAGTGTGCCCGTGGCCTTCCTTTCCTTTTCCAAAGGTAAAGGTAAAGGTTGCTCTTGCATGAAAGCCAGTCGTATCCGACTCTTGGGTTCAGTGCTCATCTCTGCTTATAGCCAAAGAAGCAGCGCTGTCTGCATCTGCAGACGTTTCCATGGACATGTGTCAGGCATGCCTAGACACCGGAATGCACGGAACACAGTTTACCTTCCCACCAAAGTGGTACCTATTTATCTACTTGCAATTTCTTGCTTTCAAACTGCTAGGCTGGCAGGAGCTGGGACAGAGACGGCAGCTCACTCTGTCGTGCAGTACCTGGGTCTTTTGACCTGCCGACCTTCCAGTCATGAAGTTCGGTGTCTTTACCACTAAGCCACTGCAGTCCCTTTCCATACATGATAATTAATGTGATACTTCTGTTGTTCCTTAAACCAAAACTAAAGGCCTCCTTTTAAGCACAATGTCCACTCAGCTTGATAGATAAATTTCATGTCAGAAATTACTCTGGGTTGAAAGGATTTTTGCTGGAGAAACTCCACTCAGGGGACGCCCAAATAAGGCTCCTTTCATGTCTCCGAGATCCGTCGTACAGCACTCATGTATTGAACCCCGACCTTCCAGTCTCCAAGCTCAGCGTCTTAACCACTAAGCCACCACCAGCTTGATAAAGCCGTGCCTGCAGCCTGCCACCCTTGAACACCAGGACACTTAGAACATAGGAACAGCCTTGCTGGAACAGGCCACAGACCATCCAGTCCAGCATTCTGTCTCACACAGTGGCTCACCATTTCCTTCAGGGTATTCCCAAGGAGATGCCTTCACCTGCTTAGGATTCCCTGGAAATGGCATTGAGAGATATCCTGCCTATCTCTCCAACCCGGAGGTTGTCCTTAGGTATCCATAATTATAGCCATTGATACAATTGTCCTCCATGAACTTGTCTAATCCTTTCTTAAAGCTGTCAAGACTGACAGCTGTCACCACTTCTTCTGGCAGGGAGTTCCATAGACCACCTGCCCTGATCTTGGAAAACTGACCCATTTGAGTCGACCTTGAAGATTCCATATCCCCCAAGCAGCTGCAGTCTGAGTCGGGGAGTTCAAGAACGTTATTGTCCAGGGGTTTTTAAGTGGAGATGGCTGGGGCTGAACATGAGAATGAGATATATATATAGAGAGAGAGAGTCTCCTCCACCAACATCTTTCAACAGGGCTAATTTTTCATACAGAAAGACATAGCGCAGTCCCAGTCTGACTGTTCCAAAAGAAGGTATGGCTGCCTATTTTTAGATTTCTTCTGTGCGCATGTAGGTAGGGTCTTGTGGAATTCAAATTGCAGAAAGGGGGAGGTTCAAAAGGGCTGCGGCAACAATGGAAAGCATGTTAGCCCCCAGGCTGTGAATTCTTGATACTAAGCTCCCTCCATTCTGTTACCTGCTACCTGGTGCAAAAGAAGCAGCTGGGGATATTATGTTGCTTCCACACATCTCAGGCAAGAAGGGGGCATGAGTTGCTTGGGTCAATGAAGCCTCACCCTTGATTAAAGGACAGCCTAACTCAACATGTTCTCAATGTTCTCAACATTTTAAAGCCGGGGGACAGGTCACACTCCCTCAGACAGCTTCGGGGGCCAGATGGGCATTTTGCCCTTCCTCCACCACATGGCACTTCCTGGGGTGGTGGAGGTAGGGGGGGCACATGAAATGGTGCCGCAGGCTGCAGGTTGAGAATCCCTGATCTAGGGTAACAATATTTTAGAACCTGGTAGTCTAGTGAAAGAGGCTAAGGGGGTTTAAAGGACCCCCTTCTTTTAAAACGAGCAAGGTAGGATTCTTACTCCCTTACACAGAAAATTAATCACGCCAAAACATTATTCAGGTATGAATTATAAGCAAACAGGCCATCTTTCAGTGTTCAGTCCAAAACTGCTCAGTCTCATACCACACATCCCTGGTGTGTGTTATGCATGTGTACAAGTACACATACAGTACATACAGGAAAAATATAAACAACGGGGTACATTAGTGTGAAAAGCAAGAAGCGGTTTTTAGAAATTCTTTGCAAAGCTGAAAAAAATACACATGAGAAGCACACGTGTCAATTCACATCAGTAGTAATTGGTAGTATCACAACCATTCTATTCTACATTAAGTCTCCCTTGATAGAAAACCAGTCGTGTCTGACTCTAGGGGGCAGTGCTCATCTCCTTTTTACAGCCAACATGCTATAGAAGCCAGAGCACATAGAACACTGTTTGTTACCTTCCCACCAAAGAGGTACATGTTTATCTACTTGCAATTTTTTTTTTGTTTCAAACTGCTAGGTTGTCAGGAGCTGGGACAGATGACAATTGCTCACTCCGGTCATGCAGCAATCAGGTCTCAAACCCCTGGCCTACCAACCTTCTGGTCATCAAGCTCAGCAGTGGTGGGGCAGAAAACCATTGTGATAATTCAAGCTTAAAGTTAAAGAATCAAACTTTCAAAAAAGTTGTGATATCTTTACTGTTCATTGCTACTTATCCATTCTGTGACGAGTGGCTAGCTCACCTTATGGGGCATACAGGAGCCTCCACTGCTGTTTTTTGTGATCTCCTGTTCTTATAATGACTTCTGGTTTGATGTTGGTTTCTCTTTTAAAATGCAAGATTTCTGTGTCATTACTTAACCACTGGTAAGTACATTATCTCCAGTTAACCCATTGCAGAAAGCCCCTGTGAAGATAAAACTGCACAACAACTTCAGATATTTTTGCTGCCCGAGATCCAGTCTGGTCAGGTTATCCTGCTATGGTAATAGAGTAGACCATACCATCAGTGACTCAACGCCGAGTGTCAGACAGCGGTTAGCTAACCTGACAACCCTAAAGACTAACAGCCTTGAGTGCCAAAGTCCACAGGGAAGGGTGATGGTCCCCAAGCGGATTAAATCCCACCTTAATGGAGGGCAGCATCTTCATCAATGCTGGCCTGGAGCTGATGAGGACTTTGTGTGCCAAAAGGGCTCAGGACCAGAAAGTGGCTCATGGAACTGGATCAGTGGTACAAGGGTGCCAAAAGGGCTCAGGACCAGAAAGTGGCTCATGGAACTGGATCAGTGGTACGAGGGTCATGCTGCAATGAAGATGGCAGATGAAAGGCTACTGCATTATATTCTCAGGACAGTCTTCATGGCTGATCACCATGATGATTGACAAGATTTGGATTTGGATACAGCAGAAGCAGAAGAAGAGATAAATGACCACACACAGAAGCTGACTACACTGTCAACCAGTGCTGCAATCAGGGCGGACAAGTAGGACTCCCATCCCGGGCTCAGAGTTGATGGGGGCCTGTCGGCGCCGGGAAATAAACGATGTGCACATGCGCAAACAGACCACGCATGCACAGAAAGCCACGGGGGCATGGCGGTGCTGGGAAACCACCGATGTATGCATGTGCAAACAGACCACGCATGCACAGAAACCACAGGAGGCATGGCAAAAATGGGGGGGGCGCGTACCGGGACTGGAAATTTCTGATGTCGGCCCTGCTGTCAACAGCAAGATAGGACACAAGTGGTTTGAATTGGAGAGGCCGGAAATAAGCAAGTACATAGCCCAAGTATATTATCCTCGTCTTATTTTTAAAAAGTTGACATACAGATTGGCAATCTTAGACTTCCTTCCTGCTCTTTTCTCTGAAGTCACTTCCTGATTCTTCTTGTTCTCAGTTAGTAAAATGACTATCAGCAGACCTTCATGCATGAAAGCCACCATAAAGAACTTCTGTTACTAGGTTTAGCAAATATTTTGCTCCTCTCCTGATGCTCACGAGTCACCTACGATAATGACCAAAACTTGATCTAGAGCTTGGACGTAACATGTTGAGAAGAATGAGTTGCAATTAATTGTTTTTTCTTCTTCTTCACAATATTGAATACTACGTTACCTTATGGTTGTAAAATTATGGCTGAAATCTTCTTCTTACTATAGTAAATTGCATTGGAATAGGCTCATTGAAATGGTGGGGATTTGCTTAGTCAACTCTTCCGTATGTTCCATTGATGCAAACTCTTGTTGCAATTAAGGGAGCGTGTGAGTCTGTGTTGTTTTTAAACTTCTCTTGAAGTGATGGTGAACCTTTTAGAGACCGAGTGCCCAAACTGCAACCCAAACCCCACTTATTTATCGCAAAGTGTCAACACAGCAACAAGGGAAGAAGGAAACGCTCCCATTGGGCTGCTGGACAGAGAGGTGAGGTGAACTCTGTGCTGGGGGAGGGAGAAAGCACTCCCATTGGGCTGCTGAGAAAAGGGGTGGGGGAAACTCTGTGTTGGGGTGACTGCATGGGTGCCCACAGAGAGGGTTCTGAGTGCCACCTCTGGCACGTGTACCATAGGTTCGCCACCACTGTTCTATTGTTACAAAAGTGTGTAACCTCCCCATTTAGATATGTTTTGTGTAACGGGCCAATGGCTTGGACCATCTTGATGAGTTTCCTCCGCCCTGCCCCCCCCCCAAAAAGTAACAGAGATAACAATGAACAACAAAAAAAGTAAGAGACTTTTAAAAATAATTAACTGTAACAGTAACTATGAGAGGAGAAGTTTGGAACTATATTTGTCATTAACCAATGAAAAAAGTAACTGACCAAGCTCTGACCATATCTAATTTGACTGTCTTCTTCTTGTTGTTCTGCTGTATCTGAATCCGAATATAGGCGATCCTCATGATGATCAGCCATGAAGACTTCCCTGAGAATATAATGCAGTGGCCTTTCATCTGTCTTCCACATCGCAGCATGGCACCCATACCACTGATCCAGTTCCGCAAGTCACTTTCTGGTCCTGAGCCCTTTTGGCACGCAAAGTCCTCCTCAGCCCTAGGCCAGTATTGGTGAAGCTCTTGCCCTCCATCAAGAGGGATTCAAGTGGGATTTAATCCACTTGGGAACAATCACCCTTTCCTGTGGACTTTGGCACTCAAGAACATTAGTCCTCAAGGTTGTCAGGTTAATTAACTGCTGCCTGACACTCAGGGTTGAGTTGTTGGCAGTACGGTCTACTCTATTACCATAGCAGGATAACCTGGCCAGACACCAATTTGACTGTCAGGCTTCACAAAAGAGTAGCAGCTGGATAAGTTATCAAGTGAGGCAAGATCTGACCATGGAATAAACAGTTTCTGTGTTTAATCAGTGGTTCCCAATGCAGGGCTCACACCCCAAAAGCCTAAGTCAATACAATGGCTGATCAGTGCTTCGTGGAATTGACTTAGGCTTGTGGGAATTGAAGTCCAAACAACCAAAAGTTGGGAAACACTGGTTTCGCTACTGTTTCATGTTGTTCCATGCATTCAGTGTTAACTGGAGGTTGCCAACTTATTTTAAACTGTTCTACTACTGTGCCTGCAGTAGTCCCTGTGGTTTGCAAAGATTAGCAAATGATCTTAGATTAGCTTCAAGGTTACACTAAAGATGCTCAGGTTCATTTCACTCTCTCACTTCAAACTTCTTTTAAAGGGGAAAGAGTAGCAAACCAAGTCTGTATTATATTTCCTTCTGTGAGGTCATTTGGCAACCATCATGTGCCTTAAAACATAACACAGGTATGGTAGGACAGCAACTGATCAGGTGAATTGTACAGGCGAGGCATTTAAGTGGAAGGAAGAACAATCTGCTATTGCTTTAGATAAAACACACTTTCTCTCTATTCCTATTTATTTATTATTCAGTAATTATATTTGTGAGGAGGCTGTGGTGGCTTAGTGATTAAGTCACCGAGATTGATGGCTGGAAGGTCAACAGATCAGCAGTTCAAGACCTGAGTGTGCAAGAATTCCCCCAAGCCAACCTCCCCGAGCCTCAAAAGTCAACATATGGGTATTTCTAGCCTTTGTTTTTGCTTTTACCCATTTTTGGTCTGATTTACAGCAGGTGTAGAGGGCAAAAATTGGGTCCACCCCTGCTCTACATCCAATACGAAGCGCAATCAAGCCCGTTAATATCACGTATTCTGTGCAGAGCCTGCGTAAGTTACTTTTTTTTGGGGGGGGGGGAATTGTAGTATTCAGAATTCCAAAACACCATGGCCATACTGGGTAGAGTCGTTGTCGTCCTTGAGATGATGTTTCAAACCTCTGATTCTGCAGTACATGACAGCCTTCTTAGCACAAGTGTTTCAGAGGGTAGCCTTTGTCTGTCTTCTCCTGCCCCCTCCCACCATCTCTTGCCCCCTCCCCACTGAATTTTCCATCTTTCTCTTGGGTTCCGGGCAAGGTCGGCCAATCGGCAAGCCATTGACGTGAGGCTCCATGAACTCTGTGTGGGAGGTTTAATAAGGACCTTCACAAACAGGCTGCACAATGTCCCTCTGGCTATGGAGAGCCAGGGAGCCTGGTTTCTGGTAGCCGGCATCAATGCCCCATTCATGGGCTTGGCGTCATTTGCAAGAATGAGAGGTGGGAAGAAGGAATGGAATGCAAGAGGAGAAAAATATACCATGAGGTTCCAGAGGTGCCCTCTGGCCTGGGAGCAAGAAACAAAAGATCAATTCCCAGCCAAAGCTACCCATGAAGGGAGTTTTGAATTAACAGGGATGGCCACATCCGGTGTACACTGAATATACCATTCATTGTTCTCTACAACCCTGATTTTGTGAGCTGTAGTGTAATGTCAACTGGTTGTCTTGCTGTTAGTCATTCATGAAAGTTGGTGGGATGTCTAACTAAGGGTAGCTATCTCATCTGAAAGTGGGCAGATCTACAGGGATCCCTCTCCTCCTTCTTGTGCCATATCTGATTCCAAATATTGACGATCATCATGGTGATCAGCCATGAAGACTGTCCTGCGAATATAATGCAGTGACCTTTCATCTGCCTTCTGTATCGTAGCATAGCCCCTGTACCACTGATCCAGCTCCACGAGTCACTTTCTGGTCCTGAGCCCTTTTGGCACGCAAAGTCCTCCTCAGCCCCAGGCTAGTATTGATGAAGCTGCTGCCTTCTATAAAGATAGATTCAAGTGGGATTTATTCACTTGAGGACCATTACCCTTCCCTGTGGACTTCCCCAAGGTCACTAGTCCTCAGGGTTGTCAGGTTAATTAACTGCCACCTGACACTCTGCATTGAGTCACTGGCAGCATGATCTACTCAATTACCATAGCAGTCTAACCTGGCTAGACTTGAACAGGGATCCCTGGAAGGCATTTTTCTACCAAGAGAGTTGTAAATGGACACCTTGACACCATTGCTTGTTTAACTCATCTGCAAACTTCATCTTCTAAGTCACAGAATGTCAACACTGTACACTTACAGCAGTCTGACACCATTCTTAAGACCCATAGGTAAAGGTCACCCTTGTTCGAAAGCCAGTTGTATCCAATTCTATGGTATGGTGCTCATCTTTGCTTATAGCCAAAGAGCCAGCACTGTCTGTGTCTACAATTGTTTCCATGGTCATGTGGCAGTCATGACTAGACACTGGAGCACATGAAACGCTATTATCTTTCCCACCAAAGTGTTACCTATTCATCTACTTGCAATTTCTTGCTTTCAAACTGCTAGACTGACAGGAGCTGGGGCAGAGAGAGGAGCTCACTCTATCGTGCAGCACTCAGGTCTCGAACTGCTGACCTGCCGACCTTCCAGTCATCAAGTTCAGCATCTTAACCACTAAGCCACCATCGTCCCCTTAACACCCATAATTCCCTCCTAAGGGATTCTGGAACTTGTAGTCTGATAAGGTGCTTATAGGGTACATTCCCAAAGGGGAATAGATTGCATTTTGGACCGCTTGAGGAGGGGTCCAATACAATCTGTTTTCTAATGATCTCACAATGTACTGTATGAGGAACTGCATTTCAGCCTGACCCTGATCTATGTCCAACCAGGATCCTTTTGCTACAGTGTTGGGTCTACTATGGCTGGAGCAATTCCCTGGCTGATAGAAGGGCTGCTTTAAGGGAGATCGCTCTCTGCAAAACAACACTTTCTAGTGCAATCGGACACACCCCTTTCCCACTACCTAATTGCACCCTTAGTTTTTTGCTAGACCCTTAGAATTATTTGCTGACATTCAGAGAGGATTCTAAGTACCTTATCTTGTTATGTGCCATCAAATTACATCCAATTTATGGTGACCCTAATAGGTCACCTTCTACCTAAGAGGCTCTGCAACATACATGAGATATTTATGAGTGGTTTTATCATTGCCAATGCCCCAGTAAATGTCTGTGGCCAGATGGGGATTAAATCCCAGGTGTCATATCACTCTGTCCACTATACCATACTGGATCTCTTAACCTGGCATAATTTTAAATCCCAGGACTCCACAGAAGGTAGTTTTAGCAATTCAAGTGGAAATCAAATAGTTGTAACTGTATCATGCAGATATAATCTGAAAGCAGGTCCAGATGGGTGCTTTGAATACTGAACACTAGGTATGATTTGCCACATCAACTTGATGTGTGAAACACAGATCAACCAAGTAAGTAAGTAAGATGAACACACAGAGAGAGATGGAGAGATGCTAATTCAATTCCATTCCCCTTTACAACACATGTACATCAAGCCTCTGCAGAAATTCTAAAATGCCCTTACTCCATGCCTCAGCTATGGCACTTCATAGTTTGGCCAAAGGTCAGGGTGAAATGAAATGTTTGCGTGGCCAAATTAGTTTATGCAGCTGTCTGGTAGGTTTACCTCTTCCCCATCTGCTCCTACTTGTGGTGGTGGGAAGAAGGAACATTTCCAAACAGAGAGCTCCTAGCAATACCAATTATTGAAGACATTAAGCTAAATCCAATAGTTGGTCCCAGCCTGAGCAGCCCCACTGATGAGTGGGACATGTCAAGTCAACTCTCACACAAGTCCTCTTGATTCAAAGGGCCTACTAGGATCAACAATCGGATTTTCCCCACTGTTCTTTTCCTCTGTCATCCCTCTTCTTAAAGGATTTTCTTGGTGGTAAATCAATTTTTGGTGGTAAATCAAAACCGAGGAAGTCATGGGAGAATACAAAAAGGTTGCAGATAGAGTGGAAGACGTGGGCATTGCAACCCATTATGGAACCCTATCTTTGAGAGAGGATGGGTACACAATAAAAACCTGACCTAGACACACCCAAAGAGAATATAAACACCACAAGGCATAGCAGAAAAGAGAGGTGTTGGAGATTGTCACAGACTTTAAAGAAGTTGAACAATCAAGACCAGTGCATCTAGTGTCATCTCTCTAAAGGCTTGGCAATCATGTGCTAGTGTTGGGATGGAGTGTTTTGAGCTGTACATATGTTACAAAGCAGGGGTCACCAACCACCGGGCCATGGACCAGTACTGGGCCACGGGGTGTCCCATACTGGACCACAGAGATGGGTGGTGACCAGGCCACTCCTCCACATTGCTTAACTATGATGCCCCCCCCACCTTTGTGCAGTGTGATATCCCACCAGTCTGTGGGGAAAATGTTTAGAATGAAACCGGTCCGTGGTGCAAAAGATGTTGGGGACCCTTGTTGTAAAGGGGAATGGAATTGAGTTAGTATTTCTCCCACTCTCTGTGTGTTCATCACACTAGGGAGCTAAGGTGTTAATTTTTTTTCTAGGGTTGCCAGCCAACTAGGGAAGGGGGGAAACCCAAAAAACTAGAATGGCATGTTCCTGTCTCTTTAGCAAAAGATCCTGGTACAGAAATAAGGTGAGATTAAAGCTTCTCCAGCAGGAAGCAAAGCAGAATTACCTGCTCTCTAGTAAAGGTTTCCCTTGCTCGAAAGCCAGTCGTATCCGACTCTAGGGTGCAGTGCTCATCTCTGTTTCTAAGCCGAAGAGCCAGCGTTGTCTGCTTCTGCAGACATTTCCGTGGTCATATGGCAGGCATGACTAGACACCGGAGCACACGGAACGCTGTTACCTTCCCACCGAAGTGGTCCCTATTTATCTACTTGCAATTTCTTGCTTTCGAACTGCTAGGTTGGCAGGAGCTGGGACGAAGACGGGAGCTCATTTCTGTCCTGCAGTACTCGGGAATCGAACTGCTGACCTTCCGCTTCCCAGTCAGCGTCTTAGCAACTTGAGCCACTGCAGTCCCTGCTCTCTAGGCATTGAGAATTGGCTTGAATAATAACAACTCTTACTCAAAACCAGAGAGCAGTAGACTACGTTTTAGTTTTAGGATGAGGTAGGGAAATGTCAGCCTTCCATATACTGTTAGGCTAGAGGAGCCATGATGGCGAACCTTTGCACTGTTCTTGGACTTCAATTCCCAGAAGCCCAAACACCCTGTTAGTCCACACGAATGGGTTTACTGCGATTTATCCGGCCTGCACTGCCTTCATCGCTCCCGGAAGCGGAAGTAAAATGTGCCCAGGCTAGAGCTCCCATAACCTTTTGTCCTGGTTATGTTGATTCAAGCTTCTGAGCGTTGAAGTCCAAATCATCTGAAAGTCCAGGCATTCCCAACTTCACCATTAAACAAGAGTGGTCACCTCAGCTAGCAGGTGGCGGGCACCTGTTGCTTCACTTGCACTGCGGTGGGTCAGTGGTTAAGAAGATTGCCTTGTTACCTGGAAAGCTGGCAAGTCAGAAGTTTGAGATCCGGGTATTGCATAACGGATTGAGCACCCATCTCCTTCCCAGGTCATGGGAGCATGAAAGGAGCCTCATTTTGGGAATTCCCGGAGCAGAGTTTCTTCTGCAAAAAAATCCTTTCAACCCAGAATAATTTCTGACACGAAATTATTACAGTATTACCTCAGCTAGCAGGTGGTGGGCACCTGTTGCTTCACTTGAGCCTCCAATCATTCCTCCTTCTTGGTGGTCAGAATTGTGTACCACCTGTCCTAAATAAAGTAGTTCAGTAGGAAGATCGATCTCATCATTACAGGAAGAAATTGTTCATCCTTCATTTGGGGTGGATTTATTTTACTTCTCTGTACAAAGTATCTTTGAAACATAGGCCTCCATCTGTACTCTGGGGCTGGTTTTTTTGGCACAAAGCCATTTGTATATGTCAGGGATTCTCAACCTGCGCCCCATGGGCCGGATGCAGCCTGCGGCACCATTTCATGTGGCCCCCTACCTCTACCACACCAGGAAGTGCCGTGTGGTAGAGGAAGGGCAAAATGGCCGTCCGGCCCCTGAAACTGTCTGAGGGAGTGTGACCTGGCCCCTGGCTTTAAAACGTTGAGATCTCCTGGTATATGTCTTATGCCTGCCTCCTTCCCAAACTTTGCCTGCTCTGTCTCTCTGATATTACCAAGACAAGACTGACCTCCTGGGGTTGAAATATGCTGACCTGGCATTCTTACTGCTGAAGTATGTATCAACTGCTAGTCAGCTTCCACACATGGAATACCTTCCATATGATCTTCTCCTTTGCCTCAAGTGACCAACATCTCTTGTAAACGCCTTGTGTTCTCTTCTTTAATATAAGTAAGATGGCATATTTATTAGAACTGTGAAACTTAACATTGTGAAACTAGCATTTATAAATAACAAGGAACAAAAATAGCTCACAAACAGAGTTTACTTTTGGGTGTCACACATAGGTTTGTACTGTCCATTAATTAATCTATAGAAGACTTGAGTTTTTGGTAA
This sequence comes from Bradypodion pumilum, assembly GCA_035047305.1. Lineage (NCBI taxonomy): Eukaryota > Metazoa > Chordata > Lepidosauria > Squamata > Chamaeleonidae > Bradypodion > Bradypodion pumilum. Next base: position 32,031,195 of record JAWDJD010000008.1, on the reverse strand, counting down.
GGAGCTTCATTTTGCTCTCATAACCTTGTTTTTAAGCTTATCTTGCTTAACTAGCCATGTTGTTTAAGAAATTACAACAACAAGAACAGCAAAATTAAACTTCGAGTATTATTTTTGGAAAACATCTTTCTCTGTGGGAATGACTCCTAAGCAATAAAACACCCACACATGGAAAAGATTATATCAGGAGAAGCCATTCAAATCAATTTTTGTCAGCAAAGCTTTGTCGTGCTAGATTTTTGTTTGTAGTGTTTCCGCCAACTCATCCCTCAAGAATCCACATGAACGATAAATTTTGGTGATGTCTTCCACATGGATAGGTATTGTACCATCAGTCCTTCCCATGATGGGAGAAGGGAGCAGTCTTTAAACTGGGACTGGCATACAATTTATTTATTAAAACGCCCCTAGACTTTGCTTGCGGCCGGAGTGGAAGGCCATTGTAGTATTGTATTGTCGTATACTGTATTATGATATGTGCTTTTGTAGGTTGAATATGATATAATTATTGTCTATATTGTATTATTGTGTTTACTGTATAATTATTGTGTGAGCCACCCTGTGTCGGGTTTCCTGATTGGGCGGCATACAAGTGTGAGAATTAAATTAAAAAATTAAATTAATTAAATTAAATTATGTGGGGAATTATTCGAATGAGCTAATTTTTTTAAACTCTAATGCTAATAGGAACTCATTGCACAACATTTTCAAAGCCTCCAAGTTATACATTAGCAAACTGCAGTTCTTGCAATCACCCTGTAAGTTAAAGCTGGTATTATCTCCATAAATAAATAAATTCACAGCCGAAATAAGATCTGACTCCGGGATTTCTTGATTTGTAGTTATGCTTCAGGTATTGCTCTACATCAGCTTTCATTACCATATTATTTATGATGACATGTAGCTCTACTGGATGTTATTTGTTCATTCATTCATTTAATAAAATTCATAACCTAGGCTTTTATCCTGACAGATTATAGAATGACATGGAATATTGAATTTGTATACAAGGAAAACATAAAGGAGCATAAACACACCACTTCCACAAAGTAACAAGATGAAGACTGATTGAATGCCAAGCTAGAGAATATAATTTACACGTACTGTACATTAGAAGCAGAAAACTCTTTACAAAACTGTTTATTCTAACATGAGTTTGACTCAAATCTGCATTTGGCAAATTAGCATACATTGGTCTTGTCAACTGGGAGATAGCACAGCTTCATTTGCATGTTTGATATTTGTGGCATCTTGCTCTTAAAGATTTCTATGGCTGGAGAATTTCTATACTTGCTGTGAGAAGAGGACATTCACAGTTGCCTTAACAAATGGTCTAATCCAGTTAGACCACCAAACCAACAAGAAGAAAGTGAAGCAACATAACCAATTTCAAAAGCCAGAGCAAAAATTCTACCATACCGATGCTATCTGAAATGTCTAAGAGGAACAGTTCATGAGTTGGGATACCACTGCAGAAAAAGTCTTGCTCTATACTAATACATTATTCAACACACACTATTTCCTGCCCAAATAGGCTTACACACCTTCCAAACAAATGAAAGATAAACATGAAACCATGTACAATGTCAAAACATTTGTAAGGAAGTATGTCACGCCAAAAGGAAAAGCTATTCAGAAGTCTCTCTTTTTCAACAAATCTGACACTAGATGAACAGAACTAGCCTAAGATATTGTACCGTATGTCATTTCAGTGCCTGAGAAAAAATATTAAGCAATGTTTCCCCTCTGTTGTGATGGTACCACAACAATTGGAAAATATCTCACAGCACGGGTGATAATAGCGTTAGAATTTTCCTATAGCCTGCACAGTGCCAGATATTTTTAAAATATAGTCAGCACCACTCATGAATGAGGATGGTGGGTTTGCACTCTGATTCAACTGTTAATCAATACCACAGGTTAATTGGTTAAAACTTCTAGCATTAGGTTAGACTGCAGCCAACCAGACAACAAGCCCCATTCACTAAATAAAGGAGACTCTAAAGAAGTGACAACTGGAAGGTTGACAGGTCAGAAGTTCAAAACCTGAATGGTGCAGGACAAAGTGCGCTCCCATCTCTGTCCCAGTTCCTGCCAAACTAGCAGTTCGAAAGCAAGAAATTGCAAGTCGATAAATAGGTACTACTTCATCAGGAAAGGTAACAGTGTTCCATGCACTCTGGCTTCTAGTCATACCTGCCACATGACCACGGAAATTTCTGCAGAGGCAGACAGCGCTGGCTCTTTGGCTATAAACAGAGATGAGCACTGAACCCTAGAATAGGGTACGACTGGCCTTTTACCTTTACCTTAAACAGTGATAGGATGAAGCTAGGGCAGCCAATGACATATTATTCAGAGCTTAGAACAGAGGTGCCGAAACTACAGCCTGGGGCCAGATCTGGCCCTCGACACCAATTCATCCGGCCCGTGAAGCCCTCATCGCTCCTGGGAGCGGAAGTAAAACACGCCGGATGAATTGGTGTCGGGGGCTGTATCCAGCTCCCAGGCCATAGTGACCAGCGCCCTGAACCATGTGACCAGCCCACAGCCCAAAAAGTTTGGGCACCCCTGGCTTAGAAAGACAGCATGGCCGGATTCCAACTCCCAGATTCCTCCAACTAGCATCAGAACTGGAAGAATAACTTTCCCAAACTATGGATGTGCTAATAGGCCCAAAAAACACACACCCAACCCAAGACACACAATTCCTATCTCTTTCTCCACAACAGCCCAAACAAACTCTTCTTCCAGTCTAAGTGTCATTACCTCTCTGATAGGTGGCAGTATGGTTTATGGATGTGTGGATCTTACGCCACTGCTGTGGATGTGCCGAAGGCTGGGTTGGAAGGAGGTGCAATTGTGGGATGAAGGATAGTGAAATAGCCATCAGTATGTTCTCTGCTATTGGATCCCTTTATTTATTCATCCCCTGGCATTTGAACACGGCAGCTGAGACAAAAGAAGCCGGGGCAGCTGTTCGCGGGGGCGAAGGAGCATATTTTGCATCAGTCACAGAGGTTTGTGTGTCTGCATAACCCCAGCCCCACCCAAAATATTTTTCCGGGCACTTTAACCCCTTCAGCATCAGCGGCAAATTAAAAGGGACTGTGTAGCAAGCAAGTTTGCAGCTGTAGCTAAGTAGTCTACTTCTGACTAACTTTGTTTCTATATAGGGTAACATTTAAGGCTTTTCTCTCATAGCTTTATTTCAGGTCACTTCCAATTTTTTTAATTTAAAAAAAAACAGACTTTTAAAGGTCCAAAACCTTTAAAAGCAAGAAAATTGGATGTAGAAGGGCAATTTGCATTGGAGGGGAAAATTAGAGGGGGTTCTTTTGGATTCGAAAGCAATAAATTGCAAGTAGATAAATATGTACCCCTTTGGCAGGAAAGGTAACAGCATTCTAGTCATGCCTGCCACATGACCTCAGAAACGTCTGGAGATGCAGATAGCATTGGCTCTTTGGCTGTAAACTGAGATGAGCATCACACCCTAGAGTCAGATACAACTGGTTTGCAAACAAGGGAGACCTATTATGGATTTAAAGAGTTTCAGCAGGGTTGGGTGTTACATGCAGCCAACGGCCCCTCCACTCATGGTTTATTCTGCTAACAATGCAGGGAGAGGACTTTTCCTTTGATTCATTTCTGCATGCCTGGCAAAATTGCAGGAGTAAAGATAGTTGGGAAAGTGGGGTGGGTGTGGGTGTGGGGGAACCACTGACAATCCCAGCCCCAGGGGATCCTGGAAGCATGTTGCTTTCACTGCATGGCCTGGAGAAAGCTTTGAAATCCAACTGATCCTGGCTTCGGGTCACTGACACAGAGATACTGAGAGGCATTGTAAAGCATTGCTGGAGGGATTGCGCCATTCTCTGAAGGCGGTGATGCAAGAAACATCACAGTATCAGTGAGTCGGCAGCAGAGATAGTGGTTCACCATTGTGTAACACTCAAATGTATACTCCAGCCACTCAATCATGACAGTCCATAGGGAAAAATTCTTGATCTACAGTATATCAATGTCAGCACTAGCAGTTTTTATCGCCACCAGGAATGAGACTTTTGTATGGCTAATGGGTCTTAACTACCCATTTGAAACTAAGGTAAAGGTAAAGGTCACCCTTGCTCGAAAGCCAGGCGTATCTGACTCTAGGGTTCAGTGAAACTAGGGCACCCCAAATAATTTGCCTTGTTACAAGGATAGCTTTCAACAAAATATTATTGCTGGGAAAATCGACCCTTCCACCCCGTCGTACAGCTAAGCTCAGAAGGACAGGTAAAGGTAAAGGTTGGCCTTGCTCGAAAGCCAGCTGTATCCAACTCTAGGGTTCAGTGCTCATCTCTGTTTACATCCAAAGATCCAGCGCTGTCTGCATCTGCAGATGTTTCCATGGACATGTGGCAGGCATGCCTAGGCACGGCAGTGCACCGAACTGTTTACCTTCCCACCAAAGTGACACCTATTTATCTACTTGCAATTTCTTGCTTTCAAACTGCTAGGCTGGCAGGAACTGGGACAGAGACGGGAGCTCAATCCATCGTGCAGTACTTGGGTCTTGAACTGCTGACCTGCCAACTTCAAGTTCAGCGTCTTAACCACTTGAGCCACCGCAGTCTCATTTCAGAAGGACAAGGGAAGCCTAAATGGAAGGGCTAAGGACAACCTCCCCCCTATTTTGACCCTCTGAGCCTTAACCCCACTATATTGCTGACTGGTGGTTTGTCAGAGAACCAGTAAAGCAGATGAACCAGCCTTAGATGATCTTGGACCTTGGAGAGATTCTTGCACACCTACTGCCCAACACCTAATGTAACACATAAACAGGACCTAGAAATATTATTTTCTTTGGCTATACTCCCAAAACCAGCCGTGGGGTTCTGGGAGTTGTAGTATGGCAAAGATCCCCCCATCTCCTAATTCAACTTAAGAGACCAAATTGGTGGGAGAAAACGTATTCCCCTTGATGCACTTCCCCCACGTGCAATCTTAGATCATGTGCACCCACAGTGGAGACATCAAAGCATAGATTCAGAGAGGGCGAAGTCTTTCAGCCAGAAGTCCAACAGGAGAAGCCAGATTTGGGAACTCCTTACCTGATGTCTGATGTTGGTAGCAGCCCCAGCTTTGTCGTTGTGGTCTAAACCGATTCAAAGAGAGCAAGTGGCAGCAGTGGGTGTGGGTGGAAATCCTTCAGTTTATTGGTGCTCCCTGGCTTTTTCCATCTCTCCTACTGTCCAACTCTGAACCTCTCTGACTCCCCTACTTTCTTTCTTTCCCCTCCTCTCAACTTTTCTTCCTATCTTCCCTGCCTATCCGCTTAGCTTCCCTCCCTCTGCCTCTCCTACAATGTGGCTGACTTATCAGCAGTTTCCTAGCTCCAAAACATACATTTCTCCTTTCCAAATTGCCTTCCTTATCATCCCCTCTCTCTCTCTTTCCCCTTCAGCTCCTGGAGAACAAGAAGAGAAGAAAGAACCAAGCAGAGAGATTGAATTTCAGCCCTGACACCCACCACTCCACCTTCCTGGGGGCTTGGCTAGGGAAGGAAGGGGGGAGAGAGAGGGCAGGAGGGAGGGTCCATATAGGGGGGAGATGGGAGTCAAAATTCCTGACCTTAACTGGGGGAGGTAGGGAGCAGGGGAGGGGTCACAAAGCCTTAGAAAAACAGGGATTTGGGAAGTTGACAAGGCAGAAGAGACACACTTCTGACTAGCAGAGTGGGGGTGATAGAGATCAGAGATGTCTCCTGGATTGGAAAAGAGAAGCTATCAAGCGCCTCCTGGTGGCTAAACTGACAACCACACTCACCATCCCAAATTTATTTTAGTACAGTACTGTACAGTCAAGCCCCTACTTACAGAAAAAAGTCCATTCCGTAGGCTTTTGCTTAAATCGTTTTTTATGCAACTCGAAGCAAACCCATAGGAAAAATTATTTTTACGTAACTCGAAGCAAACCCATAGGGAAAATAAAAAATTTATGTACATCGAAGCAAACCCATAGGGAAATGAATTTTTACGTAACTCAAAGCAAAACCCATAGGAAAAAAAGAATCTTTATGTAACTCGAAGCAAACCCATAGGAAATCATGTAAATCGGGACATGGTTTTAGCACAAAATCATTATGTAAGTCGAATTTTATGTAACTCGAGGCATATGTAAATCAGGGTTTTACTGTACTGTACAAACAAGTTGCAGCCATGAAATAAAAAGGTGACTAATTCTTCAGAGGCAAGCTATGAGAAATCTGGGGAACATAGTTAAAAGTAGAGACATCACCTTGCAAACAGAAGTCCGCATAGTCAAAGCAATGGTATTTCCGGTAGTAACGTATGGTTGTGAGTGTTGGACCATAAGAAAAGCTGAGAGTTGGATGGTGGACCACATAGAAAGCTAAGTGCAGAATAGACACCTTTGAAATGTGGTGTTGGAGGAGAGTCTTGAGAGTACCCTGGACAGCAAGGAGAACGAATAGGTCGATCTTAAAAGAAATCCACCTCGACTGCTCCTTGGAAGGTCAAATAGTGAAGATGAAGCTAAAGTACTTTGGACATCAAATGAGAAGAGAGGATTCACTTGAGAAAGCCTTGATGCTGGGAAAGGTGGAGGGCAAAAGAAGAAGGGGTGGCAGAAAATGAGTTGGCTAGATGGCATTGTTGATGCAATGGGCACAGGGTTGGGTGGGTTGAGAAGGATGGTGGAGGACAGAGGTGCCTGGTGTGCAATGGTCCATGGGGTTGCAAAAGGTAGGAATCGACTGTGCGACTGAACAACAAAAACAAGTTTCTGGCTGTCATATGAGAATCAAAGAACTGAAACAGATAGGATGGCTTGCTATGACAAAAACCAGCAAAAATGTTTATTTGTTTTTTAATGGTCTAAGGCAGGATGCCCCAGTGGTTGAGTTGTTATTTTTCTGTTAGGCTGGCCAGCCATTGTGCGCCTCTGTAAGTAAAGGTGAGCCTTGCTTGAAAGCCAGTCGTATCCAACTCTAGGGTCCAGTGCTCATCTTTGTTTATAGCCAAAGAGCTAGCGCTGTCTGCATTTGCAGACGTTTCCGTGGGCATGTGGCAGGTATGCCTAGACATTGGAGTGCAAGGAATGCTGTTTACCTTCCCACTGAAGTGGTACCTATTTACTGTATCTACTTGCAATTTCTTGCTTTCAAACTGCTAGGTTGGCAGAAGCTGGGTCAGAGACGGGCGCGTATTCTGTCGTGCAGTACTCGAGTCTCAGTCTGCTGACCTGCCGCCTAACAAGCCAGCATCTTAACCACTTGAGCCACCGCAGCCTCTGTACCTGTGTATAAATTGATGCCATGAGGTTTTACTCTAATGTTTGATGAAGTGGACTTTATCCATGAGAGCTCACATTTAAATACAGGAGTTAGTCTTTAAGGTGCCACAACTTTTTTGTCTTTTTGTTTTATTTACTCTCTGAAATGCTTGTACAGACTAACACAGCTACCACTTCATAAAAAAATTCCAGTGGTTTAGGTATCTGCGACAAAGGTTGGGAGTTTGATTTTCCTACTGGGTGTCCTGGGAGAAGAGCCAAGCATGGACAAACAGCACAGTTTCAGTGCTCACCCCTTAGAACATGTCTCCCTTACTCAAAAGCCTGTCATATCTGAGTTTAGGGTTTGGTACTCATCTCCATTTATAGGCAAAAAGCCAGCACTTGTCAGCGTCCACAGAAGTTTCTGTGGTCATGTGGCAAGCATGACTAGATACTGGAATATACAGAATGCTGTTTACCTTCCCACTAAAACGGCACCCATTTATCTACTTGCAATTACTGTATTTGCTTTCAAGCTGCTAGGTTGGCAGAAGCTGGGACAGAGACGGGACCTCACTCCATCATGCAACACTCAGGTCTTGAACTGTTGACCTGTCAACCTTTCAGTCATCAAGTTCTATACATTCTCTACCTCAAAAACTCTGGAAAGAGGCACCATGAGTTTGAGCTGAATTGACAGCATGTACTTATTGTTATTTTGGAGGCATCACCTGTTCTTGCTTTTGTACTGCACAGGGGAACCTCAGTTAATGTAATTAATGTGTTCTCCGGGACGTTTCTTACAGCAAAAATTACTTTAACCGAATTTTCCACAGGAATGCATTGAATGAAATTTCCCATAGGAACGCATTGAAAACCAAAATATATTAACCGAAACGCGGTTTCCCATAGGAATGCATTGAAAACCAATTAATCTGTTCTGAAAAAAGTTCCATAAACCAAGCCACTATTTTCTATTGATTTCCTTTTGTTATGCAATTTTTATGATGAGTTCATTCTGCAGTTCCTTTCGCCTGACCTAGTGTGAGAAAGATTAGCCAGCAACACAAGGTTGCAGTTACCAGGGCACACCTGATTGTGGTTCGAAAGTACCACAATCTTCAAGGAGGTTCTTTCAGTGTGTCCCGTAAGGATCACATGGCTTTATCTGCTTGTTTGTCCTGCCATATTTTAATGAGAGCTTTCATGAGTGTTGTGTATGTACAATGTCGCTTTAAGAAATGTATGAATGTAACCTGACCACAATTACAATGTAGCCCAGCTGTTAAAGGAACGCGAGTAAGCTGCCCATAGAGGGCAGCTGCGAGCGTTCAGCTCACATGGTTCTCATTCCTCAAATCACCAACAGCCGCGGGAACTCTCCCGCACAAGCAAACAACTACGGAAGAGGGGCGTGACTTGGACGACGTCACGCCGGTAGCAGCCAATAAGCTACCGTGCAACAAGATTCAAATGTATTGCACTACTGTATATAATGTGATGTACCTCCGCCATTACCACATGTTCATCCTGATCATCAACCAATAAACCTGTGTTAGTCCTCACTGCGACTCCTTCTTTGTCTTCCGTGCAAGACACCTAAATGAGGCAGTATATTTGATCCACAAAAGCTCCAGTCTGATGAAGACTTTTGCTGAGATGTAAGCTAGCTTCTGCTTGCTGACCTGTTAGTGGTCCAATAAAGACATCACCCATCCTTGTCTTCAGAGAAAAAGGAGAGGAGGGAGAGGAAATGCCCTTTTGACAGTGCAGTTGAATTTTGGCAGCCTGCTTCCACAAACCACAACAAAATGGGGCAGCAAAAATGGCCAGAAGAATGGTGTGTGTCCTACATGTGTCTATCCATGTTGTATAGCAGGGGTGCCCAAACTATGGCCCGTGGACCAGATCCGGCCCCCCGTGCCAATTCATCTGGCCCTCGTTGCTCCTGGAAGCAGAAGCAAAATGTGTCCATACGCATTTTATTTCTGCTTCCAGGAGCAACGAGGGCGGCGTGGGCCAGATGAATTGGCATCAGGGCCAAGATCTGATCCACGGGCCATAGTTTGGGCAACTCTGGTTTAAGCAAAGAAAATGGCAGCTTAAAATCTATCTCATCCTGTTGCAAAACAGATTGCAAGGCGTGTTTTACTTTCAATTCCGGGGGGAGGAACCATGTGACCGGCCCGCTGAACCATATGACTGGCCTGCAACCCAGAAAGTTTGGGCACCTCTGTTGTATAGGATTAACGCTTAAAACCAGGAAAAGGAATTTTTTTAAAATGAGAGCTGCCAGAATCTTACAGTCAACATGGCCACATGCCCCATGCTGTTGGCCAGAGGATTCTACTTGTCGCAAAAAGTAACTTTCCCAAACCCCTATTCTGGTTTTTCTAAAAGTCCATTAAACTCTGATCAAGGAGTGCTACATCTTTTATATCATCCAATTCAAATGTTTTAGATCAATTTTCCCCATCCTGACAAATTCCAAATGTCCAATTACATTTTCTATCATCCCCATATAGCAGTTGTTAGGATACTGCCAAAAATGCAGCTCACTAGGGTCAGAGGAAGACTGTCCACTGTGTTATCTTACACAATTCATATCACGCTATCCTCCACATAAGAACATAAGAACATAAGAACAGCCTTGCTGGAACAGGCCACAGCCCATCCAGTCCAGCATTCTGTCTCACACAGTGGCTCACCATTTCCTTCAGGGTATTCCCAAGGAGATGCCTTCACCTGCTTAGGATTCCCTGGAAATGGCATTGAGAGATATCCTGCCTATCTCTCCAACCCGGAGGTTGTCCTTAGGTAGCCATAATTATAGCCATTGATAGCCTTGTCCTCCATGAACTTGTCTAATCCTTTCTTAAAGCTGTCAAGACTGACAGCTGTCACCACTTCTTCTGGCAGGGAGTTCCATAGACCAGTAATCCTCTGGGTGAAAAAGTACTTTCTCTTATTTGTTTGAGAACTAGTACCCAAAAGTTTCATGGAGTGTCCCCTAGTTCTAGTGTTGTGCGATAGGGAAAACAGTTTTTCCTTATCCACTTTGTCCACACCGTGCATGATTTTATAAACTTCAATCAGGTCACCTCTTAGACGCCGTCGTTCAAGAGTGAAAAGGCCCAACCGTTGCAGCCTCAGATGGTAAGGAAGGTGTTCCAGTCCCCTAATCATTCTGGTTGCCCTCCTCTGTACTTTCTCCAACTCCATAATATCCTTCTGGAGGTATGGCGACCAGAACTGTACACAGTATTCCAGATGGGGCCTCACCATAGATTTATAAAGAGGCAAAATGACACTTGCTGACCACAGATCCCTATCGTAGCCTCTTTCCAAAAAATGCCAGACATTCATTCATTCATTTACTGCCAAATTAGTGTCTAGCACTACTAAGGATAGTTTACAGTAATACAAGTTTCAGAAAATAATACCCAGGCCATTTAAACAAAACGAAACAAATAAAATTCCCATTACTTCCCTGCCCTGCACTCAATTTAGTGCAGAAACTGGGGCATTAATGAAATCTTTTCTAATGTATGAAAATAGTGGGAGACATGAAAAGAGAAAATGAAACGGGAAAGTGGACGTTTTTCACTCTTGTTTCCTGTGGGAAATTGTTTTTCAAGTGTTTTAAACAGATGTTAACTTGCTGTACTGTGGTGGCTCAAGTGCTTAAGATGCTGAACTCGACAACTGGAAGGTCAGGGTTTGATTCCTGAGCACTACACAACAGAGTGAGCGCCTGTCTCTGTCCCAGTTCCTTCCAACCTAGCAGTTTGAAAGCAAGAAATTGCAACTAGATAAATAGGTACTACTTCAGTGGGAAGGTAAATAGTGTTCTGTGCACTCCGGTGTGTGGGCATGCCAGCCACATGTCCACGGAAACATCTACAAATGCAGACAGCGCTGGCCCTTTGGCTATAAACAGAGATAAGCACTGAACCCTAGAGCCTGATACGACTGACTTTCAAACAAGAGCAACCTTTACCTTAATGCAAACAAAACATTAGGAGTTCTATCCTGACCAGGGATCAAAGTTGACTCAGCCTTCTGTCCTTCCAAGGTTGGTAAAACGAGAACCCAGTAATATGTTGGGGGCAAAATGCCAATTAACTTGTGAACAGTCTAGAGAGTACACTAAGCCCAATGGTGTGCTTACTTTACTTTGTTTTTAATGAATTTTAATCCACTCTAAATTGCTTTGGGGCAAACAAATACTTCATATAAATAGATTCAAATAAATAAGTAATTGGGTGACAATTCATTAGATGTCTGTCGATGACTAGAGGTCTGCACAGGGAACAGGAAGTATGGTCACACTGCATCTGCTCCCCTCTTGCAAAGGGTATTTGCATGACCCATCAAAGCTTTGAAAATGGTTGGTCACATACAGCAATTGTCACGTCAGCCTCTTTTGTCCAGGCCCCCCCCCCCCCCCCGCCCTGCACACACACAAACGATCGGGCCCTGGCTGTTCCACAGATGCAAACTTGTAACTGAAATACTGTATTATATTCAACGTGTCTAGAGAACTGGGTTGGCAGTCCAAGAAAGCTCACTTTGAAATAAATCTGTCTTAAAAGTGTTGCAATGATTACCAAGATCTGTAGGTGTTACAGGTAACAAGCACACATACCTGAAATGTTTGAAGTGGTAGCCATGTTAGTCTATGCAAGCATATCTGAGAGCAAATAAAACAGAACAAAAGGTAAAAAAATGTTGTGGCACCTTAAAGACTAACTCTTGTATTTAACTGTGAGCTTTCGTGGACCAAGTCCACTTCATCGGACATAACAGTGAGGCCTCATGGCACCAATTTGCCTGTGTACCTGATGTGTGTATAAATTGGTGCCATGAGGCCTCACTCTTATGTCCGATGAAGTGGCCTTGGTTCATGAAAGCTCACAGTTAAATACAAGAGTTAGTCTTTAAGGTGCCACAACTTTTTTTTGCCTTTTGTTGTTGTTCTGCTTTACTTACTCTCAGATATATACACACACCTGAATTTGTTTAGAAGCTCACGTGCTGCTCTACCTGCCTGAACCGGCCATGGATCACGCTGGACGGTATCCGGTGAACTGAATTAATAAACCACAAAAGCTCATGTTTTATTGCACATGTAAGACTTTCAAAAGCCCCCCCTCCCCCCGTTGCTTTCTAGAGTAAATTCTTGTTTGTTTGTAAGATAGAGACCATCCATCTCTGTCAAGATGCCTACTTTATAGAGCAGGGGTGCCCTAACTTTTCAGGCCAGTCATGTGGTTTCTCCCACCGAAAGCGGAATTAAAACGTACCTTGCAATCTATTTTGCAACAGGATGAGATAGATTTTAAGCTGCCATTTTCTGTTTAAACCATGGGTGCCCAAACTATGGCCCACAAGCCAGATCCGGCCCCTGACGCCAATTCATCCAACCTGCGCCACCCTCATAACTTCTGGAAGCAGAAGTAAAACGCACCCGTACAGGCACGTTTTACATCTGCTTCCAGGAGCAACAAGGGCAGTGTGGGCTGGATGTATTTTTGTGTATGGGTGCTGTATCTGGCCCACAGGCCATAGTTTGGGCACCCTTGTTATAGAATGACAGAAGAATCCATTTCTATCTACATCTTACAGTGGAAAAAAGAGTGGAAATTTCCTAGTATTCCTACTCTCTCTGAAAGCCCAGAAACGTTGTTACAAATGAAATACAGTAAAACCCCTGCTTACGAAAAATAAGTCCGTTCCGTAGGCTTTTGCTTAAATCGAATTTTTATATAACTCGAAGCAAACCCATAGGAAAAATTATTTTTTTACATAACTCGAAGCAAACCTATAGGAAAAATGGAATTTTTGTGTAAATCAAAGCAAACCCATAGGGAATGAATTTTTATGTAACTCGAAGCAAACCCATAGGAAAAAGAATATTTATGCAACTTGAAGCAAACCATAGGAAATTGTGTAAATCGGGACATGGTTTTAGCACAAAATTATTATGCAAGTCGAATTTTATGTAACTCGAGGCATTTGTAAGTCAGGGTTTTACTGTAAGGTGTTTTTCATCGTCCCCGGGTTAGTTTCTGGGGGATTTTGTTTGTTTGCAAGTTGCCTATTTTGTAGGGCGACACACAGAACCAACTACAGGTGAAACTCGGAAAATTAGAATATCGTGCAATGTTTTCAGTTCAGTAATGCAACTTAAAAGGTGAAATATATGAGATAAACTCATTACATGCAAAGCGAGATAGATCAAGCCTTTGTTATAATATTGATGCTTATGGCTTACAGTTTATGAAAAAAAAACCGAAAAAAAACCCCATCTCATGTACCCCATAATCATCATATAATCTCATGTACGCTGATCATGACAATTATAACGAATTAAGGCATGACCTCCCTCGCTTTGCATGTAGTGAGTCTATCTCATATATTGGTTTCACCTTTTAAGAGAAATGAATGAACATTTGCACCCTACTCTAATTTTCCGAGTTTCACCTGTATTTTTATCTACTCCTTACAGTGAAAACAAGAGAGTGGAAATTTCCTACTCTCTTTAGTGGCTCAAGTGCCTAAATCGCTGACTGGGAGGCGGAAGGTCGGTCAGCGGTTCGATTCCCGAGAACTGCAGGACGGAATGAGCTCCCGTCTTTGCCCCAGCTTCTGCCAACCTAGCAGTTCGAAAGCAAGCAATTGCGAGTAGGTAAATAGGGACCACTTCAGTGGGAAGGTAAACAGCGTTCCGTGCGCTTCGGTGTTCTAGTCATGCCTGCCACATGACCACGGAAACGTCTGCAGCAGCAGACAGCGCTGGCTTCGCAACAGAGATGAGCACTGCACCCTAGAGTCGGATACGACTGGCTTTCGAGCAAGGGAAACCTTTGAAAGTCCAGAAAGAAACATTACATCATTACAAATGAAGGGACGCGTTTTCCGTTCCTTCCCTCAGTGACACCGCTGGGACTCCCCCCACAACCCCACCCAGCAGCCATTTTGCTTTCGAGTTTCCCAGATCTTTCTCGACTCAGGCCCCACCCTCCGTTTCTTAACGTCACACACACCAGGCCATGATGAATGACGTTACTTGTTTCTATTTATAAAAGGCTGCGTTGTCAGGCGTTCTAAACATCCCGTTCCATTTTGAGAAGACTGATAATAAAGCACACACAGAGGGAGGGAGAGAGAGAGATCTGGACAGAGAATTGGGTTCTCCATAGGGCGAGATGATCATGAATCCCGCCGAGAGGAGCGCGCACCATCGTGTTGGGAAAGCTGCCTTCCGCCGCCTCCTGCTCCGCATCAACCCCGCCGCTGCCTGCTGGAGCGAATTCGTCACGGGCTAACCTTGCGGAGGTAAGGTGGGTGCGGGTGGCAACAACCCCATAATTAGATCCGGATTCCCATCTAGGCACCACTTCCTCGGAAGACACTTTCCTTAAATCTTGTAGGCACCCTTGTCTTTCCTTCTAAACCTGACCCCGGGAGAGTCCGGATTCCCACGTTCATTCACCCTTCTTGGGGGCAAAAGAAAGGCGTCCCACCTCGCCTGTTTGCCAAACCCCGGGATTGTTAATTCGATTTCTCCCCCCTCCCTCCCCAAACAACGCCCAGGCGTCCAATGGCACAGGGTTTGTTAGCCTGCTGTAATGTAAAGAGGACCCAAGCCCGTCCACCTTTCTTCCCTGGGGTCCAATATATGAAAATTAGTAAATAAATAAATTTTCATTTCATCTATATAATTCGGTATGGTTTGCCTGTTGGTACATCTATGGCCTGGTATTGTTTTCAAACCCTTGTGGTGTATAGCCTCCCGGGGCCAACAAACGGAGCTTCTTTCGGATGCTTGGATCATTGGCCCCAGCGTTGCTTTAATCCGGTTCTCAGCACTGTCTGGAACAACAAAGTGGGTTTTTTGGGGGGTCTGTCATGGTCTGTCTCAGGAGTTCTCAACTTTTAAGCCGGAGGCCAGGTGTGCTTCGTGGGTTGGGCAGCCATTTTGCCCTTCCTCCACCACATGGCACTTCCTGGTGTGGTGGAGGCGGTGGGGGGCCATATGAAATGGCACCATGGGCCACATCTGGCCCATGGGCCACTGGTTGAGAATCCTTGGACTAGCTGGGTGAGATGATCTTCAAGGAAGGAAGGGGTTAACAGACTAAGGGGCCATTCAACAATTACTGATCCTCGAGGGGGGGAGGGGGCCTGCCATCTGAATTATGGAAAATTACGGGGGGGGGTCATGTGTCAAAGATTACGTAATTAATTTGGAGCTGTTGTGGTTTCGAAACATGGCGCTTTTTTAGGTTTAAAAATGATCTCTGGGAATTTTTATCCAATTTGAGATTACAGTATTGAATTGCTTGTGCAATCTATTTCCATTTCACCAATAGTGAAAAGCTCTAAAAATTAGAGTTTTGATACAAAAGCTCTGGATTACGTAATTTTAAGGGGGGGGGTTCCGAAGCGAAAATTACGGTCGGGTTACATGGGGGGAGGGGGTCTATTTCCCCCAAAAAATGGATCACATAATTGTTGAATGGTCCCTAAGGCTCGAACGTCATTGTTGTTGTAATACATGAAATTTAGTTTTAAAATTGTATTTCATTTTTGTGGGTTTTTTTTATTTTAGACATATAAAAAGCAACCAGCCAAAAATAAAATTTAAAAAACCAATGATTACATTAACAAATATGTGCACCCACCACCCATGGGACATTATATACCTTCCATCTATTATCCAAACACAACATTCACCTTATATTAGGAGTTCTCAACCTTTTAAAGCCAGGGGCCGGGTCATGCTCCCTCAAAGAGCTTCAGGGGTTAGATGGCCATTTTGCCCTTCCTCCACCACATGACACTTCCAGAGGTGGTGGGGGCCACATGAAATGGTGTTGCGGGCCGCATCCAGGCCGCAGGCTGAGAATCCCTGCTTTATATAATTATCCCCTATATATTCCTGTCCCAGTCTTGCTCCTTTAGGTTTAATTATAACAGGGTTAACAAACTCTCCCCAAATCTCTTTAAAATCCTTTTTTAAAAAAATCAATCCCTTCTTTAACTTTTAATTCACAAGTCAACCTATCATGTATTGCTATACAGTATTCCACAGTTCTTTATACCAATCCTCCAACACCAATTCAGAATATATTTTCCATTTTTTAACAATAAGCAACCTCATAGCTGTTACCAATAAATTAGCATTTCATATTCCTTATAATCTGGTACAGTTTGCCTGTTTACAGGTCTATGACCTGGTATTGTCTTCAAACAGTCCTTTCTTGCCGCCTTTCAGAGGGAGCCACTAGTATGCAAATTCCCTTTTTATTTTGTTTTGCTCCCAAACCCCATTACGTCACAATAAGGAATTCTGTTTGTCTCCTTTCTAAACTGTGAACGTCTCTTTCTATGGAAGAAGAATCTTATCATATTTTCGTCTTTGCTCTCTAACTCTAGTGCCTTTATTGCTTCACATCTGCTTGACACCCCAAAAAAACAACATCAACAACCATCATGCTTTCCTTGTCCCAGCTGTGGAGTTTGGAAATGCATCTTTTCTTGATCTCCCACATGTTTTTCATCGCTTCTCCCTTCCATCCAAACACTGGATTCATAAATTCCAGAACTAAACCTTTACTCTGATTAGGATTTTTATTATTTATTTATTTTTATTTTATTTTTCACGCTTATATACCACCCACTCAGGTACAACCCAACTCAGGGCGGTTTACATAGCAGACAGTAAATACATAAAAGACACATGATAAAACAAAGTTAAAAGTTAAAAAACCCACCCCTAAAAGGTGCGCACGAACCAAAGGGACCTTGGGGGAAGGCACACTTCTCTATACCAACCACCCAACGGTACTCCCATCCCCACCCGCACCCCAAGGATCCAGCATCCTTCCCCCTCTTTATCCTATTTTATCTCTAAAAGGTACCATCCTAGCACAGGACTATACACGCAAGTTCTCAATACTTTTCCCGTTCTTATCCTGCACCCCTGTTAAGCCTGTACTCAGCTTCAGTTATAGAAAGACCATGGAAAAATAGATGCCAGGTTTAAGAGAAAATAAATGTGTAGATGAAGCCCGTCCCATTCTAGCAGGGTCTGGGATTGTTACGGGTTTCCTCTGCTCCTGCTGTTTCACAAATCCTATAAATTCCATTTTAGTGTGCATGAGTTCTCTTACAGCATTTAGGATTTTTCAGCCAACGTCCCCCTCTATTTTCCCCCGCCCCCCTATCCAGATCTAACCTGTTGTGGGTCAGCAGAGTTTCGCTTCCTCTCTCCCCAGCAGCTGCACAGCCAAGTTCCAGATGGGGTGTGAGAGATTCCCCCCCCCTTCTGCTTCCGGACTGGGGTGTTGCCAGCGTTCCAGGGGCACTTGCTTGAGCTTGTTTGGGGCGCGCCCTGAATTAAGTCAACCTACGCATTTGAGGCAGGGAAATGATCCATAGGAAGCCAGAGAGGCAAACTGAGGCACTGATTGGGGCAGAAGGAATCTTGATGGACCAGTGAGTTAAAAGCCTTGAAGGGCTGGATTTAGTCCCACCCCATGCATAAATTTACCATCTTCTCTTGCCCGTCTGAAATCTTATACTTAGATAATATTTCATAATGTACTTCACTTTCCTTGCAAAAAACAAACATAAAAAAATACTTTTGGGGAATCATTTAAACCAGGGGTTCTCAACCTAAGGCCCACAGGCAGGATCTGGCCCACAGCGCCATTTCATGTGCCCCCCACCCCTCCAAGGGTATTTGAGAAACAAAACAGCCACCTCTTTGAAGCTGTTGGGACAAAATGGCTGCCCCCATTGTGCAGGCAGGGCAAAATGGCTGTCCAGCCCTCGAAGCTGACTGAGGGAATGTGTCAGTCTCAATACGGTTACTGATCAAAATCTTCCACTGGCCATATTAGCTGATGGATTATGGGAGCAGTAGTGCCCCCCCCAAAAAAAAATAAAAAATAAAAATAAAAAAAACCTCCAGCCTGGAAAGTTATGACATGGGTTGATTAGAATTTATCTGATGTGATCTCAGAAAGAATGCAGCTATCCACCTGGCTGTTCCAGATGCCATAAGCCATTTTCCTCAGGGCTTGGTCTTGGAATCTGTTATGCATCCCAAGATGTTCTCCTTGAATATAAGGTTGAGTAATAGTGACTCTGAGCATGTGTAGAATGCTTTCATTGACTCACAGAGTATAAACAGCTCTTTCTCATACACTTTGGAATTTGAGGCAGATCTTCCAGGGTAGATTCCTCGTAAACCTGAGTTAATGGACTTAGACTTAGTCCTGGCTAATAGGGCCTACTGTAATGAAGACTGATACATGGCCTTCCTAATATTGTTGGACCCCTAACTCATCATCCTTCATCATTTACTACACTGGCTAGGAATAATGGGAACTACTGTCCCAACAGTGTCTGAAGGACTACATATTTCCCAATTTTGCTGTATAGGCTAGATCAGTGTTTCCCAACATGGGGTGCACGCCCCACAGGGGGACTTTAAATCTCAGAAGCCTAAGTCAGTACATTGGCTGATCAGTGCTTTGGGGAATTGACTTGGACTGCTGGGAATTGAAGTCCAAAAACCAAAGGTTGGAAACCACTGGGCTAGATGCACAAGTAATTTTAAAGAAGATTATCAAATCCTCTGGATTCTTACTACTGCATTACCATCTCAGATTCTATCTTATTCTTCCCACCCCCCAGGTCTATAATGCCGCCGTGTGTCACGTCCAATCAGTTGACTTCACACTGCCAAACCACAGATACGTTGTTGGTTTGTGGCAACCCATTTGGACTCAGGATGGCTAAATCTCTACCTCCAGAACCAAGCAGATCCATCCCTGCTGCTAAGATGTACATTGGAGACATGCTTTTTGGACTTATAGCCCAGTTGGCTATGGATTGGCTGAAGAAATATAAGAGCCTTTGGCAGAATTTTCCTGCAAACATGATGACAGGTTTATTGACGGGCATGGCCCAGGGGGCCATGGCCATCATGGAAAAGACAATTGAACTTTTAGAGAGGGAAGGACATGGAAGTGGTGAAAGCAGAATGGAGCGACAGCACTTGAAAGATCATCTGAAATATCTTTCTGTGAACAAAAGGTATACAGTTGACACTATAGATAGCTTGGTGGAAGATAACTGCTCTGGTCACTTTGGAAAGCATATTTCACCTGGCTTTAGAGAAGCAGAAATGGATGAGATATGTTTTGAAAAGGAAGGCATTTCTGAGCTGTGTGTAATGAGTCCTTCCATCTTTTTGGACTGGAGGAGTCACTGGGAACATTCATCAGAAGAAGATGTGGACTTAGAAGTCACAATGAGCCATGGAGAGCTATCCAGAAAGTGGTTGGGAGATTATACCAATTCTCAAATAAGCTTGGAGATTGGTGAATGTTTTGGAAAAAGCCTGCCGAGTGATTCCAACAACTGTGAAGAGCTAGAGAACGCTGAAAGAGACCCTTGGCAAAGTTTGGAAAGTACCTTGGTTACCCAGGTAAGAGAGACAAGCCAGGCCTCCTATGAGGATTTGATGATGCGTGAAAAGCATACCTCAGAAAATGCACCTGACTGCCTGGAGGAGGATGAACATCTAGAAATGAACAGGGAAGATGGAGCTGAAGCTGAAGATGCTCTTGACTCGGAAACTTCTGCTGTCACCCACGGTTTCAAAAGCTCTGTTGTCCTGTCGCTGTTCTATAGCCCATCAGAAGATGAGGGGGATGATTTGGAAGACGGGTGGAGTGAAGATGATGAGATGGAAGAGAGTGGACACTCCAGAATGTCCTTGGGAGGCAGTGATTCAGGAAAGAAAAACTCTGAATTGAAAGATGATACTCTACATGAAGATGAGAATCCATGTGGCTTGTTCTTTATGAACAGTGACCCTTTCCACCCGCTCTGTTTTTCCAAGACCTTAGAGCCTCAAAGTCCCCCCACAGCTGCCCCACCGAAGCCCAAGGATCAGCGGGAAATCACTGTCTCTTTTTATCTGTCAAAGTCAGACGCTAAAGCTGAAGAGCCATTCAGTCCCCCAAAGAAACTGTGGCCCAAAAGGCCTCCAAGGGTGACCCATAGGTCTCCAGCTCATAAATGTTGCCAGCCAGACTCCAAGAAGAAGGATGATCTTGTCTCCACAGAAACATCATCAGTTTCTCAGGAGCAAAACCAGGTAATCAAGAAGGTGAGTCACTTCAAATACTTCCTAACCAAAACTCCTAAATTTAACATAGGATGAAACCCAATTACAAGGTTCAAAAACTGATTACTGGTTCTTTGTTACTCTGTAATTAGGAATAACTAACAGCATTAGTCCTGTGCCTCTCTGCCAGTAGCCTGGATTAGAAATGCTGTATTCTTCAATGTTTAAGAAGTAGTCATAATTTGTGTCACTTGATAATTATTGTGTTTGCACAAAATAAACATAATGGTTAGGATTACTGGGGCCTTGATGTCTCTTACATTGAGGGTAGAGCGAAGTGGATAGACATTTTGAAAGTTGCCCTGCAGACAAAATTTCAACAGGGGTAGCTTAGGTAAAGGTCACCCTTGCTTGAAAGCCAGTTGTATCCGACTCTAGGGTTCGGTGCTCATCTCTGTTTAAACCCAAAAAGCTAGTGCTGTCTGTGTCTGCAGACGTTTCTGTGGACATGTGGCAGGCATACCTCAACACCGGAGTGCACAGAATGCTGTTTACCTTCCCACCGAAGTGTTCCCTATTTATCTAATTTCAATTTCTTGCTTTCGAACTGCTAGGTTGGCAGAAACTGGGACAGAGATGGGAACTCACTCTGTCGTGCAGTACTCGGGTATCAAACTCTAACCTTCCAGTTGTCGAGTTCAGCATCTTAACCACTTGAGCTGAAACAATTCTATTTCTGTTTTTCTGTCCTTTTCCTTCAGTCAAGGCAGCATATCGTATTTTAAAACATAGAGTACAAAACCCCAAATAAAATCTGTCAACAGAAGCTACAGACCAGAACAGTTTTAATTCTTTGTTGGAGCATTAATGGGTGTTTAAAAAGCCATTAACTCCCAGATAAGTATCTTTACAGTGCCTAAAATGCTAACAATTACTGCTGCATGCACTGCCAAGCTCCGTTATTATCTATTTTAATATCAAATGGTAGAGTATTGTCTGTGAATGCTCACATGATGATAAATTTGTTATTCTTAAAATGGTATATGACTATTTTTTGGAGGGAGCAGATAAGGATATATCAAGACTTAGTCATCAATATATCTCAGAACGTTGAAGATGTACTCTTTAAACTACAACTCCCAGACTATATTGAGAAGTCTATTCCAAACAAAGTAACTTTTCTAAATGTTAGATGAATTCAACAAAGGAGGTAATTCAGATATGCTAATTCTAAATCGATTCTCCCGGCTTCTTTTAGTTGTGTTAGATCACAACTTCCATTCCCCTTCCCTAAAAATGCTAATTAAGAAAAGTGGTCTCTCCATAATTTAAAGTAAAGGTTTCCCTTTCTTGAAAGCCAGTCATAGCTGACTCTAGGGTTCAGTGCTCAACTGTGTTTTAAAGCTGAAGAGACAGCACTGTCTGTTTGTGCAGATGTTTCCGTGGTCATGTGACAGGCATGACTAGACACCGGAGCGCACGGAACGCTGTTTTACCTTCCCACCGAAGTGGTCCCTATTTATCTACTTGCAATTGCTTGCTTTTGCACTGCTAGGTTGGCAGGAGCTGGGACAAAGACGGGAGCTCATTCCGTCCTGCAGTACTTGGGAATCGAACTACTGACAACCCCCCTCCCAGTCAGCATCTTAGCCACTTGAGCCACTGCAGTCTCTACAGCAAATAGAACTATCTCCCACCTCAGTTTCCTCATCCTCTCATTACAAAGATGTATCTTCCAGCCCATATCTTTTTCTTTTGTGACTTGCCACTTTAATCCCTGTTAGCCCCATTCTCAGAACCTTTTTTAGGATTGTCCCAACCCCCACTCTGGCCCCAAATTGCAGTTTCACCCTTTGAAGAGAAACCTTGAAATAGTTGGCAAAAATCACACAATACAAGACATTGGATTTGGATATGAATGATGTAAGGGTGTGTAAACTTCCTGTCTGGGTGGCCTCCGCCCCCTCTATCTCTACAGAGACTCACCATCCTCCAATTACTTGCAAACCCATTGAAAGCTGAGCAGAGATTTGGTAATTAGAGTAGGTGGGCCTTAATAGCTGTTTTCACGCTTGGGTGTGGGGTGGAGAATGCTGCTGGGCCTACAGAGATGCAAAGCAAATTGTTGGCTCCTTTTGTATGTAGGAAATGCTTATGAATGAGGCAGGGAGAGGATATAATTTAAAACTTGAACCTGAAATGTAAGGACATGTCTGAGCATAGAGAGAATACTCTCACCTTTATTCTTCGGAGCATTGTAGTCAAGTTCCTTGTATGTTAGGAATTGGAGGTGGAGCTAGACCAGGGAAAACTCTTAGATCCCTTGATATAATTTTTAGGGCAGGCTTGCTCAACCTTGGCCCTCCAGCTGTTCTTGAACTGCAATTCCCAGAAGCTCTGATCAGCAGGAGTGCTGACTTGGGCTTCTGGGAATTGAAGTTCAAGAACAGCTGGAGGGCCAAGGTTGAGGAAGCCTGTTTTAGGGTCTTATAAAGATCTACTTCTTCTCTTTTGAAATTAAAATGATGGGGGAATACTCAAGGGATACTCGTGGTTAAGACGCTGAACTCGTTGACTGGCAGGTCAGAGTTCAATTCCTGGGTACTGCATGACAGAGTGAGCTCCCGTCTCTGCCCAGCTCCCAATGGGTGCCACTTTGGTAGGAAGATAAACAGCGTCTCGTACACTCCAGTGTTAAAGCATGCATGCCACGTGTCCAGAGAAACGTCCGCAGACGCAGACAGCACTGGCTCTTTGGCTATAAACAAATGAGCACTGAACCCTAGCAAGGGTGACCTTTTACTTTATAGGATAATTAAACATTTTTGGTGTGGATGATAACAACGATTTAAGGGCTAAAGGAGTCTGCGACTCAGTCAGATTCCAAAACAGATCAAACCAGTTTGGTTGCCCAGTAGCCTACTAAGTAGTACTGCTACCCACTTTAAAAATAACTTAGTTAATTAATGGTACTACCTTTAGCCAGTTAAGTTGCTGACATAAGACTAGATCTATGTAAGAACTGGGAAATACCTATTTGGTAATCTTCATCATCTCTTTCCTTTGCTCTTAGGTTCGATTCTCAACTGCAGTCATGGTCCATCCCTTGGTGGTTTGGGATTATGCTTCCCGGTCTGCCCGCCATGGCCCATGGGAGGAAATGGCTCGTGACCGCAGCCGTTTCCATCGGAGGATTGCAGAAGTAGGAGCCATCCTGGAGCCTTGCCTAAAGGTGGACCACCGGGCCAAAGTGTGGAAGAAGATCCATGCCATTCCAGACTCGTTTTGAGAAGATGACAATGGCAAGATATCTCTCATTCCTAGTTCTATTGGGACGAAAGAACCTTGCCTGCAAAACCAGGGACAAAGTGGCTCTTGAAGGTTCTGACTATGAACCAAGCAATCTGTGTCAAAATTTGGATAAAAGTTTCTGAAACATGGCTGGGCAATATTGGCAACTGTCAAGTCAACCTTTTCCAACAAAGCACTCTGATGGGATCTGGAGGTAGGGTTGGGGAATGTTACTTCTGTTACCAACCTTGAATTCACACATGCTTGTATAGACACCAATTGGTTTGTAGTCCCCATATCCTCCTAAAGGCTGCCGACTAGACTACAGCCTAGTGCAGTAATGGCAAACCTTGGCATTCCAGCTGTTCTTGAACTTCAATTCCCAGAAGTCCAAGTCTCTGTGAATCCACACAAATGGGTTTACTGCGTATACACATTGAAGTCCAAGAACACCTGGAGTGCCAAGGTTCAACAACACGGGTCTAGTGAGATAATAAGCTGGGTTTGTATCCCAAATTCCCTGCGGTTGGGATTGAGTTTTGTGGGTTGGAGCTGGCTCTTGTTATTTCTGTATAGATGCACTGATATTAAATTCCTATTGCTACCTCGATTCAGACCTCAAACATGACTGCAATAGTAACAATGCAAGTTTGTTGTGTGTGAAAGGGAGGGGAGAAGAGATCTTGTGTTGTGTAGAGCATTTGTGGCTAAAACATGTTTCTTAGGCCTTGTGTAGTTGCAACAGCCTAAAGAAGTACATTTTTAATTGCATTTTCGGGACAGAGTAACTGAACTTGCTTTTCTGTGCTCCTGGGAGACTTTATTGCTAATATTGATCTTTAAAACCAGCTCTCAGTTCATCATCATTCCCAGTACCTGGAAGCCCACACTGTCCCCTACACCTGCCATGGTGAAGGTTTAGCAGGGTTTATTTTTACAGGATCAGTATCTCTCAGACTAAGTTTGGTAGCTGCTAAAAATATTTTGAAGGCAAATTTTCTTAAATTAAAAATGTAGTGCATATTAAAATGTTGATGTGAACTCCCACTGGCATGGCGACTTTGTTATTTTGTATTATTATAAATACCTGATCATTTGTGTATTTATAGCTGTAATAGTTTTTATTAAACAAAATTAAATTATTTTTCTCTTACTTCTTTTTGGAATTGTTGATTTACTGAATATAAAGAAATAAGGTCCTACAGGATTAGGTGAAAGGCCCTTTTAGTCCTGGGCCCTGTTTCCCTCAAAAGCCAGTTGTATCCGGCTCTATGGTTCAGTGCCCATCTCTGTTCATAGCTAAAGAGCCACTGCTGTCTGCATTTGCAGATGTCTCCGTGGACATATGGCAGGCATGTTTAGACACAATGCTGTTTAACTTCCCACCGAAGTGGTACCTATTTATCTACTTGCAATTTCTTGCTTTCGAACTGTTAGGTTGGCAGTTGCTAGGACAGATGGAAACTCACTCTTGTCATGGAGCACTTGGGTCTTGAACCGCTGACATGCTGACCTTTCACTCATGAAGTTCAGCGTCTTAACCACTAAGCCACCACAGTTGTGATCCATCTTAGCATAGCAAAGCTTAATTTAGGTTATATACTATGTGAAGGAGTAACTCCTGACTCTCTCAACATTCAACTTTATTTGCTGACTCTTCAAATGTGTAAAGTTCTAAGATGGAAGAAAATGTTATATAGGTCTGTATGTGGCAAAAAACTGGTGATAGTTGTTATGTGGTTGAGTGAGATGTGGTTAACTGATGAAAAAGGAAACAAATTCTGGGTTTTCCTTTTTCTAATGACCAGTAATGACCACAAGAGGAATTCCTGTAAACCATCTTGACTATTGCAAATGATGTCATCAATATTTCTACTGGTTTAATTGGCTTTATATTGCTGATTTTAAAAACAAATTTATTGTTATTAATGTACAAAAATAATTTATGTATTTTTGAATTTTAATTGTAAAATTGCTACAGAAACCAATTAGTTGTTAGGAAGTAACATATAAATGTATTAAGTAGTAATCAATAGATGATAATAATTTTGTGTCAGAAATTATTCTGGGTTGAAAAGATTTTTGCTGGAGAAACTCCGCTCAGGGGACACCCGAATAAGGTTCCTTTCATGCCCCCAAGATCTTTTCCCACTGAAGTGGTCCCTATTTATCTACTTGCAATTTCTTGCTTTTGAACTGCTATGTTGGCAGGAGCTGGGACAGAGACAGGCGCTCAATCTGTCATGCAGGACCCGGGTCTCGAACTGCTGACTTGTCGGCCTTCCATCTAACAAGATGAGCTTCTTAACCACTGAGCCACCACAGTCCCTTATCAATAAATAGAGCAGGGGTAGGCAACTGTGGCTCAAGTGGCTAACTGGACTCTGACTGGAAGGCGGCAGGTCAGCAGTTTGCGACCCAAATACTGCAGGACGGAGTGAGCTCCCATCTTTGTCCCAGCTCCTGCCAACCTAGCAGTTCGAAAGCAAGAATTTGCAAGTAGATTAATAAGGACCACTTTGGTGGGAAGGTAAACAGCATTCCATGCGCTCTGGTGTCTAGTTATGTCTGCTATATGACCACGGAAATGTCTGCAACAGCAGCCATCTCTGGTTCTTCGGCTATGAAACAGATGAGCACTGAACCCTAGAGTCAGATATGAATGACCTTTGAGCAAGGGTGACCTTTACTTTTGGAAACCTACGTTCTCCTTCGTATAGTTTGTGAATCCACACTCATGGGTTATGCGCCTGCGCAGAACAGCCGATCGGAGGCTTGAAAAGCTATTGGTCAAAAGTTTTGGCGGTAAGACCGCCCACCGTACCGCCCACCCTGAGGCGCCCGCGCGCCATTTTACCTCAGTTCTCTTCTTTCCGCCGTAGCAGCAGGACGATCGTTGAGAGCTTCCTCAATTTTTTCGCCCTTCTGAGGGAAAGTCTTTTTGGCAAATCTCAATTTTTCTCGGTGATCTTGTCCTCCGGGCAGGATCGCCACCCCGGCTCTGTCTCTTCTCTTCAGTGGATTCAGTAGCCAATTTTTCGCATCGATCACCGTCTCCCCCCTCAAGGGGGTGGCGGCTGGTCGGCCCTTCGGGGTACTCGCCTCCAGAAACTTCCACTGGAAGAATTTTTTCCGCGGTTGATGGCTGCAGCGTTTAAACAGTGCACGGCTTGCCTTAAGAAGTTTCCGGCTTCCGACGGACACAGCCTGTGCCTCTTTTGTTTGGGAGAGTCGCATCAGAGCCAGTCTTGCCCGCATTGCAAAAAGTTTACGCGACTCGCGGTGCAGAACCGAAGCAATCGCCTCAAGGCTCACCTGATGGAGCTCGCTCTGGCTCCCGCCGCGTCCGCCTCCACGGCCGCCGCTGCCGCTCAACCACCGCCGGCCTCTTCCTCCGTGCTTCCGATGAGGAAGAAGAAGAAGAAGGACAAGAACGGTGAGAAGAAGCGCAAGCGTGGGTCGGAGAAGAGACGGTCGCTTCCCCCCACTCCGCGCACACCCGCCTCTCCCGGGCCTTCTCCGCCGTTCTCGACTGCCCGATGTCCTTCTCCGGGATCCTCCATCTGGGGAGGACGGTCGTCTTCCGGGTCACCTGAGAAAGGACGCAGGGCTGGGGCTCCAGCTCGCCCACCTCAGGTGCTCTCCTCTCCTCCTCGGGGCAGAAACTCCTCGCCGAGGCAGGCCTCCGTCTCCCCACGGCCCAGGACACCGACGGACGAGGCGGTCGTCACCGTTTCGACGACCGTTTCGCCAACACCGACGCCGGCCACCGTTTCGGCTCCCACCGTTTCGTGGGCCACCATCCCGCCGGCCACCGGAGCTCCACCGCCAGCGGACTCGGACGCGTCTCAGATGGCCCTCGTCCGAGAGATGTTCCAGGTCATGGCGTCGTTTGCGACCAGGTTCCAGACCTCCACGCCTGCGGCCTCTGCGGCTCCGGTTCCGACCACCGCAAGCCCCGGGCATCCCGGCTCTGCCGCGGCCCCACCGACCTCCCGTGGGTCGAGTGCCCGCTCCGCCGGCCCACCCAACCCGTCATGGTGTGGTCCGGACGTTGATGCGGTGGACGCCCATCCCGCCGGCCCGCCCAGGCCGTACTGGCGCGGTCCGGACGTGGACGAAAGACTGCCTCCCTCGTCCTCCGATGAGTCCAGCTCGTCGTCGGAGGAGGACGAGGGAGACGTCGACGCCGAGCGCACGCCGGAACAGGCCATCGGCTCGGTGGACCCACCGCGTGGTGAGGACCAGCGCTCACTGACCGCCATGCTCACGAGGCTCGGCACCGCCCTCAACCTGAAGGTCGACCAGCCGCCGTTGGAGGGTGAGGATCAGATGACCGCGAAGCTCGACAGGCGTGCCGTGCGACCGGTCCACATAACCATGCTCCCCTCCATGATGACCACGGCGAGGGCGACGTGGAAGAAACCTTTGGCGGCACACTCCGTTTCGTCCAGGCTCGACAGCATGTACCGGGTCCTGGACGAGAACGTCGAGTTCTTGCAGGCGCACCCCCTGCCGAATTCCCTGGTGGTCAAGGCCTTCCAGCATAGGACGGCCACCAGCGGATTCCCGGTCCCGTCGACGCCGGAGGGAAAGAAATTGGACGCGGTGGGGCGTAAGTTTTACGCCACCGGCTCCCTATTCTTTCGGGCCGCAAACTATTCGGCCGCCATGGGCCTGTACCAATCTCACCTCTGGGAGCAGGTGAAGGTTGAGACGGCTAAACTGCCCGCAGATGCCCAGAAGAGGATTGACGCGCTGGCCGCCGAGGGGGACTTCGTCGCCGAGCAGCTGATGCGCACTGCCCGGCATATCAACGATTATGCGGCAAAAGACATGGCCTCCGCAATCTACCTCCGTCGCCATGCTTGGCTCAGGGACACCTCCCTCGATGACGCTATGAAAAAGCTCATCGAGGAGTTTCCCTTCGACGGGCAGGGCCTCTTCGGTCAGGACACCGATAAGGTCCTGAATGAGATGCGCCAGACCAGTTCCACGGCGAAGTTCCTGGGGCTCACCACGCCGGCAACTTCCACCAGGCCGAGGTTCCAGCCCTTCACACGGCGGTTCCAGGGCAACCCACAGCAGCAGGGACCGGCGGAGCAGCCTAGATCCAGCTCCTATAAACAGCGGCGACAACACAAACCCCGCTACCGGCCCTACGGACAGGACAAGCGTTCGACCGCGAGGCCCAAGCCCCGCGTTTGAAGCTGCGACGGCCGAGTCTCTCTCGCTCCACATCCCGTACCTCCCCCTCCGGAACTTCCTCCAGGCATGGTCGGGCATCACGGACGACCAGTGGGTCTTAAAGATCTTGTCCTCTGGCTACGCCATCGAGTTCGTGCGGGTGCCTCGAGTAGGAAGACATCGTCTCACCACCTCGTCCCCCCATTTGGAGGAAGAAATAGCAACCCTTCTCTCCAAGGGAGCCATCGAGCGGGTAGCACCGTCCGACTGGGACAACGGCTTCTACTCGAGGTACTTCGTGGTCCAGAAGAAGGACGGAGGCCTTCGCCCTATCCTGGACCTACGCCGCCTGAACAAATGCATCCACACCAGGAAGTTCCGGATGGTGACCCTACAGACCGTCCTCCCCCTCATCAACAAAGGGGACTGGTTCACAGTCATAGACCTCAAGGATGCCTACTTCCACGTTTCCATCCTCGCGGAACACAGACGGTTTCTCCGCTTCCGTATCGACCATTCCGTGTACCAGTACCGATGCCTACCGTTCGGTCTGGCCACGGCACCGCGGGTCTTCACCAAATGCATGGCTCCGGTGGCTGCATTCCTCCGCCAACGGGGCATCAGGGTCTTCCCATACATCGACGATTGGTTGATCGTCTCCCCCACCAAATCGTCGGCCGTTCGGGACATACAATACACGGTTCACCTCATGGAGAGTCTCGGCCTCAGGATCAACTTCACCAAGTCGAAGTTGACTCCCGCCCAGCGCGTCGAGTACATTGGAGCGGTACTCGACTCGCTCACTACGAGAGCCTACGCCCCCCAGAAACGCTTACGGGACATTGCGCAGGGGGTGAACGAACTGCGCACGAAACCGTGCATCCGGGCGAAGAAGGCTCAGAGACTTCTAGGCCTGATGGCCTCAACGACGGCAGTGATCCCCCATGCCAAATTGAAATTCAGGTCCCTGCAATCGTGGCTCCTTCACGAGTTCGACGCACTTCGGGAGAGCCAATCCAAACGGTTGACCCCATCTCCAGAACTGAGGGACCAACTGCTGTGGTGGTCTACACCACTCAACGTGGCCACGGGGAAGAGTTTCTACCCCCCGCAACCTTCGCTGCAGATACTGACCGACGCGAGCAACCTCGGCTGGGGCGCTGCTTGCGGGACTCTCACGGTCAACGACACCTGGACACCGCACGAAACGGTGCACCACATAAATTACTTGGAGCTGCTGGCCATTTGGAAGGCCCTGCGCTCCTTCGAGACTCTGCTCACCGGCAAGGCGGTTCAAGTGGCCTCGGACAATACCACGGCGGTGGCGTACCTCAACAAGCAGGGAGGAACACGGTCCACCACCCTCTTGTACCTTGCAGTGCAGTTGTGGGAATGGTGCCTGGAGAGGCACATTTTCCCAATTGGAGTGCACATTCAGGGCACACTGAATGTCTTGGCAGACCACCTGAGCCGTCTCACCTCGACGACCCACGAATGGGAGCTGGACGACGGAGTGTTCCAGTCTCTGTGCCAGGTCTGGGGGACGCCGAGCATCGACCTCTTTGCATCGGAGTCCAACAAGAAACTCAGCAGGTACTGCTCCAGAGCAGGCATCGGACTGAACTCCGAGGGCGATGCCTTCATGAAACGGTGGGATCAGGACTATCTCTATGCCTTTCCTCCGTTTCCTCTGGTCCAGAAGGTACTCACCAGGATGCACCAACACAGAGCCTATGCAATTCTGGTGGCACCGGCGTGGCCGCGCCAACCCTGGTTTCCGCTACTGTTGCGCATGTCGTCACAGTATCGCACATTGCCGGAATCACCGACACTCCTCCAAATGGAGCAGGGCCAGCTGCACCATTCGGACCTGCCCAGCCTCCACCTCACTGCGTGGAGGATAACCCCAGACTGGCCAGGATCCTTGAACTAGCGCGGCGCCCTTCCACAAGGAAATCCTACGCTTCCAAATACAGGCGTTTTTGTGCTTTCCTGGCCGCCCGGCAAACGCCCCCCACCCAGGTGGGACTGCAGGACATTTTAACCTACCTCCTCCAGCTGGCGGAGTCTGGCCTCAGCATCACCTCCATCCGAGTGCATCTCGCAGCAGTGGTAGCGCACTCTCCTGCTGGCTCGCCCGCTTCCGGGGCCTTCCGCGACCAAACGGTAAAGCGCTTCCTCAAGGGACTAAAGAACGCTTTTCCGCCGGCCCGGACACCGACGGCTCAATGGTCACTGTCCACCGTTCTCAACGCGCTCACCAGGACCCCCTTCGAGCCCTTGGCTACCGCCGATGTTCGTCTCCTCACATG
The DNA here is from genome assembly GCA_035047305.1 of Bradypodion pumilum. NCBI lineage: Eukaryota > Metazoa > Chordata > Lepidosauria > Squamata > Chamaeleonidae > Bradypodion > Bradypodion pumilum. The sequence continues at coordinate 31,999,968 of JAWDJD010000008.1, read as the reverse complement.
GAAGACAGCATTCCTGGTGGCCATCACGTCTGCACGACGAGCTGGTGAGCTGGTTGCCCTGCGAGCAGACGCACCTTTTCTCCAGTTCTTCAACGACCGCGTCGTCCTCCAAGCGGACATCACCTTTCTACCCAAGGTGGTATCCAAGTTTCACATGGCACAAACTATCTCCTTGCCAACCTTCTTCCAGAACCCCACTAACGCCCAAGAAAGGACTTGGCACACGCTGGATGTGAAACGAGCTTTATTGTTTTACACCAGCAGGACTAGAGAGTTCAGGAAGTCACAACGCCTCTTTGTGGCTTATGGGGGAAAGTCCAAGGGTGAACCCATCTCTGCTCAAAGGTTCTCCAAATGGATCACCTCTACCATCTACCTGGCCTACGAGTCAGCTTCACTGCCACCTCCACCGCATGTCAGGGCGCATTCCACCAGGGCGGTTGCCACATCCACTGCCTTTCTGGAGGGCACACCGCTTGAGGACATATGTAAGGCTGCCACCTGGTCCAGACCTTCCACATTTGTCCAGCACTACAGGGTGGACACCAGAGCCACTGCGGACGCCAGGCTTGGCCGTGTCGTCCTCACCAGAGGGCTCCGGACTCAACGCCCCTGACGGGTCCACCTACGGGTTCTTCAGCTCATCGTGGGATCATCTCATCCGACTGCCCACCGACCAAGTAAGTGTGAGCTTGCTAGTCTCCCATGAGTGTGGATTCACAAACTATACGAAGGAGAAAGTTCGGTTTCACTTACCAGTGATAACTTTCGTTCTTCGAGTATATAGTTTGTGAATACACACTACCCACCCTACCTCCCCTCTTGAGCTGCACGGATGAGATCAGTTGGTTTATCCTGTGCTTGGCTTAAGTATGGAACTGAGGTAAAATGGCGCGCGGGCGCCTCAGGGTGGGCGGTACGGTGGGCGGTCTTACCGCCAAAACTTTTGACCAATAGCTTTTCAAGCCTCCGATCGGCTGTTCTGCGCAGGCGCATAACCCATGAGTGTGTATTCACAAACTATATACTCGAAGAACGAAAGTTATCACTGGTAAGTGAAACCGAACTGTCCACAGGCTGGATCTGGCACCCAGCGCCAAATAATCTGGCCCCCACTCTCAAGACAGCCACCACTTGAATCAGCCGTAGACTTGTTTACAGCTGTTGTAAATGCATTTATGACAGCCATAAACAGCGGGGGACCACCAGTCCAGCCCCTGTGGCTGTTTGAGGGAGTGTGACCCGGCCCCCAACTTTAAAAGGTTGGCAACCCTTGAGAGAGTGACTTCTGGTTTTATGACATCCAGCAAAAACTACACCTCTAGCATTCAAGTCAGGTACCGTACTTGCTTTCTCACATGTCATTTTACTTTAAACTATAAAATGCAACTCTAGCTTTAGCCAGCAAAGTAGGCACAACATTAGGTTTATCTAAAGGAAAGAACTAAGGGAAGCAAACACGCTGATTCAGCCTGAATCATATCATCTGTAGACTTAAACAGTCTTGTGATAATGAGTTGAAATCTCTCTCATGACTTTGGAATGCAGTCCTGCATACCTAGAATGACTTATTCACGAGTCCTTAAATGGTTGCCCAAAATAATTGGGACACGTACACATATAAAAAAAGATAGCATGAGTTTAAAAACATTAAAAATTGGCCAAAGTTTTAATGTGTAAATTACACACAACACAACCACTAAATTACACCACTCACCCACCCCCGCTGGCTCATTTAGAGCAGGATCACTCAGGTTTTTAGTTTTTAACTAGATGTTCTTTTCTGTGTTTTTAGGAATTTTTTGTGGAGTTTTTTGTTGTTTAATGTTAGGGATTTTATGTACGCCGCCCGGAGCACGTGTCGATTGGGGCAGCTATACAAATTGAAATAAATAAATAATATAAGCTTTAGAGGTAAATGGACTCAGGTTAAGAAAGTGCCATAGACCTCTGTCATGTATGAAGTCAGCATAAATATGCAAGGGGATTTGGTCTTTATTAGGTGAATTCTATAGAGATGGGACTGTGGTGGCTCAAGTGGTTAAGATGCTGAACTTGATGACTGGAAGGTTGGCAGGCCAGCAGTTCAAGACTCATGATGGAGTTTGCTCCTGGTTCTGACCCAGCTCCTGCCAACCTAGCAGTCAGAAAGCAAGAAATTGCAAGTACTGTAGATATATATGTAACACTTCAGCGGGAAGGTAAACAGTGTTCTGTGTCCATGGAAACGTCGGCAGACACAGACAGCGCTGGCTCTTTGGTATAAACAGAGAAGAGCACTGGTGCGACTAGCTTTCGAACAAGAGCGACCTTTACCTTTACCTATAGCACGCGGCCATTCGTCTCCTGGATTGTTGCACATGCACAGTCCTTTTTTCTAGGTTTGTGGGGTGCATGCCCCACCCTCAGCATCGGGACCCTTGCTGTATTGTGTCTCCTTCTGAAAGGTACGTGTGTGCCAGGTATTACGGGATATGCTTCAGAGGTGTGGAAACGCATTCCGGATACTGTACTACCGTCTACACCTCTTCCTTTTAGGTATAGATGAGTGCTTGCCAGTATCGCAATGCTAAGCCAGGGTGGGCCATATGAAAAATGCTAAATTTTTAAAGAATTTATTTTGTGTGGGGAGGATATATGGTTCCAAAAAGTTTGATTTAGCCTTCCCCATGCCAGTGGCCATCATATGTAGCATGGACTACAACTATCTCCTATCATACTCAAGCATTGGTATCACTCCTTTTGGTAGACCATGCGTCGTCTCAATTTTTTAAAAAAGGTTGCCAGACTTCTTGAGTAACAACCACAATATCTTATCAAAGGTGACTTCACTGATTTTTAATCATGTTTGGAAACTTTCCATGGATTCAAAGTTTAACCACGTAGCAAGGAAGGGAAAGGTCTTGTAATCTGCGTCATGAGGAAATTACCTCACCAAGACCTCTTCCACATTTACTACAAAGCTTTGGAAGTTAACATTTATAAGTAGAATCCGCTGTGAGATCCATTGCAAAGCTTCTATCACAACTGATTAATTTAAGTACTGTATTATAAACATATCTATCTATCTATCTGATTTATATTACCGCCCAACTCCGAAGACTCTGGGCGGCTCACAGAAAATAAAACTATTTAAAACTATGTAGCTATTCATTGTATTCTTACTTTTTTAAAAAAGCACAAAACAATAACACTTGAAAAATTATGCTCAAAATGCCTCTTTAAAAGTTGGGGGGGGGGAGCTATTACAACTCAACCCAAATGTTTGAATGCACAGAGAAACTTTTTCTGGCAACATTATTTTTGAAATGTCACACTGTTAAATGTGTTGTCTCCAAGCTCCTTATCCTCTCCTATCACTAAATGAGAAGGGGAAGTAGCAGCAGACGCCAAGAGAACTAAGCAAGAGAATGACCCTGAATGGATATGAGCCTCAAGTCAGCCGGCTCAGATCTAGGAAGAGCTATGTGGCAAGAACAAACATTCTTGAGGGTATGCAAGAGCAAAACCAAATTAGAAGATGGAGGAAAGAGCTCACTGGACAAGGAACAACATTAAAGGATGATATGGCTGAGTAACTCAACCTCTAGGACAGGGGTAGGCAACTTACAGCCCATGGGCCGGATCTAGCCCATGGTGCCAACTAATCTGGCCTCACCACCGCTGGAATTGGCTGCAGACTCATTTGTGACAGTCGTAAATATGTCTGCGGCTGTCGTAAATGCATTTACGGCAGTCATCAATGGTGGTGGTGGGGGAGCACCAATCCAGCCCCCTCAACCCTCCGAGGGAGCGTGACCCGGCCCCCAACTTAAAACGGTTGACAACCCCTGCTTTAGGACCCTGATGTCACTTTGTGGACATTGAATAGGCTGAGGGTTGGGGTCCCTAAATGCAAGACCAACATGCTCAGGTGGGGGCTGATGACAGCCAGCAATATGTGCTGTGAATGTGGAGATACAGAATCCATCTTATTTACTGGTCTGCCGTTTACTGCCAGAAACATGCACTGAGGACTTAGGTTTGGCCAATGACAAAGCCAAAAAAGAGGCTTCATTTTGGCAGTCCAAAGTCTGATCTGGACATGAAGATGACAATTTAATGAGAAAGGATGGAAGAGGGCCCTTTCTCAAACAGGCACAATACGAGAGGCCCAGAAAAATGTGGGTGGAGTACATGGCAGGCTATGAAACTCTCAGAAAGAACAGGTTGTGCCTCTATGACACCCACATTGTTCCTCATCTACCTTAAGGAGGTAGAAACAAGAAGGCAGACTACACCTTACTGAAACAATAACCTGGGAACGTGAGTAAAGACCAGTGTTGATTACCTTACAATTGCTCCAGCCCTCGGGGAAGCAAGCCACGTGTCTTGGCAGTGTCTGGTTTTAAACAAATAAATGCTGCCACCACCACCCAAAAAAAGAGTATACAAAGGTTGTGGACTGCCTCCTGGACAGAATCAGCTCCATGATGATCTGTAGACTGAAAGCAGGGCCCAATTGATGTCCTCCTTACTGGTTGGGCTTAGTCTTCGAAAAGGGCTCTCAGCACCAGTCAGGACACCACCTGGCCTCTTCCCCTCATCGTGTAGCCTGAAGCATCCTGCCTGCATGAGGGTAGCCCTATGTCAGGGGTTCTCAACCTATGGCCCGTGGGCCGAATCTGGCCCATGGTGCCAAATTACCCAGCCCCCACCCTTGCTTCAGCTGCCGCCACCGCTACCGGAATCAGCTAGGAGACATTCCCACTCGGGGCTGTGTGCATAGTTTTAAAAAACACAAATAATATACAACCTACAACCCAGCCCAGAGGTGATGAAACAAGCCACAGTAATATAATTAATCAACTATAAGAGCATCAGCAAAATAGCATGTCCAGTTAAAAAAAAGAAAAGAAAAACCACACTCAGTTAGAAAAGACTAGTTAGATGGAGGGAGAACATTTTTAAAGGCCTCCTAGAGTAAAATAGTTTTGAGTTGTTTCTTAAATGTGCATTTCGACCAGTAAAGTCTTCCATAATGTAGGTGCTGCCGTTGAGAAGGCCTGATGACTCATTAGATCTTGCTAGCTAATCTTGGGTGTCGGAACTGGACTGCGCTGTTTGAGAGGACCGGGTGATAATAATCCCATCGGGAAGGAGGAGGAATAAATGGGAAATCACACAGACACCAAGAGGGATTCAACAGCTTTATTAAATAGGATTCAAATTATTCCAAAATAGTCACATTCTGAAGATCTGTTCTGTCTAAAAAAGGTGTAACACTGCAATATGGTCAAGGAGAAGGGTGAAAATACACCAATGCTGAAGAAACATGACAGGCCCTATTTTTTAATATACCCATAAGCATCCGTGAAGCTTTGACAAAATAGCCAGGACAAACGTCATGGACACGGCATGACATCAGTTTTTTCTTTCTTCCTTCTCCTTTCCTCGTATGTCTAAATAGCAAACAAACCTCCACTTTCCTCACTAGAGCCCTTCTGCCTTTAAGGGCTCCATCAGAAGCCAGTTGGAGAGATAACAGGATCCCAAGTTATAAAAAGAGAGGGAAATATTTCCAGTTCATTCATCATCTTACTTGTTTGGAAATGAATGGACATGGAATTAGCAGAAACTGGCTTGTGGGTAGGTCTACTGTTAAAGTCTCCTCTCACAAACCTTTACAACAGACAACAAAAATCCTGTCTTGACACCCTCATCCACCATCCTTGGGTAAACACTGATTCTGGTGCTCAGACTGCAGCAAAGGTGAGCAATGACTGTGGATCTCGGGGCCAATTTTCTTCCCCAGCATCTGCTGCAAAGCACCCCTCGCTCCACGTTGATGCTAAAGTCTTGAAATAAGACAGACCAAGAAAAATCCCTTTAAGATTAGCACTACACCAGGGGTTCTCAACCTAAGGCCTGTGAGCCAGATCCAGCCCGCGGCGCCATTTCATGTGCCCCCCCCCCAGGGCATTCGAGAAACAAAATGGCCACCTCCCTTTGAAACTGTTGGGACAAAATGGCCATCTCCATCGTGCAGGCAGGGCAAAATGGCCGCCTGGCCCATGAAGCTGACAGAGAGCGTGACCTGGCTCCTGGCTTGAAAAGATTGAGAACCCTGACATGCTCGATTCAAAGGGTGTTTCCCAAATCACTGCTGAATTTATGCTGTGTGGTTTTTCTGCTGAATTTTGACAGTATGATGGTTAGCTGAAGGTGGTCATGGTGCACAAAAAGCTTATAGACTGTGTGTTGTCCACTCTGGGAAAGCTGGTTTAAGAGGAAGAAAGATACACAAAGATACCCAAATGCACACGCATGCGCATGCGCACGCACACACACACACACACACTTAAGACACATTCCTAGCCGCGCTCTACTGGATCTCTACTTCTGGATGCTGCTGATTCTGAACGGGTTCGGCCTGATTCTTCTGGGGAGGATGATCCGGCACTCCTGGCAGGGAATCAGACGGAGCGGCCTGGTCTGGAAAGAAAGAAAATGACTGGATGTATTTTGCTTCTGCTGCATTCATTACTAATTCCACTTGGCTTTTGGAAGCACACAAAAACCCTGCCTTAGTTTTCTTCTTGCTCACAGGTTCACATTCACATCTGGATAAGGGAGACAATTCCCTCTAAGCACAAGGGACTCCTTCTGAGAGTTGTCTTTGGGGCATCGTTATTGTTTATGGTTTTGCCTACAATGTATTGTTCGGTTTATCATATATGTTTAATTTCATTTGCTACTTGTAAAAACATTTACATTTGTTGTACACCACCCAGAGTAGAAGAGAGATAGAGAAGGTTAGCAATGCTAGAGGGTACTTTGAGCAGGGGTTCCCAACCTAAGGCCTATGGGCCAAATCCAGCCCATGGAGCCATTTCATGTGGCCCACCACTCCTCCATCGCGCAGGCAGGGCAAAATTACTGTCCGGCCCTCAAAGCTGACTGAGAGAGCATGACCTGGCCTCCGGCTTGAAAAGGTTGGGAACCCCTGGCTTAGAGAAAAGATTTTGGACAAAACTCTGAATCCCCTCTACCAGATATAGTCCAAGAAAGTAACTTTGCAACTCTTGTGCCTTAATGCCTCACCTTTTTTTCCGCATTATGTAAGAATTCTGAAAATTGACTTCAATGCAAAAAGCCAGAGGCAAAGTTTCATTCAAGTTTACAGGAACAGAATGAGCCTTGGTGGTGATGCAATGGTTAAACTGCTGTACTGCAGCCAAAATGTTGAATTCGATCCTGACTGCATCCAACGTTGACTCAGCTTTCCATCCTTCCGAGGTTGGAAAAATGAGTACCCAGCATGTTGAGGGCAAAAAGCTAATTACCTGTAAACTGCCCAGAGAGTGCACTAAGTGCTATGGGGTGGTATAGAAATATAATTGCTATTACTATAGCTTAGAATACTGACCTTCCACCATTTCCTCCTTTTCAAAGACTATCTTCAATTACCAGACACTGTAGTTCATGGGTTCCAAACCTAAGGCCTGTGAGCTGGATCCGACCCACAGCACCATTTCATGTGCCCCTCACCCCTCCAAGGGCATTTGAGAAACAAAATGATCACCCCTTTGAAGCTGTTGGGACAAAATGGCCACCCACATCATGCAGGTAGGGCAAAATGGCCGCGGCCCTCGGAGTTGACTGCGAGAGTTTGATCCGGCTTGAAAAGATTGGGGACCCCTGCTGTAGTTCTTACCTGCTGGGGCAGCGTGAGGTGGTTGGGCTTGAAATTTCAGTTCTCCTCCTGGCCCAGCTGGGGGTGCTTGATCAGACTTCTGTTGGGCTTTTCTCTGCTCCATCTGGAAGACCACCTGGCAGGGCGAGGAGGCAAAAAAAAGTTAAGCCCAGATACAGACAAATGTTGATGGTTCTCCCCTTTTCCCATTTGCCAGAAATGAAGCTGCAGCATTCAGGCCAGAGTTACAACCCTCAGAATCCCCGAGTCAGTCATGCGGATTAGGGAATTCTAGGAGCTGTAATCCCAAAAACTAAAGAGAAAGCAAAAGCCAATGAACTTAAGCTCTGAATTTGGCACTAGAAAACCATAACCTTGATCTCTCTTCCCTTTAGCGTTTTCTGACTGTAGTTTGTGAGCTCCTTGCCCTGCCTGTTTATAGGAGCAAACAAACAAGAAACCAGATTTAAGAGCTCTTGTTGGAAATGTGTTATATTAGACTCAGCCAGCCAAGCTTGGCTGCCTAAAGTGAAAAACATGATGGCTGTCTCCGGTCCAGTTAATCAGATTTACGTCCTGCCTCTTCTCCAACAAATTCAAGGTGGAATATGTCTCTCTCTTCGTCTTCACTTTATTGTGACAACTATAAACCTTTCAGGCAGATCAGGCTCAGTGGGAATATGGCTGATCCTGGGTAATTTAGCATATTTCACAGCACCGGGGGGGGGGGGGGGGGGGGGAGAAGAGAGATCCTTCTAATACAGGGGTGGCCAAACTACAGCCTGCAGGCCAGATCTGGCCAATGGAGCCAAATCATCTGGCCCACACTGCCTTTGCTGCTCCCAGAAGGGGAAATAAAACACACCTCGCATGCACGAAATGCTGCTGTAAATGAACCCGCAGCTGTCGTAAATGCATTTACGATAGCCGCAGGTGCATTTATGAAAGCATTTTGTGCATGTGCAGGCATGTTTTATTTCCGCTTCCAGTGGGAGGAACCATGTGGCCAGACCGCTCAACCATGTGACCAGCCCGCAGCGCAAAATATTTGGGGACCCCTGTTCTAATACATCACTAGTCAAAATTTTAGCACTGATGTCAGCACAAAATTCCATAGCAACTGAGGACAACAGCCGAGTTTAGTAGATCAAACAGATGGGAATGGGAGCAGGACGCTGACCCTGCGGTCCACCAACAGCTGCTTCACTCTGTCTGTATGATCAGTCCAAATTCAAGCAGTACAATCCAAATAAAGCAACCCCCAATAAAAGAACATACATTCTTGTAGGTCCGCAAGAGCAAAACCAAATTAGAAGATAGAAAAAGGAGCTCATTGGATAAGGATTAACATTAAAGGAAGATATGGCTGAGGAACTCAACCTTCCCTATGTCACTTGGAGGACCCTGGAGAGACTGAGGGTTGGGGTTTCTAAATGTAAGACCAACATGCTCAAGTGGGGGTTGCTGGTGGACCACAATAGACTGTGTGAATGCGGAGAGATACAGAATCCAGCTCATCTGCCGATTAATACCAGAGACATATACCGATGAGGATTTAAGTTTGGCCAACAACAAAGCCAAGAAGGTGTTTTCATTTTGGCAGTTTAAAGTCTGACCTGGACACGAAAGGACCCTCCAATAAACCACCAATGTAGTCCTTTAGGATTTATGCCAACACAAGGAGGCGCCACAATCACAGCAATGTTTCCCAACCTTTGGTTCTTGGACTTCAACTCCCAGAAGCCTAAGTCAATTCCCAAAAGCATTCATCAGCCAGTGTACTGACTTAGGCTTCTGGGAATTGAAGTCCACCAGGAAAATAGTTTGGGAAATGCTGGGTCACAGGAGACCCAGATACATGGGCTTATGTAACTCCACTAGGAAGGCGCCCTGGTACTTCATACCTGTTGATATTCCTTCTTCTGGGCATCGAGTTCCACCTGTCGCTGCTGAAGTTCCTGGTGCTGTTGGCGCAGGTGCTCCGCTTGTCTTTCTAGCTCCGCCTCCTGGGCCACCAACTCTGCTTCAAAGCGCTGGAGTTCTGTCTCGGAGTAGATCTGTGTTTCATCCACAGTCTGGATAAGGGAGAAGTAAGAGAGAGGCTGGGAACAAGGTTGGAGAAATCTCAAAGCTACTTCAGAATGGCATGAGATGATCTTGTTCAGTGTGCAGACATATGAAAAGGCATTGGTACAGTCATATGATTTTGGCTCAGTGGTTAAGAAGCTCGCCTTGTGAGCTGGAAGGTTGGCAAGCCAGCAGTTCAAGACCCAAGTACTGCATGACAGGGTGAGCTTCTGTCCCAGCTCCTGCAAACCTAAGAGTTTGAAAGCAAGAAATTGCAAATAGATAAATAGTGACCACTTTGGTAGGAAAAGAACTTGGGAACACAAAAGGAGTCTCATTCAGGCGTTCCTTGAGCGTAGTTCCTCCAGCAAAAATCCTTTCAACCCAGAAAGCACCTTTGTGTGCTTCTGACACGGTAAAAAAATTACTTATTTAAAATACAGAATACAAATAACTGAAAAATGAACTTTTGAGACAAACATTTTAATTTTTCTTTAGCTAGCATGGTGAATGTTGACTGCAAGATTCTGGGACATGAAGTTAAAAGCAACAACCTCAGTATCTAACTTGATTAGATGTACTTAAAATGTTACTTCCCTGCTTCAGTATAGTTCACAAGATCCAAATTTAGGAACACTCATATCACAATGAAGGAATCAGATTAGGCTGAGCAGGGATCTTAGCATCTCAGTTGTGTGCTTTTTAAAGCCAGACACATTAGCATACCTCCAGCTAAGCATATCCAAGAAAAAAATACTTAAAATTTTGTGACAAGGAACAGAATTCTGTAATGAGCAGAGATATTTTCCCAGGGATTCCAGTTGTCCAAACTAAAAATACTGTAAGCGAAAATATACATCCATTCACCTCCTGTTTTGACTCCTGCCACCACCAGGTTTTGCCATTTTTTTACTATTTCCAAAAGGGAAATAGTCCAAGAACCAAAGGGACTGCGGTGGTTCAAGTGGTTAAGATGCTGAACTTGACAACTGGAAGGTCAGCAGGTCAGCAGTTTGAGACTTGAGTACTCCATGACAGAATAAGATCCCATCTCTGTCCCAGCTCCTTCCAACCTAGCAGTTCAAAAGCAAGAAACTGCAAGTAGATAAATAGGTACCCCTTCGATGGGAAGGTAAACAGCATTCCGTGCACTCCAGTGTTGAGGCCTGCCTGCCACATGTCCTTGGAAAAATCTGCAGACGCAGACAGCGCTTGTTCTTTGGCTATAAACAGATGAGCACTGAACTCTAGAGTCAAATAAGACTGGCTTTCGAGCAATGGCAACTTTTACCTTACTATTTCCAGTCCTGGTATGGCCTTTGGGTGGAGGAGAAAAATGTAAGTATGGATTAAAACGATTTACTCTCTGCTAGGTAAAGGTTTCCCTTGCTCAAAAGCCAGTCGTATCCAACTCTAGGGTTCAGTGCTCATCTGTTTCAAAGCCGAAGAGCCAGTGCTGTCTGCTCTGCAGACATTTCCGTGGTCATGTGGCAGGCATGACTAGACACCGGAGTGCACGGAACGCTGTTACCTTCCCACCGAAGTGGTCCCCATTTATCTACTTGCAATGTCTTGCTTTCGAACTGCTAGGTTGGCAGGAGCTGGGACAAAGACGGGAGCTCATTCCGTCCTGCAGTCCTCGGGAATCGAACCGCTGACCTTCCGCCTCCCAGTCAGCGTCTTAGCCACTTGAGCCACTGCAGTCTCTGCAGTGCTCTCTGCTACTGATGGCAAGTTTTCTCAACTTTTGAAACAGATATCAGGATCCTGTTTTTTCTCTCACACATACCTTCCATCCATCAACTTCATTGAATTCTTTCTTCTGTGTGGATCTAAGAAATTCATCCAAAGTCACCAGACGATCCTTATTAAGGTCAACCTACAAAAGAACAATGACTTTTTAAAGTAACCACTCTATTTGCTTTGATTTGGATTGCATTCAATGGCCTAAAAGGCCTATTCCGACTCAGTGATTCTATGATTCTGTTTCCCCCTTCCCTTAATGGTCATGATCCCATGCAATTTTCAGCCTCTCCATGTTTTCTGATTTTCTTTCTGCTGAGTATTTTAGTGCAACCTCAGCATGCAGTGAGTATTAGCGTAATCATAATAAACAGAAATGCTAGACTAACCTAAAGGAAGTTGTTTATATTATTGTGTCCCTGACTAACCAATAGGAACGTTTCCTATTTTCCTGCCTATAAGGGTCACCTGACCTAATTTTCATGTATTAAGGATTTGCTGTTCAGGTCTCTCTCTTTTGCCATTGAAGGAGAAGCGTATAGTTGAGCTTACCATTTTGATGGCTACATGGGCAGGCCTGAAAGAACTAAAAGATTACATAAATGTGATTGCTTTGCTTTTGCTTTGCTTTTAGTTTGATGCCATCAGCATATGGTGACCCTAAAACCCAAATCTCCAGACCACCTCCCCCAGTGGTTTCACATAGCTATTCAGTAGCATGAGGAACAGAAGAGAACCCAATGGCCAGGGTGTCAAACAGGAGGTCCCCAGCAGCACCTTCTGAGTGCTCTTAGCAATATTTACCGCCCCATAGTGTTCAGTGCACTCTCTGGGTGGCTCACAATTAGCATTTTGTCCCCAACGTGCTGGGCCCTCATTTTACCAACCTCAGAAGGATGGAAGGCTGAGTCAACCTTGAGCCCTGGTTAGGATCGAACTCACAACATTCTGGCTGCAGTAATGCCATTTTAACCACTGTGCCATCAGGAATCTTAGCACAGGGCACTGCGTCGAAATTTCTGAAAACCACTCCCTTCCCATACACTCACATTATGCATGACATGCTCTCGCATGCGCAGCCTTTCTTCTTCCATTTCTACCATATCATCTTCCTCATTGCGCGGGTCGTAGACCTTTTCCAGCTGTAAGGGTGGAGGAGGCAAGGGTTGGATCAAGATCTGAGGAAACTCGTGCCCATTTCTCTTACATAACAATAGGTCCTTCCCCACAGCAAGTTTGGGTGACTTCTTGCACAGCCTCTGCCGCTTCCTAGGGTGGCGGGAGGCTTTTCAGAGCATTTTCGCTCCATTTTGGGATTTTTTTCCTCTGCTTCTCCGCTGTGTTTTGGCACCTAAACCACAGTGCTTGAGGACTTCTTATGCCGGGCGGAGCTTATGCCAGTGTCTGGGTTCCCAGTGCAGAACCAAGAAATCCCAAACTGCTGTGGTTCGGCTGCTGAAACGCAGAAGAGAAGTTGCGGGAAAAATCCCAAAATTGAGTATAAATGCTCCAAAAAGCCTCCCGCCGCCCTGGGAAGAGGCAAAGGCTGTGAAAGAAGCTGCAGAAATGGTGCAATTGGCGCTGCCGCTGGAAGCTTAAGCAGTGGGCACAGCCACGCCAGCAGCCCACAGAACTGAGCAATGGTGGCGGGAACTGGCCCCTGGCAGGAAAACATTGGTAACCCCTGCAATAAACCAATCCTGGCATGAAACATCCAACCACACACACTACACTGAATAGATGGCGGAGGGCATAGCTGAGTTTGACAAAACTTTCATGTGTCGCTTAACCTCTTCATGTCTGCGGCATTCCCCTTCGAAGTGATCGGTAGCAGCAGAGATGGCTTTGCACCAAAGTGGGCGATCTACAGCTGCTGCTTCCCAAGTCTGTGGGTTTATGCCTGACACTTTCATGGTCTGCTTCAGCTGGTACTTATAATGCTTCAAAGGAGCTCCGCGAGGTCTTGTACCAGAGCTATGTTCCCCATAAAGAATTTGACGAGGAAGCCCTATCCATCTAACATGCCCTATCCATCTAAGACGATGGCCTATGATGGAAGCTTCAATGCTATTTACATTTGCCTTCTCGGGGACTGAGATGTTGGTGACATAGTCATCCCACATGCTTTGGGGAATTGATTTAAGTTTCTGGGAATTAAAGTCCAAAAACCAGAGGTTGGGAAACAATGGTCTAAACTGACCAGATACACCATATAAAGTGGGGTGGTCCATCTACCTGTGAACCAGATGTTTTCAAATTATCCTTCTACTCAATTCCCACCACAACCTCAACATTGCTGGACATCTTTGATAACCACAGAAAATCATGTTGATGCTGTTCTTTTATAAATAAAAGCATGCATGCATACTTTTATTTATAAAAGGACGGGTTTTCCTCTTTCATATCAGGGGCCGTGTGTATTTGATCCCTGCTCCCGGGTCCCGTGGGTCTGGGAGGATTGGGGGGGGGGACAAAAGAGGTATGTCCCCCCACAACCCTTCCATACCCAGGGGACCCGTGTGAAGGGAAACAGGAAGTGTGTTTTTTCTGCAAAGTCACCTTCCACACAACAACGTGATGTCGTTGTGCGCAAGGAGACTTTGCAGAAAAACACGCATCGTTGAACGAAAATGACATTCAACGAACGCGTCATTGTGCAGGGCTACACTGTATATGTTTTCCAATTTTTAGCAGTTAGCATTATCATGATGACAGCAGCAAGAATGCACCATTTATTTCAATAATATTCTATTATCATCAAAGCAGTTCACTTTTACAGAAATCCATAGACCCTAAACAACTGTTTTGTTAATCTGTTTGGTAATTCAGCCCTGATTGTAATCGGTCATGATCTCTTACACAGCAAATAAAATAAAATAAGGTCAAATACAGATATTTTTAACCATTCTGCAACCTTCTTTATTAGACGGTCACCTTACAGTATATGCTGAATACTCCTCTTGGCACAGAAAGCTTATTTGCAGAAGGAAAATCAACATGTTAAAGCCCAGAGAGTAAATGAACTTACTTCCTTGGTGAAGAGAGCCTCCAACTCCTGTTCATCTAGAACCCCATCACTGTTGGTGTCTAGAAAACGAGATGGGAAGATAGCAACTGCAACTACTATGAACACTATTTGACACCAGATGCTTAAGGATGTTAAGAGGAGTCAGACTGGATCAAGTGAAAGGCCTTTCCAGACCAGCATTTGCTGCCCACTTGAACAAATGAGATGCCTCCGAGAAGACCACATGCAGGACATGAGCTCAGCACCCTTCCTTGACATGCTCTCCAGCTACAGACAGACAAGGACATCCTCCCTCTGAGTTCAGGAAAGCAGGAAACAGGGACTACAAGTCTCACATTAACACTAACCAGCATTCATTAACAAAAACACTTCTGAATAGATCATGGCAGCAGGAAACCCATGGTGCCGAAAATGCTTTGACTATGCCACCATACTAACACAATTCTAATGTATTATGAACCTAAAGAAAGCAGGTGAGGGTTACGGTGGCTCAGTGGTTAAGATGCTGAGCTTGATGCCCTGAAGGTCGGCAGGTCAGCAGTTTCAGACCTGAGTGCTGCACAACAGAGTGCCCATCGTCTGTCCCAACTCCTGCCAACCTAGCAGTTTAAAAGCAAGAAATTGCAAGTAGATAAATAGGTACCGCTCTGGCGGGAAATATAACAGTGTTCCGTGTGCTTTGGCATCTAGTCATGCCTGCCACATGACAATGGAAACGTCTGCAGATGCAGATAGCACTGGGTCTTTGGCTGTAAACAGAGACACCCTAGAGCAGTGGTGCCCAAACTTTTCAGGCCACAGGCCGATCACTATGGCCCATGGGCCAGATCGGCCTCCAACACCAATTCATCTGGCCCATGAAGCCCTTGTTGCTAGTAGAAGCGGAAGTAAAACGTGCCCGTATGGGCGTGTTTTACTTCCGCTTCTGTGAGCAACGAAGGCTTCGTGGGGCGGATGAATTGGTGTTGTGGGCCAGATCCGGCCCAAAGGTCATAGTTTGGGCACCTCTGCCCTAGAGTCAGACGTGACTGGCTTTTGAGCCAGGGAGACCTTTACCTTTTTTAAAAAAAAGATATACCCCTCACTGCAACAAATCCTCACCATGTAACTTGAAGAAAGTCTTGGGGTTAAATTCATTAGGGTCCAGGCCATCCGTCTCCTCCCACACCTCCTTGAGTTGATCACGGCTCCCCTGCCAGGGTGGGGAAGAGAGTCCATCTTAAGCAGAACAAATCTTCCATCTTCCCTCTGTTGACCCAGAAAGGGGGGGGGGGGGGTTCACTCACAGGGACATTGACCTTGGGGTGCTCCTTATGCTTCTTCTTGAGATCTTCAAAATGGGCTTCCTCCTGACGCCGCTTCTCCTCATCCAGAGATTTCAGGTACTCCCGTCGCTCGTGCTCCTTCATCATCTCATAGCGCTTGAACTCCTCGTGGTGAGCCGCATCATAGTTCTCAAGGTCTTTGGTTGCCTGTGAGGTGAAGAGAAAGATGGAAGGGTAGGGGGTTGTGACCTCTACAGGCTACACACAACTCATGGAGGCCCTCTACCCCTTTTGCAGCTCCCAAGAACAATCTTTCTGAAAAAAACAAATAGATTCCTTTGTGGGAAGTGTAAGAGGAATATCCCCGTTTCCCAAAATTTGACCTCATGTGAATGCACGGGAACTGAATTAGAAGCAGATAAGAATGTGAATCACTGTGCCATTTAAAAAACAGAGCTTGGAACAATTGGGGCTGACATTCCCTAGTTAAGGAGAGATTCTGAGAGACGTACTCCAAAGCAAGCACCTTACCCAAGGTCTACTCTTGCAGACAAGCTGTATTCAGATGTTACTAAAATGTGCTAAATAAATATATGAGGAGAGAGCCTTAACAATGGCCCTTTTCCACGGCTGGTTCCATCTGCTTCTACATGTGGACGGCTGCTAGTCTAAAGAAGAGATACTTCTGTTGTTGTTCAGTCGCACAGTTGATTCCGACCCTTTGCGACCCCATGGACCATTGTCCTCCAGGCACCTCTGTCCTCCACCCTCCCTCCCTCCTCCTCAACCTGCCCAGCTCTGTGCCCATTGTGTCTACAATACCATCTAGCCATCTCATTTTTGGCCACCCCCTTCTTCTTTTGCCCTCCATCTTTCCCAGCACCAAGGCTTTCTCAAGTGAATCCTGTCTTCTTATTTGATGTCCAAAGTACTTTAGCGTCATCTTTACTATTTGATCTTCTAAGGAGAAGTCAGGGTTGATTTCTTCTAAGATTGACCTATTTGTTCTCCTCGCTGTCCAGGGGACTCTCAAAACTCTCCTCCAACACCACATTTGAAGGCATCTATTCTGCGCTCAGCTTTCTTAACGCTCCAGCTCTCACAACCATACATTACCACCGGGAATACCATTGCTTTGACTATGCGAATTTTTGTTTGCAAGGTGACGGCTCTACTTTTAACTATGTTCCTCAGGTTTCTCATAGCTTGTCTCCCAAGAATCAGTCACCTTTTTATTTCGTGGCTGTGATCTCCATCTGCAGTGATCTTAGATCCTAAAAAAATGTAAAATCTGTCACTGCTTCTACTTCTTCCCCATCTATTTTCCTGGGACTGATAGGGCCTGTTGCCATTATCTTGATTTTCTTGATGTTGAGTCTCAAGCCAGCTTTTGCACTCTCCTCTTTCAACCTAAGCAGGAGCTTCTTTAGGTCTTCCTCACTTTCTGCCATTAGGGTAGTATCATCTGCGTATCTCAAATTGTTGATGTTTCTCCCAGCAATTTTGATCTCAAATTGTGATACTTCTGTACCCCCTAGTACAGAACCCTGAAATGCAAGCATCCAAATAACACAGAATTCCAGCAATAAGCGTAAACTCTGATAAAGAAAGTTGCCTTCTATGCATATGGAGATGCTGGAGATGCTGATGGATGGAAGACAGGGCTAGCAAGCTCACACTTCCCCTACGTCCACTGAACAAGCTTGAATAATCACTACATAGGCTAATGTATTCTTCATCCAATTTGAGGTTTTACACAAATATGCCACTTGCAAGCAGGGATATAAGGGAAAGCCCAATTGGGAAATGAAAGCAGAATCAATTCCAGCTACCAATCTTCATTGCAGCCTGCTCCCATCCGGTGCTGTTTATATGTTAGACTATGTCTTCCACCACTCTTAAGTGAATTGGGAAAGGCTGCACATTTCAAACCTTTAAAGTGCAAATAAACCCACAGATTCTACAAGAGTATTCAAAATAAGACAACCTCAATAATATGCAAATCGTGGCATGGAATTGGGGGAGGGGGGCGGGTTGAAGAAAGAGAATTAAGACGTACAGCTTGAATAAGCAGTTCCAAGTCTCGGGCTTCAAACGTGTGCTGGTTTTGTGGATCTAGATGTTCAAACTGCTTCAGCAAAGCCAGATGATCGATCTGCACATCTAGGGGAAAACAGGTTGACAAGAGGAAGGTTAAGGACACAGTATCATTAATTTGAGGGACTGCGGTGGCTTAGTGGTTAGACGCTGAACTTAATGACTGGAAGGTCGGCAGTTGGAGACCCAAGTACGGCATGACGGAGTGAGCTCCCATTTCTGTCCCAACTCCTGCCAGCCTAGCAGTTCGAAAGTAAGAAATTGCAAGTAGATAAATGGGTACCACTTTGGTGGGAAGGTAAACAGCGTCCGTGTGTTGAGGCATGCATGCAGATGCAGAAAGCGCTGGCTCTTTGGCTGTAAACAAAGATGA
Source organism: Bradypodion pumilum (assembly GCA_035047305.1). Classification (NCBI taxonomy): domain Eukaryota; kingdom Metazoa; phylum Chordata; class Lepidosauria; order Squamata; family Chamaeleonidae; genus Bradypodion; species Bradypodion pumilum. The sequence goes on along the minus strand of JAWDJD010000008.1, from coordinate 31,981,720 downwards.
GCAATGAACTCTAGAGTCGAATACGACTAGCTTTCGAGCAAGGGCGACCTTTACCCATTTACCTATCATCAATCGGAAGCTTAAGCCCATCACAAGAATGGTATTCATTAGTTTTCACTAGCACACGCATTAGTGCCAGACCAGATCAACTTTTGGAAAAACTCTGCAAGGCAATTTTTAGGGTGGGTCAGTGTGGTGTAATATTTAACAGAACTGAGCTGGAGCGTGAGAGATTCCAGTTTAAACCCTCCACTGAACCACAAAACTCACTGCCTGACATTTAACTCAAAGGCTTTCCATCCCAACCTGAGAAATCTCAAAGGGTCGCTTGAAGAATAAAGTGTGGAAAAGAGCAGCCATTAATGCTGTTTTGAGTTCAATAGAGGAAAAGTGGGACATAATAAAAATAAATTATAAGCATGGAAGACAAAGAGGCCTGAAATAGCTCCAAAACATTGCAATCATGTGCATTAAGACACAATAACGAAGCACAGACATGGATCCCACCCACATAATTTTTTTAAAAAGGGATTCTGGTTATCTGTGGCTGAAGCAGCCTTTGCCTTGTTAAGCTAGAATCCAACTCATCAGGTATAAATTCTTGTATTTACAATAATTTCAAGACACTCCCAATATAAATGTTCAGGTACTCTGAAGATAAATTCTTCTATTTGCAATAATTATTGCCAAGCAACTTTCTCCAAACTATGATGGATCCTGCTATGTTACATGGAGTTCTAAAAACCAGAAATGTCTGATGGCCTCTAAATCTTTCAGATGAACCAACTTTTCTGAATTTGCTGTGTGTGTGAGAGTAGGTTCTTTGCCTTTCAAATAGGAAGATTCTCTGTAAATTATGAACGCTTTTAAAAAATCCTCTGCTCCTCATTTGTTCTCATGTTGGAAGCAAGAAGTCTCAGGAGAAGCTAGCAATTTCTCAACAGACAGCTTTAACACATCAAAAATAATTTTGAAGTATCAATCTCAATCCTAGGTAGATACAGTTCCTCAAATCTGCAGAAATGAGAGCTGGCCTCTCCCTGAATTAGACAAGAATATCTTTTAGGAAAGCAGAACTCGGAAATGCTTTTTTGGACTACAAATGCCAGCATCAGAAATAAAGCCAATTAACACAGGGGTGGGCAACATGCGGCACTTCAGATGTTGTCTGGCTGCACCTCCTAGCACTCTTCATTATTAGCTATGCAATGATGGCGAACCTTGACACTCCAGGTGTTCTTGAACTTCAATATCCAGAGAAGCCCTGATCAGGAGTGCTGACTTGGGCTTCTGGGAATTGAAGTCCAGGAACACCCAGAGTGCCAAGGTTCACCAATATGGAGCTATGCTGTGTAAGGGGAGCTGCAGGGTAACAATATCTGGAAAGCCACACATTGCCCACCCCTGCAGTAACAGAACTCAGGACCTCTGGCATACAGCATTCTCAGCTCCCATCCTTTTCAAGGAGGGATAGGTGGCCCAGCCCTGCATTCATTTCTGCCTCAACTTACCCTGTTGCATGGTGGCATCCATTTTGGCCTTCAAAAGCATGCGCAGCCGAGATACCTCCTGGCGCTTGAGCTCATCCAGTTTGGTGCGGATATGGTGGCTGACGAAGTCTAACTCTTTGCTGAGTTTTCCACTCTGCAAAAGGGAATATAAGGAGGCATTCATTTTAGCTTGCTTTCTCACTCCAAGACACACAGTATAACAGGCAGGTTTTCCCCCCACCCCCCACCCCCCACTTACAAGCCTGCTTCACTCTTCCATCTTCAACAGAAGGGGGAGATATGATAGCCACTGTTCAAAGACTTGAAAGATAATCATAAAGTGGAGAGGCAGGATCTCTTCTTGGTCATCCCAGAGTGCAGGATGCATAATAATAGGCTCAAATTACAGAAAGCCAGATATAGGCAGAATCTCAGGAAAAACTTCTTAACTGTTAGAGCAGTACGACTATAGAACCCATGACCTCAGGAGGTGGTTTACTTCTTCTTGTATGTCCAGACCAGATGTGAAACTACCAAAATGAATGCACCTTTTGGTGAGTTCATTTTGCTGATCTTTTAGTGTGAGAAAGATTAGGGGGCAACACAAGATTGCCATTCCTGGGCTGGATATGTTGCTCTCACACACACAAACACCCTCATGCAGCCTGGCACCTCCAATTTGATGGAAGCCTTCAAGAGACAACTGGACAACCATCTGTCAGAACCCTATCCAGAACAGTCAAAGTTAAGGGATTATGGGATCTGAAGTTCAAACTGTATGGAAGACCAAAAGCTCTCCTCTCATATGTTTAACAGTGGTAACATTATTTTAATCATAAGAAAGTGCCACATCCAGAGTTCTGCCACTAAAAGCAAAACGATCACTTATTTACCGCCCCATAAGGCGGTTCACAAGTTAATTAGCATTTTGCCTCCAACATGCTAGGTACTCATTTTACCAACCTCGGAAGGAGGGAAGGCTGAGTCAACCTTGATACCTAGTTAGGATCAAACTCACAACCTTTTGGTTGCAGGACAGCAGCTTAACCGCTGCGCTACCAGGGCTCCTAACACAAGATTCCAAGCCCTACCTTAGGAGAATCATATTTTACTTCCTGCCAATACCAAATATGAACAGAATTCGCATTTGCTCACACACATTCACACATGCAACCTGGCACCTATTTCCAATTCACCTTAATGTCTTCAGCGTTAGCTGCTTGGAGCTTTTCCCGGAAGTGTCCATCTGTTTCCAACACATTGATCACCTCTTGGAGGTAGCGGTGATAATACAGTCCTGTGTCCTGTATAAAGGCAAGAGCAAAGAATCACATCAACTAGATGCCATCCCACTAAGGGCCACGGCTCAGCAACCAACCATTACGTTGGATGTGGAACCTTCTCGGATATAAGGATTGATCTCCCCACTTGTTTCATTCTTCTGTGTCAGAAACAGGAAACTCAATAATTCTTTTCCTCAACTGTAAGAAGGCAAGAGATTTTCAGGCACTCCCAATAGAAATTCTTGTAACTGCAATCATTATTGCCAAGCAACTTTCTCCAAAACTATGATGGATCATGCTATGTTACATGGATGTCTAAAAAACCAAAAATGTCGAGTTAACTGTAAATCTTTAGTGTTTGCTTTAGTTTCCATTACGTTACAAGACTAAATAGTTTCCCTAAAGATTTCCTAGCTGGAACTCTTCTCCTTCAAGACATTCTGGACTTCAGGTTCCAGAAGCCCCACCTAGCATGGCCGATTGCAGGGTGTTGTGGGTGCTGTAGTCCAAAACACTTGGAAGGCTAACATTTCCATACCCCTTGTTTATGGAAAAAGAGAATAAAGTAGGCAGCATTACAGAAAGGTAGCGCCCAGGTAGAAGGGAAAACAGGAGAAAGAACAACAAAATGATCTGAAAGAGAAAGGAAACTTTAGGCATCCAAGGTGGTTCAGTATAAATGATATTATATTCATGCCCTTGTTATTTAGCCATTGAATTAGCAACATGGAATATACTGCTTTACAAATTCATCTACAAAGTCTCCACTATGGTTAATTAGGGTAATTTAGAAAACATGATACAATGGAACACTTGGGCAGCTTGTAACTGGATGGGCTAGAAAGGTCACCCTTGCTTGAAAGCCAATCGTATCCGACTCTAGGGCTCAGTGCTCATCTTTTGTTTATAGCCAAAGAGCCAGCACTGTCTGCATTTGCAGACATTTCTGTGGACATGTGGCAGGCATGACTAGAGTGCACTGAATGCTGTTTACCTTCTCACTGAAGTGGACCCTATTTATCTACTTGCAATTTCTTGCTTTCAAACTGCTAGGTTGGCAGGAGCTGGGACAGAGACGGAAGCTCACTCTGTCATGCAGCACTCGGGTCTCAAACTGCTGACCTGCCAACCTTTCAGTCATCAAGTTCAGCATATTAACCAGTAAGTCACTGCAGAGCTCAAATATTACTTTTGGGGTCCCATTCCCTATGCACACTGATTGAGATTTTCTGGGAACTGTTTTCCAAATGCAATGTTTCCAAATTCTACAAAACCTCTCTGAAAAGTAATACCACAGAAGAGTCAGACTCTCTCTCCCCCTCTCTTATAGGCTACCATTCTCCCCATAGGAGGACACAAGGCAGGTGATTATGGCCAAGTAGAAAAGAGTTGGACTGTGATCTCAACCAAGCCAAATATCTGACAAGTTCTGAGAGTGAGAATCAGTCCCATCTCTTCATGTCTTTTGTTCTGCTCAACCAAAGAAATAGCTGAGCCAGGAACAGAGAATGCATCGTTCTTCTGATGACGCTGCACAACAACAATTTTGCTACTAGGAATAACACGTGTGATTTACATGATATCGAGTGTGCTGATTCCAATTCTGAACTCAGAATTTGCCTATCATGTACAGATTTTAAGCTATAGGTGTGCTATGGCTGTTCAAATGGTATTGGGTAATGTATTTTTACATGGGAACACTATAACAGTTGCAGCTACCACTGCTGCCGCCTCAACTGAATCACGTCCCCTGGTGGCATGCATGTTCCAGCAGCAGGCATGTCTGGGCAAGTCAGTGAGCTGACATCAGAAATAGGTATATAAGGCAAGATGGACCAAGGGCTTGTCTCTAGTACGAAACCGTCTTATTGGATAGTACAGCTAGGACATAGTGAGTCTGTTTTGAGCAAAAGATGAGTAGGCACAGCTGTGTTAATAAACCAGGCAATTTTTGCTATATTTGTGGCAAATATACCCCATGTGATCAACGCAAGAACCTAACTAAGTGGATGAGATTTTCTTCCTTAAGATCCTAACATCCTAGGCAGAATCGGATTTCAGATTTCAATTCAGTGCACTTGATTTAGTATAGGACACATGGATCAGACCATGTAGCAGACAAAAAATGTGATTTTAGTTGATAGAGAGGAACAGTGGCCAAGGGAACCAACTGCAGCTGAAGGAACAAAATATTCCCATTGCTTGACAAGTCTTTAGATTGAATTTAACCTTGGGGTGGCAGGGAAAGTCACATCAAGCCAAACGACAGCTGCTGGATCAGGCACCTTGAACTCTCATCCGAGCCTGCTTCCTTGACGGCTGACCAAAGGGCACTTTTAAAGGGAACACTGCAGAGGGCAGATAAGAGCTGTCCTTACCGGTGCCTCGGGGGTAGTTTCCACCTGTTCTCTCTCCTTGGACCGTTCAATAGGCACGCAGGTTGCCAACCCTAAAAGGACGACACTCACAAACCACCAAAGCTGCATGGCCTTTGGCACCTGTTACCTATGGAGAGAACATAAATAAGAGAAGGGATGAGAAAGCGAGAACCTCTGCTTAGAGCTGACCTAATTTTAAGCTAATTCAAGCTGAGAAAGAGACAGCCAAAGTCAGGGAAATCTGCAGTACTTCTTAAGGGGAGGCAAGGATATCCTGTGAAAGTGCATTGGAGAGTAAAACAGAATGACAAAAATACTGTGGCACCTTAAAAACTAACTGCTATATTTTAATGTTAGCTTTCATCCACATCAGGGGAGTGCAGTGGTTCAAGTGGTTAAGACGCTGACTGGAAGGCGGCAGGCAGGTCAGAAGTTCGATACACGAGTCCTGCACGACAGAATGAGTTCCCGTCTCTGTCCCAGCTCCTGCCAACCTAGCAGAAATTGCAAGTAGATAAACAGGGACCACTTCAGTGATAAGGTAAACAGCGTTTCGTGCACTCCAGTATCTAGGCATGCCTGCCACATGTCCACGGAAACGTCTGTAGACGCAGACAGTGCTGGCTCTTCAGCTGTAAAAATCATGGAAATGTCTGCAGATGAAGACAGCGCTAGCTCTTTGGGTATAAATGGAGATGAGCACTGAACCCAAGTCAGATATGAATGGCTTTCAAGCATGGGTGACCTTTACCTTTACCTTCATCCACATCATCAGACATAAGAGTGAGACTTCATGACATCAGGCACAGAGGTACACAATGGTTGGCTAGCATAACAGGTAAGTTTACAAACCAGTGTGGCTTTTTACAACAGAAGACCCCCAATTGGTATTCAAATTTGCTGTGACGCTTGGCCCTGGCGAGTTGCAAATAGTTAGTAAGAAGGTAAAGTTCAACCCGGCACAAAATCCAGTCATATTCAACTCTAGGGTTCAGTGCTCATCTCCATTTATACCCAAAGAGCCGGTGCTGTCTGCGTCTGCAGACATTTCCATGATGTAGCAGGCATGACTAGACACTGAAGTTCATGGAACACTGTTACCTTCCCACTGAAGTGGTCCCTATTTACCTACTCACAATTTCTTACTTTTGAATTGCTAGGTTGGCAGAAGCTGGGACAGAGATGGGAGCTCACTCCATCATGCAGCACTTGGGTATCGACCTGCTGAACCGTCAGTCATCAAGATCAGGGTCATAACCACTAAGCCATCACAGTCCGCTACTATCTGTTTATACTTATTTTTATATATTTATTGGTTTTATTTAGGTCACCAGTTGGTATTGGGGCACTGGGATTATGATCATACAGTACTTGTTATTGCACCATTTTAACGTTTATATATTGTTTATTTACCCCGAATACTGTGTGTATTAAGTCGTGCAGTACAAAAAAGTCAATAAACAAGAACAACAACAATAATTAAGCAGAAGTTCAGGCAAAAGCAAACGTAAAGCTCCGATTTGTCAATGCAATCTGTTGTCAGTGCCAACGTATAGCAATGCGATTGGGATTAATTTTTAAAGGACGACGTTTTGCATGTATCCAGATTAGTTTTTAGGGTTTTAGAGTTTTTAGAGTTTTAGAGCTTTTAGGGGTTGAATGTGTATATGTGGTGTGGGAGTATGTTGATAATTTTGTATAGTTGTATTTTGTTTAGGTTTTGTTGGGTTGTTAAGTGGTTCCCCCCCCCCCCCAATCTCGTTGTTCTGTGCAGGACAATGACCATAAAGATTTATCTGTCTATCTACCTATCTAGTTTCCCCTAGATCAGGGGTGCCAGGACACGCTCCCTTAGACAGCTTTGGGGATCCGGCCCCCAATGCCAATTCATCCGGCCCGTGAAGCCCTCGTTTTTCCCGGAAGTGGAAGCGGCTGTACGTTTTACTTCCACTTCTGGGAGCAGCAAGGGCTTCGTGGGCCGGATGAATTGGCATCAGGGGCCGGATCCGGCCCATGGGCCATAGTGACTGCCCCCTGAATCACGTGACTGGCCCGCCCACCTTCAGACGTCTCAGGGATTGGGAGAAAGCTGTAAACCCTTTATAGTCCTAGCTATACTTCATGCTTCGATAAAGGCACAACACGGCTTCCTCTGTTAGAACCCTTGATGCAATAATAGGAGACGCTGGCCCTTAGTTACCCAATATACAGTACTATAGGTAAAATGCACTCTGTACATACCCAGAGGACCTCTTTCCTTCTTGATAATACTTTCCTCGCCGCTGGGCTGTATGGAGTACGAGCGTTCACAAGAGTCCTCGCGGATTAGTCCTACCTCCGAGGGAAAGACTGCAAGGTTTAACCTCAGCACACGAAACCAAAGGTTCCGGCACCGACCATTCACACGTTCCACCTCCACACCCGGAACATTCCACCGCCTTCGCAGCGCAGCAGCCAGTGCAGCCTCCCTTAAGCCACGCCCCTCTATCTGCATACCTGGCCACGCCTCTTCCCTTCAGCCTCGCTCAACCCGCTTATCGCTCCGTCACCTGATCACGTCCGGCGCTTCGCCGTGCGTCATTGCCAGGAGCGTGGTGAGAAAATTTTGCATACAAAGACACGCCCCTTCACTTCCCCGTACTGTATTGGTTGGTATTAACTGGAAGTGACGCGCCCCGCCCCGCTCATTTTTGTTAGACAACACCCCTTTTTATTTATTATCCAGTGTGGCTCAATAGTTAAGACGCTCGCCTTGTTAGCTAAAAGATCAGCGGTTCGAGATCCGGGTACTGCATGACGGAATGACTGCCCGTTTATTTCCCAGCTAGCCTATAATAGTAATTTTGTGTCAGAGATTACTCTGGTTTGAAAGGATTTTTGCTGGAGAAATTCCGCTTAGGGCCATGATGGCGAACCTTGGCACTCCATATGTTTTTGGACTTCAATTCCTAGAAGCCCAAGCACTCTGTGAATCCACACGAATGGGTTTTCTGTGATTCATACGGCCTGCGCTGCCCTTGTCGCTCTCTGAAGCGGAAGTAAAACGCGCCCATACGGGTGCATTTTACTTCCGCTTCTGGGAGCGACGAGGGCAGCACGGGCTGGATGAATTGCAATAAACCCATTCGTGTGGATTCACAGAGTGCTTGGGCTCCTGGGAATTGAAGTCCAAGAATATCTGGAGTGCCAAGGTTCACAATCACGGGCTTAGGGGATGCCCAAATGAGACTCCTTTCATGTCCCCAAGTGCAGCTCTCAGGTATCGAAACCCGACCTTCCAGTCTCCAGCTCAGTCTTAACCAGCTAGCCTAGCAGTTTAAAAGCAAGAAATGTGCAACTAGATAAATAGGGACCAGTTCCGTGGGAAAAGATCTTGGGGACATGAAAGGCGCCTCATTCAGGTGTCACCCAGAATAATGTCCAACGCGAAATTATTATTCATTATCCAAAGCAGGGATTCTCTACCTGTGGCCCGTGGGCTGGATGCGGCACCATTTCATGTGGCCCCCCACTGCCTGCACCACACCAGGAAGCGCCATGTGGTGGAGGAAGGGTAAAATGGCCATCCGGCCTCTGAAGCTGTCTGAGGGAGCGTGACTTGGCCCCCAGCTTTAAAAGGTTGAGAACTCGTGATCTAGAGGTTTCCAGGAGGCGAAAGAGAACATTTAGGGAGTGGGGAAGGCTGGTAGGGCTTAATTGGAGAAGGAGGTGGAAGAGATAATTTTGCATGGAAGAACTACCTGAAATTATCTGTGAAGTAATAATAGCAAGGAAATGTTTCTGTGTTGGATTGGGGCCATGAGGAGGCCCTTAGGATCCCGGAGGAGACTGGTCGAAGGAACGACACGAGACAAGATGGAGCGAAGACCAGTGGTTTATTGAGGAAAAGACATCATCATTTATAGGAATTCAAGGCAGCGTGTGATGCGATCGTCATCTGACAGAAAATCATATCACCCATTTACCCGGGTTAATGGGAAATCTCTCTTGGGGAAGTTAATTAACTGGGGCAAACACTGACAGGGGAAATCCATTGTTCGGGGCTTATGCCAGGGTAAATATGGCCACTATTTGCACCAGAGATTAGGCTCTTCTGTGAGTCAGTGATTGCCTAATACGTAACGGAGGTTAGTGATTTGCTTCTCTCAGCGGAATCGCTGGTCAGGTCATATGTGGGTTAATAAACCCTATGATTATTACTATTAATCCGCTCCCCCAATTTCTGGGCCCGCAGAGCCCACGGACCAGGAGCCTTCTCGACCGGAGTGGCCTCTGCCAGCCGCCGCATTATGCCAATTGTGCTCGCGGAATCCATATTTCTGAATATGGCCAGAGTGCAGTTTTTAAACAGCCAATAGACAAATTATTTTTTAGAGTTTCCAGTCCTAACCCCAGTGAGGTTGCACCAGATTGATAAGACTAAAGATAAAAGGTGTTGGCGGTGTAAAAAAGCATTGGGAGCTTATGAACATATGTGGTGGAGTTGTAATGTGGTTAAAGATTTCTGGAGAAAAATTGAAAAAGAGATAGAGGAAATAATAGGTATGAGAATTAAACTGGGGTTAAGTACCATATTGCTGAAGGACGTAGAAAGCATAAATATAAATAAGGACAAAAAGCTATTAGAGATACTGTTGTCAATGGGTAGACAGTGTATCGCAAGAAATTGGAAAAATGATGTCACTATTAAAATAGAAGAATGGTACAAAGAAATGTGGGATTTAGCATTGAATGATAAGCTAACATGGGGAGTAAAAGAGAAAAAGGGTATTGTTAAAGAGAATAGATTTTGGAATATTTGGCAAACCTTTGTGGATTATTCATTGAAGGGGGAGGAAAAGAAGAGACCTGTACCTGGTCAAAGGAGTTTTTGGGGAGGATATTAATGAGAATCTCCGTGCTCTCCAGGGCATTGTATATATCACTGGGTGATTTCTCTTTTTTGTTTTTCTTTTTTGAAAAATGTTTAGCATTGTATTTTTATATTGTTTTTATGAGTTTGAAGTTTGACTTAGCAGATGTATTAAATCGTGTTGGTTATGAACTGAGTTTGAATTTTCACACTGTAATAATCTTAACCTATAAATCCAAGGGTTAACCGTTGGAACTGGCTATGCCTCGCCCTACTTGCCTGCACTCACCCTTCGTGCACACGGCCGATCTGGGTACGCAGGTCAACGAAGGATTGAAAAAACCGGCAGTGGGGCAACAGCTCCACAAACGCGAAGAAAGGGAAACAACTTCACTTCCCAACATTCCTTGCGCCGCGCCGCGCCAGAGCCAATCAGGCTGAGAGGCTCTCGCACGGGGCAGCATTCGGAAACGCGCCGCAGCCAATCAAAATAAAACCATTTTAAAAAAACGCAGCACAAACAGAAAGCACCAACCCATTACTACAAGCCCCAGCGTCCTGCGCGCCATGAGCACGCAGAACACTGAGGAAAACGGCGCCCGAAAAATTAAAAACAAAAACAACTCACCGCGTCACAGCCAAACACACACCAGCCGGCTTTCTTTTCTATCCCTCACCCACGGCGCCTGAAGGACCCGACTGGAGTTTCCCCTTTAATATCAGTGGGTGGGGGTTGCGAACCCCCTCTCCGCTCCTACCCTACGGTTGGGAGGTTTGTGGGAACAAAAGGGGAATGTTTCCCAAACCCTTCTGGACTCAGAACATCAGGGAGAGGGGATCGATTCCCACCCCCTCCTTAAAAAAACTCCGTCTTTTCTACTCTTTAAAAACGGAGTTGTTTTAAGGAGGGGGGGGGGGAGGAAATCAATCCACTGTGCCTGGTCTACTGGGTACAGAAGAGTTGGGGGGGACATACCTCTTTTGTCCCCACAAACCTCCCAACCCCAGGGGAGCAAGCGGAGAGGGGGGTCGCAAGCCCCACCCACTGATATTAAAGGGGAAACCCTGATCTACTTTCACAACTACACACAAAAAGCACCATAAAACAATAAAGCCCCCCTCCCCACCACCTAACCCACCCTTACTAACCCCAACGACCATGCCCCCCTCCCCACCACCTAGCCCACCCTTCCCAACCCCCAACGACCGTGCCCCCCTCCCCACCACCTATCCCACCCTTCCTAACCCCCAACGACCATGCCCCCCTCCCCACCACCTAGCCCACCCTTCCTAACCCCCAACGACCATGCCCCCCTCCCCACCACCTAGCCCACCCTTCCTAACCCCCAATGACCATGCCCCCCTCCCCACCACCTAGCCCACCCTTCCAAACCCCCAATGACCACGTACCTTCCCCACCACCAAACAAATAATTTTTAAAAAATTACTAAAAACACTCAAACACAGCCAAAAATACACAAAACCAAAAACACCAAAAACAATACAAAGTAAACAAAGACACAATCAAAAACAAACAGACAAAAAATACAAACACCAACCCCCCTACCCCCCCCCCCGCCCACACACACACACAAAAGAAAGAAAACAAGCAAACTTACCAAAACAGGTGCTACCTCCACCAGGACTGGAAAAGAAATGAATACAGAAAGACCCTACTTACCAGAAGAAGCTCCACCCAGAGGCCAGGAGAGAAACAAAAGTCAAAATACAATAACCCCTACCAGCACCACCTGCTGGCCACAATAGTAAAAACAATTCAAAAACACACAACAGCCCCAAACAAAACACAAATTCACAATTTGACACAAAAGGTCACACCAAAAAAAACAAGTAAAAAAAATTACACTAAAAACACTTTCACACAAATTACAAATGTATGTCAATAAAATACAATAGAAACTTTAAAAAATCCTGTGCTGAGTTATTATATCATACTTTCTTCTTTTATTAATCCTCAAAAAAACCCAAAAAAGCAGATCACAGTTAATAACAGCCAAGCCAAACAAATTTAACATAAATAAACATTTAAAAAATTAAAATTACAGACTAAGCAATTTTTTTAAAAAAACAACACAATTTAACCTTCCAACACAATGTAACACTATTGCAAAAATTTTTTTGGCTCATTTTAAATTAAAAAACACGGGGGGGGGGGAAGCCCGGCAACGCCGGGCAACCCTTGCTAGTAATATAAAAATAGAACATGGTGTGATAATGGTATGAAGGATATAAATATTTAAAACTGTTAGGCAAGAATAACATAAATAATAAAAGATTAAAAGAAGAATTAAGAATGTACTATACTGCTAAGTCATAATTAAAATTGCATTTTTATGGGTGATATATTTTTTTATGTTTTTCCTATATTTAGTTGTAATATGGTGTTAGAATGCAAACATGTAATTTGTGTGTAAGTGTATTATGCATTTTTTCTTATGTATGTTTGTTGTCTTATTTTATATGTTGTAATATTGTTTGAAAAATTTAATAAAAAATTATTTAAAAAGAGTTTCCAGTCCATGAAGAATAATAATTTGTTTAGTAGAAATATTTATGCCCGACGTGCGATTTGCAGAACCTGACAGCACTGACTCTTCGGCTTTGAAACAGAGATGAGCTAGGAGCAAGGAAAACCTTTACCTTTACATACAGTATGTAGCATAGTTAGTAAAACAATGGAAGAAAAGTGCAATAGTAAACCAAGATTAAAATACCATGTTTATTTAAAACGTTTCATTAATGTGTACACAACATATCACCAAATGCAATGAAACTAAGTTACAAGTCCATTGTGCTTGTGGCAGTCATTCTGACACATGACATCTGTTAATCAAGATAAGGGAAGAACCTATCTCATTCTGTGTAAATATCAAATTATCTTTTTGTGCTTCAACTCTTGGTATATTTCAGCTTAGATCTGGCCAATTATTCTATGTTGTCTGTTTTCTATGTTATGTGTCATATCAGTAAATATATATTTTTAAGTTAAATATTTGGCAAGGGGCATTTGGGGAAAAACAGGAGAAAATTAAATTACAAGCATAAAGACAGATCTAGAGCAGTGGTTCCTATTTTAGTGATAGTAGGTTTTGTTGGACTATAGTAACTCAGAATCCTTGATCTTTGGCTGTATTTGCTGATTATTCTGGGAGTTGTAGTCCAATACCCTGTGTACCATAGGGGACACAGGGCTGAGAACCATTGACCTAGAAGTGAAGTGGGCAAATTCCAGTCCTCTTGACGCTGTTAGATTGAAACACATGGCAACCTTAATGGTTGACTATCCTTGAAAGGCTAATGGGAATTGCAGTCCAACAAAGTTCCATTTTGCCCACCCTGGTGTCCTAATGTTTGGATCAAATGAGAAATTTAAACAATGAGCAGTTGGGAGCAGGAAAAGCAAAAACCAACACAGCAACAGAGCTCTCAAAACAGATATTAAGGCACAAAAGTAAAATTAGACCCTCTTTCCCTATTCCCTTCATCATGGGAAAGGTGGGGGTACACAGAAAGAGCCTCCTTGAAGATTGAGGTACATTTTACATTTTTGAACCACAAATGTACATTTTTGAACCACAATCATGTGTACCCGGGCAATGACAACCTGTTGTGCCGGCTAATCTTTCTTACACTGGGTCAAGTGGCGGCTACAGATGGATAACAAGCTGTGTGAATGTGGAGGGATAGAGAACCTGGTTTAGTATATGAGAGTCAAGACACAAGGCACAGCCAAAGGCTGGGTTAACTCAGGTTTATTGCATGGTGGACAGAGGGAACATGAGGTAATGGCGGACGAACAGCTCTATATATATGGTAGTAACGTATTTGAATGTGGCTCCACGGTAGCCCGTTGGCTACTGGTCCGCGTGACGTCATGGCTGGTCACGCCCTTCTTGTCCAGGTGTAGGTAGCGGCGGGAAACTTCCCGCGCTGCGGTCTTTGATGGGTTTGAACCAAGAGAGCTTGGACGCTCGCTGCTGCCAGCTGGTGGTCATTAGCTCGCGTCCTATTACAGGGTTTATGTGATACAGCTGAAGGTTACATTGTTACTCATAGGCAAGGTTACATTGGTTCAGATACATTGATATCACATGTGGAAGGTTACACTATTAGAACACAACACTCCTCCCCCCTAGGATGAGACGAAGTCTCTCAGCCAAGGTGGCTTATTTCGAACACGCTGGGGTCTCGGCGCGGGCTGCCCTGCCCTGGCTTCGCTCCCTCCTCCTTGCTCCCTGGCTGCCTGCCCTGTAACGGGAGAGGATGACTTGTTAGTGGTTTGCCGCGGTTCTGCGGCTTTGTTGGAAGGTGTGTGCTTTGTTTGGGGCGAACCGGGGGCACTAGGGGCTAACGAAAAACCCCTCTTCTCGCTTGGATGGGTGGGGGAACACTCCAAAAAACCCCCCCGGCTAGCAAAATCAAAATTAAAATCGGCTTCGGGGGAAGCGGCAGCGGCGGCCGCACACTCCTTTTCCCTCCCCCCGGGCTCGGATAGGACTGGGGTATCAAAAGGATATGAGTCGGGCTCACCGCTTTCCCTCCTGGCTTCGGACTGGTGTCCCTCTCTGTCCCCCCCTTGGGCTAAACGGGTGGGGGAGAACCCTATCGCTGAATCCTGTCGCTGAGCCCCACTGATCGGCCCCTCACTCACTCGGTGCCTCAGTTGGTCAGCGTGCCTCCTCCAGAGGAGGCCGGTGCTAGTTTCCACCCGATATGACACTGGCCCCGTCTGTTCTATTATCGTCCCTGGTACCCAGGCTGGGCCTGCGTTGGCATAGTTCCTGCAGTGTACAGGGTCGCCTACGCCGAAACCTTTCGAGACCGCTAAACCTATGTTCTTCCCTTTGTCCTCGACCCTCGACGGGTCCAACCTGGACAACAGCGTCGTCAGTTTCCTCCGCATCAGCAGCTCAGCCGGCGAGTATCCAGACGCTAAGGGGGTCACTCTGTACGCTAATAGAAATTGACAAACTTGGTGATTTAGATCTCCCGAGCCCATTCGCCGCAGCGCATCCTTTGTGGTGCGCACCAACCGTTCCACTTGGCCATTCGTGGCCGGGTGAAACGGCGCGGATGTGACATGCCGAATTGCATTTGCCTCCATGAATGCTGCGAACTCAGCGGACGTGAAGCAACTGGCGTTATCGCTGACCAAAGTGTCGGGTAAACCGAACGTGGAAAAGACCCTCCTTAGCTGGCGAATGGTAGTGGCGGAGGATGTGCTCTTTACCGGAATGACCTCCAGCCACTTTGAATATGCATCCACCACCAGGAGAAACATGGTTCCTCGGAACGGGCCAGCAAAATCTACGTGCACCCTGGACCACGGTCCCCTTGCTGCGTCCCATTCCCTATGCGGGAGGCGGGCCACCTCCGGTCGGGAGCACTGACATGCCTCACAAGTGCCCACCATATGCTCTATGTCGGCGTCCAGCTGGGGCCACCAGAAGTAACTCCGGGCCAACGCCTTGGAACGGACGATTCCCGGGTGGCTGACGTGCAACAGCTTTAGCACCTTCGGCCGCAGGGACGTAGGAACCACCACCCGTTGGCCCCACAAAAGGCACCCCCTCTCTAAAGACAACTCTACTCGCTTTCGGAAAAATGGGTCGAATTCCGCGCCTGGGGATGACGCCGGCCACCCCTTCTGCACCCACGAGCATACTTTCTCTAGTGTTCTATCCTTTCCGGTCGCCCTGGCAACGTCGGCCGGTACTATCGGGGGTGACTCCAAGACCTCTATTAATAATACCTGGCGGTCTCTTCTTACCCCTGCCTTCTGGTCGTCCGACAAGGGTAACGGCGACCGTGAGAGCGCGTCTGCGTGGCTGATTTCCTTCCCTGGCCGGTATTCTAACTCATGTTGATATGCGTTAAGAAAAATAGCCCACCGCAGCATCCTCGGGGACAGAATCTGTGGCGTGGGCTTATTTGCAGTGAATATTCCTAACAGGGGCTTGTGATCAGTAACGACCTTGAACGGCCGACCATACAGAAAATCGTGAAATTTCTTGGTTCCCGCTACTATCGCTAGTGCCTCCCTATCGGTCTGTGCGTAATTCCGCTCTGCTTGGGACAGGGACCTTGAATAAAACGCTATCGGGGCCTCCCTTCCGTCGTTTAACACGTGGCAAAGCACCGCTCCCACCCCCACCGGGGATGCATCGCAGACTAAAACTATGGGCCGTTTGGGGTCGAAATGAGTCAGGATTGCCTCGGATGTGAGGAGTTGCTTTAACTCTGAGAACGCTCTTTCTTGCTCGTCACCCCACAGCCATTTTTCCTCTTTTTTAAGTAACCGATGGAGCGGCTCGGCAACAGACGCCTTCCGTGGAAGGAAGGTATGGTAGAAATTGAGAAGCCCCAGAAACGACTGTAGCTCGGTTTTGGAAGTGGGGCGAGGGGCTTTCTTAATGGCGGCTACCTTAGATTTGGACGGCCTAATTCCCTCGGGCGTGACACGGAACCCTAAAAACTCAACCTCTGTTTCGAAGAATACACATTTGTCTTTTCTCAGTCGCAGCCCCGCTTTCTCGAACACGGTCAGGACCTTATCCAATCTGTGAGCCAGCTCGGCCTTACTCCCCCCCGTTATCAACACGTCATCAAAATATGGCAACACCCCCTCCAGCCCCTTCAGGAGGCGTTCCACTAGCGACTGAAAAATGCCAGGTGCCGAGTTCACGCCGAACTGTAACCTCGACACCTGGAACGCCCCCTTATGTGTGACTATTGTTTGTGCCGCCGCTGTGGCGGGGGTTACCGAGAGTTGCTGGTAGGCCTGTGCTAAATCGAGTTTAGCGAAACACTTTCCCCCATTTAGCCTGGCCAGAAGGTGGCTGACCACTGGCACCGGGTATGCATTAGGGCGGATTGCCTTATTAATGGTGCACTTATAATCAGCGCAAATGCGCACCTCCCCGTTAGCCTTCAGTGCTGTTACAATTGGAGTCTCCCACTCCGCGGAATCCACAGGAACAAGAATTCCTTGACCCACCAGTTTGTCCAGTTCCGCCTCTATTTTGTCCTTTAGTGCGAACGGTACCCTGCGCGGTTTAAGTCTTATCGGGCGGACCTCCGGGTCTAAGTCGAAGGCTACAGGGGGTCCCTTGAACTTTCCCAGTCCACTTTTAAAAACAGCGGGGTGTGCGTCACACACCGCTTGTATTGGGTCCTCGCCTACGGCATGCACCCCCCCTATGAACAGGCCTAAGGGCTGAAACCACTGTGTTCCGAGGAGGCTACAACTCCCCCCTTTTAGCACCACTAGGGGAAGTTCCGCAGAATGTCTCTTAAAGCGAACCCGGAATGTCCCGACCCCCAACACTGGAATGCTGTTCCCCTGAACGTCCCGTAGTGTGGCCCTCAACGCTTTAAGTTTGGGCCGCACGTGGGGGTCGATTTTCAAGAACTCTCTCTGGGGAATTATAGAATAGGAGGACCCCGAGTCAACTTCCATCCTAATGGGGGTCCCTTGTACTAGTACCTCAACAAAGTAATGGGGCTGTCCCGCAGACACGCTGAACACAGGAGCGTCGCCCTCGCTGTCGTCCGAGATGCGGCCCACGCCGTCCTGCTTCCTCGTGGCCCGGGCGCCATCTTTGGACCTCGCTGGACGGTCCGGTCTGGCTGAACGGTCTTGCGACTGTCTCCGGCCCTCTTTCCATTTCCTGCACGCCTTGGCGATGTGCCCCCGACGTCCACAGTTGAAACACTCGGCTTTCCTGAATGGGCACTTCACGCGCTCATGGGCCGCTCCGCAACCATCGCAGCGGCGCCCGCCTCTCCGGACCTTCTGGCCCTCCTTGCCATCGCTGCTTTCTGAAGACGATTTCGAGGTCGGTCGGGTTGCATGCACCGACTGACCGGACTTCCCGTGCGACGAGTTTTCCGCTTTGCCGGCCCTCGGACGCCACTCACGCCACTTGTGCATCTCATCTACTCCAGCATTCGTGGATTCCGCGGCTTCCGCGGCCTCTACAACCTCTTCCAGTGTGGGTGGTGGCTCCTTGTTCATCAGGCTGCGCTGTACTTCCTTGTCCTTCAGGCCACACAGCACTCCGTCCCTGAGGGCCATCTCTAGGACGTGGTCCCATTTGCAGGGGGCGGCGGCTACCCTCATAGCCGTTACGAAGGCTTCTACCGACTCGTCCGGCGCTTGAACTCGCCTCCAAAACGCGCTCCGAGCGGGAAACATTGCCCTCGAGGGTCGGAAACGCTCACGCAGCAGTTTCATGATGTCACCGGCTTTGAAATCGCTCATCTTCTTCGGTGCAAGGATGCCCACCAGCGTCCGCTTGGTTTCCATCCCAAGCATGCGGGTGAGGATGGCCCTCTTCCTTTCCTCGTCGTCTTCTTTGACTTTGAGTTCCACCAGTGCCGCCTGGAAGTCCATCTCAAAAAGCTCCCAGTCTTGCGGTTTGGTGATGTTGAACCCGCTCTGTGTCCTGGCTCCATGGGGATCCATTATCCCACCTTCGTCGCCAATTTAGTATATGAGAGTCAAGACACAAGGCACAGCCAAAGGCTGGGTTAACTCAGGTTTATTGCATGGTGGACAGAGGGAACATGAGGTAATGGCGGACGAACAGCTCTATATATATGGTAGTAACGTATTTGAATGTGGCTCCACGGTAGCCCGTTGGCTACTGGTCCGCGTGACGTCATGGCTGGTCACGCCCTTCTTGTCCAGGTGTAGGTAGCGGCGGGAAACTTCCCGCGCTGCGGTCTTTGATGGGTTTGAACCAAGAGAGCTTGGACGCTCGCTGCTGCCAGCTGGTGGTCATTAGCTCGCGTCCTATTACAGGGTTTATGTGATACAGCTGAAGGTTACATTGTTACTCATAGGCAAGGTTACATTGGTTCAGATACATTGATATCACATGTGGAAGGTTACACTATTAGAACACAACACCTGGCTCATTTGCTAGTCTGCTGGTTACTATCAGAAACGTGTACTTATATTTGGCCAGTGACAAAAGCCAAGAAAGTAGCTTCGTTTTGGCAGTTTAAAGTATGACCTAGACACAAAAGAAGAATAGGAAAGGTCCCATTGCATATTCTATAGGACTCACTGGACTAGCCAAGTCGAAGTCACTATCCTAGAAGAATGGAGGACGCTCTTGTATTATCTAAATCAGGGTCGGTAACCTATGGCCCGTGGTCCAAATCTGGCCCACAGCACCAAATCATCAGGCCCCTGCCCTTGTTCCAACTGCTGCCACCGCCACCACAAGCATCCGTGGACATGTTTACGGCAGCTGCAGACATATTTACTGCTGTTTACACGTTTACAACAGCCACAGATGTGTTTACAGCAGCGTTTATGGTGGGGGGGGGGAGACTACCAATCCAGCCCCCTCAACTGTCTGAGGGAGCGTGACCTGGCCCCCAACTTAAAAAGGTTGCTAACCTCTGGTCTAAATGTTCTGGAATTCTTCGTCCCGGAATGGCATGCCTTTCTAATCCTTTGTGGGCTGGCATTGCCATGGTTACCTATTGTCCACTCAGAAAATCAGAACCTGTTTGGTGAGACCTGCCCTAGTGCCAAATCAACTAGCGTTTAATAGATTTGCAGTAAGTCATATGACGACACATAGTCTTTGTTTTAAAGACACAATTACATTAAACTCCAAAATTGGGAGTTTTCAACTCTGTTTGTTTTGTTGACCGTCATTCCTGAAAAGGAATTGATCCTGCAGCAGCAGGAGCAGTAATGCTGCAGAAGATCTTGTGGTGGTTTTCCAAAATCTGAAAGAGCTCTTTTGCACAATACAGCTTCAGTCTTATCCACTTTGTGGAGTCATAGAAAGAATAAAAATTACCTTGGGCCATGCTCAGTTGGAATGATGAGATGAGTTTGTCAGTGAGATTGACATCTTCAGAGAAGGTAAGATTATCGATGGAAAAAGAACATACACGGAGGTCATTGTGTGTATGTGTGTTTCATTCTGCTTGGAGGGAATGTGTTTGTGAATGACAGGTCAATGTGTCTACAAAACTGAATAGCATTGCAAAAATAGATCAGAATTTTATTCCTCTCTTTGTTCTGTGACAGAACTCACAATCATCTAATGAAAGCCTTTTAGATAGGTCTTGGACTACAAAGGCCATCTTCCCCACCCAGCACACTCACAACTATTGGGGTGATTGGTGGTGTAGTCTAAATTCTTTAGCCTAGGGAGAGTTAATGGTGGGATACACAAGCCTGTTAAAATTACTTGGTAGCAATATTGGCAAAATGGATTTTACACAATTGGTGTAATTCACTAGTATAAATTGGCCAGTCTTTTGAAAATTAAATAAATCCATGGGAAGTAAATTGACTAGCATTTACTGGCCATGATAAATACATGTAACCTGCATGTTTGGAACTAATATCCGTCTAAGTATTAGGAGATAGTGATCAGTAATGTGAGAAAGTTATCACCTAAACATCTTTGTAAGCTCCTACAATAGAGTGGGAAATGCTATTTTTCTGGGCTACAACTGCCAAAAACCCCTAGCCAGCTTAGCCAATCAATATTTGTAATCCAAAAAAGCTCCCATGCTTTGGGCAGCAATATGTCTTCTCTTGACCCTGATTCTTGCAGAGAGGCTTCAAAGGCACAGCATTACGCTTGCCTGTCTTGTGTCCATTCACACATTCATGAATACCATCTATTCCTCGCACACGCCAACCCATAAGCATGCTTTGCCAGCCTAATTGTACACATGGGTGTCCTTGCACACACTGTTCTGAGGCTGATTTCTTGTATACACCCTTTCCGTCTTGCTTCTTGTTATACAAGTGCACAAAAATACACACTCCTCAATCTGAGGCTTTAAGAGAAGCACATGCTTTATTCTGGAGCCACCATAAAAGAGAATCAGCCTTTCCAGGCAACAGCAGGTCTTGGAGACTTAAGTCAGACAAAGCTGATTAAAGCAAGATGCTAATAGGGGGAGGAACTGCCTCCTCTCCGCAAGCTGCAGTTTGAAGGCAGCATCAGAACTGGAAGCAGAGAGAGGTCAGGATCCGACCCTAGCTTTGCATGTTTCAGATTTGAGGGACTCTTGGATTCTCTGCAAAGAAGGTGGGTAAGAAGACAAGCCTCTCGTCTTGAATGTTGCTCTATTTGTGTCTTGATTTGGAAATTGTAAGTGCTTAGCCTAGCCTTTCCCAGCAATAAATAGGAGGAAATTAGAAGTATACTGTATTTTTGTTGGCCGATTGTCCAAAGAGTGTTAGATCCATTCTGTTAGGCGAAGAAGGTGGAATCTTGTGATTTATGACCACAGCAATGAAAAACAAAGCAGGATGGGAAGTGAGGTAAATCTGATCAGTAAGATCAGAAAGGTTCATGGCTAAAGTAGATGTGAAAGGGAAGTGATTTTCATTCTGAAAAGTAATATGACACCCCTGTTCCCACTTCCTTTTATTCTCTTCTTTCCAGATGCAGTTGGATACTACCACAGGACAATTATCTCCAGGACAGAAGAGGTAAACTGTGAAGTTGTTACACTTTTGTGACTGTGCAACTTGGCTCTTATTCTTGGTTTGTTAATCCCCTTGGAGAGGCTAATTATGTCTCGTCAGCCTTAGAGAGAGAGAGAGAGAGCAGATTCCTCTTGAATGGACAACCTTGTCTTTGCCTTCAAGCTTTTAATCCACATTCTTAGCCACCCGAGGTCATTTTTGTTAATAAACCATGTGATCCGGAAGACAGTTCTCTGTTATGGAATCAATCCATTTATAAGTAACTTTAGTTCCTATGGCAGGTTCCTCCAGCCCCTCTGGGGAGTAAACGTACCAGTGAACTGTGGGGTTATTTTGGACCAAGTCTCACACACTCTCAACAGTCCTGCCAATGCAGACAGATTTTAAGAGGCTTAATCCAAAACATTTGGAGGACCAGAGGTTTTTCTACCTTACAATGTCGAATGAAAGAAACAACTTCTGATCTGGTACCGAATTGGATTACTGGATCTTGCAGTTCAGGGGGAGCTCGGACAGGCATTGTGATATAGAGGTTAGAATATTGGATCATAACTTGAAAGTCCTGGGTTCAAGTCCCTACTTAGCCATGAGACTGACTGGATGACCTTGTGCCCCTCACATTTATTCAACCTATCCTACCTCATAGTTATTATGAAGACAAATTTGGAAAAGAGGGGCAACGTATACATGTCTTGAGCTGTACAGTGGAAAGAAGGGATACCAACATGTACAGCATGTACATTCATGGAACTTAAGGAAAAGTTTCAAATGACTGTACAAGAGAGCTAAGCTAACAATAATTGTGTACCATCAAGTAAATCATGATTTATGGCAACTCTTTTGGGGATTTTCTAGGTAGAGAGTCCTCAGAAATGGTTGACTATTCCTCCTTTTCTAGGTATGTTCTGGGACTGCATAGATCAGAGATTCTCAACCTGCGGCCCCATTTCATGTGGATCCCCACCACCTCCACCACACCAGGAAGTGCCATGTGATGGAGGAAGGGCAAAATGGCTTAGGCCACTGAAGCTGTCTGAGGGAGCGTGACCTGGCCCCTAGCTTTAAAAGGTTGAGAACTGGCACAGATAATGAAAGGGGTGGTGGTGGTGGTTCTTGTAGGATGCACAGTGAGGTGTATATATGTGTGGATGGTTTTGAGTATGTTACCTATACCCCATTCCAGTTTCACTTTGAACTATGCTGTATTTCAATAAACCTAAATTCAGCCTTCCTGTAGTTGGTGACTTTCCCTTGGATTGGATCGTAAATCCTAATCATGCAGGTTGACAACAATAAGAGTTATAGTCCAATCACATCTGGAGAGTGCTGAGTTGGGGGAAATGATTTTAGATATAAACCTTAACTTATGAGTTAGATCACATGTTAAAGCAAATGCATGAATGCTCCCTTACAACATTATCTTTGGCCACTTTCCAAGCCAATTGTCAGGAGAAGACAAGCATCCCGAGAAAACTGTGATCTCTCAGTGACTAGTTACAAAACAAACGCAGTTAATTTGTCAAATATAGATATGAGGCGAGTCCTACATGTATTAGAATGACTGGTATTTTCCTATTGAGAGAGCTCTGCTTCTAATGATGTGTTGACTGTGTAACATCTAATTTGGCGTTTAATGAAAGAAGCAGCTCAACCTCTTTTTTGTAAACATACAAAGAAAAAAATGAGAATCTGTGACCTGACCCCAATTGGCACATTCATAGAGTCTCAAGAAGGTCTCAGCTCTATTACCTTAGTACTTAACTAACCATGCCGTTCCGCCTCACCCCCAACATCTTCTGGTAGAGGAGTAACCTGTGGCATAAAAATACATTGCATTCATGCAATTTTAACTGTTTAGAAAATCTCTTTGGAACACTACTTATGTGGAGATTCTAAGTTTCTTTTGCTACACAAGTGTTCTCTACTCATGGAACTTGAATCTGCTTACAGGGAAGGGTCATTTACACCCATAGTGTAGAACAGGGGTTCCTAACCTAAGGTCCGTGGGCTGAATCTGGCCTGCAGCACCATTTCATGTGCCCCCCCCCTTCCAAGGGCATTCAAGAAACAAAACGTCTACCTTCTTTGAAGCTGTTGGGACAAAATGGCCACCCCCAGCGTGCAGGCAGGGGAAATGGCCTTCCTGGCCCCGGCTTTTTTTCTGGTAGTGAGTGAGCAGAACTATGTTGCAAAGGGAAATTGTCCCCCCCCCCAAAATAATAATAATAATAATAATAATAATCCCTTTTTTGATAACAGCCACTTGACACAGAGTTGCATCAGACTACAACTCCCATCTTCTATTTGTTCACACTGGCTGGGAATGATGGAAGCTGTAACACACCACACTGGGAAGTTGCTTTTGAGGAAATTTTTCTTTTTAGGCTTCAGCCCTTCAGAATCTTCCAGATACCGGGCATGTTGGTGGGGTTTATGGGAATTGTAGTCCAAGAAGGGAACTTCTACAAACTCTGCGGGAAGCAATTTGACGTAGCCTTGGTGCTTGAAGGGTCCCCACGTAACAAGCCCTCCCCCCAATACCTGCACCTACCTGAGGCTTTTATGAGGTCACAAATCCCTTCAAGCATCATGACAATTTTGGCAGTTGACAATTCTGGCTGACTGCCCCCCCCCCCCCCCGACACACACACACACACACACACAGGTGGGGCTGCCTGGGAGCTGGCAGGGTGATGCCACGTCTCAGAATGTACTGGAATTTGTACCGCCGCCTCCATTCTTTCCCCAATTCACCATCTGGCATTGGGGCTTCTTTTTCTTCCAGCAATGCCAATGAAGAGGCAGCGCTTATCCGGAAGCAGAAACTGGAATTCCAGGTACCTCACAGCAAAGGGTGGGATCCTTTTTTAAAGATCGCATTTATAGGGTGGGGAATAGTGATGTGCTGCTCCCGGTGCCCACAGGTGCGCGGGCACGGTAGCGGAAACTCCCCAGGCCCCGCCCACTTGGCTTGCCACGTCCACCTCCCTACCCCAAGACACAGAGTTAGCCACACCCACAGAGTTAGCCACACCCAGGGTGGGGGTAGTAAACATTTTTGCAGCGCATCACTGGTGGGGAAGTGGGGCCATCTTGAGAAACCTCTTAAACTCCAGGGCTGCCATGAAAAGGCCTGTGTTATCTGACCGTAACTGCAATGGCTCAAGTGGCTAAGACGCTGACTGGGAGGCGGAAGGTTAGCAGTTCGATTCCCGAGTACTACAGAACGGAATGAGACAAATTATTATTTGTCCGAGCTCCGGCTAACCTAGCAGTTTGAAAGCAAGATATTGCAAGTAGATAAATAGGGACCACTTTGGTGGGAAGGTAACAGCGTTCTGTGCGCTCTGGTGTCTAGTCATGCCTGCCACATGACCACGGAAATGTCTGCAGCAGCAGACAGTGCTGGCTCTTTGGCTTTGGAACAGAGATGAGCACTGCACCCTAGAGTCGGATATGACTGGCTTTCGAGCAAGGGGCACTTTTACCTTTACTAAAATGGTTCTCAGTGTGGCCTTTAATGCCGTGGTTCCCAAAGTGGGGCACACACTCCACAGTGGGGCAGGCAATTTGATTTATAGGGGGGGGGACCATTTGAGAATGAGTTATTAACAGTGAATGGCTTTTTAGGCTTCCTCCAAGGGAATAGTTCACTTTTTGAATAATAAGAATTATATGTCACAAAAGCGATGGTGGTGGGGATCAGGATTTTAGAGATGATTAGGTGTGGCATGGCCAAAAAAAGGTTGTGAACCACTGTTTTAATGGGATTTAAGCTGTTTCCAAATTAAATATGGTGCAATATTATGGCTGAATTGTGTTTTAATATTTGCATCCAACTTTTTAAAAATTCATTTTAAATTACGTTATTTTTCTTCCATGGCTAGGCCAGAGGTAAAACTGCCAAAATGAAGGGCACTTTTTGGTGAGTTCATTCTGCAGTTCCTTTAACCTGACCTAGTGTGAGAAAGATTAGCTGGCAACACAAAGTTGTCATTACCACAGTACGCCCGATTGTAGTTCAAACATACCACAATCTTTGAGGAGGCTCTTTCTGTGTACCCCAATTATGTTATTAAGTTGCTTTCAATTTCATGTGTAGAAAAAAAGAGAGATCAGTAAAAATAATCAGGCATTTTTGACAAAGCAACACTACCCCATCGTTAGAGCAATGTTTTCAACCTTTGGTTTTTGGAATTCAATTCCCAGAAGCCTAAGTCAACTTCCCAGAGCACTGATCAACCAATGTACTGACTTAGGCTTCTGGGAATTGAAGTCCCTCTGTGGGGTGCCGCGTAGGCCCCATGTTGGGAACCACTGCTTTAGAGGATGGCCTTAGAGGTGTTAACTGTGCCTCCTTTTGAAGGATAGAAGGCTAAGTCAGGACTGAACTCACAATGTTTTGGCTGCAGTACAGTTGTTTATCCACTGTGCCACCAGGGCTCCTTCAGAATGGCTGCAGGCAATGGACTTATACAGCTATGCTGAATGAACATTGAATGCAGAATATACCATTTAGAAATGCATCAAGTAAACTACTTGTATTCCAATCATTGTTCCAATGCTTCCAATTCTACCCTGCATTCTTTCCCAACTACTTTCCTGTATACTTTTTTTCAGCGGCGCATCATTGAGAAGAAGCAACGCCGTAAGCGCCAGGAGCCACTCATGGTTCAGGCCAACACAGACGCCAAGATGAAGGGACGCCGTGGCAGACATAAGCCTGAGGAGCGCATCCCCCTCATGGAGTCTTGCAGTGAACACAGTCTTTGCAATAGTGAGTATTAGCACACCATGATGACTCTGGATACATGGGTCATTTGGATTTTCCTGAGAGCAAGATTTGTGGCCTGTTCTACCTAGGTAATTCACCATCATCTGTCTTAATGTCTTCTTTGTCTCCTTCCAAAGGTTCATCGAATCCCTTCCTTGTGGAGTCTGTCCCAGAGGCTCATCTTGGTGCTCACATGTGGGGCAGCTCTGTGCAAATGAACCGGACTCAGAACAATAGCCAAAGGGAAAGCCAGGAGGCCTGTCCAGGTAAAAAACAGTTAGTCGGGATGGGTTGGTTGAAATAGTACTCTTTTAGTATAAAACTACTCTGAGTGGTTTACCACATAATAATGTACAAACAAAAAACAAAATAGTGTGTGTGTTTGTGTGCATGTATGGCTCATCCTTTCTCACAAGGCAAGAGATGAGAGAAATCTGTGTGTGTGTGCCTTGTCCTCCTGTTTATACATAGGTCCAAATGATTACACACTGAGCCAATGTATTATTTTACTTTTCTACATAGTAAAATAATAACAGGTTCACTCACTAAGTCAGCATTTTCTTCTAAGTGTGAGGGCTTTCAGCCCTCCATGGATGACTTCTTGGGTTTAAGCCATTTCTGGAAGTATTTGGACAGAGCTTCGCCTTGCTGAAAATTGAGGCTACTGAATGACAAATGGTCACACCTTTTATATATTTCAAGATCACTCACCCCTCCCATAAGAATCTGTGGGATTCTTTTGAAGTTCAGTGGTATGACTCACTTCCCCTTCATTAGACACTAGCAAGTGTCCTTATCTGATGGTTCCCATCTTCGTCATCTCTGAAGACATCTGAGATGTCTTTCTTATCTCAATGTCCTTCCCTGAGATGTCCCATCCTGGATGGATTCTCAGGCAATGGCCTTGCTAATTGGCACACCTGCTATCTCATAGCTGTGCTACTGTGGGAGTGTGATGAATCATTGTCTTTCCAGTACAAAATGGCATCGCAGCAGCTAACTCACAAAGAGTTAGACCAGTGAGATCTAAATGATTACATGTGAACCACAATGTTCCCTAAGTAACTACAACTTAGATGAAAAACAATGACACCCCAATGGAATTCATGACACATATCAAGTAGCAAAAAAAAGAAAAGAAAAGAAAAAAGACAAGTGCTTTTGAGCATATCCGAATCACAGGACCTAAAGCCAAAAAAATGAACCTTTAAATCTAGTATCCCAAAGTGAGAAGCATCTCCTTTAGATCTAAATCCTGAGATTTGGAAAATGCTGTCCTCCAACCTGAATCTCAGGGTCTAAACCTGAGATCTAGTAACCCAACAAGGATGCAACAGATATGAGACTCTTGGTAAAAGGTAACGGTAAAGATCACCCTTGCTCAAAAGCCAGTTGTATCTGACTCAAGGGTTCAGTGCTCATCTCTGTTTATAGCCAAAGAGTCAGCGCTGTGTGCATTTGCAAACGTTTCTGTGGACATGTGGTAGGCATGCCTAGACACCGAAGTGCACAGAATGCTGTTTGCATTCCCACTGAAGTGGTCCCTATTTATCCACTTGTAATTTCTTGCTTTTGAACTGCTAGGTTGGCAGGAACTGGGACAGAGACGGGAGCTCATTCCGTCATGCAGTACTTGGGTTTTGAACTGCTGACCTTCCACCTCCCAATCAGCGTCTTAACCACTTGAGCAACTGTCTTTCAAAAGACAACCCTTTTCCATGCCAGAGTATTTTGTCGTTTGTATCCTCTCACTTCTTTTTTCACCAGTTAGTAGTTCACCTGTGTCACTTTTTTTAATCTGTAAATTCTTTGCCACTACTGCCCCAATCATCTTTCTGCCCATTTCAATAGACTTCTCTGACGAAGCAGACCTTGAAATGGCCATCCTGGAAGAAACCCTACCCATCAGCAAGAACGAGTCTGCTCCCAAGAACGGTTGGCAAGCTAAGCAGAGAGAAGGTGAGGCTGTGGAGGGCATGGGGTGTGGGGGCAGGGACAGGACAGGTTGCTCAGATGCAGTTCTTTGTTGCTAAATCACTGGCCATGCAATGTGTTGCTTGGTGACTAGGCAACGGAGCTGGGTCAACAAGACTGTACTGCTCCACATTAGCGGAAGGATAAATTGGAGGCAAAATTGTGATATGTACAAGGGCGCCAATGACCCTTTTTTGAGAAATAGCCCAACAGAAGTGATTCAAATTATTGGTAGTTTGCCCCATGGACTAGAGCAGAGATTTTCAACCTGCAGCCCGTGGGCCAGATGCGGCCAGTGGCACCATTTCATGTGACCCCCCACTGCCTCCACCACACCAGGAAGTGTCATGTGGTGGAGGAAGTGCAAAATGGCATGACCCGGCCCCTGGTTTAAAAATGTTGAGAACTCTTGGAGTAGAGAAATGAGTCAAGCTTAACTATGGTTAGGGACAGGGGAGAGTTGATTGTGTGATTTCTGCTACAATAGGGGTGGAAGTTGTGGCAGCTGGCTAAGATAGATGGGAATTGTAGGCCAGAACAGCTGGATACCTGGAGTCTACACCCATCATTCTTTTCTCCATCTACTGTGGTGGATGCAGAAGATGAGAATCACAGGTATAGCCTCAGACATCCAGCTGTTTTAGCCTACAATTCCCATTAGTCCCGACCAATCCAGTCAATGGTGAGAGACTATCAGAAGTTATGTTTTTTATTAAAGAAAATACAACTGGATGCCCATGGTTGTCTGCCCTTCATTAAATCTTTGTGGGTTGGAGCCAGGTTTAGTTGTGCTTGAAAAAACCGACTGAAAATAGAGGGATGTAAATAACGCTTGAAAAGTTGCTTAGTTTAGCAACTTGTACTAGAGTAGACCTGTTGAATCTGTTGGCATTTGGTGAGTCAACTCCTTCATAAGTTCCAGAAACACGCACCAATGAGGATTTAAGTTTGGCCCATGACAAAGTCAGGAAAGTGGCTTCATTTTGGCAGTCCAGGATTTGGTTGGGACATGAATGAGAAAGAATCATGTTAAATTGAGATGTCACTACAGAAGATCAATTTGAAGCTGTGAAATTTATGGAGAAATTGACTCGCCAAATCCACATAAATTTAATAGGTTTATTCTAGTGCACACTTACTATGCCAAGTAACAGGACTTCAGCCAACATGGCCGAATGATTTTCAGGGGTGTGCTCAAAGCAAAACGAAATTTGGATTCAGCCTCGTTTTTATCTCCTTTGTGTTCAAATCGCTACAACAAAACACAATGTCTTCTTCCTAATAATGCTGCTTTTTAGACAGAAATTGCCCCTTCATAGTTGCTGTTAGTCATGCAAGGCAGGAAAAGGCAAGCACAACTTGCAATATTTGGGGTGGGTGGGATGGAGGGTGGAAATTGAATCAGGGAAATACTGGGAACAATCTCACCATGGCTCCAGCTAAAATCACCTTCCTCTCTCCACCAAGAGTTTTAACAACAACCAAAACAAGCAAGAGCTCTTGATTTTATTGTGAGTTTCCCACAACATGTCTAGTTTGGTCTCAGTTTTGAAAGCAAGTTTTTAGTTACCAAAGTGGTAATCTCAGAAATAAGTGCAGAAACTGGAGTGGGGATTGATCCACATTTCTACTGATGAGAAAGTTGGTATACAGTGCCACAAAAAGCTTCTTTCTCCTAGTCCTTTCCCCATCATGGATGTGTGATAAATCCTGAATATGTGCTTTTCTGCATAATATTATTCAAACTGTATTTTTAAATTTTTGTTTTTTAAATTATTTTTTAAAGAAAGAAAAGCATAACAGGCACAAATGTATATACTGTAATAAAAACAAAAATATTAATAAAGTTATAAAAAACTACATGCATCCACCACCAGTAGGACATTATAAAGCTTCATTAGCTATTCTTGATATTAGGGGTGTCCAAACTATGGCCCATGGGCCAGATCTGGCCTTTGACATTCCATCCAACCCACGCTACCCTCACCACTCCCGGAAATGGATGTGTTTCCACATGCATGAGCGCATGTGCATTCACTTACGGGTGCGCTGCGGACACGCTCGAGCAGGCACAAACATGTCTGCATTCACTTAAGGATGAGGTACGGACATGCTCGCACATGTGCAAACACATCTGCATTCACTTCTGTGTGCAGCACCGATGCACACGTGCAAACACATCCACACCACGCCTGAAGGTGAATCTGTGTAAACGCGTCCACTTCCAGGAGGCATGGTCAGGCCCGCTCAGCTGTTTTGGGGGCATGGTCAGGCCCACGGTGGAAAAAGTTTGGGCACACCTGCTTTATATCCTTACCAACTATTTATATGTTTGTCCCCTCGTTCCAAAAAGTTAATACATCCTGCTCTGGCTTTGCTCCTTTCCCTTTGACTAATACATAATCTAAAAATTCTCCTGCTATTTCTTTAAAATAATTTTTCTACTAATCCTTTTCCCTCCTTTAATTTGTATGTTAATTTATTATTTATAGCTATATTCCATATCTCTTTATACCAATCACCCAATTCAAATTCACAAACTGCACAACTTTGTTGGGCATAAGATTTGTGAGCAGAAGAGCTTTCCCTGTTTTTCAATCCTGGTCTGAAAAAGCTAAAGTTCCTGAAATCCCTCAGCTAGTACATTTATGCTGGCAGAGGGATTCTAGGAGTTGTAGTCTAAAGTAACTTTTCAAGGGGCTTTATTTCATTCATTGCCTCATTGTTACTATCAGTAGGGCGACCCAGTGCCCAGCGGTGCAGCCAGGCCTCAAAATCTAAGAAGAATGCCTCCTCTCCAAGACAAGACACTCTGTCTACAGTGGAGGATGTGGAAAATGGGAGTCCTGGCTGTAGACTCCAGGCATCCATATCAAAGAACGATATTTCTTCCCCGACACAGAAAATTTCATCTGTCCTCACAGACATGGAAGGTGAGTTTCCAGAGCACTTCAAGGCATGGAAACAGAAACACACTGTTATACAAGTGAGTGGAAACACATGTGCCTTGTTTGCAAAAAAGGTTGGATAAGACACTTATGGTTTTAATTGGGAAAGAAAATGATATTTAAGGTAAACATAAAGATCTCCCTTGCTTGAAACGAAAGCCAGTCATATATGACTCTGAGGTAGAGGTTCTCATCTCCGTTTACAGCCAAAGAACCGGCATTATGTGCATCTGTGGACATTTCTGTGGTCATGTGGCAGGCATGACTAGACTCTAGAGCACACAAAATGCTGTTATCTTTCCTGCCAAGGCGGTACCTTTTTATCTACTTGCAATTTTTTGCTTTCTAACTGCTAAGTTGGCGAGAGTAGACTATTGGGCGGTTGCTCAATGCATTTGTAGAAGCTGTAATTTTCCAGGATATGGTTTGGGTGGTTCTTCTAGATTTCTTACCTCTGGCACCAGGAGTTGTATTGCCACTGTCAAACCCTGCTAAGGCTGCCACCCGTACATCTGTGATGCTGATGGGTAGCAGACTGCCCTTCCCAGACCATAGATCCCTGCAGACTGGCATAACAGATTGTCTCTCTTCTTTCCAGAAGGAAAAAGAAGGAAGAAAGATATTTTTGTTCTGTTTTTTTATGGTACTGTATTACAGAATCTCAAGGGTGTACTTGGTTTTAGTAACAATGTCAAAAAAATTGGCTGTGGTGAATGGCAGCGTGGGAGACTGATATGTAATTGGGTTATTTTCAGGCTTCATGTTGCTCAGCCCCAATTTACAACTTTATTAAATAATTGCTGAGCTAACATGCCATAGGTGAGCATTTTAAAAATGTCAGCTACATGTATAATCTATTTCAGAGAAATAATTATGAGTCTTCTGGCACTTTAAGGTTTTATGTGGTAGTAGTTGATTACCCAGGCTTGCTCTGGTTGTTTTTTTTCCTTAAAGGAAGTATAGTTTCTTCAGTGCATCGTCTCCGGCCCGTAAACTTAAAAGTTATGTCAAGCCACAGCCTCCTTTCGCTGTAGAAAGGAGGCTGCAGTTTGAATTTTCAGGCTGGACAGAACTTTAAGTTTACGGGCCTGAGATGCCACCGCTGAAGAAAGCTTTACCGGCGGCGTGTCCTGGCGGTAAATTCAAACCGCTGTCAAGCTGCGTCCTCCCTTCAGCGAAAGGAGGCTGCGGCTTTACAGAAATTTAAGTTTACGGGCCGGAGAGGCCGCTGGGTGGAAAATTCAAACCGCTGTTAAGCCGTGTCCTCCTCACTTCATTCCCTACTTGTAAACGTCGCCTTCTGTGGCCTTTGTCACTTTTATGTTGTACTGTTGAGAAAGCCTGGAAACCATCCTGTCAGTAAGTTCTCCTGAAGGAAAGTGCAGCTACGTTGGCTGCATTGGCTATGTTGGAACCGATTAGGGAAAACGGAAGTTGTGGTGCACGTGCGCAGTACTGCTGTTTCGTTGCTTTTTCTCTTGTCGGTGGGGGTGTCCCCTTTGCATCCCACTTTGGGGGGCATAGCCCCCCCCCCAATGGGTTTTGTGACCCCCACAGTGCTGATCTCTCAAGCCCAAGGTATGTATGTGCCGAATTTCAGAGACATTGGTCCAGGGGTGTGGGTTCTTAGAGCACATACAAACCCACACCTGTTTTATGATAAACATTCCCAGACTAGATGGGTTGCAGTGCTTACTGGTTATGACTCTGAGCTTGACCACTGGAAGGTTGGCATGTCAGCAGTTCGAGACCTAAGTACTGCATGATGGAGTGAGCTCCCATTGTCTGTCCCAGCTCTTGCCAACCTAGTAGTTTGAAAGCAAGAAAATGCAAGTAGATAAATAGGTACTATTTAGGTAGGAAAGGTAGCAGCGTTCCGTCTGCTCCAGCATCTAGTCAAGGCTTCCATGTGACCACAGAAATGTCTGCAGATGCAGACAGTGCTGGCTCTTTGGCTGTAAACGGAGATGATCACCGCCCTCTAGAGTCGTACATGACTGGCTTTCGAACAAGGGAGACCTTTACTTCTCAGGTCAAAGCCTACTTTCTCAGGTGCCCTCCATCCACCCTGCATCTCATGAAGTGGGTTACAGAACATGAAAGCTTATGGAATAAACCCTGTTAGCTTTAAGGCACCACAACATTTATGTTTGGTTTCATAATTTGGATTTGTCACCAAAAGGGGGCAGTAGGTCACTGTTTTTGCCTTTTCTTAAGCCTGTTTAGATTTCAAGAATGATCCCCAGGAGGAAGACCTGAAGTCAACAGACACTAAAGACACTGGTGATGAAATATGCGATGTCCACACACTCCATAGCAAATCTGATAGTGAGAGTGAAGCATCCCAAGAGATGACCGTATCACCCCCACCCAGAAAGAAGTCTCATGATTGGATGCTTGCCCAAAGAGGTGAGTTGTCTTCTGACCAAGAAGCGTTACAAAGCAACCTGTCCTTTAGTATCTTACTAGCAAGGGTTGCCCGGCGTTGCCGGGCTTTTCCCCCCGTGTGTTTTAATAAAAAATGAACCAATTTTATTTTTGCAATAGTTTTAAATTGTGTTGGAAGGTTAAATTGTGTTAATGTTTTTTAAAAATTGCTTAGTCTGTAATTTTAAATTTTTAAATGTTTATTTATGTAAATTTTTTTTTTGGCTTGGCTGTTATTAACTGGGATCTGATTTTTTGTTTTTTTTTAGGATTAATAAAAGAAGAAAGTATGATATAATTTTTTCAAATTGTTTTATGTAAGTGAATAATGTTTTAGTTTTTTGAATTTTTTAAATTAGTTGTACCGTAGGTCATAATTTTCATAATGTAATAGTAAATGTTTTTTACATTCCTTGGTTTTAAAATGTGTTTAGATTTTTGGAGTTTAAATTTGAGTTATAACTCAGCACAGGAGTTTTAAAAGTATTTTATTGACATATGTTTTAGTTTATTTTTTTTACTTGTTTTTATTGGTGTGACCTTTTGTGTAAAATTGTGAATTTGTGTTATGCTGTTGTGTGTTTTTGAATTGTTTTTACTATTGTGGCCAGCAGGTGGTGCTGGTAGGGGTTATTGTATTTTGACTTTTTCTTCTCTCCTGGCCTCTGGGTGGAGCTTCTTCTTGGAAGTAGTCTCTTTCTTTATTCATTTGTTTTTCAGTCCTGGTGGTGGTTGCACATGTTTTGGTAAGCTTGCTTGTTTTCTTTGTTTTGTGTGTGTGTGTGGGGGGGGGGTGTTGGAATTTGTATTTTTTGTCTGTTTGTTTTGTTTTTGATTGTGTCCTTGTTTACTTCGTATTGTTTTTGGTGTTTTTATTTTTGTGTATTTTTGGATGTGTTTGACTGTTTTTAGTTATGTTTTAAAAATATATTTATTTATTTGGTGTTGGGGATTGGGGAAGGGACGTGGTCATTGGGGGTTAGGAAGGGTGGGCTAGGTGGTGGGGAGAGGGGCATGGTCGTTGGGGGTTAGGAAGGGTGGGTTAGGTAGTGGGGAGGGGGGCATGGTCGTTGGGGGTTAGGAAGGGTGGGCTAGGGGGGGTCGTTGGGGTTAGGAAGGGTGGGCTCGGTGGTGGGGAGGGTGGCTTTAGTGTGTTATGGTGGTTTGTTTGTGTGGAGTCGTGAAAGTAGATCGGGTTTCCCCTTTAATATCTGTGGGTGGGGGTTGCGACCCCCCTCTCCGCTGCCTTCCCTAGGGTTGGGAGGTTTGTGGGGAGAAAAGGGCTATATTGCCCCCACACTTCTGGAACCAAACGATCAGGCAGACTGGATGGAATCCCCACCCCCACCCCTTTCTCCTTTAAAGAAGTCCGTTTTTAAAGAGAAGAAAAGACGGAGTTGTTTGAAGGAGGGGGAGGGGTGGGGGATCGATCCTCTCTGCCTGTTTGTCTGTGTCCAGAAAGGGGGGGGGCAATATATCCCTTTTCTCCCCACAATCCTCCCAAACGTAGGGAACCCAGCGAAGAGGGGGATCGCAACTCCCCCACCCCCTGATATTAAAGGGGAAACTCCAGTCGGCAGCTTCAGGCTCTGTTGGTGAGGGAAGGAAAAGGAAAGCCGGCTGGTGTGTGCTTGGCTGTGACTTGTTTTCATTTTTCGGGCGCCGTTTTCCTCAGCGCTCTGCCGCTCATGGCGCGCAGGACACTGGGGCTTGTAGTTATGGGTTGCTGCTTTGTGTTTGTGCTGCGTTTTTTTAAAATGCTTTTCTTTCGATTGGCTGCGGCGCGTTTCCGAACGCTGTCCCGTGCGAGAGCCTCTCAGCCTGATTGGCTCTGGCGCGGCGCGGCGCAAGGAATGTTGGGAAGTGAAGTTGTTTCCCTTTCTTCGCGTTTGTGGGGCTGTTGCCCCACTGCCAGTTTTTTCAATCCTTCGTTGACCTGCGTACCCAGATCGGCCGTGTGCACGAAGGGTGAGTGCAGGCAAGTAGGGCGAGGCATAGCAACCTATAGCCAGTTCCAACGGTTAACCCTTGGATTTATAGGTTAAGATGTATTTCAAGGCAAAGGGTTCTGGAATACACAAAAAGCCTTTGGATCCTGCTACGCCTGGACATTTGTTTCTTACAATAGCAGCCTTGAAAGCCTAGTGCAGGGGGGAAGGGTGTGGTGGTGGCGGCCAGATGGAATAGAACCACAGAGTGGATCTGGCCCACAGGCCGTAGTTTGAGAACCCCTGACCTAAATCATGTAGGATTGGTACTGGCTGCCTGAAGCCAACTCCTGTTGTTGTTCAGTTGCACAGTCGAGTCTGACCCTTTGCGACACCTTGGATCACAGCACGCTAGGCTCCTCTGTCATTTGCCATCCTCCAGAGTCTGGTACGTCTACTCCCACTGTGTCAATGATGCTATCTAAGCATCTCATTTCTTGCCACCCCCTTTTGCTTTCAATCTTTCCTGGGATCAGGACCTTCTCCAGTGAATCCACTCTTCTCTCTAGCACTAGAAGAGCCTTTTCGGTATCCGCTCCGGCCCTATGGAACCTCTTGCCAGTTGAACTGTGGACAGAGTTGCTGCCCTTCAGGAAAGAGCTGAAAACCTGGCTGATGGGGCAGGTATGGGGTGCCCCCCCACTGGCTCATTTAGAGCAGGATCACCTAGGTTTTTAGTTTAATTTAATTTAATAGTCATATTTATATATGCCGCCCACTCAGGCAGAACCCGACTCAGGGCAGCATTACAACAAGTTCTAAAATCACATAAAAACACTTTAAAAGACCCATATCCCACCCACTTTAAAAGACCCATATCCCACCCACTTTAAAAGACCCATATCCCACCCACCCATCCTACCCACTATAAAAAGAAGAAGAGAGAGTTCTTAATTGTTTACATAAGCCAGCAGGCGGGGACCGTGTTCCCATTCGGGCCCCACACCTGCTCTGCCAGCCAGGTCTCAATCCTTTCCTGAAGGGCAGCAATTCTCTTTGAAATCTTAGATCTGTTGGCAGGAGGTTCCAGAGAGTTGGTGCGGACACGGAGAAGGCCCTCCTTCGGGTGCTGGATAGATGTGCACCCCTAGCACTATTAGAGAGCCTCTCCGATCCGCTCTGGTTGGACGGGAAAACACTCTTGGGACGATGCGGTCTCTAAGGTATCCTGGCCCACTGCCATATAGGGCTTTAAAGGTCAAAACCAGCACCTTGAATTGCACCCGGAGACAAACTGGTAACCAGTGCAGCTCCCGAAGTAGCGGTGAGGCGCGGGCATATCATCCGCATCCCATCACCACCTGGGCTGCCGCATTCTGGACCAGCTGCAGCCTCCGAATGGTCGTCAAGGGCAGCCCCATGTAGAGCGCATTACAATAATCTAGTCAGGAAGTGACCAGAGTGTGGGTGACCATAAGCAAGGAGCCCCGGTCCAGGAGCGTGCGCAACTACCGAATCACCCGAAGTTGGGCAAAAGCCCTCCTGGCCACAGCCGCTACCTGTTCTTCTAGCAGCAGCCGCGAGTCCAGAAGGACCCCCAAGTTGTGCACTTGGTCTGTCTGGGGCAAAACAGCCCCATCCAGTATCAAAGATGGTAGCTCCCTGGATAACACGGGGCCCCTTATCCACAGCCATTCTGTCTTGCTGGGATTCAGCCGAAGCCCATTGGCCCCCATCCAGACCCCAATGGCCGCCAGGCATCCGGATAGGATTTCAACAGCATCACTGGGGTCCCCATGGGCCGAGATGTACAACTGGGTGTCATCCGCGTACTGATGGTACCGCACCCCGTGGGAACAAATGATCTCACCCAGTGGCTTCATGTAGATGTTAAATAGGAGAGGAGAGAGCACCGATCCCTGAGGCATCCCATACTTGAGGAGCCTAGGGCTGGACCTCTCACTCTCTAACCACACTCTCTAACCGACTGGGTACGGCCCTCCAGAAAAGAGGAAAACCAGGACAACACGGTGCCCTGGATCCCCAGTCCTTTGAGCCGTTCCAGAAGGATACCGTGGTTGACAGTATCGAAGGCCGCTGAGAGGCCAAGAAGAGCAAGAACGGATGGATAACCCCCGTCCCGCTCCCACCAGAGATCATCCATCAGTGCGACCAATGCCGTCTCCATACCATATCCGGGCCTGAATCCTGATTGAAAGGGGTCTAGATAATCCGCATCCTCCAGGACACTCTGCAGCTGGAGTGCCACCACCTTCACCAAAACCTTACCCAGAAAGGGCAGGTTGGAAACCGGCCTGTAGTTGTTAAGGACAGCTGGGTCAAGGGATATTTTCTTCAGGAGGGGGCGCACCAAAGCATGTTTTAGTGGTGCAGGAAATACCCCCTCCCATAATGATGCATTTATTATCGCCCCGACCCAGCCACCTGTCACCACCTTGGAGGCTTTCACCAACCAGGTGGGACAGGGGTCCAAAGGACATGTAGTGGCACGCACAGCTGCAAGGAGCCTGTCCACTTCATCAGGGACAACAGGATCAAACCGATCGAATCCGATCGATTTTCTCCACCAGATGGTCAGCAAAGTCCTCAGCCGAACCCTGCCAACCGGGCATCGATCTCCCCCTACTGAGGAGGGACCTGGTTACCCGGAACAGGGTGGCTGGGCGATTATCAGTGGAGGCAATAAGGGTGGTGAAGTATTGCCCCTCACCTCACCTCTAGGCTGGTGCCAAATACCGAACCGGGCTGGACACATGTCCGAAAGAGGTACTCCATCCTCAGGTGTCAGCCAGGTTTCGGTGATGCATGCCAGGTCGGCCTGCCCCTCCTGGATAGAATATTGAATCAGGGGGGCCTTATTACAGAACGATCTGGCATTCACCAGCAGCAGCCTAAGGGCGGGGATCTGCTCATGCAGATCCAGAGTGAAAACATCTGAAAACATCTTTTGAAACATCTGTTTTCAACTAGATGTTCTTTTTTGTGTTTTTAGGAATTTTTGAGGTTTTGTTGTTGTGTAATCTTGGAGATTTTATGTATGCCACCCGGAATCGCATGTCGATTGAGGCGGCTATACAAATTGAATAAAATAAATAAATAGATAGATAGATAAATAAATAAATAATTTAGTGGCCAAAGTACTTCAGCTTCAGTATTTGTCCCTCCATGGAGCAGTTGGTTGATTTCCTTTAGGAATGACTGATTTGATCTCTTTGCAGTCCAGAGGACTATCAAAAGACTTCTCCAGCACCATAGTTCAAAGGCATCTGTTCTTTTGCTCTCAGCCTTCCTTATGTTCCAGTTCTCACAGCCAGACTACTGGAAAGACCATCACTTTAACTTTGCAGACATTTGTTGGCAGGGTGATGTCTCTATTTTTTATTATGCTGCCTAGGTTTGCCATAGCTTGCCTCCCAAGGAGTAACACCAAGAGTATTTTTAACCGCAGTCAGGCGTATCTTGGTAACAGCAATCTTGTGTTGCTGGTTAACCTTTCTGACACTAGGTCAGATGAAAGGAACTGCAGAATGAACTCACAAAAAAAGGTGCCTTCACTTTGACAGTATCATGTCTGGCTTAGACCTGGAAGAAGAAGAGCGTGGTTCTGAATGTGGGGCACACACCCCAAGGGGGCAATTTGATTTTTAAGGGGAGTAATTCAAGTATGAGTTATTAACAGTAAATGGCATTTTAGGCATCCTCCATGTGAACAGGAGTTTACTTTTTGAATAATAAGAATTATATGTCATGGGGGCATCAGGATTTTAGAAATGCTTAGGGGGTCATGAACCACGGGTCTAGCTAGTGATATTTTGAGTGGGAACTGTAATCAAAAACTGTGAGCAAGCCAGTCTCTTTTCTCCTTAAAAGCAACTTTTAGCTCTTATGGTCGGTTGGTTTGAAATTGCATGTAATGCCTGCTGAAGTCTTAGGAAACATGCTAAGTTGCATTTCCAGTAAAGTGTGGTTCGAAAAAGGAAAAAAACTAACCTCTGGTGTCACTTTACATAAATAAGAAATTAGTATTCCATGGTTGCAGAATGTAGATACAGCAAGTGTCTCAACACACCCTTGGTTTATGGTGGTTTTAGAAGACAGTATTTGCATAGATGTGTGACAGTACTTAGCTTGGTCAAGGCAGAACTGACAACAAATCAGTTGACAAAGATAAAAAGATAAATGGTTTTAATTGATCAGTGGGAAAACATAAGTGCCTCTTTTCCTAGCAAGGGAGTGGTGTGGATGTGAACTGGGGCGAAGAACTACATTCCCGAATATTGAAGACTAGCTGATTGCCCGGCCTTGGCTGGGGTGTGTTTGTTGTATGTGTAGGTTTTCCGATCCCTGATTCACCCCAACACACAGACTCTCCTTCTCTCCGTCTCTCTCTCTCTAATTGAGGTACACACACACACACACACACACACACACCAGTGACTGACCCGGAACCCACTGTCTTGTGCATTTTCTTGCACAGGCACATTCCTGGGCTATAGAGGCTTACGTGGAATGGGTTGTCACATCTGCATCTGTTTTATAGATGTAGGTTTTCTCAGGAATTCCAGGACCTTTCCCTATCAGTCATTCACTCTCAACCAATCACACTCCAACATACAAATCAGCTCTCTCCAACATTCTATTTCCAGGCCTTGCTGTTAAACCAATCACAGTCCAACATGCAAATCAGCTCTCTCCAACATTCTGTTTCCAGGCCTTGTTGTTAAACTGCTGGTTTTTCTCTCAAGGCACCTTGGGAATTGTAGTTCATGTTCCTATTCCCATTTTGTGGGGCGCAGGGCCCACCTCATGCCCCGGGACCCACATCTTGACCATCTCTCCCGCACCAGGTAAGTGCGTGCACAGTTTGGACAGAGACAGTTAAGGGGTGTGGAAGCCTTTCCAGGACCCACATGGGGACATTTCTTTTTTATAGGTATAAATGAGATGAGATGATTAGCTAACAGTATTGGTGAAAGGTGGTGATATTTGATCAAAAGATTCAGCTCTGTTCAAATTTGCCTTAGGTGCATGTCTCCTCACCTTGATCGCTGGCAGTTGATAAAAATCTAGGTTTATATATTCACTGAGGGAACAGTAGAGTAGAGATGACTAGCTGTAAGGAGTTCTGATTTTTTGTCAGACAACCCAAGACTCATTGAGGTAGGAGAGAAACTGAGTATCACTGTCTTTTGTAATCTTTCCCACCATTCCCAGGGTCTCTTACCAATGGAAGGAGAAGCTTGAGTGAGGAAGAGGATGACGATGAAGGCAAAGATGAGTATGATCAAGATGAAGACTCAAAGGATGAGGATCAGGATTTCCTCAGAAGCATCATGTACACCCGGGAGGAGATTGACATGTCCACTGTAAGAGGCCAAGGCTAAAATCAGGCACATTTTTACTTGTTTGAGTATTTTGGCCTCCTCTACTCCACTTCCTGTGGGGACTGTGTTGGCTTAGTGGTTAAAATGATGAACTTAACAACAAGGGTCAGCAGTTCGAGGCCCAGGTACTGCACGATGGAGTGAGCGCCCGTCTCTGACCCAGCTCCTGCCAACCTAGCAATTTGAAAGCAAGAAATTGCAAGTAGATAAATAGGGACCACTTTGGTGGGGAAAGATCTTAGGGACATGAAAGGAGCCTCATTTGGGCAAATTGCAAGTACTGTAAATAGGTGCCACTTAGGTGGGAAAGGTAACAGCGTTCTGTGCACTCTAGCATCTAGTCATGCCTGCCACATGACCACAGGAATGTCTGCAGACACAGACAGTGCTGGTTCTTTAGCTGTAAACTGAGATGAGCATCGCTCCATAGAGTCAGACAGAACTGGCTTTTGAGTAAGGGAGACCTTTACCTTTACTATCCTGAAAACCTGGTCCTTGGGGGTGAGGGTGGTGTTACTAAAAATGAGGACCATCCTTGAGCAGTCATAACAGAGAACAATTTCTATATCTCATCTCAGCACATCTCAAATTATTTTTTCCCTCCTCCCTGTCAGCCTCCAAGTGAGGAAACTGGCTCTCCAATGTCCCTCAGAATGGAAGACATAGAAGCATTTGTTCTCAAACCTGCTCCTCAGGGCCACACAATTCAATGTCGAATTACACGGAATCGGAAAGGGATGGATAAAGCCATCTTCCCTTTCTACTACCTGCATCTTGAGATGGAAAATGGGAAAAAGGTACCAGACTATAAACCAACATTGCTGCATCTTTTAAAAAAGAAACTCAATCCCTGCAATAAAAATTCTGTTCTCTACTGTTAGAATTAATTATTCTGATTTGCTTATTTACATTTGCATTCTGCCTTGTTGCTAATTATTGTGGTTTAGTCATACAGTTACAAAACATGCTTCCTAACCCTACCAACTACTGAGAATCAGTCTAGACAGGATTATGCTGATTTTGTGGTGTACAAGTGAAATATTTAGCTCATTTTCAAGTTCTCTTACTCGAGACACTTCTGAAATTAATTATGAACATGTGGAAAATGCAGATCTTTTTGAAACTTAATTAAGGAATGAATCATTGGAAATATTTGGGATTACAGGCATATTCCACATTTGCCTTTGAGCTCAAAAGTTCCCTGTGGCAATGTTAAAACTAGCAGATATTTTATCCCGTGGAACAAATGGAAACGATGGCAAATGTATTATGTCCCGCTTTAGACTAACTGTTTCTTATTCATGAAAGATAACTCACTTATCAGATACAACACATGCAAATTATGATGTACAAAAGTTCATATTGAACTAAAATGTGGCATCTACAACATCTTAGAGTTGCCACAATCATTCATTTTTTGTTCCTGCTTTGTTTTGATTTTGTTGTTGCTGTCTCTGAAATGCAATAAACCCTGAGGACTAGCTGCTCTCTTGGGTTTAGGCCAGTGTGTCCCAGCTCCTGCCAACCTAGCAGTTCGAAAGCACGAAATTGCAAGTAGATAAATAGGGACCACTTCGATGGGAAGGTAAACAACGTTCCGTGCACTCAGGTGTTGAGGCATGTTTTCCACATGTCCACGGAAACATCTGCAAACACAGACAATGCTGGCTCTTTGGCTATAAACAGAGATGAGCACTGAATCCTAGAGTTGGATACGACCGGCTTTCGAGCAAAGGCAACCCTTGACCTTCTCAATCTTTTGTTTTGGGACCTCAATTCCCCAAAGCACTGATCAACCAATTTACTGGCTTAGGCTTCTGGGAATTGAAGCCCCCACCCCGGTGAGGCATGGGACCCACATTGGGAACCACTGGTTTAGGACAAGATATCTAAAGGGCAGCAGGTTGTCTATTATGGGTGAATAATTTGTGCGCCCCTTCTAATGATCTTGGTTTGTGTAAAGGTACCTAGATATGGTGGACTACGCAAATAGTATGTAGGCAATTATGGGAAGAGGCAGACCAGTAGTCATTGACCTCATTGACCTCATTGATCTCTGGGTTTTCTCTTTCAGCGATTCCTCATGTCTGGACGGAAGAGGAAGAAAAGCAAGACTTCGAACTACCTCATTTCTCTGGACCCCATAGATTTATCACGGGATGGAGACAGCTTTGTTGGAAAAGTCAGGTAAGTTTCTTTATGGTCCCCCCCTGGGCTGTGGTACTTTACAGAGAGATTTCGCCCTTGCTCGAAAGCCAATTGTATCTGACTCTAGAATACAGTGCTCATCTCTGTTTACAGCCAAAGAGCCAATGCTTTCTGTGTCTGCAGATGTTTCCGTGGTCATATGGCAGGCATGACAAGACAAAGGAGTGCACAGAACGCTGTTACTTTTCCCACCGAAGCAGTTACCTATTTATCTACTTGTAATTTCTTGCTTTCAAACTGCTAGGTTGGCAGGAACTGGGACAATGACGGGAGTTCACTCTGCCATTCAGCACTAAGGTCTTGAAATGTTGACCAAGTCATCACGTTCAGTGTCTTAACCACTAACCACCGTAGCATACCTGTCAAGTATCCCGGATTGGCTGGGATTTCCCATATTTCCATGCTCGTTCGGCCCCTTTTGCGCCACCATCCCGTATTTTCAACGGTGGGGAAAGTAGCTACTTCGCATGCACGCCGCTGCCTCTGACGGCCATGCATGCGCAGTAACCCATTTCCTGGCCAAAGGGGTTTCTGTACATGCAGAGGTTTCTGTGCATGCGTGCTGCTGCCTCTGATGGCCACGCATGCGCA
Source organism: Bradypodion pumilum (assembly GCA_035047305.1). NCBI lineage: Eukaryota > Metazoa > Chordata > Lepidosauria > Squamata > Chamaeleonidae > Bradypodion > Bradypodion pumilum. The sequence goes on along the minus strand of JAWDJD010000008.1, from coordinate 31,937,962 downwards.
GTAACCCCATTTTCTGCCCAGCGCCTGGAAACTTACTGCGCATGCATGCCCGGCTTCTAGATTTCCAAAACCGCGACTTGACGGATATGCACCGTAGTGGTACAACTTTGTAAATAGTGCCTTGCATTCCAGAAATACACATCTTTCATTCCAAAATGTGGCTGATGGATTCCTCGAATTGCAGTACACAAAAAGCTTTTCCAAACACTGCCTCTATCCCAGATTCAAGAGATCCTCTGACAAGTAGAAAAATAATTCTTGTAGGAAGATTGCACAATGTCTGACACCTTAAAACATACAAATAGATTGTGCCAGAAGTGTCCATGAGAAGGAGTCTATAGCAACCTCCCAACCTTATAAACTGTACAAAGTCAGCCATCTTGGCTCCAGAGAAGGAAAAGAAATAAAGACAGACAAAGAGCAAATAAGGTGGTAATTTTATTTTAGAGCAATTAAAGCAGTGTTTCGGATATTACTCATCCTATTAGGTAGAGGTATTAAAAGCAGATGCAAAGCCAGGGAATGGATTTATACTCTGCTTGCTTTATTGTTTGGAGGTGCAGTTAAACCCAGTCTTTCCAGAAAAGGCCAAATTCTTTATATTGTTTCATATATTCTGCTTTATTTTTAGAGCAGGCTGCCCTTTAAAGAGCCTGGTGTGAATTGTATGGGGCTCAAAGCAAGAGAAATAGCGTAGCAGCCATTTGAAGTGAACACTGCAAATAAATACTACTACTACTACTACTACTACTACTACTACTACTACTACTACTACTACTACTACTACTACTACATCCAGGCCAGACATGAAACTTCCAAAACGAAGCCACCTTTGGGTGAATTCATTCTGTAGTTCCTTTCACCTGACTTGGTGTGAGAAAGATTAGCTGGCAACACAAATAGGCCGTTGCCTGGAGTATGCCCAATTGCGGTTCAAAAATACCACCACCTTCAAGGAGGCTCTTGTTGTGTACCGCAATATCTTGTGGTAAAAGTGTCAAACAAGTTAAAGACAAGTTTAACATCTTGAGAATTTCAGCAGATTCATAATTCTTCAACCTTACTTTGTTCTATTTTCCATCAAGAAGGCGCCTCTCTCCTCATCATTTGCATCTTTCGAACAAGAGCCTGTACAAATACTGTATTAGGAAACAAAAGGACTTGATAAAGGAAGGGATTCTTAATAAAATAAGTGGTGGCTGGCTTCACTTCTCAGTCTGGTGTCATGGCTGCTGCTACCACTTAACAGACTTACACTTCCCAGGGTCCTTTGATAGGTAAACATAAATGGCTCAAACAGAATTTTATTCTGAGAGATTATATTTTATTTTTAGGAGGATTGTTATTGATCTACAACTGTCTTGCTATTTCTGTGCTAAACTGTGGGAGTGGGGGCAAATTGGAGTTGGGGGACATTTGTGGATCACATTTCCCAGAATCCCCTAGCCACCATGATGGTCAGAAGGGTGTCCTGGGAGCTGAAATCCCAAAGAGGTAGATTTTCCCATCTCCAGGTAGAAAATGCCAAAAATAAGCAAGCCTCCTTTTTGACCCCCTTCCAGATCCAACGTGCTGGGCACCAGGTTTACTGTGTTTGATAACGGGATCAATCCAGACAAGAAACCTTTTGTTCCAGAAACATCCCAGCTGCGGCAAGAGCTGGCTGCCATTTGCTATGTAAGTTTACATTGAAGGAGATCCCTTCCTCCCCCTCCAAGTGTATTAACACATTTTTGGGAGGCTCCCTGCAAAGTAATTGGAGTACATTATATCATGAAATGGAGGAGAGCTATTTGTGGTGACTCCCTAATAATGGTGCACTCTCCTAACATTTGCACTGTATTACCTTTGGCATTACAAATCTTTTTGTTTGATCCAGCATTGTAATTAGCTCATTTGTATATTATATTTATAGTTTTTCTTGGTTAGATGTTGATTTGGCTGTACTGTATTGCCTTTATCGTACTTTGATCATGCCCTTGCACGTTGTCCTTGGTGTGGATGATAGGCAAAAATGTTCAGCACTTTTAAAATAGTAAAGCAAAAATGTGGGTTGAGTTTAAAATGTCACATAAAGCAAAGCAATCACACTTATATACCACCCCATAGCCCTTAGTGCAATCTCTGGGCGGTTCACAAGTTAATTAGCATTTTGCCCCCGACATGCTGGATACTCATTTTACTGGCCTCAGTAGGATGGAGGGCTGAGCCAACTTTGAGTCCTGGTCAGGATCAAACTCACAACCTTTAAGTGACTAATAACATCTCGGGCCTAAATCCATAGACCCACTGAATCGGTGGGACTTACGTAAGTGCTGATTGGTCAGAAACCTTTTGATACCATATCCCTAGTAAAAGGTAAGATCTCTCTTGTTCGAAAGCTAATCATGTCAAACTCAAGCTCATCTCTGTTTACAGCCAAAGAGCCAGAGCTGTCTGCGTCTGCAGACGTTTCCATGGTCATGATAAGACGCTGAAGCGCATAGAACACTGTTAACTTTCGCGCCAAGGCGTTACCTATTTATCTACTTACAATTTCTTGCGTTCAAACTGCTAGGTCGGCCGGAGCTGGGCCAGACGGGAGCTCACTCTGTACCGCAGCACTCAGGTCTCAAACTATTGACCTGCCATCAAGCTCAGCATCTTGACCACTTTGGTGTATGCAAACCAAGACACAGGACACAGCCTCGGGCTGGGTTAACTCAGGTTTATTGCATCGTGGACAGAGGGAACATGAGGTAATGGCGGATCGATAGCTCTTTATATACAGTAGTAATACATTTGAACGTGGTTCCATGGTAGCCCATTGGCTACTGTCTGCGTGACGTCATTGCGGGTCACGCCCTTCTTGTCCAGGTGTAGGTGATGGCGGGAAAACTTCCCGCGCTGTTGCCTTTGATGAGTTTGGACCAAGGGAGCTTGGACGCTCGCTGCTGCCAGCTGGTGGTCATTAGCTCGCGTCCTCTTACAGGGTTCATATGATGCAGCTGAAGGTTACATTGTTGCTATAGGCAAGGTTACATTGGTTCAGATACATTGTGGAAGGTGAAACCATTAGAACACAACACTCCTCCCCCCTAGGACGAGACAACGTCTCGAGCCCACACTTACACACACTCCCCCCCCTAGGAGACAAAGTCTCTCAGCCAAGATGGCTTATTTCGAACACGCTGGGGTCTCGATGCGGGCTGCCTTTCCCCGGGTTTGCTACCTTCTCTTTGTCCCCTGGTTTCCTGTCCTGTAATTGGAGAGGGAGACTCGTTAGTGACTTGCCGCGGCTCCGCGGCGTTGTTGGGAGGTGTGCTCTTTCTTAGGGAGGAACCGGGGGCACTGGGGGCTAACGAAAAACCCCTCTTCTCGCTTGGATGGGTGGGGGAACACTCCTGAAACCCCCCCCGGCTCGCAAGATCAAAATCAAAATTACAATCGGGGGCAGCGGTCGCGAACTCCTCTCCCCCTTCCCCGGCCTCTGATAGGACTGGTGTATCAAAAGGGTATGAGTCGGGGCCGCTGCTTCTGCCTTCCCCCCTTGCTTGGGACTGTTGTCCGCTGCTGTCTCCCCCTTGGGTTAAGCGGGTGGGGGAGAACCCTAACGCTGAATCCTGTTGCTGAGCCCCACTGACTGGCCTACTCACTCGGTGCCTCAGTTGGTCTGCGTGCCTCCTCCAGAGGAGGCCGGTGTTAGTCTCGACCCGGTACGACACTGGCCCCGTCTGTTCTACAACCGTCCCTGGTACCCAGGCTGGCCCTGCGCTGGAATAGTTCCTGCAGTGAACAGGGTCGCCGGCGGCGAAACCTTTCGAGACTGCCAACCCTATGTTTTTCCCTTTATCCTCGACTCTCGTCGGGTCTAGCCTGGACAGGATCGTGGTCAGTTTTCGCCGCATCAAGAGCTCTGCCGGCGAGTAGCCTGACGCTAAGGGGGTCACCCTATACGCTAAGAGGAACTGGCATACTTGGTGATTCAGGTCCCCCGGGCCCATGCGCCGCAGCGCCTCCTTTGTTGTACGCACCAGCCGATCCACTTGGCCATTCGTGGCCGGGTGAAACGGCGCGGATGTGACATGCCGAATGGCGTTTGCCTCCATGAATGCCCCGAACTCAGCGGAGGTGAAACAACTAGCGTTATCGCTGACTAAAGTGTCGGGTAAACCGAACGTGGAAAAGACTCTCCTTAGCTGGCTAATTGTCGTGGCGGAGGACGTGCTCTTTACTGGGATAACCTCCAGCCACTTGGAGAACGCATCCACCACCAGGAGAAACATGGTTCCTCGGAATGGGCCAGCGAAATCTACGTGCACTCTGGACCATGGCCCCCTTGCTGTGTCCCATTCCCTATGCGGAAGACGGGCCGCCTCTGGTCGGGATCCCTGGCATGCCTCACAAGTGCCGACCATGTGCTCAATGTCCGCGTCCAGCTGTGGCCACCAGAAGTAACTCCGGGCCAGCGCCTTTGAACGAACTATGCCCGGGTGGCTGACGTGCAGCAGTTCGAGCACCCTCGGCCGCAGGGACGTAGGGACCACCACCCGTTGGCCCCACAAAAGGCACCCCCTCTCTAGGGACAACTCTAGCTTTTTCCGAAAAAATGGGTCGAATTCTGTGCTTGGGGACGATGCCGGCCACCCCTTCTGTACCCATGAACTAACTTTCTCCAGCGTTCTGTCCTTGCCTGTCGCCCTAGCAATGTCGGCTGGTACTATTGGGGGTGCGTCTAAGACCTCAATTAGCAACACCTGGCGGTCTCTTTCTACTCTCGCCTTTTGGTCGTCCGACAAGGGCAAAGGAGATCTCGAAAGTGCATCAGCATGGCTGATCTCCTTTCCGGGCCGGTACTCCAACTCATGCTGGTATGCGTTGAGAAAAATAGCCCATCGCAGCATTCTCGGTGACAGGATCTGCGGCGTGGGCTTGCTTGCCGTGAAAATCCCTAACAGTGGCTTGTGATCAGTCACGATTTTGAACGGGCGGCCATACAAAAAATCGTGAAATTTTTTGGTCCCCGCTACTATTGCTAATGCCTCCCTGTCGGTTTGTGCGTAATTGCGCTCCGCTTGGGACAGGGACCTTGAATAAAACGCTACCGGGGCCTCCCTTCCGTCATCCAACACGTGGCAAAGCACCGCCCCCACCCCCACCGGGGATGCATCAGGGCGGATCGCCTTGTTAATTGTACACTTATAATCAGCGCAAATGCGCACCTCCCCGTTAGCCTTTAGAGCCGTTACAATTGCAGTTTCCCACTCCGCGGAATCAACAGGAATAAGAATCCCCTGGCCCACCAGTTTGTCCAGTTCCGCCTCTATCTTGTCCTTGAGTGCGAACGGCACCCTGCGCGGTTTGAGTCTTATCGGGCGGACCTCCGGGTCAAGGTCGAAGGATACAGGGGGTCCCTTGAACTTTCCGAGTCCTTTCTTAAAAACGGCGGGATGCGCATCGCAAACCGCTTGTATTGGGTCCACCCCCACTGTATGCACTCCCCCTATGAACAAACCTAAGGGCTGAAACCACTGTGTCCCTAGGAGGCTACAACTTCCCCCCTTAAGGACAACTAAGGGCAGTTCCGCAGAATGTCTCTTAAAATTGACTCGAAATTTCCCGACCCCCAACACCGGAATGCTGTTTCCCTGTACGTCTCGTAGCGTGGACCTCAACGTTTTAAGTTTGGGCCGCACATGGGGGTCGATTTTCAAGAACTCTTTCTGGGGAATTATAGAATAGGAGGACCCCGAGTCAATTTCCATCCTAATAGGGGCCCCTTGTACTAGTACCTCAACGAAGTAATGGGACTGTCCCGCGGACACGCTGAACACTGGGGCGTCGTCCTCGCTGTCGTCCGAGACGCGGCCCACGCCATCCTGCCTCCTCGTGGTCTGGGCGCCATCTTTGGGCCTCGCTGGACGGTCCGGTCTGGCCGAACGGTCTTGTGACTGCCTCCGGCCCTCCTTCCGTTTTCTGCATGCCTTGGCGATGTGCCCCCGACGGCCGCAGGTGTAACACTCGGCCTTCCTGAACGGGCATCTCGCGCGCTCATGGGCCGCTCCGCAACCCTCGCAGCGTCGACCACCCTTTCGGACCTTCTGGACCTCCTCGCCGTCGCTGCCTTCCGTAGACGACTTTGAGGCCCGTCGAGTTGCGTGCACCGACTGTCCGGACTTCCCGTGCACCGAATTTTCCGCCTTGCCGGCTCTAGGACGCCACTCACGCCACTGGTGCATCTCGTCCACTCCAGCATTCGTGGACTCTGCGGCTTCCGCGGCCTCTACGACCTCTGCCAGCGTGGGTGGCGGCTCCTTGTTCATCAAGCTGCGCTGCACCTCCTTGTCTTTCAGGCCACACAGCACGCCGTCCCTGAGGGCCATCTCTAGGATGTTGCCCCATTTGCAGGGGGCAGCGGCTATCCTCATGGCGGCCACGAATGCCTCAACCGACTCGTCCGGCGCTTGGACTCGCCTCCAAAACGCGCTCCGAGCGGGAAACATTGCCCTCGAGGGACGGAAGCGCTCTCGCAGCAGCTTCATGATGTCGTCCGCCTTAAATTCGCTCACCTTCTTCGGAGCGATGATGCCCACCAGCGTCCGCTTGGTTTCCATCCCGAGCATTCTGGTGAGGATGGCCCTCTTCCTCTCCTCGTCGTCTTCTTTTACTTTGAGTTCCACCAGTGCCGCCTGGAAGTCCATCTCAAGCAGCTCCCAGTCTTGCGGTTTGGTGATGTTGAACCCGCTCTGTGCCCTGGCTGTTCCGTGGGGATCCATCATCCCACCTTCGTCGCCAATTTGGTGTATGCAAACCAAGACACAGGACACAGCCTCGGGCTGGGTTAACTCAGGTTTATTGCATCGTGGACAGAGGGAACATGAGGTAATGGCGGATCGATAGCTCTTTATATACAGTAGTAATACATTTGAACGTGGTTCCATGGTAGCCCATTGGCTACTGTCTGCGTGACGTCATTGCGGGTCACGCCCTTCTTGTCCAGGTGTAGGTGATGGCGGGAAAACTTCCCGCGCTGTTGCCTTTGATGAGTTTGGACCAAGGGAGCTTGGACGCTCGCTGCTGCCAGCTGGTGGTCATTAGCTCGCGTCCTCTTACAGGGTTCATATGATGCAGCTGAAGGTTACATTGTTGCTATAGGCAAGGTTACATTGGTTCAGATACATTGTGGAAGGTGAAACCATTAGAACACAACAACCACTAAACCACCACAACCCTACTTTCAAACTTTACCTAGGTTGGAAGGGATTTCATAGCACATAGTGGCTAAGCAACCTAGGAACAGAAGCAGAAGGTATCTTCTTGTTTTTCTCCCTTCCCTCTTCCAGGAAACTAATGTTTTGGGATTCAGGGGCCCACGAAAAATGACAGTGATTATTCCTGGAATGAACTCAGACAACGAGAGGATCTGCATCCGGCCCAAGAACGTGAGTGGTTGGTTATTTGCAGGGTGGTTTACCGTTCCTTCCTCCTTACCAATGCATTTTCTTGTGTCAGAGTCACCCATTTGAGAGCTCTGTGTTCTCTGTGTGGCTACAGGAACATGAGACGTTACTGTTACGGTACCAGAACCAGAACATGCAGAACCTGATTAAACTTCAGAACAAGATGCCAGCTTGGAATGAGGAGACCCAGTCGTACATACTCAACTTCCATGGGCGTGTCACACAGGCGTCAGTTAAGAATTTCCAGATTATCCCAGAAGATGACCGTGAGTGATGGCCTAAGTTAACGGCATAAGGCTGGGGAGGGGGGGAGGGGACGGGACTTGGCAGGCTTACACTAAACCCTTGCTCTAAAAGCAGGTCAGCTTCAACAGGGCTTGCTTACAAGGAAGGATCTTTAGGCTTGTGGCCTTAATATGTCCTGAGTCTGTTGAGCAAGTGTCTCATATGTTGTTGTATCTCAAGGAACAGTGAGAGACCTTTTAGTCATTGAGGTGTGATAAGACGGTGAGAAAGGATCACATCTGTTCGCTCTGGAAAGAATCACTTTGCTAGGAGCAATCTCCATTCAAGCAATCCTTGTGTCCATGCAGGAATCATTCAGAAAAGCAAAGCAACCATCCATCTAGATGAAAAAGGTCCAACTTGTCCATGGTTCAGTGTCAGGCTGATTTACCCTCTCCCGTGCATTGTGCAACCACCAAGAAATAGATTACACTAGATTGTGCCAGGATCAGTCCAAAGTGAGAGCTATTTCCCTGTCTGATTGCACCACTCAAGGTCCGGCTGTTGACCTGGCCAAGTCCAAAGCTTCTTGTTGTCAGAGGCAGCACAATAAATTCATGCACACACACACCTCACTTCTACCACTAACCCAGCCAACTCAAGTGCCTAGTACCAAACTGAGCTAGTTTATAAGAGCGCTGGTGTCACAGTGTACCACAGCCAAAACATTGTGATGGGGATCAAGGTTGACTCAGCTTTCCATCTTTCCTAGGTCAATAAAATGAATACCCAGCTTATTACCTGTAAACTGCCCAGAGAGTGTACTAAGTACTATTTTGGGGGTGAGGGGTGGGGGGGCATATAAGTGTGATTGCTATTGCACGTGAGGCTGATAGTCCTACAAGTACCTCTGTCTCTATTACAGACAGGCAACATTCAAGATTAAGAAGTAGCGACCTGCTGTCCAAGACAGCCAATGTAACTTTGGCTAGCGGTAGGAGTAGGGGCAGCCCTACCATTGAAAAGTCAGAGAGTGGATATACTGGATACTTGAGCAGGTGGTGCAAAAACTAGTTTATATAGGAATAGCCTTAGTTTCATCTATAGCAGGGGTGTCCATACTAAAGCCCATGGCCCGGCTCTGGCTCCGATGCCAATTCATCCAGCCTGCAAAGCCTTGGTTGCTCCCGGAAGTGGAAGTAAAACACGCCCATACTGGCGCGTTTTACTTCCGCTTCCGGGAGCAACGAGGGCTTCGTGGTGCAGATAAATTAGTTTTGGTGGCCATATCCAGCCCACAGGCCTTAGTGACTGGCCCCCTGAACCACATGACTGGCCCATGGCCTGAAAAGTTTGAGCACCCCTGATCTATAGATCCATATTATAGGTAAAGGTCCATTCTTATCCGATTCTAGGATTCAGTGCTCAGCTCTTATAGTCAAAGAGCCAATGTTGCCTGCATTTGCAGATGTCTCCGTGGACATGTGGCAGGCATGCCTCAACACCGGAGTTTACCGAACACTCTTTACCTTCCCACCAAAGTGGTACCTATTTATCTACTTGCAATTTCTTGCTTTCGAATGGCTAGGTTGGCAGGAGCTGGGACACAGACGGGAGCTCATTTTCATCATGCAGTACCCGGGAATCGAATTCCGACCTTCCAGTCAGCAAATGCAGTGTCTTAACCACTTGAGACACCGCAGTCCATATTATACAGATCCATAAATTAACTATCTTTTTAAGCCTCTGTTTACCAAGACCTCTAGTTTGTAGAGCTGGATAAACATTTGGTAAGATATTTTGGGCAGAGGGTAGAGCTTGAGGAAGGATGTTTGTCTGAGACAGAGCTTAGCAAAGTTACTTCTTCAAACAACAAAGATAGCCCAGCTGTTGTAATCCCAATAAATTAACTTTTCCAAGCTCTGCTCTGAAAGAGAGTACAGTACCTGTCCTGCTGCTATTGCCACTGTTTTAAGAGGAAGATGAATGGAGAGGCAGATGCAACAGAGGAGAAGAGCTTGCTATGATCCCTTCCCTCCATCTCTTACTGTAGGTCTTTTTCTCTCTGATCCACAGCCGACTACATCGTGCTTCAGTTTGGTCGTGTGGCGTCTGATGTGTTCACCATGGATTACCAATTCCCGCTCTGTGCAGTTCAGGCCTTTGCCATTTGCCTGTCCAGCTTTGATGGGAAACTTGCTTGCGAGTAGACTTACAAAGAACGATTTCAGATACTGTACCCACACCCACACCCTGTGGTTTTGCTCCAGATTATTTCTTGCTGCCTCCTGATACTGGACACAATCCGCTCCATTTCCCAGCCGTGCCCACTTTTAAATCTTTGACCTTCCCATCTTAGCATCAGGCTGGACCAAGACGTGACCTGGCATAGGTTTTCCTTTTACTCCTTCTCATTTTAATTCTGACAAGCCATTTCCTGCCAGAGTAGCCACTCCATTGACCTAGACCTTTACACTTTATATCCAGTGTGGTCTGGGTTTTTAAAATTTGCTTTTACTTTTTCTATCCTCAAAGTTGGATTGGTTGACCAATGCAACTTGACCTTTGACTGTCGCTACTTTGGTTCCAGCTTGGTTTAGCCCTAAGTTTTCCCCGACATCCTAGTTAACCCTCTTCGAAACCAACTCTGCAGTAGCCATCGACAAAGGGAAAAGATATCTCCAGATGTGAGCCACCAACGCCAGAGGAACAGCCAATTCTGTCAGCTCCATGAATTCATTGCAAGGGGAGGGGCAGCCATTTTGAAACAGTGGAGTGAAGCTGCAAACCCAACCATCTTCCCTTATTTATTACATTGGGCAATAGATTGGAAATAAAGCACACCAACAGATCAGAATGGGTCCTTGACATTTTCCCAGAAGCAAACTGGGCTGGGTCAGTGGGTTCCAGAGTGGATTAACTATGCCAGCTGTGGATTTTGCAAACTTTCTCGTTTGTCACAGCTCTGCTTCCGTTACTTTAGAATCAAAGAGGGTTACTGTTGTAATGGTACATTATGTTTCATAATATTACACACAGGTCTACTTGCAAGGGTTCCTTTGAAAAGCATTGTGTTGATTCAAATAACAGCATGCCCCTTAAATAGGACACATGTGAAGTCTTAAGAGTTACTCTTCTACAGAATCACTTGGAAATGTTCCAGATTAACCCTTTGTGCTTCAAGAACAAAGATGTCAAATATGCATTATTCTCCTTTTTGTGTTGTATCCAATTCCAAATATTGGAGATCCTCATAGCAATCAGTCATGAGGATTTTCCTGGGAACAATATTTGCCCTCCACACTGCAGTGTGACACCCGTGCCACAGATCCATTTCCGCGAGTCACTTTCTGGTCCTGAGCCCTTTTGGCACACAAAGTCCTCCTCAGCCCTAAGATGCTGCCCTCCATCAAGATGGATCCAAGTAGGATTTAATCCACTTGAGGGTCATCACCCTTCCCTGTTGACTTTGCCACCCAAGGCTGTCAGTCCCTCAGGGTTGTCATGCCTGCTTAGCATGGGAGACAGCAGTAGTTAACTAAGTATTTTATCATATCAGACTTATCCTTTGTTCTTCCCCAGTAGCTGTTTGAGTGCTTTCTGACCTGGAATCTCATCTACAGTAGTTCCCAATGTGGGGCACACGCCCCACAGAGGGACTTCAATTCCCAGAAGTCTGTCAGTACATTGGCTGATCAGTGCTTTGGGGAATTGACTTAGACTTCTGGGAATTGAAGTCTAAAAACCTACGTTTCGGAAATACTGTGTCTAGCACTATCTCTTGTTACATTTTGGACTGTCTTGCCATAGATTTTTCATGTTATGGAAAGTCAAGTACAGTAGTAGTTTACCACAGAGGAAAGTTTATCAAAAGTTCAGAAAGCACATCGAAATAAAGCGTCTCTAATTGAGGAAGCCCAAGGGGCCACCCGCACCTCCCTTCTCTTAAGTCCCTACATGTTTTTCAGTTCACAGCTGCTCCCTTAGAGAGCCCTTAGAGCTCTCCCTCTGGGTTATATCTCCTCCCTCAGGGTCCACCTTGCCATTCCCCTAAAGGAATCCAGCCAATGATAATACAGCATAACATGTCCATCACACATTAGGTTTCATTTCTTCCAAACCTGAGGCCAGCATGTTTTTACACATTCCAATCTTTCTAAGGTATGTGCTAATGCTAAAGGTTCTCCCACACATTGAAATCTCCATCTTGGATGATGCTAAAACCAGGACACAAATCTTGCCCTGACAACTCCTTAGAGCAGTGTTTCCCAATGTGGGGCCCATGTCCCACAGGGGGGACTCCAATTTCCGGAAGCCTAAGTCAGTACATTGGCTGATCAGTGCTTTGGGGAATTCTTAGGCTTCTGGGAATTGAAGTCCAAAAGCCAAAGGTTGGGAAATATTGGCTTAGAGGAAGTTGGAGTATTTATCCATCAGTGTCTGTTGTGGATTTTTACAAGTTGGTGGCAACGGTGGAACTCTTAAGGTTTCTCTCAGTAGCAGACGAAGCACCATGTAGACACGTGGGCTGTTGGTCCCACAATAAACCAGGTAAAGGTAAAGGTCACCCTTGCTCGAAAGCCAGTCATATCCGACTCTAGGGTTCAGTGCTCATCTCTGTTTATAGCCGAAGGGCCAGCACAGTCTGCATCTGCAAACATTTCCATGGACATGTGGCAGGCATGCCTAGACATTGAAGTGCACGGAACGCTGTTTACCTTCTCACCAAAGTGGTACCTATTTATCTACTTGCAATTTCTTGCTTTCAAACTGCTAGGTTGACAGGAGCTGGGACAGAGACGGGAGCTCATTCCGTCCTGCAGTACTTAGGTTTTTTTAACTGCTGGCCTCCCACCTCCCAGTCACTGTCTTAACCACTTGAGCCACTGCTGTCCATAATAAAGCAGGTAGAAACAAATTAGTGTGTTCCTTGGGAAGCACTTAGGAGAGGAGCAATACCATGTCACCTCACAGTTAAGAAAAGAAGGAATTTGAGACTGATAGACTGGCCCTAAGAACATCAATCTAAGAATTGACACAAGATGAAATAGAGGCTAAGGAGTCGCCTAAAAGATGATCTTCCTCTAAACGTTTTTCATGGTCATGTGGCCTGAACAGGTGCTAGGAGACAATGCTTGAAGGACTACTGTGTCTATAGTATACAAACTTAATAAGCAGCTTCACAACTGTGATTTCCAGCTATTAAGATTTGCTGGGAAACATTGCTCTATAACCTGGCATTGAGAATCACACCCTAAAGGGAAATTTTCCCCCACCCCTTTTTTGGATAACAAACACTTGACGCAGAGAGACCTCTGCTTCTAAACTAAGCATCTTCAAGTTGTGTCGGACTACAATTCCCATCTGTCTGGGAATGATGAAAGCTGTATCACACCACACTGGGAAGTTGCATTTTGAGAGAATTTACTTTTTAAGCTGCTGCCCCCCAGAATCTCCCAAATACTGGGCATGATAGCTGAGGTTTATGGGAATTGTAGTCCAAGAAGGTAACTTCTACAAACTCTGCGGGAAGCAATCTGCCGTTGTCGTGGCACTTGAAGGGTCCCCACGTAACAAGCCCTTCCCACCCCCCACCGTACCTGCACTCACGTGAGGCTTTTATGAGGTCACAAAGACCCTTCAAGGATCATGGCTTTTGGAATCCTCTGGCAGTTGGTAATTGTGGATGACTGGCCCTTCCAGCAGGTGAGGCTGCCCGAATCTGGCAGGGTGATGCCACGTCTCAGAATGTACTGGAATTCATACCGCCGCCTCCATTCTTTCCCCAATTCACCGTCTGGCATTGGGACCTCTTTTTCTTCCCGCAATGCCAATGAGGATGCAGTGCTTATCCGGAAGCAGAAATTGAAATTCCAGGTACCTCACAGCAAAGGGTGGGATGATACTTTTTAGGATTGCGTTTATAGGGTGGGGGAGTGGGGCCATCTTGAGAAACCTCTTAAACTCCAGGGCTGCCATGAAAAGTCCTGTTTTATCTGACCCTAAAATGGTTCTCAGTGTAGCCTTTAGTGCCATGGTTTTGGATATGGGACACATGCCCCACAGGGTGACAATTTGATTTTTAAGGATGTGTGTGGCAATTTGAGAATGAGGTATTAACAGTGAATGGCTTTTTAGGCTTCCTCCATATGAATAGGAGTTTGCTTTTTGAATAATAATTATATGTCACGGGGTGGGCATCAGGAATTTAGAGATTTTTTTAATGGGACTTAAGCTGTTTCCAACTTATCTAAGGTTCAATACTATGACTAAATTGTGTTTTAATATTTGCCAACCAACTTTTTTTAAAAATCATTTTAAATTACATTATTCTTCTTCCATGGATAGGCCAGACGTGAAACTGTCAAAATAATAATCAATATATAATAATAATAATTTCATGCCAGAAATTATTCTGGGTTGAAAGGATTTTTGTTGGAGAAACTCCACTCAAGAGAAGCTCGAATGAGGCTCCTTTCATGTCCCCAAGATCTTTTCCCTTCAAAGTGGTCCCTATTTATCTACCTGCAATTTCTTGCTTTCGAACTGCTAGATTGGCAGGAGCTGGGGCAGAGACAGGAGCTCACTCTTGTCATGCAGTACTCGCCTCTCGAACTCCTGACCTGCCAACCTTCCAGCTAGCAAGGTGAGCTTCTTAACCACTCAGCCACCACAGCCCCTTAACTGCCAAAATGAAGGTACCTTTTCGTGAGTTCATTCTTCAGTTCCTTTTGCCTGACCTAGTGTGATAAAAATTAGCTGGCAACACTACCAGGGTACACCAGATTGTGTTTTAAAGATACCACAATCTTTGAGGAGGCTCTTTCTGTGTTCCCCAATTATGTTATTAAGTTACTTTCGATTCCATGTGTAGAAAAAAAGATCAATGAAAATAATCAGGCATTTTGACATAGCAAATTTATCTTATCTTTAGAACAGTTTCCCAACCTTTGGTTTTTTGGACTTCAATTCCCAGAAGCCTAAGTCAAGTCCCCAAAGCACTGATCAGCCAATGCCGTTTCAGTCTCACTCCCGACACACAGGTTTTGGGCATCATCCATGACGGCGGCGGTCGCCCTTTCTCCCTGTTGTCCTGAACATGGATCTTGTTGTGTCCTATAGTGTAACCTTCTACATGTGATATCAATGTATCTGAACCAATGTAACCTTGCCTATGAGTAACAATGTAACCTTCAGCTGTATCACATAAACCCTGAAATAGGACGCGAGCTAATGACCACCAGCTGGCAGCAGCGAGCGTCCAAGCTCTCTTGGTTCAAACCCATCAAAGACCGCAGCGCGGGAAGTTTTCCCGCCGCTACCTACACCTGGACAAGAAGGGCGTGACCAGCCATGACGTCACGCGGACCAGTAGCCAACGGGCTACCGTGGAGCCACATTCAAAGACGCTACTACCATATATATAGAGCTGTTCGTCCGCCATTACCTCATGTTCCCTCTGCCCACCATGCAATAAACCTGAGTTAACCCAGCCTTTGGCTGTGCCTTGTGTCTTGACTCTCATACACTAAATTGGCGACGAAGGTGGGATCATGGATCCCCATGGAGCCAGGACACAGAGCGGGTTCAACATCACCAAACCGCAAGACTGGGAGCTCTTTGAGATGGACTTCCAGGCGGCACTGGTGGAACTCAAAGTCAAAGAAGACGACGAGGAAAGGAAGAGGGCCATCCTCACCCGCATGCTCGGGATGGAAACCAAGCGGACGCTGGTGGGCATCCTCGCACCGAAGAAGGTGAGCGATTTCAAAGCCGGTGACATCATGAAACTGCTGCGTGAGCGGTTCCGACCCTCGAGGGCAATGTTTCCCGCTCGGAGCGCGTTTTGGAGGCGAGTTCAAGCGCCGGACGAGTCGGTAGAAGCCTTCGTAACGGCTATGAGGGTAGCCGCCGCCCCCTGCAAATGGGACCACATCCTAGATATGGCCCTCAGGGACGGAGTGCTGTGTGGCCTGAAGGACAAGGAAGTACAGCGCAGCCTGATGAACAAGGAGCCACCACCCACGCTGGAAGAGGTTGTAGAGGCCGCGGAAGCCGCGGAATCCATGAATGCTGGAGTGGATGAGATGCACAAGTGGCGTGAGTGGCGTCCGAGGGCCGGCAAAGCGGAAAACTCGTCCCACGGGAAGTCCGGTCAGTCGGTGCATGCAACCCGACCGACCTCGAAATCGTCCTCAGAAAGCAGCGATGGCGAGGAGGTCCAGAAGGTCCGGAGAGGCGGGCGCCGCTGTGATGGTTGCGGAGCGGCCCATGAGCGCGTGAAGTGCCCATTCAGGAAAGCAGAGTGTTTCAACTGTGGACGTCGGGGGCACATCGCCAAGGCGTGCAAGAAGCGGAAAGAGGACCGGAGACAGTCACAAGACCGCTCAGCCAGATCGGACCGTCCAGCGAGATCCAAAGATGGCGCCCGGGCCACGAGGAAGCAGGACGGCGTGGGCCGCATCTCGGACGACAGCGAGGGCGACGCTCCTGTGTTCAACGTGTCTGCGGGACAGCCCCATTACTTTGTTGAGGTACTAGTACAAGGGACCCCCATTAGGATGGAAGTTGACTCGGGGTCCTCCTATTCTATAATTCCCCAGAGAGAGTTCTTGAAAATTGACCCCCACGTGCGGCCCAAACTTAAGGCGTTGAGAGCCACCCTACGGGACGTACAGGGGAACAGCATTCCGGTGTTGGGGGTCGGGACATTCCGGGTCCGTTTTAAGAGACATTCTGCGGAACTTCCCCTAGTGGTGCTAAAGGGGGGGAGTTGTAGCCTCCTCGGAACCCAGTGGTTTCAGCCCTTAGGTCTGTTCATAGGGGGGGTGCATGCCGTAGGCGAGGACCCAATACAAGCGGCGTGTGACGCACACCCCGCTGTGTTTAAAAGTGGACTGGGAAAGTTCAAGGGACCCCCTGTAGCCTTCGACTTAGACCCGGAGGTCCGCCCGATAAGACTTAAACCGCGCAGGGTACCGTTCGCGCTAAAGGACAAAATAGAGGCGGAACTGGACAAACTGGTGGGTCAAGGGATTCTTGTTCCTGTGGATTCCGCGGAGTGGGAGACTCCAATTGTAACAGCACTGAAGGCTAACGGGGAGGTGCGCATTTGCGCTGATTATAAGTGTACCATTAATAAGGCAATCCGCCCTAATGCATACCCGGTGCCAGTGGTCAGCCACCTTCTGGCCAGGCTGAATGGGGGAAAGTGTTTTGCTAAACTCGATTTAGCACAGGCCTACCAGCAACTCTCGGTAACCCCCGCCACAGCGGCGGCACAAACTATAGTCACACATAAGGGGGCGTTCCAGGTGTCGAGGTTACAGTTCGGCGTGAACTCGGCACCTGGCATTTTTCAGTCGCTAGTGGAACGCCTCCTGAAGGGGCTGGAGGGGGTGTTGCCATATTTTGATGACGTGTTGATAACGGGGGGGAGTAAGGCCGAGCTGGCCCACAGATTGGATAAGGTCCTGACCGTGTTCGAGAAAGCGGGGCTGCGACTGAGAAAAGACAAATGTGTATTTTTCGAAACAGAGGTTGAGTTTTTAGGGTTCCGTGTCACACCCGAGGGAATTAGGCCGTCCAAGTCTAAGGTAGCCGCCATTAAGAAAGCCCCTCGCCCCACTTCCAAAACCGAGCTACAGTCGTTTCTGGGGCTTCTCAATTTCTACCATACCTTCCTTCCACGGAAGGCGTCTGTTGCCGAACCGCTCCATCGGTTACTTAAAAAAGAGGAAAAGTGGCAGTGGGGTGACGAGCAAGAAAGAGCGTTCACAGAGTTAAAGCAACTCCTCACATCCGAGGCAATCCTGACGCATTTCGACCCCAAACGGCCCATAGTTTTAGTCTGCGATGCATCCCCGGTGGGGGTGGGGGCGGTGCTCTGCCACGTGTTGAACGACGGAAGGGAGGCCCCGATAGCGTTTTATTCAAGGTCCCTGTCCCAAGCGGAGCGGAATTACGCACAGACTGATAGGGAGGCATTAGCGATAGTAGCGGGAATCAAGAAATTTCACGACTTTCTGTATGGTCGGCCGTTCAAGGTCGTTACTGATCACAAGCCCCTGTTAGGAATATTCACTGCAAATAAGCCCACGCCACAGATCCTGTCCCCGAGGATGCTGCGGTGGGCTATTTTTCTTAACGCATATCAACATGAGTTAGAATACCGGCCAGGGAAGGAAATCTGCCATGCAGACGCGCTCTCACGGTCACCGTTACCCTTGTCGGACGACCAGAAGGCAGGGGCAAGAAGAGACCGTCAGGTATTATTAATAGAGGTCTTGGAGTCACCCCCGATAGTACCGGCCGACGTTGCCAGGGCGACCGGAAAGGATAGAACACTAGAGAAAGTATGCTCGTGGGTGCAGAAGGGGTGGCCGGCGTCATCCCCAGGCGCGGAATTCGACCCATTTTTCCGAAAGCGAGTAGAATTGTCTTTAGAGAGGGGGTGCCTTTTGTGGGGCCAACGGGTGGTGGTTCCTACGTCCCTGCGACCGAAGGTGCTAAAGCTGTTGCACGTCAGCCACCCGGGAATCGTCCGCTCCAAGGCGTTGGCCCGGAGTTACTTCTGGTGGCCCCAGCTGGACGCCGACATAGAGCATATGGTTGGCACTTGTGAGGCATGTCAGTGCTCCCGGCCGGAGGTGGCCCGCCTCCCGCACAGGGAATGGGACGCAGCAAGGGGACCGTGGTCCAGGGTACACGTAGATTTTGCTGGCCCGTTCCGAGGAACCATGTTTCTCCTGGTGGTGGATGCATACTCAAAGTGGCTGGAGGTCATCCCGGTAAAGAGCACATCCTCCGCCACTACCATTCGCCAGCTAAGGAGGGTCTTTTCCACGTTCGGTTTACCCGACACTTTGGTCAGCGATAACGCCAGTTGTTTCACGTCCGCTGAGTTCGCAGCATTCATGGAGGCAAATGCAATTCGGCATGTCACATCCGCACCGTTTCACCCGGCCACGAATGGCCAAGTGGAACGGTTGGTGCGCACCACAAAAGATGCGCTGCGGCGCATGGGCTCGGGGGATCTAAATCACCAAGTTTGTCAATTTCTATTAGCGTATAGAGTGACCCCCTTAGCGTCGGGATACTCGCCGGCGGAGCTGCTGATGCGGAGGAAACTGACCACGCTTCTGTCCAGGCTAGACCCGTCGAGGGTCGAGGACAAAGGGAAGAACATAGGGTTAGCGGTCTCGAAAGGTTTCGGCGTAGGCGATCCTGTACACTGCAGGAACTATGCCAACGCAGGCCCAGCCTGGGTGCCAGGGACGATAATAGAACAGACGGGGCCAGTGTCCTATCGGGTGGAAACTAGCACCGGCCTCCTCTGGAGGAGGGACGCTGACCAACTGAGGCACCGAGTGAGCGAGGGGCCGACCAGTGGGGCACAGCGACAGGATTCAGCGATAGGGTTCTCCCCCACCCGTTTAGCCCAAGGGGGAGACGAGGGGGAAAGCAGCGAGCCCGACTCATATCCTTTTGATACCCCAGTTCTATCCGAGCCCGGGGGGAGGGAAAAGGAGTGTGCGGCCGCCGCTGCCGCTTCCCCCGAATCCGATTTTGATTTTGATTTTGCTAGCCGGGGGGGTTTTTCGGAGTGTTCCCCCACCCATCCAAGCGAGAAGAGGGGTTTTTCGTTAGCCCCCAGTGCCCCCGGTTCTTCCTATACAAAGCACACACCTCCCAACAAAGCCGCAGAGCCGCGGCAAACCACTAACAAGTCATCCTCTCCGATTGCAGGGCAGGAAGCCAGGGAGCAAGGAGGAGGGAGCGAAGCCGGGGCAGGGCAGCCCGCGCCGAGACCCCAGCGTGTTCGAAATAAGCCATCTTGGCTGAGAGACTTCGTCTCATCCTAGGGGGGAGGAGTGTTGTGTCCTATAGTGTAACCTTCTACATGTGATATCAATGTATCTGAACCAATGTAACCTTGCCTATGAGTAACAATGTAACCTTCAGCTGTATCACATAAACCCTGAAATAGGACGCGAGCTAATGACCACCAGCTGGCAGCAGCGAGCGTCCAAGCTCTCTTGGTTCAAACCCATCAAAGACCGCAGCGCGGGAAGTTTTCCCGCCGCTACCTACACCTGGACAAGAAGGGCGTGACCAGCCATGACGTCACGCGGACCAGTAGCCAACGGGCTACCGTGGAGCCACATTCAAAGACGCTACTACCATATATATAGAGCTGTTCGTCCGCCATTACCTCATGTTCCCTCTGCCCACCATGCAATAAACCTGAGTTAACCCAGCCTTTGGCTGTGCCTTGTGTCTTGACTCTCATACACTAAAGATCTGATTGTCTCCAAGTCAGCCGAAACTTCTGCCAAAGTGGTTCGCTGCCTTGTAAAAAAAAAAAAATTGGCTACATTGTCCCCTCTTTGAAATCTGCAGCGTTAGGGACCTCGCGGCAAAGACTACATTTCCCAGACTCATACCTGTCAAGTTTTGGGAAATTTCTGTCATGTAAGAGAAATTTCCCAGCCAAAAGAAACTGGACAGCTATGCTTATCCTGTGCTGGCCTACAGTCTAATTGCAGTCTAACTAATACGGGATGACGGTGGGAAAGAGTGTAAAATACGGGGGTTTGACAGAAATTTCCCAAAACTTGACAGGTATGCCTAGACTCCCTTGGCCCGCGGCAATGAGGGAGTCTGGGAAATGTAGCCATTGCCGTGACGCTGGTCCCTAACGCTGCAGATTTCAAAGAGGGGACGGCATAACAAAAAAATTTTTTACATGGCAGCGATCCACTTTGGCAGGGTTTCAGTGCTGCCTTGGGGGACATGCAGATCCACGTTCAGGACAACAGGGAGAAAGTGCGAAATTCCTCCAGCGCAATTTATATTTCACAGGGTGTTTATTATGAATTTGGTTTTATTGTATTTTCGATTTGTTTTGTTTATGTTATATTATGATAGAAATGTAATAAGCTTTTGTTATAGTAATTATAAATATACAAATACACATATAAATGAGCATAGAATTGGATTTCGGACAAGAATATAAGAATGAGAAATATATATTATAATGAATTTTGATGAGTTTTAATAAAGGTAATACAATATATCAAGATGTTTTTATTGAGCTATGATGAAATTTAGAGTTGTATTAGATATGAAGCATGTATTTGGTTTGCATTTCTTTTTTATAATTGTATTTGTATTGTTTCTGTTTTTTGTTGTTTTGTTTGTATTTCTGAAATTTTAATAAAAAGAAAGCAAATGCTACCACCCCCACTGTAAGCAATGTTGGGCGGGTGGGGGGCATGTTTGGAAATGCCCAGGTTCTCACTGTGGGCCTGATTAATGAGATGCACGGGCCTAATTTGGCCCGTGGGCCATAGTTTGGGTACCCCTGAGCCAATGTAATGACTTAGGCTTCAGGGAATTGAAGTCCCCATGTGGGGCGTGGGCCCCACACTGGGAACCACTGCTTTAGAAGATGGCCTCAGAGGTGTCAACTGTGCCTCCTTTTGAGTCTAGCCCCATGATAGCGAACCTTGGCACTCCAGGTATTCTTGGACTTCAATTACCAGAAGCCCTAGTCAGCACTCTTGCTGATCAGGACTTCTGGGAATTAAAGTTCAAAAAACCCTGGAATGCCAAGGTTCGCCATCACTGGTCTAGCCAATATAACCAGTAATGAAGGATGCTAGGAATTCTAGGGTGCAAGGAAAAAAACCAGGTGTTTTACAACTTTAGAGCTAAATCAGGTCCAGGCACTCTTACTAAAATTTGGAAGGTAGAGAAACCTAGATTTGAATCTGGTAGTGAATGATGGGAAAATACAAGACAACTTCTATCCAATTAACTTTTCTTTCAAGGCATTAATTTTATCTGTTTGAAGGAAAAGATACCACATTCTCTTCTTCCTTTTTCATGGAGGTTTGTGCTCATAGCTCAGGAGAGTGTGGGTGTGAGACTGTCCCGTTTGCCTCAAGTGCCAAAATGGCTAATTATGGCTTTTCTGGCAGATTTCAGGAGTTGAATTCAAAACCAGAACCTGATAAGGTTTTGATAACCCCCCCCAAAAAAAATCCACAGCTAGAAAACAGACACTTTTAGTAGTTTCTGCATTTAATATGTATAATATAGACATATTTAATTGCTAAGCGACATACAGAAGCTACGTCAAACTCAACTACGCCCTCCACCATCTGTTCACCATCTGTAATGTGTGTGGTCACACGTTTCATGCTAGGATTGGTTTATTGAGTCACCAGAGACACATCCATCAACTGTGAAAATGACTTCCAGGAAAAATATATACAGTACTCGGATACGAGTAGTAGTCAACGACAACGATGTAGATGTAGATGTAGATGTAGTGAATTATCATCTAATTGAAATGTGTTATGGTTTATGTTCCCAAGTGATTGCTCATTCACGTTGGCCCCTTCACCACAAGATAAGAGTCGCCCTAGGCCAGGGGGCGGCATAAATAAATAAATAAACAAGGCTGTGTGTGCAGATTACACCTATATACCACCCCATAGCGCTTAGTGCACTCTCTGGGCGGTTCACAATGTAATTAGCATTTTGCACCCAACATGGAAGGCTAGAAGGCTGAGTCAACCTTGAGCACTGTCAGGATCAAACTCACAAAGTTTTGGCTGCAGTACTGTAGTTTATCCACTGCGCCACCAGGGCTCCTTCAGAATGGCTGCAGGCAATGGACTTATACAGCTATGCTGAATGAACATTGAATGCAGAATACTGTATACCATTTTAAAAATGCATCAAGTAAACTACTTGTATTCTAAGCATTGCTCCAATGCCTCCAGTTCTACCCTGCATTCTTTCCTAACTACTTTCCTGTATACTTTTTTCAGCGGCGCATCATTAGGGAGAAGCAACACTGCAAGTGCCAGGAGTCATGCATGGTTCAGGCCAACACAGATGCCAAGATGAAGGGCTGCCATGGGAGACAAAAGCCTGAGGAGCGCATTCCCCTCATGGTGTCTTGCAGTGAGCATAGCCTGTGCAATAGTGAGTATTAGCACACCATGATGACTCTGGATTCATGGGTCATTTGGATTTTCCTGAGAGCAAGATTTGTGGCCTGTTCTAACTAGACAATGCACCATCATCTGTCTTAACGTCTTCTCTGTCTGCGTCCAAAGGTTCAACGAATCCCTTCCTTTTGGAATCTGTCCCAGAGGCTCATCTTGGTACTCACATGTGGGGCAGTTCTGTGCAAATGAACCGGACTCAGAACAACAGCCAATGGAAAATTCAGGTGGTCTGTCCAGGTAAGAAACGGTTGGTTGTGTTGTGTTGTTTGAAATACTACTCATCTAGTATGCGTTTTACAACATAACAACATACAGTGGTACCTCTCATAACGAACGCTTCGCATAACGGAAAATTCACATAACGAAGTGTTCGTTATGCAAGGGCGATACGCTGTATAATGAAAAAAATTGTTCATTATGCAGGTTTTTTTTGTAACCGGAGTATACCTGGTCAATGGGAACCCTGGATAATGAACATTTTTGTTTGTTATGCGAGGCATCTCCCATTCGCTTCACATAATGAGAAAAAATGCATAGCGAAGCAACTCGCAGAACAGAATTTTTTTATTATGTGGGGTTCTACTGTACAAACAAAAATCAAAATGATGTGTGTGTGTGTGTGTGTGTGTACATGTATGGGTCATTCATCCTCAGAAGGCAAGAGATGAGAGAAATCTCTCTCTATGTGTGTCTTGTCCTGTTTATCCATAGATCCAGGTGATTTTACACGGAGCCAATTAAAATTAATCTATTTTTTTAAAAAGGAGCAGTCAGTGGTGGAAAGGAAAAGTTACTGAACCTACTGATCTGATCTGTCTTTCTCTTTGCATTATGTCAGTGTTGGCCAACCTTGGTGCTCCAGCTGTTCTTGGACTTCAATTCCCAGAAGCCCTGATCAGCAAGTGTGCATTCTTGGGCTTCTGGGAATTGAAGTACAAGAACACATGGAGCACCAAGGTTGGCCACCCATGTATTATGTGGTCATTGGGGGGGGGGGGGGAGAGAATGGAAATCTGGCCTAATTCTGATCAGAAAATCTTGTCATCGCAGCAGGATGCTCTGTGACGAATATAAAGTGAACGTGTGAATTTCTTCAGCAGCAACTCTAAAACATATCAAGCAATGATGTGCTGCAAAAATTTTTACTACCCCCACCATGGTTGTGGCTAAGTCTGTGGACGTGGCTAACGCTGTGGGCCACACCCACTTGGCCTCCCTATGCCATGGCCTGGGGTAGGGAGGTGGGCCTGGCTGGCCAAGCGGGCATAGCCTGGGGGAATTTCTGCTACCGGTGCCCGGGCATCTGTGGTCACCTGGAGCAGCTCAACACTGATATCAAGTAGCAAAAGAAGACAAGTGCTTTTAAGCATAGCCAAATTGCAGCACCTAAAGCCAAGAGAATGACCCTCGAAATCTAGTATCCCAAAGTGAGAAGCATTTCCTTTAGATCTAAATCCTGAGATTAAGAGAATGCCGACCTCCAACTTGAATCTCAGGGTCTAAACTTGAGATCTAGTAACCCAACAAGGATGCAACAGCTATGGGACTCTTGGTCCTGTCCTTCAAAAAACAACCCTTTTCCACGCCAGAGCATTTTGTAGTTTGTGTCTTCGTACTTCTTTTTTCACCAGTTAACAGTTCACCTTCCTCACTTATTTCTTTTCATCTGTAAGTTCCTTGCCACCCCCACCCCCAAAACATCTTTCTGCCCCATTTTGATAGATTTCTCTGACGAAGCAGACCTTGAGATGGCCATCCTGGAAGAAACCCAGCCTATCAGCAAGAATGAGTGTGCTCCCAAGAACGGGTGGCAAGCTAAGCAGAGAGAAGGTGAGGCTGTGGAGGGCGTGGGATGCGGGGGCAGGGACAGGATGGGTTGGTAAGTCATCCTTAATAAGATGCAGTTCTTTGTTGCTAAATCACTGACCATGGAATGTGATGCTTGGTTTTCAAGCAATGGAGCTGGACAGTGGTGGGTGGGCATAAAAAAAAATCCTACCACAGTGTGGATGTGGCCATGTGACTGGATGGGCATGGCCTGTTGGCCATGTGACTGCTCTTCGCTATAGCGAATCTCTGAAGCCATTTCCCCCTTGTCCAAGACTTTTCCAGGGCTCTGTTTCACCCCAAAGTGCCTCCCCAGCCACTCCGGAGTGGCTGAGGATGTGCTTTGGGCTGCATGAAACAGAGCCCAGGAAAAGCCTTTGATGAAGGGGGAAATGGAGCCTGTAGGAATGGCTGGTGGCCTCAAAGAAGACACGCGGAGGTGATACGCGCATACTTGTGCGAACCTGCCACCACAGGATCTGGGTCAACAAGACTGTACTGCTGCACATTATAAAGAATGCAAAAAAAAAATGCAGGAGGGAGACGATACCTTTATTGGATCACTAAAATAAAAGAAAACATTGCACAAGCTTTCATGATTCATGACCACTTCTTCAGGCATGCATTAAAATGTTCATGGCGTGCTGGTCTGCCAGGCATTTCTTTTTAAGAACAGCAAAATAATAATAATAATAATCATGGTGTTATGATGCCACTCGCACAGGAAGCTGTGCTTTTTCATGCCTTGTTCTCTGATCTTCTTGAAAATGGCGATTTAACCGTGTGGCCACGTGTTTGCTTCGTGGGCTGCCTTGTGATGGAACGGAGGTGGAGCCTAATGTGTGATTGACATGTCTTGCTGTAACATGATTGGTTGGAATCCCTAAGGAGGAGGTCCAAAGGGGAGGAGCTCTAACACACACAAATGCTGCAGACACAAGCAGACATTCTCTGGAGCTGGAGGCTGGGCTTGCCAGCAGCCTCTTGGAAGAGAGGAAGAGCTGAGGCCTTTCCCTTACAGAACCAGTTTGCTTTATTTATTTATTTTGAATTGCTCCTGATTATTTTCTGGACTGTATCCTGTATCTTGAGATGCTTGCAATATATTTCTACAATGCCTGAAGAGACTTGGAGTGATTTCTTGGCTCAACGCTACCTGTTGCAATGGCCCACGGAAAGGGCCGCCTGGTGCGGAAATGGCCCACGGAGGTTCGGAATGACTGGCCACAAGGAAAGGCATGTGAGACGAATATGCGGTGAAAGTCCAGCCCCGATCTATGTCGGGTGGTGCATTTATTACCCTGCCTCGAGGGTTCCGTGCCTAAGGCGCACGTGACCTCATTACAGAAGGCTTTTGCATACGTGGCATTTCTGGTGGTCAAGATAATACCTGTATCTGGACATTGCCTTGTAGATAATGGATAATCCACAGTTAACTGGGTCTGGGCTGGCAAAACCCATTGTTCTCGCCCTATCTCGGAGCCCATATGGTCTCCGGGAAACTAATTTCCTTAGCTGTTGATTCAGCGGGTTTACCTAACCTTTGGCCAGAAAAGGAAGAGCGGGTTTTACCCTGGAGTCATCAACTTTTAGCTTTTGCCCTTCCTTCCTCCGCAACCTCCAGCCAAGACTTTATGATTCATTCCAATTGATCTAGCCCGCACGCCAATTTCCTTTCCATCAAAGCCTGTGGTGGTCCTCAGCCGTGTGCGTAGCGAGCGAACCTATCGGGAAAGGTTTTGGCCAATTTATGAACGCGGGCAAACCACAGCTACCTTATCTGATGCCTGGGTTGTCCAGCCAGAGGACTGCAACTCAGAAGGACAATAGGGCCTGCTTGAGAGTAAGGCTTCCTATTATACAAGGGAGCTCTTCACCTTCACTTCTCATATTTAGAGCCTACTTTCTCAGGTGCCCTCCTTCCACCCTGCATCTAATGAAGTGGGTTACAGAACCTGAAAGCTTATGGAATAAACCTTGTTAGTCTTAAGGTGCCACAACATTTATGTTTGGTTTCATAATTTGGTTTTGTCACCAAAAGTGGGCAGTAGGTCACTGTTTTCGCCTCTTCTTAAACCTGTTTAGTTTTCAAGAATGATCCCCAGGAGGAAGACCTGAAGTCAACAGACACTAAAGACACTGGTGGTGAAATACTTGCACCTGTATGTGAAGTGCACACACTCCATAGCAACTCTGATAGTGAGAGGGAAGCATCCCAAGAGATTACCGTATCACCCCCATCCAGAATGAAGTCTCACAGTTGGATGCTTGCCCAAAGAGGTGAGTTGTCTTCTGGTCAAGAGAAGTTAGACACAGAGCTTGATGACTGGAAGATCAGCAGGTCGGCAGTACGAGACCCGAGTACTGCACAACAGAGTGAGCTTCTGTCTCTGCCCCAGCCTCTGCCAACCTAGTAGTTTGAAAGCAGGACATTGCAAGTAGATAAATAGATACCACTTCGGTGGAAAGGTAAACAGCATTCCGTGCGCTCCGGTGTCTAGTCATGCCTGCCACATGAACATGGAAACATCTGCAGAGGCAGACAGCGCTGGCTCTTCAGCTTTGAAACAGAGATGAGCACTGAACCCTAGAGTTGGATATGACTGGCTTTTGAGCAAGCCTTTACTATTTTATGTGTTTCAAAGCAAAGGGTTCTGGAAGACACAAAAAGCCATTGGATCCTGCTAAGCCTGGGCATTTGTTTGTTATTCAACTCTAAATCCCAGAGTTCTGGGAGTTCTATGTGCCAGAGAGACACCTAAATTGTGCTCACCTGGAGGGAGGTTGGGCTATTAGACCTCATGGCACATGACAGACCAGGCTTGGGCCACATTTGCTATAGGAAAGGAGGTTACCAAGAGGACCATCAGCCAAGCTTTCTTCCAGGTGAGCACAATTTGGATGCCTGTTTGGCAGGTGGAATTCCCAGAATGGAGAGTTCTGGAGACCCATTATTGTAACTATTATTGTAACTGGTGGAAGACAAAAGTATACTGAAATCAGACAAAGAACCATCAGATTCCAACAGCTACAGACTAGTCTCCCTACTATTCCACCTATGCAAAGTGTTTCCATGAATAATATTAAATCGTCTGACCCCTAAAATTAAACCACTTCTAAATTGCAAGTAGGTAATAGTGTTCCGTGTGTTCCAGCATCTAGCCATGCTTGCCACATGATGTAAATGGAGATTAGCACCACACCCTAGAGTCCAGCACAACTGGCTTTTGAGCAAGGGAGACCTTTACCTTTATTTTTCTGGAACAGGCATACTTAAAATCTTGCAGCAGCTGTATAGTTCAAATCTTAAATCAAAGCCAGCATATAAATGATCATGTACTACTAACACCCAGAGAATATGATACTGTCCACCATGAATTGCTGCTCTAAAAGCTCTACCTTACTAAAGATTTTGAGCTACCAAATGGTTGCCGCTCTAATTTGAAACCAAAGATTACTTGTTGAACTTCAAAGGAAGACCCAGTTGGCTAGAGAAATCAAAGGAACAGTTTCCCACATGGTAGTGTTCTGGCACCATTACATTTTAATATTTACATAAATGATTAGCCAATGTTCTCATGCTCAACGCATTTCATCTATACTGATTTCTTGCTTTGAATACTCCAAAGGGAAACCTTTGAGTCCACTGAGCCCCAGCTAACCTCTGCATTAGAAGATCTTTCCTTATATTATTTAAAAAAAACTTGTGTGCCTTCCACTTAAGGAACAGAGAAACAAAGATCAAGCTTTGAGTTAACTGGAAAGGCAAGATTATGGAATATTACCCCACACCAAAGTATTTAAGCGTCACTCTGGATTGAATTGTGAAAACACCAAACAGTAAATTGCCACCAAAGATAACATACTTAGGAAACTGGCTGGTTCAGATTGGGGTGCACACCCACAACACCAAGAACAAGAGCTATGTCGCTGTGCTACTCCACAGCAGAATAGGCTAGTCCCCATAGCAGGGATTCTTAACCTACGGCCCATGGGCCGGATCCAGGCCACAGCACCAATTCAACGGGCCTATGCCCTCACTGCAGTGGCTGAGTTCCTGGTGGCTGCGACCATGTTTCTGGCAGCCATGTAAGCGTTTCTGGTGGAGGCAGAGGCATCCACAGCCACAGGGAATGCCTCTGCAGGTGCCGGAACCGTGTTAATGGGCACCCGAAAAACCCCTGCAGCCACCGGGAACATGTCTGTAGCTGCTGGAAATGTGTCCACGGCTGCTGTTAACGCATCCACAGCTGCTGCGAACAAGTCTGTGGAGGTGTTCCTGGTCTCTGTGGATGCATTCCATGCGGCTACGAGTTTTTCCCCTGGTGGCTGCATAGGTGCTCTGGCCGGTAGCGGACGTGTTCCAGGTGGTTGCTTCACCCACGCCACATAGCTCCTCCAGACTGGTAAGCAGGGGAGTGGTGTGGGGGAGTGGTGTGGGGGGCTTTTTGGGGCTGTGATGGGCTCAGGGTGATCCTGCTGCCACTAAAGGTGGCAACGGTTGGGGGAGGAACACCAGTCCAGCCCGCAAACAGTCTGATCCAGTCCCTGGCTTTAAAAGGTTGAGAACCCCTGCCCTATGGTATCAATCAATCAATCAATCAGTTTAATTTATATCCCGCCTTTCTCGGCCAAAGGCCAACTCAAGGCGGCTAACAGCATATACAAATAGCAACAAAATAATAATACAGAGATACAATAAATTTACAATAGCGAGCAATACAAGTAAGCATGGTATCAAAATACAAAAACTACATAATTACATTATAAACTACAGTAAAAAAACAGTATAATGCAACAACAAACCCAGCGTGGAAAAACCCCATGTCCGCTGGAGAAAGTCACAGGAGCTACCACTCCCCCCAGCAGCAAGGGCAGCCACGGCAGTTCAGATTGTCCCAAGGGCTGCAACAGCTGCAAAGACACAGGCAAGAGCCTTAAGGACAGCATCAGCTTCAGCCAGGGGTGTCCAAACTTTTAGTGCCATGGGACTGACCATGCGCCCGGACAGCTGAGCAGGCCTGATCACGCCCCCCAGAAGTGGAAGCAGACTCATTTACAACAGCCATAAATGTGCCCACTTCTGCAATTACAACAGGTGCGGGCACATTTGACGTCTGACATAAACACATCCTCTTCCACTTCTGGGTGCAGCGAGGGCAGTGGTAGGCCACATGATGGAATAGTGCTGTGGACTAAAATCAAGGAGAGGTTTTCTGTACCACCACTCAAGCTTTAAATATTAAAAGCAGAAAAAGCTAGACTAAACCTATGGAGAGAAAGAGGGGGGGGGACACAGTTTACTAAATGAATTAATGCTGAAGAATGTCTCCTACCAGGACAGGATTCTGGCTGGACCATCTGAAGCAAGAGGAGCAGGGGTTCTCAATGTTTTTGCATCGTGAGCCGGACCACGCCCCCTCAGACAGCTGAGCAGGCAAGGCACATGATTTTAAATTGTGCTACACTGATAGAAGGAAGGAAGGGGTGTGCGTTCTGCTCTTCTCAGCAGTCGTCTGGCTAGTGGTACTATGTGTGAGAACTGACATCAAAACTGAGCTAGCAAGCCAGTTTCCTTTCTTTCTCCTTAAAAACAACATGTTAGCTCTTATGGTCGGTTGGTTTGAAATTGCGTGTAATGCCTGCTGAACTCTTAGGAAACATGCTAAGTTGCATTTCCAGTAAAGTGTGGTTGGGAAAAACTAACCTCTGGTGTCACTTTACATAAATAAGAAATTAGTATTCCATGGTTGCAGAATGTAGATACAGCAAGTGTCTCAACACACCTTTGGTTTATCGTGGTTTTAGAAGACAGCATTTGCATAGATGTGTGACAGTACTTAGCTTGGTCAAGGCAGAGCTGACAACAAATCAGTTGACAAAGATAAAAAGATAAACGGTTTTAATTGATCAGAGGGAAAACATAAGTGCCTCTTTTCCTAGCAAGGGAGTGGTGTGGATTTGAACTAGGGCGAAGAACTACATTCCCGAATATTGAAGATGAGATGGTTAGCTAACAGTATTGGTGAAAGGTGGTGATATTTGATCAAAAGATTCAGCTCTGTTCAAATTTGCCTTAGGTGCATGTCTCATTACCTTGATTGCTGGCAGCTGATAAAAATTGAGATTTATATACCGTATTTATTCGAGTATAACGCGCACTCGTGTATAACGCGCACCCCTAATTTTCCATGAAACCTCGGTATAAAATTTTCTCGGCTAGCTGCTCGGTTTCCATGCATTTCAGCATGATCAACAACTTTGAGCTTGAACGAAGCGTCATATGCACAACGTTTACGCTTGATACCCTGAGATGCCATCTAAAGGCGAACCAGTTATATCGGTGAAAAAGAGCACGCCTTAAAATATTGAGGGAGGGGGGGATAATCAGACCCACCTGTTGCAGAAAATGCAATCCGAAACGAGCACTTCCGACCTCCAGGAGCCTCGCTCGAACTGCGAGCTACCTCCGGGCCACGCCTCGTCTCCCGCGCCACCCAATCAGATCCCGTCAATTTCTTCAAAGCCACCCCCCGCCTCCCCTTCACCCGCCACAGCAATAGACAGCCGACCCAATTCTAAAAAGGAAGTAAAAGAGGCTCGTTTATAACGCGCACCCAGTCCTCGTGTATAACGCGCACCCCAACTTTGATTTCTTTTTTTGGTATAAAATTTTGCGCGTTATACACGAATAAATACGGTATTCACTAAGGGAACAGTAGAGTAGAGATGACTAGCTGCAAGGAGTTCTGGTTTTTTGTCAGGCAATCCAAGACTGAATGAGGTAGGAGAAAATCTGAGCATGGTTGGAAGAGAAAAGGGTGCTTCATCACTGTCTTTTGTAATCTTTCCCACCATTCCCAGGGTCTTTCACCAATGGAAGGAGAAGCTTGAGTGAGGAAGAGGATGACGATGAAGGCAAAGATGAGTATGATCAAGATGAAGACTCAAAAGATGAGGAACAGGATTTCCTCAGC
Organism: Bradypodion pumilum; assembly: GCA_035047305.1. Lineage (NCBI taxonomy): Eukaryota > Metazoa > Chordata > Lepidosauria > Squamata > Chamaeleonidae > Bradypodion > Bradypodion pumilum. The sequence goes on along the minus strand of JAWDJD010000008.1, from coordinate 31,906,468 downwards.
AGCATCATGTACACCCGGGAGGAGATTGACATGTCCACTGTAAGAAGCTAAGGCTAAAATCAAGCATATTTTTACTTGTTTGAGTATTTTGGCCTCCTGTACTCCACTTCTTGTGGGGACTGTGTTGGCTTAGTGGTTAAAATGATGAACTTAACAACTGGAGGGCCAGTAGTTTGAGGCCTAGGTACTGCAAGACGGAGTGAGCGCCCATCTCTGTCCCAGCTCCTGCCAACCTAGCAGTTCGAAAGCAACTGCTTTCTGATCTGCTGATAACTTGGGATGACTGTGGCTTATTGGTTAAGACGCTGAGCTTGACGGCTGGAAGGTCAGTGTGTCAGCAGTTCGAGACCTGAGTACTGCATGACAGAGTGAGCTCACGTCTTCTGTCCCAGCTCCTGCCAACCTAGCATTTTGAAAGCAAGAAATTGCAAGGAGATAAATAGGTGCCACTTTGGCGGGAAATGTAACTGCATTCTGTGCACTCTGGCATCTAGTCATGCCTGCCACATGACCATAGGAATGTCTGTAGACACAGACAGCACTGGTTCTTTGGCTGTAAATGGAGATAATCATCACCCCCTAGAGACAGACACGACTGGCTTATTTACATTTGTATTCTGCCTTTTATGCTAATTATTGTGGTTTACTCATACAGTTACAAAGCATACTTCCTAACCCTACCCAGTCTTGCGAGATTCACTCCCTCACCAATAGAAGGAGCTTCAGTGAGGAAGAGGATGATGATGAAGATGAATATGAAGACTTAAACAATGAGGAGCAGGATGTCCTCAGAAGATCCATGTACACCCAGAAGGAGAGCAAAATATCCACTGTAAGAGGCTGAGCCTAAAATCAGGCATACTTCTGTTTGTTTGAGTATTTTGATCTCCTCTTCTCCACTTACTGTGGGGACTGTGTTGGCTTAGTGGTTAAAACGATGAACTTGACCACTAGAAGGTCAGCAATTTGAGGCCCAGGTACTTCACGATGGAATGAGCTCCTGTCTATGTCCCAACTCCTGCCAACCTAGCAGTTTGAAAGCAAGAAATTGCAAGTAGATAAATAGGGACCACTTCAGTGGGAAAGATAACAATGTTCCATGTGCTCCGGTGTCTAGTCTTGCCTGCCACATGACCATGGAAACATCTGCAAACACAAACAGCATTGGCTAGATGAGCACTGAACCCTAGAGTCAAATATGACTGGCTTTTGAGCATGGGCGACCTTTACCTTACTCGATTTACCACCATTTACAACATGGATGAACAATAGTAGGGGGGTCAGGAGTTCATTTTCCAGGGCTCACCATGAGCTGCTCCAACCTGTTTAGATTTTGGCGGAAAAGAAAGTGGAACTCCTTGTTTCAGGAATTCTGGTTTTGTTTGTTTGTTTTAGACCTCTTATTTTGGTTAGGCTTTCCTTCCCACTTCTTCGGTAGAGAAATGTATAAGACCCAGGAAAGCAGCACCATGAATTTCACCACAGAGTAGAGAAGACCCAGGAAGGGCTGGTGAAACGAAGAGGGTTGTTTCTCTTAATCTACCAGCCTTTAGGCAAAGGGGGAAAAACAGGATGGAAACAGGTGTCAATGAAAGTGGAGCCATCTCCATCCAACCCCACTTTCACTCTAAGGAAGGAGATCTAAGATGGGGAAAGGGTGTTCCCAGATGTGATCAGTTTTGTGGAGAAACAAATGCCACTTACAAAACAGATTCAAATAGAAATCACCCATTTAAGGGCTTAGTTCAGGGGTGGTCAATCTCGTTGCTCCAGCTATTCTTGGACTTCAATTCCCAGAAGCCCTGATCAACAGATGTGATGAATTGGGCTTCTGGGGACTGAAGTCCAAGAACAGCTGGAGTGCCAAGCTTGGCCACCCTTGGCTTAGTAGGTCTTTTAAGGCAAGGGAACACATGGTCGCCAGAGGTAGCAGCAGGATTTGTACCACTCTTTACCATCACCGACAACACAATTATATCACAGCTAGATCACAGAGCTGATGGATGGGAATTGCATGTGGCAGTATCTGAAGAGTCAGATGCTCCTGTGTGCTTAAGAAACAGATTGAAAATGGTTGACAGAGGGTTCTGAACTTGAGGCCACTGTGGCTTAGTGGTTAAGACACTGAGCTTGACGACTGGAAGGTCGGCGGGTCAGCAGTTCAAGACCCGAGTGCTCCACGACAGAGTGTGCAGCTCCTGCCAACCTAGCAGTTTGAAAGGAAGAAATTTCAAGTAGATGGGAAAGGTAACAGCATTCCATGCACTCCAGCATTAGATTAGATTAGATTAGATAGTTTATTTGTATCCCGCCCTTCTCACTTTACGCCGACTCAGGGCGGCTCACAGCAAATAAATATTACAATATAATAGAAATATAGCAGCACAAAATTAAAAAAAAATAAACATCACAATGTAATACAAATTGATACAATCAAAATATCCGGCACAAAAGCAGAAGGAAAAATACAGTACAAAAAGCAAAAATACAGTCTTGGCCAGGCATCTAGTCATGCCTGCCATATAACCACAGGAATGTCTGCAGACACAGACAGCACTGGTTCTTGGGCTGTAAACTGAGATGAGTATCGCCCCCTAGAGTCAGACACGACTAGCTTTTGAGCAAGGCCAACCTTTACCATTACTATGCTAAAAGCTAAGTCTTATTTGGGGGGTGGGGGGTTTACTGAAAACGAGGACCATCCTTGAGCAGTCATAACAGAACAACTTCTACATCTCATCTCATCACATCTCAAATTAATTTTTTCCCCTCCTCCCTGACAGCCTCCAAGTGAGGAAAGCAGTTCTCCAATGTCCCTCAGGGTGGAAGACATGAAAGCATTTGTTCTCAAACCTGCTCCTCAGGGCCACACAGTTCAGTGTCAAATTACACGGAATCGGAAAGGGATGGTTAAAGCCATCTTCCCTTTCTACTACCTGCATCTTGAGATGGAAAATGGAAAGAAGGTACCGGCCTATAAACAAACATTGCTGCTTCTTTTTAAGGACAAAATCAACCCCATGCAATAAAAATTCTCTTCTCTACTGTTAGAATTAATTATTCTGATTTGCTTATTTACATTTATATTCTGCCTTGTTGCTATTTATTGTGGTTTAGTCACACAGTTACAAAATATACTTCCTAACCCACTGTTGCGAGATTCAGTCTAGACAGGATTATGTTGAATTTGTGGTGTATGCGTGCAATATTCAGCTCATTTTTCAAGTTCTCTTATTAGAGACACTTCTGAAATTTATTTTGAACGTGTGGAAAATGCTGATCTTTTTGAAACTTAATTAAGGAATGAATCATTGGAAATGTTTGGGATTACTGTACAGCTCAAAAGTTCCCTGTGGCACTTTTTAAAACTAGCAGATGTTTTATCCTGTGAAACAAATGGAAATAATGGCAAATGTATTGTGTCTCCTTTTAGACCAACAATTCCATTTTCATGAAACATAACTCACTTATCAGATACAACACATGCAAATTTTGATACACAAACGGTCATACTGAACTAAAATATGGCATCTACAACAGTTTACAGATGCCACAGTCATTCAGGCTTTTTTTCTGTTTTGTTTTGTTTTTGTTGTCGCTGTCTCTCTGAAATTCCATAAACCCTGAGGACTACCTGCTCAGCTGGGTTTAGGCCAGTGTGTCCCAACGTTTAGTTTTTGGACTTCATGTCTCAGAAGCCTAAGTCAATTCCCCAAAGCACTGATCAGCCACTGTCCTGCCAACGGACTGTCCTGCCTTCGTCTCTAGGCGGAACTTTTATCCTTTCATAAAAACCTCAAAACCTGGCTGGCGCAACAGGTGTGGGGGGTGGCTGTGGTGATAGCCACTCTATGCTGGCTCATATGAGTGCCACCTGGGCTCCCACCTTTCAGTGTGCACCGGACTCTCAGGTACTCTCTTTGGTCACTTACAGAGGTTTTTTTTTAAAAAAAGCTTAATTCTCATTTAAAATCTGTTGTAGTGCGCGAGCTGTTAAATGTACGTATTAGCCCAGCGCCATCTTAGCCGGCCAGTGTGATTAAATAAATAAACACTGACTTAGGCTTCTGGGAGTTGAAGTCCCCACCCCTGTGGGGCATGGAACCCACATTGGGAACCACTGGTTTAGGACAAGATATCTAAAGGGCAGCAGGTTGTCTATTATGGGTGAATAATCCCCCCCCCCACACACACACACACACACACTTCTAATGATCTGTGATATTGGGAAAATATTTGCTTTGGCTTCCTCTTGGTTTGTGTAAAGGTAACTAGATATGGTGGACTACGCAAATAGTATGTTGGCAATTATGGAAAGAGGCAGACCAGTAGTAATTGATCTCATTGATCTCTGGGTTTTCTCTTTCAGCGATTCCTCATGTCTGGACGGAAGAGGAAGAAAAGCAAGACTTCAAACTACCTAATTTCTCTGGACCCCATTGATTTATCACGGGATGGAGACAGCTTTGTTGGAAAAGTCAGGTGAGTTCCTTTTCAATCCTGCTATGGTGGGGTGGGGGGGGGGGGCTGTGGTACTTTACAGAGAGTTTTTTCCATGTTCCCTGGGGGCTACAACAATATACTGTACTGTAGCCAAGGAAGAGTTATTTGCTTGTACTCTCAGATTTCCCTGTTCACTCTGAGCTTAGCTATGGAGCGCCGTTAGGGACATGCCAAGCCAAGCGGAGGAGACAAGGATTGAGGTGGCAGTAGTGGTGGTAGCAGTGCCTGGAGCTAGGTCGCGATCTGGATGAGTTGGTGCCGTGGGCCGGATCTGGCCCATGGGCCATAGGCTGAGAACCCCTCCCTTAAAACATACAAATAGATTGTGCCAAAAGTGTCTATGAGAAGGAGTCTATAGCTACCTCCCAAATTTATAAACAGTATGCAGTCAGCTGTCTTGGCTCCAGATAATAAAATAAAATAGAATAAAGACAGACAGAGCAAATAAGGTGGTAGTTTTATTGTAGAGCAATTAAAGCAGTTTCGGATATTACTCACCCCATTAAGTAGAGGTATTAATAGCAGGTGCAAAGGCAGGGAATGGATTTATACTCAGCTTGCTTTATTATTTGGAGGTGCAGTTAAACCCAGTCTTTCCAGAAAAGGCCAAGATCTTTATATCCTTTCATATATTCTGTTTTATTTTTAGAGCAGGCTGCCTTATAAAAAGCCCAGTGTGAATTGTATGGGGCTCAAAGCAAGAGAAATAGTGTAGCAGCTATACTGCAAATAGATTATGTGTCTTCTTCTATGTCCAGGTCAAACATGAAACTACCAAAATGAAGCCATCTTTGGGTGAATTCATTCTGTAGCTCCTTTCACCTGACCTGGTGTGAGAAAGATTAGCCGGCAACACAAGGTGGCCGTTGCCTGGGCTATACCCAATTGTGGTACCACCATCTTGAAGGAGGCTTTTTTTTGTGTACCACAATAGATTGTGCTAGAAGTGTTAAACTAGTTAAAGACAAGTTTAACATCTTGAGAATTTCAGCAGTAGATTCATAATTCTTCAGCCTTGCTTTGTTCTGTTTTCCATCAAGAAGGCGCCTCTCTCCCCATCATTTGCATCTTTCCTTAATTGCAAGCAAAAACAAATACAGTATTGGGAAACAAAAGGACCTGATGAAGGAAGGGATTCTTAATAAAATAAGTGGTGGCTGGCTTCACTTCTCAGTCTGGTGTCATGATTGCTTCTAGCTCTTAACAGACCTACAATTCCCAGGGTCCTTTGACATAAACATAAATGGTTCAAAAAGAATTTTATTCTGAGAGACTATATTTTATTTTTTAGGAGGATTATTATTGATCTACAACTGTCTTGCTGTTTTTGTGCTAGACTACGGGAGTGGGGGCAAATTGGAGGTCAGAGTTGAGGGCCATTTTTGGATCATATTTCCCAGAATCCCCTAGCCAGCATGGTCAGAAGGGCGTTCTGGGAGCTGTGTCACCTGAAAACTCTTTAAAAAACGATAACTTCATAAGTTTCTTTAAACAAATGAAACCGCCAAAGACGTTTTGAAGGGGAAAAGAGATTTTTATCAACAAGATCAGTCATAACATAATATATGCATATATTGGTGCTTGGATCCATGCAGATTCAAGACCCTCATTAACAATTCAACCAGGCTTATATATACTTTTTGATAAACTACACACATGTGTTCTCAGCCCAGGTGGGACCTAAGGGCGAAGGCGTTTCATGTCTTTATCTTGGCATTGCATACTTTTTTAAATGTTCAGAAATGCACAGTCACACAAGTCTACTCCACTTAGATAAATGACTGTGTAACTGTCTTTTCATACAAATGGCTTTCTCCAGGCCACACTATAGATTAGTACAAATAATTTATTTAAATTATTATGCAAGCTTCATTAACTGCATGCTTATTTTGATAAGGGGAAAGGGTTTAATAATTCACATTAGCTAATTTTGGAGGTCACTGTTGATGTCCCAAAGAAGTAGATTTTCCCACCTCCAGGTACAAAAATAAGCAAGCCTCCTTTTTGACCCACTTTTAGATCCAATGTGCTGGGCACCAGGTTTACTGTGTTTGATAACGGGATCAAGCCAGACGAGAAATCTTTTGTTCCAGAAACATCCCAGCTGCGGCAAGAACTGGCTGCCATTTGCTATGTAAGTTTACATTGAACGAGATCCCTCCTCCCCATCACCAGAAGGAGGTGTTAATACTCAGCTTTATAGAATTCTAATCTCTACATTAATAGTCTGTCCAGGTTATCCTACTATGGTAATAAACTAGACCAGGGATTCTCAGCCCATGGGCCGGATGTGGCCCATGCCCCCCTCTCCCACACCCGGAGGTGACATGTGGCGGAAAAAGGGCAAAATGGTGTCCAGCCCCCAAAACTGTCTAAGGGAGTGTGACACCGCCCCCGGCTTTAAAAGGTTGAGAACTCCTGGAGTAGACCATACTGCCAGCGACTCAATGTTGAGTGTCAGGCAGCTGTTAACTAACCTGACAACCCTGAGGACTAACGGCCTTGGGTGCCAAAGTCAACAGGGAAGGGTGGTGGTCCCCAAGTGGATGAAATCCCACTTGAATACATCTTGATGGAGGGCAGCAGCTTCATTAATACTGGCTTAGTGCTGAGGAGGACTTTGTGTGCCAAAAAGGCTCAGGAGCAGAAATTGACTCCCAGAACTGGATTAGTGGTATGGGTATCACGCAGTAGATGAAAGGCCACTGCATTATATTTTCAGGACAGCCTTCCTGGCTGATCGCCAGGATATGGCAGAAGAATCATCATCATCATCATCTCTTCATTACCCTGGCTTTCAACCTGTCTGTATACAGTATTAACATTTTCTGGAGAAGCTCCCTGAAAAATAACGAGTACATTATGTTATGAAATGGAGGAGACCTATTTTGGTGTGACTCCCGGATAATTGTGCACTCTCCTAACATTTACATTGTACTGGCATTCCAAATCTTTTTGCATTGTAACTAGCGCTTTTCATCTGTAAATTTTATTCATAGTTTTTCTTGGTTAGATGATGGTGATGATCTGGCTGTATTGCTTTTATTGTACTTTGATCATGCCCTTGCACATTGTCCTTGGTGTGGATGAAGGGCAAAAATGTAAAGCAAAGATGTGGGTTGAGTTTAAAATGTCACATAAATGAATAATAATGTCTCGGGACTAAATCCATAGAACCGTTGAATTAGTGGGACGTACGTAAGTATTGATTGATCAGAAACATGTTGATACCATATACTATTGATGGCAAACCTTGATACTCCAGCTGTTCTTGAATTTTAATTCCCAGAAGTCCTGATCAGCACTCCTAGTGATCAGGGTTTCTGGGAACTGAAGTTCAAGAACAGCTGGAGTGCCAGGGTTCACCACCACTGCCATGTCCCTAGTAAAAGGTAAAGGTCTCCCTTGCTCGAAAGCCAGTCATATCCAACTCTGATGTGTGTGTGTTCATCTCAATTTCCAGCCAAAGAACCAGTGCTGTCTGCATCAGCAGATGTTTCCATAGTCATGTCTAGATGCTGAAGTGCACTGTACACTGTTAGCTTTCCTTACCTATTTATCTACTTGCAATTCGTAGAGATAAAGGTTGCCCTTCGTTGAAAGCCAGTTGTATCCCACTTTAGGGTTCAGTGTTTATCTCTGTTTATAGCCAAAGAGTTAGCACTGTCTGTGTCTGCAGATATTTCTGTGGACATGTGGCAGGCATGACTAGACATCGGAATGCACAAAACACTGTTTACCTTCCTACCAAAGTAGTACAGTAAAACCCCAACTTACGTATGCCTTGAGTTATGTAAAATTCAACTTATGTAAGGATTTTTCAGTAAAATGCTGTCTTGATTTAAGTAAATGTCCCAATTTATGTAATGCAATTTTCTATGGGTTTGCTTTGATTTAAGTAAAAAAATAATTTTTCCTATGGGTTTGCTTCAATTTACATAAAAACCCAATTTACATAAAAGGCTATGGAACAGACTTTTTACATAAGTATGGGGTTATATTGTACCTATGTATCTACTTGCAGTCTCTTGCTTTCGAACTGCTAGGTTGGCAGGAGCTGGGATGGAGGCTCACTCTTATGCAGCACTCGGGTCTCGAACTGCTGACCTGCAGACCTTCCAGTCTTAAGCTCAGCATTTTAACCAGTAAGCCACTGCTGTCCTCTCTACTTGCAATTACTTGCTTTCAGACTGCTAGGTTGCAAGAGCTGGAACAGATGACAGGACCTCACTCCATCATGCAGCACTCAGGTCTTGAACTGCTGACTTGCTGACCTTATGATCATCAAGCTCAACATCTTGACCACTAAGCCACCATGACCCTACTTTCAAATTTTACCCTTACTTAGGTTGCAAAGGAATTGGTAGTACATAATGGCTAAGCAGCCTAGGAACAGAGGCAGAAGGTATCTTCTTGTTTTTCTCCTTTCCCTCTTCCAGGAAACTAATGTTTTGGGATTCAGGGGCCCACGAAAAATGACAGTGATCATTCCTGGAATGAACTCAAACAACGAGAGGATCTGCATCCGGCCCAAGAACGTGAGTGGTTGATTATTTGCAGGGTGGTTGACCATTCCTTCCTCCTTACCAATGCATTTTCTTGGGTCAGAGTTACCCATTTGAGAGCTCTGTGTTCTCTGTGTGGCTACAGGAACATGAGACGTTACTGTTACGGTACCAGCACCAGAACATGCAGAACCTGATTAAACTTCAGAACAAGATGCCAATTTGGAATGAGGAGACCCAGTCGTACATACTCAACTTCCATGGGCGTGTCACACAGGCGTCAATTAAGAACTTCCAGATTATCCCAGAAGATGACCGTGAGTGATGGCTTAAGTTAAGGGCACGAGGCTGGGGGGGAGGGGGGGGGGAAGAAGACGGGAGGGCATGGGACTTGGCAGGCTTACACTAAACCCTTGCTATAAAAGCAGGTCAGCTTCAGCAGGGCTTGCTTACAAGGAAGGATGTATAGGCTTGTGACCTTAATATGTCCTGAGTCTGTTGAGCAAGAGTCTGTCATATGTTGTTGTATCTCAAGGAACGGTGAGAGACCTTTTAGTCATTGAGGTGTGATCAGACGGCGAGAAAGGATCACATCTGTTCGCTCTGGAGAGAATCACTTTGCTAGGAGCAATCTCCATTCAAGCAATCCTTGTGTCCATACAGGAATCATTCAGAAAAACAAAGCAACCATCCATCTCAATGAAAAAGGTCCAGCTTGTCCATGGTTTTGTGTCAGGTTGATTTGCCTTCTCCTGTGCATTGTGCGACCACCAAGAAATAGCTTGCACTGGATTGTGCCAGGAGCAGTCCAAAATGGGAGCTACAGTATTTCCCTGTCTGATTGCACCGGCCATTGACCTGGCCAGGTCCAAAGCTTACACACACACACACACACACACACACACACACACACACACACACACACACACACACACACACACACACACACACACACACACACACACACACACACACACACACACACACACCTCTACCACCAACCCAGTGACCTAAAGTGCCGAGTGCCAAAATGAGCTGACATAAGAACTCTGGTGTCACAGTGTACTACAGCCAAAACATTGTGAGTTCGATCCTGATAGTGATCACGGTTGACTCAGCCTTCCATCTTTCCTAGGTCAGTAAAATGAGAGCCCAGCATATTGTGGGCAAAATGCTAATTACCTATAAACTGCCCAGAGAATGCACTAAGTGCTATTTGGGGGTGAGGGTGGTGTATATACCTGCAAGTGTAATTGCGATTGCAATTGCACATGAGGCTGATAGTCCCACAAGTACCTCTGTCTTCATTGCAGACAGACAATATACAAGATGAAGATTAAGAAGTAACAACCTGCTTTCTAGGACAGTTAATGTTACTTTGCCTCCGGCAGTGGTGGCTAATCTGGGCACTCCAGGTGTTCTTGAACTTCAATTCTCAGAAGCCCTGATCGGCAGGAGAACTGACTTGGGCTTCTGGTAATTGAAGTTCAAGAACACCTGGAGTGCCAAGGTTCGTCATCACGGGTCTAGGGGTAGGGCAGCCTGGCCATCGAAAAGTCAGAGAGTGGACATATTGTATACTGGAGCAGGTGGTGTAAAAACTAGCTTATATAACTGTAAATTAACTTTTCCAAGCTCTGCTCTGAAAAAGAGGACAGTACCTGTCCTGCTGTTGTTATCACTGTTTTAAGAGGAAGATGAATGGAGAGGGAGATGCAACAGAGGAGAAGAGCTTGCTATGATCACTTCCCTCCATCTCTTACTGTAGGTCTTTTTCTCTCTGATCCACAGCCGACTACATCGTGCTTCAGTTTGGCCAAGTGGCGCCCGATGTGTTCACCATGGATTACCAATTCCCGTTCTGTGCACTTCAGGCCTTTGCCATCTGCCTGTCCAGCTTTGATAAGAAACTTGCTTGCCAGTAAACTTACAAAGAACTATTTCAGATACCCAGCCCCTCCTTCCCTCCCGTGGCTTTGCTCCAGATTGCTTCTTGCTGCCTCCTGACACTGGATCAATCCGCTAAAATTTCCAGCTGTGCCCACTTTTAAATCTTTGATCTTCCCCTCTTAGTGTCAGGCTGGACCATGACATGACCTGGCATAGGTTTTCCTTTTACTCCTTCCCATTTTAATTCTGACAAGTCATTTCCTGCAAAAGTTGCCACTCCATTGACCTAGATCTTTGCACTTTATATCCAGTGTGGTCTGGGTTTTTAAAATTTGCTTTTACTCTTTCTACCCTCAAAGTTGGATTTGTTGACCAATGCAACTTGACCTTGGAGTGTGCTACATTGGTTCCAGCTTAGTTAAGTCCTAAGTTCTTCCCGACCCTCTTCGAAACCAACTCTGCAGTAGCCATCGACAAAGGGAAAAGATCATATCTCCAGATGTGAGCCACCAAGCCAATTCTGCCAGCTCCATGAATTCATCGCAAGGGAAGGGGCAGCCATCTTGTTAGGAAAGGGACAGCCATTTTGAAACAGTGGATTGAAGCTGCAAACCCAACCATTCCCCCTTATTTATCAGATTGGGTAATAAATTGGAAATAAACCACACCCACAGATCAGAATGGGTTCTTGGCCTTTTCCTGGGAGCAAATGGGGCTGTGTCAGTTTTCAGAGTGAATTAAATATGCCAGCTATAGATTTGCTCTCATTACTTTAAACTCAAAGAGGGTTACTGTTGTAATGGTACATTATGTTTAATCATCATAATTTCATGGCAAAGATTACTCTGGGTTGAAAGGATACTACACACAGATCTACTTGCAGGGGTTCCTTTGAAAAGCATTGTGCTGATTCAAATAACAGCATACCCCTTAAATAGGATACATGTGAAGGCTTAGAGTTGCTCTTCTACAGAGTCCCTTGGAAGTGTTCCAGATTTACCCTTTGTGCTTCAAGAACAACAAAGATGTCAAACTTGCAGTGTTCTTTTCTTCATCCATTGTGAAGAGAATACATGTGCCAGGATACAACCTTGTGAGAATTTTGTTTCCCAGTTGCTAACACTGATGACAATTGACCAAATTTTTAAAAAGGAGAAATTATTATAAAATTAGGGAGAAATTCCTTAACCTTTGGTATAATACAAAATGATCCATGTGCTTTGTAAGATTTATGTTTCAGTACCATCGGGATGAAGTATCAATATGCGGATGATACTCAATTGTACATCTTAGCCCGTGGTGATCCAGGTGATGCAGTGGAAGTCCTATCCAGGTGTCTGAAGGCTGTAGGGGTCTGGTTGGGGGACAACGGGCTACAACTGAATCCTGGCAAGACCGAGTGGCTGTGGATTAGGGACCCCGTGTTATCACGGGAGTTACCATATTTGGTTTTGGATGGTTTTTTTTGCCTCAGACAGACCTAGTGCGTAATATGGGGGTCCTCCTGGACTCACGACCTGCTCGATGAGCAGGTGGCAGTCGTGGCTAGGAGGGCTTTCGCACAACTTCATGTGATCCATCAGTTATGTCCGCTCCTGGACTGGGACTCCTTGCTCATGGTCACGCACGCTCTGGTCACCTCCAGACTTTACTATTGTAATGCGCTGTACATGGGGCTTACCTTGATAACCATTTGGAGGCTGCAACTGGTGCAGAATGCGACTGCTCAAGTGGTGATGGGGTACTGGCGTTATGCTCATGCCTTGCCACTGTTTTGGGAGCTGCACTGGTTGCCAGTGTGCCTCTGGGTGCAATTCAAGGTGCTGGCGATTACCTTTAAATCCCTACATAGTAGTGGACCAGGGTACTTAAGAGACCGCATCACCCCAAGGACATCGGCCAGTCCCACTATAGCGGACCAGAGGGGCTCTCTGATAGTTCCATCTGCTAGAGAGGTTCGCCTCTCTAGCATGAGAAGGAGGGCCTTCTCTGTGTCCACTCTGGCCCTGTGGAACCTCCTGCCAACTGAACTTCGTCTCCAGGCAGAGCTTTTATCCTTTTGCAAGAGCCTTAAGACCTGGCTTGCACAGCAGGTGTGGGCGGCAGCTGGGGAGATAGCCATCCTAGGCTGGCTTGTTTAAGTATTGCCCAGGCTGTCAGCTTTTGAAAAATCTTGTGATGCGGCATTGAAAGGCATTTAAAAATTAAAAAAAAAATTTTTTTTAAATTTTTAAACAAATTTAATGCTTTTAAAATGATTTTGTAAAGTTTTTATTTGTTTTATGTGTAAGCCGCTCGGAGTCACCTTGGCGAGGGGGTGGCGGTAGAAAGGTGAGTAATAAATAAATAAATAAATCACAGAGGGCTGTGGTGTGTTAGTGATTAAGATGCTGAGCTTGACAACTGGGAAGTCAGCTGGTCGGCAGTTCCGAGACCAGAGTGCTGTGCCACGGAGTGAGTGCCTGTTGTCTGTCTCAGCTCCTGCCAACCTAGCAGTTCAAAAGCAAGTAGAAAAATAGTTACTGTTTCAGTGGGAAAGGTATCAGCATTCTGTGCGCTCCAGCATCTAGTCATGCCAGCCACATGACCAGGGATAGATCCGCAGACACAGCCAGCACTGGCTCTTTGGCTGTAAATGGAGATGAACACCACTCCCTAAAGTCAGAGACAACTGGCTTTCTTTACTTTTACTTTAAATATCATTTTCTTTCCCAAGTAAAACCACAAGATTCTTATCCATCGCTTTTTGTGTGTTTGTGGTGTTTTTTTGGGGGGGTTTTTTGGCAAAGAAGAAGCACATATTTCCACTCTCTTGTATAACAGCGTGTTTCTGTTTCCATGCCTTGAAGTGCTCTGGAAACTCTTTGGCTTTAAATAAAGATGAGCACCTCCACCTAGACCCGTGATTCCCAACCTACGGCTCATGGGCCAGCCCCTGTCCTCAGCACCATTTCATGTGGCCCTCCGTCACCACACCCGGAAATGGAAGCAGATGCATTTACATCAGCCGTAAATGCGCCCACAGCTGGCGTAAATGCAGTTACGTCAGCCATAAATGCTCCTGCGGCTGTTGTAAATGCAGAAGCAGATGCGCTTATGAAAGCCATAAATGCACCCACTTCTAGGGTGTGTGGTTTGACCCACTCAGCTGTCCAGGGGGCATGGTCAAGTCTGCCGTGTAAAAAGGTTGGGAACCCCTTCCCTAGACAGACAGACGACTAGCTTTTTAGCAAGCGAGATCTTACCATCTCAGAAAAAAGATTTCTAAAAATATGCTAGATCAATTTCAACTATACACCAAACTTTGAAGTAAATAGAGAAGTTGATTCAGATTACTCAGTTTTTCAGTTTACAAGACACACATTTTCTAGAATAGCAACTTCTTGTGCGGATGGACTTCACTGGTTTATGCAGTCCATTGTTCTGCAGCTGCAATAAGAGAAAATATGTAGATTACTACCTGCTTGTACAGTATAGGTAATTAAATGTTTTGGCTTCCTTTTAAATGTGCTAGTCCAGCCCTTCTTAGTTTGGGGCTACCCCTTCTATGCCCGAATTCTAGCTTTGACAGCACCAGGGACTGTTCTGTAAATGTCTTTTCAAGCATTGTCACACACTGGCAAGGTGAATTTTTGAAGTTGTAATTTTAAAAATGCACAACTGTGCATTCTGTTTAGATTAGTTTTTCAGCACAACTGGGACCTAAGGTTACTATGTTACACCCTTTTCATATACTAAAAGTAATGAGCTCCAGGTTTGACAGGTTAGGAGCTCTGTTGCAGTAATTAAAAAAAAAGTGACCTGATTCCTATGGTTGATTTAACAAGATGCTGAGCTTGGCAACCCGAAGGTTGGCAGGTCAGCAGTTTGAAACCTGAGTACTGCGCGACAGAGTGAGAACCTGTCATCTGTCCCAGCTCCTACGAACCTTGTTGGATCGGGGCCGCGAAGCGGCTGTTGGGTCCCGGAGGAGACTGGTCAAGCAATGAGACACGAGGCAAGATGGAGCGAAGACCAGTGATTTAATGAGGCAAATCATCAGTATTTATCATGTACAGGCCGCATGCAAAAGAACTGCGATCGGACAAGATCCACATGCCATGTTTACACGAGTTAATTGGAAAACTCTACAGGGGAGTTAATTAACTAAACTAAACAATGACAGGGGAACTCCATTGTTCCAAGCTATCTGGAGTAAACGTGGCTCGTATTGGTTTTAGGGCTTAGAGTAATCCGCAGATGTGTGATTACCTATTACATGACTAGCGAGTTAGTCATTAGCTTCCTATTGTCCGAGCTGCCTGTCAGGTCAGCTGTAAGTGAATTAAACCCTATCTAATATTCCGCTCCCCCAATTTCTGTCCCTACAGGAACCCCTGGTAACGAGATGATCGCCCATCACCGGGGTTCTGTCAGGGCCAGTATGCCAATTGTGTCCGCGGATACCACAGAACCTAGTAGTTTGAAAGCAAGAAATTGCAAGTGGATAAATATGCACCGGTTCGGCAGGAAAGGTAACAGCGTTCTGAGCGGTCTGGCGTCTAGTCATGCCTTGCCACACTAAAGAAATGTCTGCAGACACAGATGGTGCTAGCTCTTTGGCTGTAAATAGAGATGAACACTGTCCCCTAGAGTCCGACAGGACTGGCTTTCTAGCCAAGGAGACCTATAAAGAGCAATCAAAATGGTAAAGGGATCTTATAGTCCATCACACACAAAGAGCGATTAAAGCAAGGCTGGGGAATTTGGGGTCCTCCGGATGTTTTGGACTTCAGCTCCCAGAAGTAGAAGGCCAGCGGGCAACACCAGCGATAAGGGATCCTATACTGGGATTCTGTTTATAGCAGTGATGGCTAACCTTGGCACTCCAGCTGTTCTGGAACTTCAATTCCCAGAAGCCCTGATTAGTAGGAGTGCTGACTTGGGCTTCTGGGAATTGAAGTCCAAGAACAACTGGAGTGCCAAGGTTAGCCACCTAGGGGTCTCTATAGCATGTGCAGGAGATCTTTGCATGTCCAGATGTTGGACAGTGCCTCTTAGCATCTCTTACAATCAGCTGTACTGCTGGATAGGCCTGATGGGAACTGTAGTCCAATAGCATTTGGAAGGATGCAAGTTGCCTACTTCTGATCTAAAGTGACCTTAATCCAAGAATTTCTCACTCAACTTTCCCTGTACCTCACTCTCTTATTTTTCTATGGAAAGTTGACTTCCTAGAAGGTGTAGAACCTGTTGCTAATAATTTGCCCTGGATAGGGGGAAAGGGCACTGTGTTTTCTGCCCCAGTTAACCACATTACCTTCCACACCCATGGGATCCAATGATGCTAAGCTTCTAAATAAGATGGTGTCACTTCCTGGAAGAATTTAATCTTTTCAGGCACAATGAAGAGCAATACCTGTTGTGTTTTATCAGATAACAAAGATATATGTTTACTCTCTGATGCTTGAAACACAGACTAAGGCAGCTACCAGTTCAAAAATTTCAACAAAGAGATATGATTAGCACCTCTGAACAACAACAAAATTAAGAAAATATAACTGCTGGGGTGAAGGAGGGGAGAGGCAAGTCCTCTGATGTGGTTTGAGATTAAGAAAATAGCTTTACATTATCAGAAGAGGAAATTGTGCCTTTTGAAGGGTAATTTATAAAGTAAACAAAAAAACAACAACTTAATGACATGCCTTTTCTTGTATGCATATTAACATGATGAAGGGTTTGAGTGTGTTGGTGCGTCATGCCAAGGCTCCATTATGAGTCTGCTTCTAGCAGACACATCAGAGAATAAACAAAACAAAAACGCTGTAGCGCTTTAAAGACTAACAGTTATATCAGTGAGTTTTAATGGATCAAGTCCACTTCATCAGTCATGCTTCTAGCAGAGCCACCCAAAGTCACCCTAATCACGTTTTCTTAAAGAGCTCAGTAGATCTTGGTAGATTAAGGATCTTGGTAGATCAGTTCTCAGCATAGCAAGAGGACTTTATTGGATTTTATGCTGTGAATCTATGTTGTTCAGTCGCACAGTCGATTCCGACCCTTTGCGACCCCATGGACCATTTTCCTCCAGGCACCTCTGTCCTCCACCATCCTCCTCAGCCCGCCCAGCTCTGTGCTCATTGTGTCTGCAATACCATCCAGCCATCTCATCTTTGGACACCCCCTTCTTCTCTTGCCCTCTACCTTTCCCAGCATCAAAGCCTTCTCAAGTGAGTCCTCCCTTCTCATTTGATGTCCAAAGTACTTTAGCTTCATCTTCACTATTTGTCCCTCCAATGAACAGTCCGGATTGATTTCTTCCAGTATTGATCTATTTGTTCTCTTTGCTGTCCAAGGGACTCTCCTCCAACACCACATCTCAAAGGCATCTATTCTTCTGAATTTATGAGACTTTATGATACAGAGTTACAATATATGAATCCATATCACTATGACTGTTTAATAGTGCACATCCTTTTTGAAGTTGAAGAGGAACATTAAACAATTTTGTGTATAAGAAAACTGGACTACAACTTTTTGCCTCAAATGGTTTACATGTTCTCTTTTGTAATCGATTCCCTTGCCATGTAACATCCTAGCCTAGTTGTAAGTGAAGGCCCAGCACAGATAAAGTCTTGGATCCAGTTTCCCAGGTCTCCGTTTATCAGGATCTGAAGCATCTTTTTGAAACCATCCTTCTTGTCAAAGGCATTTAACCTATGCATTTCCCTTGCAAAAGGCAGAGCTTGTACTCTACTCTCCCCTGCCTGGCACCCATGCCACAGTACCTCCCCCCCCCCCCCCATAAACCTATGTTCTCAAAGCTGCCAAGTGGGCCTCTCCCTGCCCTTAGGCAGCCCAGCCTCTCTCCAGAGATGAGCCACAGCCCTCTGTGTAGGCAGCTTGCATAGCATTGCACCCTCCCAAAACAGAGGTAGCATCAGTTCTCTCTGCTTTCAGCCGGCCTTGCCAGAGCTGGGGAATCCTCAATGGCCACTCGCTGGGGGATCTGTTCTGCTGGAAAGATCACCCACGATTTCCTGCTAGCCCTGCGGACTTTGTCATCAGCAGATCATAAGGTGGGGTGCCTGCCCGATTGAGTGTGTGTGTGTGTGTGTGTATACTGTATATGTATATGTACAATGGTCAGTTTTCTTTCTGCACGCTTGAGGGAAAGTTCCTTCGATATTCTGGGAATTCTAGTTCAAAACATGAGAAACAGTTTCTGGGGGATTCTGGGAATTGCATTCCCAATGTGAATTTTTCCACCAGAACTTTGATTGTGCCTTTAAAAGAGCATTGATGGTAGGAAATCTAACCCACAAAGGTTTTGTCAGCACTGCAACTCCTTGCTAGAAATGTGAGGGGCTAGGGTAGCTCGTTGGTGATGTATAGAAAGAAGACCCCAGAATTCGGTCCTGTTAGCATTAGTTCAAAAGATTTTAAACAGATTATCAGGGGGAAAATTCACTAGAGAACATGTTGAGCTGTTGCTGGTTGGAATCTGAAGCAGATGGTTTGGGCCCGTTGTTAGCTTCTGATCTGTAGCAATCCTAGTCAATTTTTCGAGGTACACAGAAAGAGCCTCCTCAAAGATTGTGGTATTTTTGAACCACAATCGGGTGTACCCCGGGCAACGACCATCTTGTGCCAGCTAATCTTTCTCATACTAGGTCAGACGAAAGGAACTGCAGAATGAACTCACCAAAAGTGGCTTCATTTTGGAAGTTTCACATCTGGCCTAGACATGGAGGAAGAAGAAGGGTTTTCAATGTATGTGAGTTCAAAGGATGCTTTACCCTTTGCTGCACATGCTGCATGAGTTTCCCTGTTCAAGAAGAGATTACACCACATTGGTGTTCATAGGTAAAGGTAAAGGTTTCCCTTGCTCGAAAGCCAGTCATATCTGACTCTAGGGTTCAGTGCTCATCTCTGTTTCAAAGCCAAAGAGCCAGTGCCGTCTGCCTCTGCAGATGTTTCCGTGTTCATGTGGCAGGCATGACTAGACACTGGAGCGCACGGAACACTGTTTACCTTCCCACCGAAGTGGTCCCTATTCACCTACTTGCAATTTCTTGCTTTCGAACTGCTAGGCTGGCAGGAGCTGGGACAAAGACGGGAGCTCATTCCATCCTGTAGTACTCGGGAATCGAACTGCTGACCTTCCACCTCCCAGTCAGAGTCTTAGCAACTTGAGCCACTGCAGTCCCTATAATATAGTGTTCATATCTACATCGAAAATCTACATTTGTGGAGAAGCAGACTCTTGATCTATATATCTTTAACTCCTCTAACCAGAGGCCATGCTGTCTTAGGGAGTTGTGAATAAAACCAAATAACTTTCCCAAACTAGCTCAGATACAAACCACATGGAATCAGAGGTGGACACAGAAACTCACCTATTATAAAGCAGATGTTTGTGTTCTTTGAAGATATGTGTGGTTATTTCCAGAGTAAAAGCTTTGTATTGAGTGCAAAAGAGTTCTTGGTTGAATCCAAAGCTCCTTAAATCAGGATGCGGAAAGAGTATTGTTGGAAACCCTGCAGATTTACTCCCAATCAAGATATATCAGACTTCCCTAAACTGGCATCAGGGGTCAGCAAACTTGGCTCTCCAGATGTTCTTGGACTTCAATTACCAGATGCGCAAGTCAGTACACTTGCTGATCAGAGTTTCTGGGAAATGAAGTCCAAGAATATCTGGAGAGCTACGTTTGTTGACCCCTGTTCTAGATGTTCCAGATAGGAATTGCAGTCTAACAGTATCTGGAGGACAAGAGGTTTGGAAAAGAATGGGTAGCAGCTGGCTTGCTAAACTGAATGGACCAAGAGATTGCCTAAAGCAGTAGACAGTCATATCTCTACATTCCCAAAAGTATTTACCGTCCCGTCTAAATTTCTGCCTCTCAGGCAGAAGTTAATGCTGCAGGAATCCTGCCAAAAAAGAAAAACAGCTGATGAAGCTGTTTAAGGATGGGGCTTCTAAAACAGAGTTATTCCATTGTGAGTTTTTCTCTCACTCTGTGCACCAGCCACTGTCCTGATCTGCAACTTACTTGTGGGGCCATCACTTACAGATCTTCAGCTTTGTCTGCTCCCCTTATATATGCTTTCTGCTAGCTGGAGTTTAGGGACTGCAGTGGCTCAAGTAGCTAAGACGCTGACTAGGAGGCGGAAGGTCAGCAGTTCAATTCCCGAGTACTGCAGGACGGAATGAGCTCCCGTCTTTGTCCCAGCTCCTGCCAACCTAGCAGTTCAAAAGCAAGAAATTGCAAGTAGATGAATAGGGACCACTTCGGTGGGAAGGTAACAGCGCTCCGTGCGCTCCGGTGTCTAGTCATGCCTGCCACATGACCACGGAAACGTCTGCAGAAGCAGACAGCGCTTGCTCTTCGGCTTTGAAACAGAGATGAGCACTGAACCCTAGAGTTGGATATGACTGGCCTTCGAGCAGGGGAAACCTTTACCTTTACCTTTAGCTGAAGTTTAGAAAAGGTGGACTATATCTCTCAAGGTCCATAGCACTTTGCCTAGCAATAATCCAAAAAAGGTAACTTTCCCATGGATCTACTATTTGGAAGTCACTTAGTAAGACAGAGTGGGACCGTACTTAGTGGGGGGCTGCAGTGGCTTAGTGTTTAAGAGCTGAGCGTGACTACCAGAAGGTTGGCAGGTCAGCAGTGCGAGACCTGAGTGAGTGCCCATCATCTGTCACAGCTCCTGTTAAACTAGCAATTCAAAATCAAGAAATTGCAAGTAGATAACAAGTACTGCTTCCGTGCGCTCCATGACCATGGAAACGTCTACAGACACAGGCTCTTTGCCTGTAAACAGCCCCTAGAGTCAGACACATCTGGCATTCAAGCAAGGGAGACCATTATCTTATCCTTTCAAACAGGTTTCTTTCTTTTTTTAATCTAGATTTTTCATTCATGGGCTCTATGTACAAATTGACCTCTCATATTTATTTCTTCTCCTTTACTTGTCCCATCAAGATTTCTCATTTGCTTATCTTTCACACTTGGGTGTCTTACCTTTCTCTGACTGCTGATGGCCCAGCCCTTTGAGAAAGGACTATCTTTCAGGGGAAGAGCTATATACGTCTGCAGCTTGCTATGGTTCCTTTGTCACATCTATTTCCCACTTGTGTATCTTGCTTGGTTATATATATGCTTTCTGTGACTAACTAAGGTCCAGGATTAGCCCCAATGCTTTCTGATGCTGCTACATATGTATTGTGCCCATGGTGCCCAGAATGCACGATAACTCCTTAGAGCAGTGCTTCCCAATGTGGGGCCCACGCCACTCAGGGGAACTTTAATTCCCAGAAGCCTAAGTCAGTACATTGCTGATCAATGCTTTGAGGAATTGATTTAGACTTATGGGAACTGAAGTCCAAAAACCCAAAGTTGGGAAACACTGTTTAGTGGATGTTGGAGGATTTATTCATCAGCGTCTATTGTGGATTTTTATGGGTTGGTGGCAGTGTTGGGAACTCTTAAGGCTTTTCTCAGTAGCAGATGAAGCACTGTGTAGACACATGGGCTGTTGGTCCCACTAGAAGCAGTTAAAACAAACAAATTGTATTAAGAAAGTTATGTTCCTTAGGAAGCACTTAAGAGAGGAGCAATACCATGTCAGCTCCTCATAGTCAAAAAAGCAGGAATTTTAGGCTGATAGACAGGCCCTGAGAACATCAATCTAAGAATCGACATACAGTAATTCTAAACAGGGAGTCGCCTAAAAGATGATCATCTCCTAAACGCTTCTCATGGTCATGTGGCCTGAACAGGTGTGCTAGAAGGACTATTGTGTCTATAGTATAGAAATTTAATAAGCAGCTTCACAACTGTGATTTCTAGCTATTAAGATTTGCGGGGAAACATTGTTCTATAGCCTATCATTGAGAATCACACCCTATGTGGACATACAGCAGGAGGCTTTATTAGGTGTGGCATCTCA
This sequence comes from Bradypodion pumilum, assembly GCA_035047305.1. NCBI lineage: Eukaryota > Metazoa > Chordata > Lepidosauria > Squamata > Chamaeleonidae > Bradypodion > Bradypodion pumilum. The sequence goes on along the minus strand of JAWDJD010000008.1, from coordinate 31,884,629 downwards.
GCTGTGAAATGCTCCCTCCTTTAAGGTTCAGTTGGTCCAAACATTGTGCAGGCTAGTGGATTCTGGGAGTTGTAGTCCAAAAAAAAGAGAGCAAATTTTCTAAGCTCTGTAGGAGAGGAAAGTCAACTGCAGCCACGTTTCCCTTTGAAAACCAGGTTTTGGAGTGAAAATGTGGTCATGAAATGGCACCCTTATTACAACCTTGAAAATAAGCCCACAAAATTTTCTAGTCTGCAAAAAAAAAAAAAAAAAAAAAGTTCTAGCAGCCTGATGATATATGACATCGACATGTGGTGAGCCCGGCTGGCCAGGTTATCCTGCTATGGTAATAGAGTAAACCATACTGCCAGTGACTCGGCACCAAGTGTCAAGAAGCGGTTAAGTAAACTGACATCCCTAAGGACTAACAGTCTTGGGTGCCGGAGACCACAGGCACTGGAATCCATCTTGATGGAGGGCAGCAGCTTCATCAATACTGGCCTGGGGCTGAGGAAGACTTTGTGTACCAAAAGGGCTTGTGGAACTGGATCAGTGGTATGGGGGTCATGCTGCGATGCTTTGTCTTGCTTATATCTTTCTGTCCTTGACATAGAACAGTGATGGCAAACCTTTTAGAGACCGAGTGCCCAAACTGCAACCCCAAACCCACTTATTTATCGTAAAGTGCCAACACAGCAACAGGGGAGGAAGGAAACGCTCCCAATGAGGTGCTGGGCAGAGGGGCAGGGCAAACTCTGTGCTGGGGGGGAGGGAGGAAGCGCTCCCATTGGGCTGCTGGCAGAGCAGCAGGGCAAACTCTGTGCTGGGGTGACTGCACGGGTGCCCACAGAGAGGGCTCCGAGTGCCCCCTCTGGCACACGTGCCATAAGTTCGCCACCACTGGCATAGGAGGAGGAAGAAAGGCTTTGTTCCTTTTTGTTTTCCATCTTACTTGTTTGTATACAATGGAATTACTTGTTGCCTAAGAGCTGCTAGGCTACAGTTGAAATACACAACTGCATCTTGCCGGTATTTGAGAGAGGATGATTTGGTGATAAAAGTAGCAATAAAGCAAAGGGATGGAATCATCTGGGAAGGGTATGGAGCAGCTGTGAACAGCAAAAGGACCAAGAGAAAAAATAGGACTGGCTTGTCCTTAAATTCAGAGCATTAAATTACAATAACTGCACCACTAGAATGAAATGTTTTTAGGTAAAGGTAAAGGTTGCCCTTGCTCGAAAGCCAGTCATATCCAACTCTAGGGTTCAGTGCTCATCTCTGTTTATAGCCAAAGAGCCACTGCTGTCTGCGTCTGCAGACGTTTCCGTGGATATGTGGCAGGCATGCCTCAGCACTGGAGTGCACAGAACACTGTTTACCTTCCCATCGAAGTGTTTCCTATTTATCTACTTGCAATTTCTTGGTTTTGAACTGCTAGATTGGCACAGAGCTGGGACAGAGACGGGTCTTCACTCCATCATGCGGTACCTGGGAATTGAACTCTAACCTTCCAGTCAGCAAGTTCAGCATCTTAACCACTTGAGCCACCGCAGTCCCAGAAGTGCTTTTAAGTTTGTGTAAATCTCTTACACTATAACTTTGTATTTTAAAAAAAAAACACATTTAAATAATGACCACATTTCTTCATTCCATAAAAAAATAACACATAAGGTGCCAATAATTAAAATGGATTAACTTAACTTTACATACACATTAGCAGCAATGAAGTGGAGGGTCTTGAAAGGCCATACCGGGCAGGTGATTTTGGGATTAACAGGTCAAATTTCCCTACCCATTCTCATGGACTGCAGTGGCTTAGTGGTTAAGATGCTGAGCTTGATGCCTGGAAGGTCGGCAGGTCAGCAGTTCAAGACCTGAGTGCTGCACGCCGGACTGAGCTCCCATCTCTGTCTCTGCTCCTGCCAACCTAGCAGCTTGAAAGCAAAAAATTGCAAGTAGATAAATAGGTACTGCGGGAAAGGTAACAGCATTCCATGTGCTCCAGCATCTAGTTATGCCTGCCACATTACCATTAGCTGCATTCACAGTCAGCACTGGCTCTTTGGCTATACACAGAGATGAACACTGCACCCCAGAGTCGGATATGACTGGCTTTCGAGCAAGGAAGACCTTTTACTATCCTCATGGCAAATGCGAATGTTGTGAAGCCACAAATGCTCAGCAATTATTCCGCATTCATTTCGTTGAGGAATGGCCCGAGAGAGGGCTAACCCAGAAATCTGCAACTTCTTGTCTCACGGGCTGGCTTTTCCTTTCTCAGGCCGTTGCAATTGCTGCTCGAGACCTCAAGCGCGCCCAAGAATATGCTAAACGGTTTGGAATATGCAAGGCTTACGGATCTTACGAAGACTTGGCAGAGGACCCTGACGTAGGTGAGGATGGCGCCTGGGAAGGGCACCAGAGGACACCTGTGATCTCAGGTGTAACCTCATCATGGTGCTGTGGTGAATGGGCACCACTGGTGTGGGTGAGCCAAAAGAGGCAGCTGCCAGTGATAGCAGGGGCAAGAGTAGGCATTCATATACACCTAGCTGCAATGCGGCTGCCGCATACACCTGGAGAGCAGGTAAGCCTAGATATCTACACAGACAGAGCGGCTGAAAGAAAATACAATATTTCTACCTCCTGCTGCTTTCTACTCTTTGTCTCACCTCAACAAGACACATTTTCAAAGAATGGATATTCAGCAAAGGGGAGCCCAGGTGAGGCCTTGTCTTTCTGCTCCAGGTAAGAAAGCAGGCAGGAGCGGGCTGGCATGAGGTCTCCAATTCTTAGATGGGGCATTACACTGTTTCCCTTAATGCAGGGGTTCCTAACCTAAGGCTTGTGGGCTGGATCCGGCCCCCGGTGCCATTTCATGTGCCCCCCCACCCCTCCAAGGGCATTTAGGAAACAAAATGGCCTGTCCTTTGAAGCTGTTGGGACAAAATGGCCACCCCCATCCTGCAAGCGGGGCAAAATGGCCATCCAGCCCTCAAAGCTGACTGAGAGAGCATGACCCGGCCCCCGGCTTGAAAAGGTAGGGTGCCCCTGCTTTAATGGACCGGTCTCTCCTCTCAAGTGATATGAGAAAGGGGACAGCAGTGGTACAGTTTTTGAAAGGGAAGATGCGACACCTATATCTCCAGAGAACTCAGCCAGGAATCTTTCATAAGGCTCAAGGGCTGTGGTTGATGTCTCTCAGGATTTACTGCCTGAGGCCAAGGCATCACCCTGCCTTGTGGTGGAGCCGGCCACAGGGACACAATACTCAAGGGTACACTATCACTTTTTTCAAGGAGTACACAGAAAGAGCCTCTCTGAAGATTGTGGTGTTCTTGAACTACAATTAGGTGTACCCTGGTAATGGCAACCTTGTGTTGCTGGCTAATCTTTTTTATACTAGGTCAGGCGAAAGGAACTGCAGAATGAACTCACCCAAAGGCGCCTTCATTTTGGCAGTTTCACGTCTGGCCTAGACATGGAAGAAGAAGCTAAGCCAAAAGGGATTTGGGGATCTGGCCCATAAGTACTGTAACTCAGATGAAGCCCTTGTTCAACACAGAAAAAGAGAGACGGCTTATTTCCTGCTTTACCCCAATTGCTTCTCTAATTTCAGATGTGATCTATGTGGGGTCAATCCACCCGCAGCATCTTCCGTTGACCCTTCTCTTCCTCCGGGCAAAGAAAAATGTACTGTGTGAAAAACCCTTGGGCATGAACACAGCTGAAGTCCAGGAAATGATAAGAGTAGCCCGTGAAAACAATGTCTTCCTCATGGAGGTAGGATGTGTTGGAAAGCTTCCCCAACCTGACACCCCCTCCCAGTGGTTTTGGATTACAATTCCCACTCCAGCCTATAGGCCTCTACTATCTGAGGATAATGGGAATAGTAGTGGAGGAATGCCTAAGGTTAAAAAGAGGCAGTCTTATGACAGACAACTCTCCAAATCCCATTGTCTTTCTATAAAATGGAAATTTAGTAAAACCTTGCATAAAGAGCGCCTCGCTTAGAAACTAACTCACTTAAAGAGCAGAATTTTCTTTGAATGGTAGCCTCGCTTAACAACTAAAACCAATCAAAAATCCGCTTAACTAAATTGGGGTTCACACACTCACCCGCAAGAAGTCACAATTGGTCACTTCCAATGGTGTTCCGCTTAAAGAGCAAACTCGCTTAAAGAGCAATCCCGTGGAACCATATCTGTCAAGTTGTGGTGATGAAAGTAAGGGAAGGTTTCTGGGCGCCAGCATACGCATGCACAGTAACCTTTTTGTGCATGCACAGTCACCCGTTTGCACATGCACACATGCACAGAAACCCTTTGCTCATGCGCAGAAACCCCTTTCCTGGCCATTCCAATTACGGGATGGTGGCGGGAAAGAGGGGGAAAGATCGGTGAATTACGGGAAATCCCGGACAAAACGGGATACTTGACAGGTATGCGTGGAACGCATTATGCTCTTTTGCCCACCCATCCAAATAGACAGACAACAATGAAGTGGTCTAAACTAGGGCCATCTTTATTATAAACAATAACAGTAAACAGCAAGGTAACAAAGTATCCAGAATGCCTAGCAGACGCTGCAGTAGTGCGGACAACAGGGAACCTGGGAACTTGGAAATAAGAAGCTCAGGTGAGTCCAAAACACCCAATCACCAGATGGCCAATCCAGCTGATGAGGCCTGGACAACAGCTGCCAGACCTGGGCCAGATGTAAAGCCCCTCCCAGCTCTCCAACTACCACCAAGCTGGGAGCGTCAGCCCCTCCCCAGACTCACCCAGCCCCCCAGTCCCCACACTACCTGCCATGGCTGGAGGGAAGGGCAACCTACCTGATGCCCCCCACCCTGCAGACACCCCAACAAGCCCCTGCGTAAATCCCTGACAAAAATATCCTTACCTTTTGGAGATAGGGTTACTCCATCATCGTTGAAAAAATCCCTCCTGCCTTGCTGGATACCTGGATGGGAAATGAACTTACCTCCTGCTTCAAAGACGACCTCCGCCATCCTGCTGTTCACAAACAGCCTAGACCCGCGATGGTGAACCTTGGCACTCCAGATGTTCTTGGACTTCAATTCCCAGAAGCCCCTGGGAATCCACACGAATGGGTTTACTGTGATTCATCCGGCCCACGCTGCCCTCGTCGCTCCTGGAAGCGGAAGTAAAACACGCCCGTACATTTCTGCATGAAATACCACAACAGCAATCAACAGAGCTTATAAGCAGCACAACAAAAACACAATAAGGTTGGAATTTTAAAAAGTGCTGGCTTCAAAGAAAGTACATTTCATAGAAAAATCAATGGGATTTACTTCAGACTAAAAATACAAAATCATCATAGCAATATTAAAGCAGAAGAGAGTGGAAGTTATCACTAAAAGAGCAGGCAAAACTGTTAATTCAGCAGCATAAAAACAGCAAATTAAAACGTGAACTTGTTAAACAAGGCTGCAGTCACACAGTTGTTCAGAAAGGCGGGATTAAGCGACTGGAGGCTTTAGTGTGTAATTATAAACCACTTCAATAGGATTGCTTCCAAGAAGCACATCTTTCAGAGAAACATCCACCAGGAATGATTAGAGAGAAACTATGACTTACTAGGAAAGCAGCTGATTTCCTTGAAAAGATTCCCAGGTTCAGTCCCAAATGTCTCTAGGAGTCAGATGAACAGATCAGGAAGCACAAAGTTTAGATTATTATTATTTTTTGGTGCTTTGGACAACAAGTTCCATAATCTTCCAACAAGCATGGCCAATGGCTGGGAGATGCTGGCTTTTGTAGTCAGAAATGTAAATTTCCCAGCTCAACTCAGATGTTCCTGGAATTACTGTCATCCCCAGTCACCTTAGACCAGTAATGGCAAACCTTTTAGAGACCGAGTGCCCAAACTCAACAGGCTGTTGTCCTAGCTGCAGAAGGGCGGGGTGAACTCTGTGCTGGGGGGAGGGAGGAAGTGCTCCCATTGGGCTGATGGGCAGAGGGGTGGGGTAAACTCTGTGTTGGGGGCAGGGAGGAAGCCCTCCCATTGGCTGCTGGGCAGAGGGCAGGGCCATAGCTGGGATTCTGGATGTGGGTGGGCGAATATATTTTCAGGATGGGCAACAAAGTCTCTTTTCAATGCATTCCTATGGTAAACCCTCGAGTGGCCAGGGGGGCAACCTGTTAACTCAGGATAGACAAAGCCCCTCCTGGGGCCCCTGGCTATGGCCCTGACAGAAGGGTGGGGCAAACTCTGTTCTGGGGCAATGGCACATATGCCCACAGAAAGGGCTCTGAGTGCCCCCTCTGGCATGCGTGCCATAGGTTTGCCACCACTGCCTTGTACTGTGTCAATTCATGACGTGAGTTTATTTATTTTATTTACTGTATTTATATTGCCGTCTCCTTCGCCGAAGCAACTCCCGGCGGCTCATAGTTGGCATTAAAAAATTCAAATACAAAACATCTCCACAATACAAAAAATTACAGAAACACTTAAAACTTTTAAAAGCCATTAAAAACCATTTAATGGGTGGCATACAAATTCAATAATAATAATAATAATAATCATCTATAACAGGTAGAAATTTACAGGTATTCTATCTGAAATAGCAAGTTATGAAAATACCTCTACTTGCAATGCTGATTGAGATATCAGCGGAGTCTACAATGTCAAAACTATATAACAGTGATCGAATGTGGAACTAACAGATACATAACATTTTCCCACAGTGTAAAAGCATTGCTGAGATCCATGTGTATACTGCAAAGCACACCTTACTTCCATGTAGCAGTTTCTCAGCTGTAAGCCAGAGCTGAGATGTGATCACTCTTAGTTACTATTTTTATTTATTTATTATTTCGATTTCTATACCGCCCACTTGGCCAACTCAGGGCGGTTCACAATCATAATAAAAACATCATTAAAAACTGCTTAAAAACTACCCTCCCCCTAAAAAAAGGGTGCAGGGACCGAGAGGGCCGGAGTTACATTATACCAGCCACCCAACGGGAGTCACCCTTCCATCTGCACCCCATACTTGGCCTGCCAGCCAGATTTTAAGTTCTTTTCTGAAAGGCAGCAATTCCGTCTGGAGACGTAGCTCTGATGGTAAGAGGTTCCTGAGTGCCGGTGCGGACACGGAGAAGGCCCTCCTCCTTGTGCTAGAGAGGTGAGCCCCTCTAGCAGATGGTACAATAAGAGAGCCCCTCTGGTCCCCCCTGGTTGGACGGACAGACATCCTTAAGGCGATGCGGTCTCTTAGGTAGCCTGGCCCACTGTCATGTAGGGCTTTAAAGGTCAAAACCACCACCTTGAATTGCACCTGGAGGCAAACTGGTAACCAGTGCAGCTCCCGAAGCAGTGGCGAGGCATGGGCATAATGTCCACACCCCATCACCACCCAGGCTGCCACATTCTGGACCAGCTGTAGCCTCCGAATGGTCGTCAAGGGCAGCCCCATGTAGAGCACATTACAATAATCTAGTCTGGAGGTGACCATAGCATGAGTGACCATGACCAGGGAGCCCCTGTTCAGGAACGGGCGCAACTGGCGAATTAATCGGAGCTGTGCGAAAGCCCTCCTGGCCACGGCTGCCACCTGTTCTTCTAGCAGCAGCCGCGAGTCCAGGAGGACCCCCAAGTTGTGCATCGGGTTTATCTGGGGCAAAACAGCCCCATCCAAAAGCAAAGATGGTAATTCCTTGGGCAATCCAGGGCCCCTAATCCATAGCCACACCGTCTTGCTGGGATTCAGTTGTAGCCCATTGGCCCCCATGCAGACCCCCACAGCTTTCAGACACCCAGACAGGACTTCGATAGCATCGCTGGGATCACCACGGGCCGAGATATACAACTGAGTGTCATCTGCGTACTGATGGTACCGCACCCTGTGGGAACAGATGATCTCACCCAGCGGCTTCATGTAGATGTTAAATAAGAGAGGGGAGAGCACCAAACCCTGAGGCACCCCATATTTGAGGGGCCTAGGGCTCGACCTCCCACTCTCCAACCACTGTATATTGTACTGTAAATAGAAATTAGAACTACACAGAATACTGAGAATTTACTTTGCAAGGCTCAGTATCTTGTTCTGCTTCTTTTTGCTTCTGACATTGTCCACTAAGGACTGCAGTGACTCAAGTGGCTAAGACGCTGACTGGGAGGCAGAAGGTCAGCAGTTTGATTCCCGAGTACTGCAGGACAGAATGAGCTCCCGTCTTTGTCCCAGCTCCTGCCAACCTAGCAGTTCAAAAGCAAGACATTGCAAGTAGATAAATAGGGACCACTTTGGTGGGAAGGTAACAGCGTTTTGTGCCCTCCGGTGTCTAGTCATACCTGCCACATGACCACGGAAATGTCTGCAGAAGCAGACAGCGCTGGCTCTTCAGCTTTGAAACAGAGATGAGCACTGCTCCCTAGAGTCGGATACGACTGGCTTTCGAGCAAGGGAAACCTTTACCTTTAATAAGGACTAGAAACTTGCAAAAAAAATATACAGGCATGTTGAGTTCTCGGGGTTCTGAAATTCTGTGTTCAATGCCAAATTGTTCTTCTCCACACCTTCCCCTCCAATTACGATTGTATATTACATTACATACAGTACTTACTTTGCTCTGAGCAATAGGTCTCTTTTCCAGGGTTTCTGGACCAGATTCTTTCCTGTGTCTGAGCAGATCCGCACAGCCCTGTGCCAGAAATCTCTTGGGGATGCAAAGGTGCTCTATGCTCAGATGTGTATACGGATGGATGACATCCCAAGACTGGTGGACAAGAAACTAGGTGGAGGAGTCATTTTGGACATCGGTTGCTACTGCATCCAGTTTGCGTCAATGGTATTCGGCCCTGAAATGCCTGAGAGCATTATAGCTTCGGGACGGCTGCACGAAACAGGTGAAAAGAGGAGCTGGCAGAGTGGAATGTAAGAGTGAAGGAACAGCTGGGAGTGGAATGGAAAGTTTTCAATCATGTTGCAAGCCCGTTACAGAAAACAAATGATTTATTATTAGTCCCCCCCCCCTTAAATAAATGCAATGTAACAACGGAGAACCTTATAGTTTCTTCTTCTTCCGTGTCCCGATCAAACCCTGGACTGTCAAAATGAAGCCACTTTCTTGGCTTTGTCGTTGGCCAAACTTACCGTAAGTCCTCATTGGTTTCTTTGGCATAATTGTAACTAATTTAAAGTTACTTCTGCAGACATGGTTTTGTCTGGCCTCACTGCTGCAGTGTGGCTTGAACCACAGTCCAGCAGTTTGAAGCAATCTGATGCCAGTTATTTTTTTAAAATAACAGAGGTAGTTGTTTCCCACAATTGCAATTATAATAGTTAAAAACAAGGTCAACCATTCTTTTCAGGGGTTTTGGGATGGTTAAGGAACTACTTTTTGCAAGTGGCTTTCCGCAATCTGGTCATGAGGCTATCACATCATTCTCTGTGTTTTTCCCAGGAGTGGATGAAACAGCTGCCATCATCCTCAACTACTCAGGAAATCGGCAAGCTGTAATTAACACCAGCATCGCAGTCGATATGCCAGGAGTGGCCTTGATCGGGGGGACTAAAGGAAACATTCAGGTATCTGGCTAAATTATGGCAGGCAATGGCTGGGTTTGGTTGTGAGGACAGGAAAGGAAGGAACAAACTTTCTTTGTCTTTTTGTGTCCAGGTCAAACATTAAATTGTCAAAATGAAGCCACCTTCTTGGCTTTGTCGTTAGCAAAAATTAAATCCTCATTGGTACATGTTTCTGATAGTAATCGGCAGACCAGCAAATGAGCCGGGTTCTGTATCTCTCCATATTCACACAGTGTGTTTTTGTCTGCCAGCAGCCCCCACTTGAGCATTTTGGTCTTACATTTAGGCACTCAACCCTCAGCCTAGTCAAGGTCCTCCAAGTGACATAGGGGAGGTTGAGTTCCTCAGCCATTCCCCCCCCCTTTAATATTATTCATTGTCCAATGAGTTCCTTCCTCCCTCTTCTAATTTGACTTTGATCTTGTGTGCCCTCAAAGGTGTTTGTTCTTGCCATAAAGCTCGTCCTGGATCTGAGCTGGCGGACTTGAGGCACATATCCATTCAGAACATGTCGAGGGTCATTAACATAGTAACAAACTTACTAAGATTATTTCATTAATCAGTAACTACCAATGACTCTCTTATTCTGCTGCTGTATCCAAATCCGAATATTGGCGATCATCATGACAATCAACCATGAAGACTATCCTAAGAATATAATGCAGTGGCCTTTCATCTGCCTTCTGCATCGCAGCATAACACCCATACCCACTAATAATAATTTTGTGTCAGAAATTATTCTGAGTTGAAAGGATTTTTGTGGAAGAAACTACATTCAGGGAACGCCCAAATGAGGCTCCTTTCATGTCCCCCATTGCTGGGACAGAGATGCTCAATCCGTCATGCAGTACCCGGGTCTTGAGCTGCTGACTTTCCAGCCTTCCAGCTAACAAGGCAAGCTTCTTAACTGCTGAACCACTGCAGCCCCTTACCTATACCACTGATCCAGTTCCATGAGTCACTTTCTGGTCCTGAGCCCTTTTGGCACTCAAAGTCCTCATCAGCCCCAGGCAAATATTGATGAAGCTGCTGCCCTCCACCAAGATGGATTGAAGTGGGATTTAATCTACTTGAGGACAATCACCCTTCCCTGTGGACTTCAGCACTCAAGGTCCTCAGGGTGGTCAGGTCAGGTTAGTTAACCGCCACCTGACACTCAGTGTTGTACCAGTGACCAGAGATGTGAAATGTTCCTTTTTTTAACTATAGCTTCCAGAATCCTACTGCCACAATATGGCTTGTGACGCTCTAGAACCCATAGTCTAAGAGTACTCTTTTTCATTTATCCTGATGACTAATCATTTTTGCACCCAATCCAAAGGATTGTTCCTTTTCACCAACACCACACACAACTTTCCACAAACCAGTGCTTTCCAAATGTGTTATCTACAAGTTGCATCATCAGCTTGGAGATGAGGATTATTGTATTAGCACCCCTGGGGAGCTTTTGGGAAAGGTATGCATCCCATTTCCAGTAAAGTAAACCAATGGCCTGGTTCTTCCTCTGGCTTTCCAATGAAGCTTATCTAACTTCTTTCCAGATCCCCGACCACATGAGCAGCCCCACTGTTGTGCTTCTGAATGGGAAGCGGTGGGAGTGGCCCTTGCCACCAGCCCTTAGACCTCTCTACTTTGAGCATGATACTGGGTTGCGATATGAAGCTGAACATGTCCGACAGTGCCTGCTAAAAGGTAATGCTTTCTTCACAGCTCATATATAAACGTCTTTTAAAGCTGTTGATATAGGTATTGAAAACACCTTCTCCATCGGATGGATTTCTCCCAAGACTGTGCAAACATGTTCTCCGTAAAGGTCTCCCCTCTTCCAAATTTTGCAATTTGGAAATTGGAACATTCTCATGGTAGATATGGGCGGGGGAGTATCCATTACAATGTGAATTTTTCGCTAGATGCGATTAGCTTAGAACATGTCTGGCCAGACATCAGTGGAGTACAGCAGTGGAGTAGGCCATATAGCTATCAACTCAATTCTGAGTGTTGAGTGGCGATAAATGACCTGACTCCTTAAAGGGGCCAATGGCTACAGGTGGGTGAACCCCTTTAAGTGGGGTGATAGTCCCCTCAATGGAGGAAATGTCACTGGAAACCATTATATTGGGCCTAATGGCAAAATGAGCAGAGGAGTAACTCTGATTCCCAACAGTCACAGAGGAGGAAAAGGCCATGCCAGATGGACTGGCTCTGAAGGAACACCTTGTTAATATCCTCAAGGCTGCGGCAGTCCATTGCAGTCCCGGTGTTAAATCTTGCATGTCATAATTCATATGTGCCACAGGAGATTATCATAGTGTGTGCGTCACTTCATGGCAAGTTGGGATCCACCTTAAACAAAGTCATGCCAATAGCATTTTTACCTGCTTCAAGGGAAAAAAAAGCACTCTCGGATATGAGTTGCAGCCAACAACAATTAGCTTAGAGATTTTATTGTCACTAGAAGGAATGGCAATCACCAGTCAAGTTGGCAAGTAAAGGTCAACCTCAGTCAATTACCATTTTATAACAAGGGTCTTATTTTAAACTGAGTAGCAGTTATAGGGTGTAAAGACGGCTGCAAATCCACCCTCTGAAAGAAAAGTCTCCCTTTGCATGATGGTTGCAATTTTAACATTGAAATTTAAAAAAATATTTATGCAATATCTAAGCAGGTGACCTGCTAGGAACTGCTAATTAATTAATGGTCTAGGAACTGCTAATTAATTAATGATATAAATTAGATATAAACTAATTTGATATTTTATACCTGTCACCGTAGCACTTTGATTTATATATTGCATATGGATTGTGATTAAGGTCATTTGTACTCTGCCAGGAGTGGGAGAATATCCCAGATGGGTAGTTTATAAATGCAGTAAAAAATATACAACCATCACTAATTTAAGTAACTGAAAGGCTAGAACTATTGTCCACAAAAATAGATTCTTGAAGCAAGAATAGGAAACCAGCCAACAATACTCTCCCCTCCCCAATCCCTTGTTTAACCGCATCTTCGATCAACATGTTGCATAGGTAAAGGTAAAGGTTTCCCTTGCTCGAAAGCCAGTCGTATCCGACTCTAGGGTGCAGTGCTCATCTCTGTTAGGTGCCTCTTATTAATCCAAATTAAATTGATTTTTTTTAAACAGGTATGAAGGAAAGTCCCATTATGCCTTTGCACGAAAGTGAAACAATAGCAGTCATCATGGATGAGGCCAGAAGGCAAGTTGGAGTGCTTGATAACATGTAATGCAATGAGCCTTCCAAATAAATATTGCTCTAAATACGAGATGCGGGGGGGGCTCTGCCTCCCCGCATCACTACCTGCCCCCATCGTGGGCGTGCAGAACTAAAACCACAGACTCCTTACTGCATGTATTTGATAAATAATTAAGTAATCACTATTCTGTTGGTTATTAAAGCTAGTGTAGCTATTCGGTAAGTAATTATGTCATCATTAATCGGCTTAATTAATGTCCATACAACTAATTTTTAAGATACTGTGCTTCTTTAACTTTTAGCTATATATATCCAGTACTGACCAAAGCTAGAATACTATGTAGCAATGAATAGTATACTTTCTTTCATTTGTTATATTGTGTTAAAGTATGACACGGTATTGCATTGATAGTAAAATACTGGTGTAGGAACCAGCAACCCATGTCAGAAATTTTGCCCAAAATACCCTAAACAACTCAATTGCACAGTAGCAAAAGGCAAAACTAAATGGCACAGGATGATGAGCCCCTCAGGTTGGAAGGTGTGGGAGGTTTTGATAAGGGAAGGGAAATACGATGCTGTAAGGAACAATACTATATAGCAGAGATGGTGAACCTTAGCACTCCAGGTGTTCTTGGACTTTAATTCCCAGAAGCCCAAGTCAGCACTCAGCCTTCCATCCTTCCAAGGTCGGTAAAATGGGGGCAAAATGCTAATTAACTTGTGAACCACCCAGAGGGCATTATGTGCTATGGGGCGGTATAGAAGTGTGATTGCTTGATGCTTTGGGCATCAACGATGCAGGAAATGAAGCATCTATCAACTAAAGAAACAAGGACAACTAACACTCTTCCTTATTACCTCCCACAGTCAAATCTGACTCTTCAGTGAAATTAACTCAGTGTGCCCCAAATGTCTGGGACATAGGGACAACATTAGAGTGCTCAGAGGGCCACATTTTAAATCAAAACAAATTAAGCTACCAATTGAGATCAAAAGTAAACATTCAGAGATGAACAAGCCTAGTAGAGGGCCACACAGAAAGAGTTCAGGGGTGGTTTGGGGAACCCTGCACGAATTGAGCACAGCCCTCTTGAAAAGGAGCCAGGAATCCTAGCTCCCACCCATACTACTGTAGTGACTCTTTTAACTCTAGTCTAAAATATGCTCTAGCAAAGACTTTAAAAATGACCTTTCCTTTCCGATTAAAGACACAGGGACTGTAAACTATATATTTTTTTATTGTGCACCAAGTCAAGTGGTCAGTTTAAACCAAAATGCCATAATGTTTCAGGATATCTGTGTATTTTGCAATCTTGCCTTCCACATTCTTCTCTGCCTGCTTCCGGAATTTCTGCAAAATACAGATATGAGTTCAGAAAAAGACCTTAGTGTGCTAGAAAACAGTGTTCAGAAATATTGCCTGAAATTTTGTTGCTTATTGTAGTAAATTGCAAGAAGAGTAAATCCTATTGAATAAATGGAATTTACAGTAGTCGACTCACGAGTCCCCACTGACTCAAATGGACCTAGTCTAGATGCAACTCCCTGTTCCTAAACAACAGGATTTAAGCAAGAACTTGTCAGAGATTAACAGGTTAATTTAGAATATGTTTCACTCTCTCGAAGGCTTATTTCCACTACACTGGCAGATGAATAATCTACAATGTTCTACATTTAGAGCACGTTCAAATTCTGGCCCTTCCCATTTTAAAAGTCTGCAGAACATCATATTTTCAAGTGCAACAACTCTCTCTCATTCAGGCTTTGATATACGGAATCTAGGAAAAGCAGATCTTCCCTAAACATCCATTCTGGAATTGTCCACCATGACAATTACAAGACTCTGGATTAACTCACCATCAACTGCTTCTTCTTTGCATAATGGAGCTTGGCCTTCTCCTTGCGTTTCTCTTCCAAGGTAGCTGTTATGGCCTGGTATTTCCACCCAACTTCATGGGCAAGGCGGCCCAAAAAAGCAAACTGCAGGAGGAAGAGAATCATGAAGGCCATAGCATTGCAATAAGCTGCTTTTATCATGTAAGATTCCACTGCCTAGCCCTTAACTGGACAGTCCGTTTCACCCCACTATCCATGGAACTACTCCACTCATTTTTGGCCACTCTGTACCACTATCCCGAATCCTTTGTAAGGTCACCAGTCCAGCCTTTAGTATTACACATTACTTTTATGCACCACTAGCAGAAGGGTTACTGGGTCTACAACAGGGGTGGCCAAACTACGGCCATGGGCAGTATCCAGCCCCTGGCACAAATTCATCCGGCCCACACTGCCTTTGATGCTCGGTACGGGCACGTTTTACTTCTGCTTCCAGGAGCGGTAAGGGCGGCATGGGCCGGATGAATTGGTGCCGTGGGCCGGATACAGCCCGTGGGTCATAGTTTGGGCATCCCTGGTTTAAGCAGAGAAAATGGCAGCCTAAAAAAATCTATCTCATCCTGTTGCAAAACAGAGTGCAAGGAACATTTTACTTCCACTTCCGGTGGGAGGAACCACGTGACCGGCCCACAGCCAAAAAGGTTTGGGCACCCATGGTCTACAAGGTTATCATGAGGAGGGGCTGGTCTCAGATGGTAGTGCATGAAGAATTGTCGTCTCATAGTCTTGAGACTCGAACAAGTGGTGGAATGTCATCATCACAGACCTGCTCCATACCAGTAACAGTATACCGTAACAGGGATTCTCAACCTGCAGCGCAGTTTCATGTGGCCCCCACCACAACACCCGGAAGTGCCATGCAGTGGAGGAATGGCCTTCCGGCGCCTGAAGCTGTTTGAGGTGGCATGACCTGGCCCCCGGCTTTAAAAGGTTGAGAAACTCCTGGTGTAGAAGATACAGCTACCCAGCCAGCAGCCATTTAGCATGTCACTTCCAAAATCCAGAAAGCAACCAAAAGAAACTAACTATTCAGGGTAGGCCTGAGACAAAGTCCTCTGCAGAAACCTCTTTAAAAAAATCAAAGGAACACCAAGTTGGCTGTGAATAATAAGTCATATTACTTTTAGTGGATATACACAAATTATGACTGAGTTGTGATAAGAAGACAGCAGCAGTGAAGGTTACACCAGTTTGGACACAAGAGGCTCTGCTACACACTCAGATGTCATACAAGGCAGCAAACTGACCACTGTAGATCCCACAAAGGGGTTAAAGATGCCAGCAAATTTATTCTCAATTTTTTTCTGATCTAAAAAGTATACCAGGGATTTCATTTCTGTTTAGACATATACTGTCTGTCCCGCCAGCTGGCAGCTTTCCAGAGCCTCCAACCCTTCCTTGCCTGGCTACACCAAGAGTCTTAAAGCTAGAGGTGGCAGAGACAACCTACTGCAGGGAAAGCCCGTGCTTCATGCCTCATTTGGGGGAATTATGGGCCTTCCATATAACTCAATGCTTTCAGACACTGGATCACAGCAAACAAACTCTGTACTTTAGTCCTCTCCACAAGTCAGTGCCCTCTAAGTGAATCAGCCACAATTCACAACATCGCCAGCAGTTAGCATCAGTTTGGGGGAAGGCACTGTACTTTGGTTTCTGTAAGGATGTCATTGTAAGTGTCACTTAGCAGACCTGTGAGAATTCAAAAACAGAACAGCAACTATACCTTGCGTGTGGGCTTGAGGCGGACCACTTTCAGAGCTGCAGGGACCACCATCCGCTTGCGCTGCAGAGAAACATGTATGCAGCCAGTTAGCAACGTGCACAAGACAAAAGTTATCAGGAGCCAATTGTAAAAATGTTAAGTCTGCCTCAGGGTTGGATTTTACTTCTCACTCCTTAAGTCAAACAATGTAGGTAGAAAGTAACATCACTGACAGAACAGCATAAACCACAGCTCACACAATCACTCTCAAAAGGGGGAAAGGAAAGTTACCTTGTCATAAGGAGGGGGAATACCATCAAAAACCTTCAGACGCTCCAAGGCAGCCTGGCCACGCTTGGTCTTGTGAGGGAGCATTCCTAGATTAAAAAAGAGAAAAAGAAGAGACAACATGAAGCCCAATGCGGAAGGGTTGTAGTGTTGACAGAGATCCAAAACTTGTAGGGTAAGGTAAGAGGGATGGACATTCTCCCTGAGGGAATGAATTTTTGTATAAAATTTGAGGATGGGTTGCATTCAAGATGTATTTAATTTGTGCAATGGCCTGGGCCCAATTTTAGCCCTACTCTGAGCAGAAGCACCAAACCAATTAGACTTAAAGGCAGTCATAACTAATTTAAGCCAATGAGATCTAATCCAATGACCCTGGAATTGAGCATCCACTGGAATGGATGCACTTGACTGATTAAATATATATATATACAATATGCAGCTCCAACTCAATGATCTGGAAAAGAACATCCTTGAGGAACCTCAACGGTGAGTTCGTTTGTATGTCAGAGATTACTCTTGGTTGAAAGGATTTTTGCAGGGGACACCCGAATGAGGCTCCCTTCATGTCCCCCCATTGTGCAACTCTCGGGTATCGAACTTGTCTTTCCAGTCTCCAAGCTTAGGGCCTTAGCCACTAAGCCACCAAGGGGGGGGGGGAGATGGGGGGACACTCATAACCTTCATTAAAAGGCAGGTCTGAAATGTAGTTTATTGCTTTATATATGGATTTCTTTTTGCAAAACCTGCAAATTACTAGAAAAGTGAGATAAGAAAAGATTTATGACAGAACTTATGAAATAGTGAAAGGAATGGAATTCTTCACCAAACTCATCTAGTATGTTTACCTAATTATGTTTTCTATATTATTACATTATTCGTTTTTTCATCCAATAAGATAAGACTACATACATGGCTGCACTCTTTCCCATTTTATTCTCATAATCACCTCCTTAATCGGGTCATATTTAGGAAACTTGAACCTTAGTATTCCATATCCTAATCCAGCTGCACACACATTTCAAAATGTGGTTTCAGAATTTAACCAATTAAAATGACCAAAACAAAGAATATACTGTTTATTCTTAGTGTTCTGAGTTTGTGAATTTCCTAACTATACCAAACAAAACACAAAGGTTTGAGGAAAAAAACCACCTACCTCGCACAGTCCTCCAGAAAATTCGACTGGGGGCACGAAAGTGATATGGGCCACGGGAAGGGTTGGTGTTCATACGCTTGCGCAGGAAAGCCAAGTATTTCACTGGCAGAAGGAAAAACAATGGCAAGGTTAGACTAGGCCAACTAGAATGTTCTCACCACCCAGAGAGCAACAAGCATGTAAGAATTACTTCATACTGCTTTCTAAATTAAGTGAGACCCAACAAGTTCCAGTTTGAAGCTCTGCAAAAGCCATGCCCTACTTTAAAATCAAGAAAAGCCACATTCTCCTCAATTTCCAGATTAGGGAAAAGGAACCTCTGGCTGCCCCAAATTCCTTCTCATTAGCTATATTGGGTAAAGCTGATGAGAGTTGTAGGCCACAGTATCTGGTGGGCCAAAGATTCATCACCACCTGCTTTATACTATTCCACATTACTTACTGCAACCTTTGCAATCCTCATTTTGGTTGTGTCAATTTACACAGGAACGTAGTATCTGGATAATGATGTAAAGCCTCAGAAGATCAATTGTTATAGTTTATCTTGTTCCTTAAATCACCCAGCCATGGCAGGATGTTTGAGAGCCCACGGTTTTAACAGGGGAGGGAAGCAGGCTGTTCCCACTAATACCAAAGAGGCAAAACATGCTGCCCTGAGAGGAGCGGTGGTCTCAGATGGTAGTGCATGGAAGATTATCTCATGGCTATGACACTCAAAACTAATGGTGGAAAGGCATCATCACAGACCACCTCTGTTCCTCAAGCAAGCGCCATTACACATCCACAGGCAAAGATGAGAGGCACAAAACCTAGTTTAAGTTCTTGCTGTTTCCAGCACACACACAATCATATAGCTGGGCATATTATAATTCCCGTGCTGTCCATTTTATCACCAAACAGAATAAAAAATCTCTTCTTAATGCAAAGAGGTCTAATTGGAACAGATGACAGCTCTCAGTCTCTGTCCTGTAGTAATGCCAGTTTTATTCAGGAGCCTGACCAGTTTGAACATCAGAGTATTTGGACCAATCACTACTGTGAAAGCACCCCATGATAATGAGGAATGATTGTTTCATTATAGCCATCAAATGGCCTAGCAGTAGATAAAGCCAATGAACATTTCAACAAAACAGGAGGAATAGCAGAGCTGATTGCTAGAAGACAAGACAAATTCAAAAACTGCTTGTCTTACTTACATTTATTGCGGTAGAAGTTGCCAGATATGTTAATTCCTTCGCAACGCACAACCACAACTTTGCGCCCTGAGGAGAAAGATAAGACAAGTACACACTGCATCTTTCTCTAAACATCAAGCAAGAAAAGTCCAAGAGTAACAAGTGAGTCAAAGGAGAGGCCAAAATTAACCCATAATTTCTACTTCTGAGACTGTAAGTCAACTGATATCCAGGCATCTTAATACATAATCATTTATTCAAACCAAGTCAGGTGGCCAAACATGGAGCTGAAAAATACATAGAGACCAAGATGGTAAAAATCAGCAGTACGTGTGACCTGGAAACAAAGGCTGAGGTCAATTTCCCAATGGCCAAAATCACATTAAGAAGTACAGCGTGTGTAAGAGAAGTTGTGCAAACTATTTCAATGATTTTCTGTAGCATGCCAAGTCATACAAGTGTATGACATACAGCTGGAATGGTACTGCACACAAGTTATTCAAATTCTTATTTATAATTTGTCACTGCAATGGTATTCTGGTAGCAGGAATGTCGTATAAATGTTTCAAGTGTCCAATATGGTGCCAATGGGCACACACATCTCTTTTTACACTTGCCAAGTCTCCTGCCACTTCTATTCTTTTTCCTGCCTACTTGTGCCAGGAGGTTGGGATGCCACAAATTAGAAACACATTTTAATGCATTTTGTTTAATTATAGACGGCATACTCCAAAGTATTCCTCCATGCCCAAACACTTAAAAATGAAGGCAACATACAGTATAAAAATTTACCCTGGGCACTGGCAGAGCCTTGTGCAACCTAAAGAGGTTTTTTTGCCTGTCTAGGATGGCAGTGCATGTTTTATTTACTTATGTATCAGTGTATTACTACACTACTTAGAACTATGAAAGGTGAGCAATGAGCTACCAGATAACTGGGCAGAACCACGACTCTCTACCACCTGGACAAGAACAACCATGGCCTGTGTGGAAAACTTTAAATACACTGTGTGCTGGGGTAGGAAGATTAAGTGGGTTTTACCTGTAGATGACAGCCTTGTGCATGAGAAGTACAAACTGTCTCCCATATGATACAATGCACACTATGCCCAACGTGCAGTGAGGAGGACCTTATGCTGGCAAGAGAAAATGCCATTGGGCAAATGTCATCTAGCCCTTTTAAATTCGATTTTACTTTTAAATTTGTTAATTTTAGCTTTGTATGTTATTATATGCTGGTGGTGCATCCGACATGATTAAAGAAAGAACTGCACTATTTTTGCCTGCAATGTATTTTGTGGAGCATGGAAGACAAATTTGAGTTTTGGAGCTCTGAATCCATCTATGCTTTCCTCAATTTCTTAAACAAATTATTGTCTTTCTACTTCATCAGTTTACCATTGGTGAAGTGACCACTAGACAAAAAAAAAAACATATTCAAAGGAGTAGCTTTATGTTTTGGTGTTCAGAATGCATCCTGTTTTTTCACTTACGTTCTTAGACATCTTTCTTTTTAAATCATTAGCTTGCTTTCTGGAACATTGTAATTTTGTCTAACCACATCTGTCATGGTAATTATGTTGTGATCATAAACATGTGACAAACAGTGATCATGTCCACAACACTTCAAGTGTACTGACTTGTCCCAAAAAACCAGCTTTGCACTGTACACAATACTGAGCCAGGTATCTAACTGACATCTAATGCTGAGCCAGATGCCACTTGCCACAAGCACTGTATGCTAAAAAGAGAACATATTCATAAGAGCAAAACATTTAACAACAAATTAACTTGAGGCCATAGGCCAGCATTTCTCTCCTGTTATATAAACACTTCAACTACCCCAACTAACATGTGCTAGTTCCATGATGGTGAACCTTAGCACTCCAGATGTTCTTGGACTTCAATTCCCAGAAGCCCAAGCCCCCGTGAATCCACACGAATGGGTTTACTGCGATTCATCTTGCACGCGCTGCCCTCTTCACTCCCAGAAGCAGAAGTAAAACGCACCCAGACAGTTTGCCATCACGGTGCTAGTTAGTCAGCTGATCAATGCAATGCCATTTTCTAATTTACAATCTTTCATTCTGCAATGCCAGGAAATAAATTCTAAGATTCCAGTCAAAAAGTAGGAGTGGTAAAAACTCATCTTCTCCCCATCTTTGACAGAATCTTACCCAGTAGGACTTGCTTTGCCACAATGGCTGCCAGACGACCAAGCAGATGGCCACGGCCATCAATCACCAATACCTGAAAAAGAAGGATTTGCAAATTTTCAAGAATGAAGTAAAAAATGAAAAACTCTAGACTGTTTTCTCAACTCTTTTAATTTTAGTAAATTAATCTCATCGGCTATATTATTCTACAGTTCTTAGTATATACAACTGAATGCTTCATATTCCACTTCTATCCTGGGCTGCTAAATCCTAGTGCTTTTCTCCATGCTGGCTCTAACATACATTTCTTAAATAGTTGTACTGTACTGTAATCTTGCCTTGCTGTCGTTATTCAGTGAGGAGTAACTTTTCCAAACCTATAAAACAGATCAATCAACCCTATAAATCCCAAGCAAACCTGGGCCCCTAGATTATTAAAAATATATAAAGGTAGATATTTCTCTGATGGTCTGTAAGTATGAGGTGTCAATCCTCATTTGAAAGTCTGACTGGGGTATCTTGCAGACAGGCAAGGCTGACTATTTTGCTACTATTCTAACAAAACACTCCTGTTAAGAAAAAATGGTATCTTCTTATCTCCCAAATGCTATTATACTTCCTCACTTGCAACCATACCTTCTAAAAAGTTGAATACAATGGAACCTCATGCAACAATCGCCCCATATAGCAACGAAATCATATAACAATAGGTTTGGGGGTGGGGGGGATGGCGTCCCGCATGACAATTTTCCCTATGGGAAAAAAATCATACAATTTTTTGAATGGGGAAAACCACTTAGCAAAAAAAATTTGTTGTACGATACATCCCAAAGGGAAAATCGCTATACGATGTATGCATCGTATAGCAATTGTTTCATACAACGAGCCCAGTAGAATGGATTAAAATCGTTGTATGAGGTACCACTGTATTTTAGAAACAATAAGGAAAACCTTTACTTTCCAGAGGTTTTCTATCACTCCAAATAAGTAAGTTCGGTCTATAGCTTACCACTTTTTTAAAAGCATATTTCAATATCATTTCTGCACCAACTGAAGCAATATTCCATGCAAGCAAAAAAGTGGGTTGAAATCTGTATAGCAATAGCCAAATTCTCGCTAGATAAGGAATAACATTAAAGGAGGATATGGCTAAGGAACATGTCACTCGGAGGACCCTGTACAGGCTGATGGTTGAAGTGCCTAAACAGAGGACCAAAATGCTCAAGGGACAACCACATGCTGTGTGAATGTGAATACAGAACCCATATCTTCTGCTGGTCCACCGGCTACTATCCGAAACATGCACCAATATTTAATTTTAGCCAACGACATAGCGAAGAAAGTGGCTTCATTTTGGCAATGCATCATTTGATCTGGACACTTAAGATTTGATATTTGTTGTTCAGTCGCAGTCGATTCCGACCCTTTGCAATCCTATAGACCATCGTCCTCCAGCCACCTCTGTCCTCCACCATCATCCTCAGCCCGCCCAGCTCTGTTCCCACTGCATCCACGATGCCACCTAGCCATCTCATCTTTGGTCACCCTCTTTTTTTTGCCCTCCACCTTTCCTAGCATCAATGCCTTCTCAAGTGAATCCTCTCTTCTCTTTTTATGTCCAAAGTACTTTAGCTTCATCTTTACTATTTGACTTTCTAAGGAGCAATCAGGTTTTATTTCTTCTAAGATTGACCTATTTGTTCTTTTTGTTGTCCAGGCTACTCTCAAAACTCTCCTCCAACACATTTCAAAGGCATCTATTTTTCTGTGTTCAGCTTTCCTTATGGTCCAGCTCTCACACCCATACATTACCACGGGGAAAAACATTGCTTTGACTATGTGGATTTTTGTTTTCAAGGTGATGTCTCTGTTTTTCACTATGTTACCCAGGTTTCTCATAGCTTGTCTCCCCAGAATCAGTCGCCTTTTTATTTCATGGCTGCAATCTCCATCTGCAGCGATCTTAGATCCTAAGAAAGTAAAATCTGTCATTGCTTCTACTTCTTCCCCATCTATTTCCAGGAACTGATTGGGCCTGTTGCCATTATCTTGGTTTTCTTGATATTGAGTCTCAAGCCAGCTTTTGCACTCTCCTCCTTCAGCCCAATCAAGAGATTCTTTAGGTCTTCCTCACTTTCTGCCATTAAGGTGGTATCATCTGCATATCTCAAATTGTTGATGTTTCTCCCAGCAATTTTTATCCCATATTGTGATTTCTCCATCCCTGCATTGTGCATTATGAATAATTTATTTTGCTGTAAAACTGCAAGACTCCTGATACACATTCTCCTCATGCGGAATTAAGTTAATGTTAGCGTTCCCTCACGTTTTCTCCTACACCCTTTAAAAACTCAGTTTAAAATCATGCAGGGCTTCGTTTTTAACAGCTCCATTTGAACAATAAATCAAAAACTGAAATTAAGAAAATTCGTTCCGCCTATCTCCCTCGCCTGCACAAGCGGGAAGCCTGCAATGGGGGGAGGGGAAGGGGGGGAATTCTCGAAATGACAAAATTCATAATTAACTCCCGAGGCCTGGACCAAAACCAAGCCACGCAAACGCCTCCCTCAGTTCCCCTCATTCTTCTCCTTTCCCTGCGGCCGCCTCGCCAGGTTAGGCCTGAGGTCCCGTGGACTCTTGCCGCCCATCCCGAACCGGACCCCCAAGAAGGGGCATGAGGTAAAACGCGGCCTAACCTTAACCCTAATCCACTGGCCTCCCCGTTAAACCCCTGCGAAATTCCCCTCAAACGCCCCATATGAATCCCCACCTTCGGCTCCGCCATGGCTGCTGCTCGGCGGCCACACGGAAAAGAGGCCCCGCCCGCCGCGCGCCACGGGGTTACCCCTTCCGGACGCTTCGGAGAAAGGGTCGGAAAGCCCAGGGGCGGAAGTGACGTCTAAAGGCATGGCAAGGGCAGGGCCGAGAGAGAGAGAGAGAGAGAGAGAGAGAGAGAGAGAGAGAGAGAGAGAGAGAGAGAGAGAGAGAGGCGGTGACGATTGAGGAAGAAGGAAGTCCATGCCTCTCTAGCCATGGTCATTGGTCAGTCTCATGTTCCATTCAGAGGGTGTCGCTCTGCTCCCCCTGCAACTCTATGGTGAAAACGCCTGTAATCCGTGATTGGGATTCGCGAGGCAGGTCGCTCTACAGCAGGAGTGCCCCAATCTTTTTGGGCGGCAGACTGGTCACTATGGCCCGGGGCCCGGATCTGGCCCCCAATGCTAATTCATCCAGCCCACGACGCACTCATCGCTCCTGGAAGCAGAAGTAAAACGCGCCCATATGGGCACGTTTTACTTCCACTTCCGGGAGCGATGAGATTGTCGTGTGGCGGATGAATTGGCGTCGTGGGCTGGATACGGCCCCCAGGCCGTAGTTTGGGCACCCCTGCTCTAAAGACTAACTGCTGTATTTTAATGTTAGCTTTCGTGGATCTAGTCCACTTCATCAGACAACCCATTTGTACATATGTGTACTGTATTTGCATTGCAACACATGAAAATATGAGATTGCTTTCTGGGTTTCTATCCATGTCATTCACTGGGTAATCCTTTATTAGTGAGTTAAATAAAGAATATCTTGGCATGTGGCAGCACAGACGCCCATCACTGTAGAACACAAACCTATGATGGTATTAATGCAATGAGTGGGAAACTAGCAGCGACTGACACTGTTCCCAAAGAGATGAATCAAGCCATTTGTGTTTACTTTTTCAACCAGAGGCTGAACTTAGTTATTGCTGATGTATGTTAGAATGCACACAATGAAACAAATGCTTATTCTATTTGAAAAACTGAAATTTTCTTTCAGTAACCACAGGCTGTAGGTCATCATATCATCTTTAGATATGTGTACAGTACCTTCTATTCTCTTACAGCAAGTGACAATGTAATTGACTAGAGACAGCTTGCCCACCTAGAAAGATTCTTTGTTACTTCTGTATCCCACTTCATAATTTTCTCTCTCATGCCACCAATAGACAGGAACAGTCAATTACACCACTTCATGTTCATTGGAAGAAAGAATCAATATAAAATTAACTGTTATTCTCTAGTCCAGGGGTTCCCAACCGATTCCCTGTGGGCTGGATCCGGCTCCTGGGCCAAATTCATCCAGCCCCCAGGCCAAATTTCTGCCAACGCCGGAAGTGCCCCGAAGTCACTGGAAGTGCCAAAATCGCCGCATTTTCGTACCAAAAACGCCGTGAAAATGTGGCAATTTCCCCCTCCCCCCCTTTAGTGTATGCGAGTCAAGACACAGGAAACAGCCAACGGCTGGGTTAACTCAGGTTTATTGCATGGTGGGCAGAGGGAACATGAGGTAATGGCGGACGAACAGCTCTATATATATGGTAGTAACGTATTTGAATGTGGCTCCACGATAGCCCATTGGCTACCGCCCGCGTGACGTCATGGCTGGTCACGCCCTTCTTGTCCAGTTGTAGGTAGCGGCGGGAAACTTCCCGCGCTGTGGCCTTTGATGGGTTTGAACCAAGAGAGCTTGGACGCTCGCTGCTGCCAGCTGGTGGTCATTAGCTCGCGTCCTATTACAGGGTTTATAGTGATCAGCTGAAGGTTACATTGTTACTCGTAGGCAAGGTTACATTGGTTCAGATACATTGTTATCACATGTAGAAGGTTACACTGTTAGAACACAACACTCCTCCCCCCTAGGATGAGACGAAGTCTCTCAGCCAAGATGGCTTATTTCGAACACGCTGGGGTCTCGGCGCGGGCTGCCCTGCCCCGGCTCCGCTCCCTCCTCCTTGCTCCCTGGCTTCCTGCCCTGTAATCGGAGAGGATGACTCGTTAGTGGCTTGCCGCGGCTCTGCGGCTTTGTTGGGAGGTGTGTGCTTTGTTTGGGAAGAACCGGGGGCACTGGGGGCTAACGAAAAACCCCTCTTCTCGCTTGGATGGGTGGGGGAACACTCCAAAAAAACCCCCCGGCTAGCAAAATTAAAATCGTAATCGAATTCGGGGGAAGTGGCAGCGGCGGCCGCAAGCTCCTTTTCCCCCTCCCCGGGCTCGGATAGAGCTGGCGTGTCAAAAGGATATGAGTCGGGATCACTGCTTTCCCCCCTGGCTTTGGACTGGTGTCCTTCTCTGTCTCCCCCTTGGGCTAAACGGGTGGGGGAGAACCCTATCGCTGAATCCGGTTGCTGAGCCCCACTGACCGGACCCTCACTCACTCGGCGCCGCAGTTGGTCAGCGTGCCTCCTCCAGAGGAGACCGGTGTTCGTTTCCACCCGATACGACACTGGTCCCGTCTGTTCTACTATCGTCCCTGGCACCCAGACTGGGCCTGCGTTGGCATAGTTCCTGCAGTGTACAGGATCGCCTACGCCGAAACCTTTCGAGACCGCTAAACCTATGTTCTTCCCTTTGTCCTCGACCCTCGTCGGGTCTAACCTGGACAAGATCGTGGTCAGTTTCCTCCGCATCAGCAGCTCAGCCGGCGAGTATCCGGACGCTAAGGGGGTCACTCTGTACGCTAACAGAAATTGACAGACTTGGTGATTTAGGTCCCCCGAGCCCATGCGCCGCAGCGCATCTTTTGTTGTGCGCACCAACCGTTCCACTTGGCCATTCGTGGCCGGGTGAAACGGCGCGGATGTGACGTGCCGAATTGCATTTGCCTCCATGAATGCCGCGAACTCAGCGGACGTGAAACAGCTAGCGTTATCGCTGACCAGAGTGTCGGGTAAACCGAACGTGGAAAAGACCCTCCTCAGCTGGCCAATGGTAGTGGCGGAGGATGTGCTCTTTACCGGAATGACCTCCAGCCACCAGGAGAAAAATGGTTCCTCGGAACGGGCCAGCAAAATCTATGTGCACCCTGGACCACGGTCCCCTTGCTGCGTCCCATTCCCTATGCGGGAGGCGGGCTACCTCCGGTCGGGAGCCCTGACATGCCTCACAAGTGCCAATCATATGCTCTATGTCGGCGTCCAGCTGGGGCCACCAGAAATAACTCCGGGCCAGTGCCTTGGAACGGACGATTCCCGGGTGGCTGACGTGCAGCAGCTTTAGCACCTTCGGTCGCAGGGACGTAGGAACCACCACCCGTTGGCCCCACAAGAGGCACCCCCTCTCTAGTGACAATTCTATTCGTTTTCGAAAAAATGGGTCGAATTCCATGCTTGGGGATGACGCCGGCCACCCCTTCTGTACCCACGAGCACACTTTCTCCAGTGTTCTATCCTTTCCCGTTGCCTTGGCAATGTCGGCCGGTACTAATGGGGGTGAATCTAAGACCTCTATTAGCAATACCTGGCGGTCTCTTCCCACCCCTGCCTTCTGATCGTCCGACAAGGGCAACGGAGACCGTGAGAGCGCGTCTGCATGGCTGATCTCCTTCCCGGGCCGGTATTCCAACTCATGTTGGTATGCGTTAAGAAAAATAGCCCACCGCAGCATTCTCGGGGACAGGATCTGTGGCGTGGGCTTATTTGCAGTGAAGATTCCTAACAGGGGCTTGTGATCAGTCACGATCTTGAACGGGCGACCATACAGAAAATCGTGAAATTTTTTGGTTCCCGCTACTATCGCTAATGCCTCCCTGTCGGTCTGTGCGTAATTCCGCTCTGCTTGGGACAGGGACCTTGAATAAAACGCTATCGGGGCCTCCCTTCCGTCGTTCAACACGTGGCAAAGTACCGCCCCCACCCCCACCGGGGATGCGTCGCAGACTAAAACTACTGGCCGTTTGGGATCGAAATGAGTCAGGATTGCCTCGGATGTTAGGAGTTGCTTTAACTCTGTGAACGCCCTCTCTTGCTCGTCACCCCACAGCCATTTTTCCTCTTTTTTAAGTAACTGATGGAGCGGCTCGGCAACAGACGCCTTCCGTGGAAGGAAGGTATGGTAGAAATTGAGAAGCCCCAGAAATGACTGTAGTTCGGTTTTGGATGTGGGGCGAGGAGCTTTCTTGATGGCGGCTACCTTAGATTTGGACGGCCTAATTCCCTCGGGCGTGACACGGAACCCTAAAAACTCAACCTCTGTTTCGAAAAATACACATTTGTCTTTTCTCAGTCGCAGCCCCGCTTTCTCGAACACGGTCAGAACTTTATCCAATCTATGTGCCAGCTCGGCCTTACTCCCCCCCGTTATCAACACGTCATCAAAATATGGCAACACCCCCTCCAGCCCCTTCAGGAGGCGTTCCACGAGCGACTGAAAAAGGCCAGGTGCCGAGTTCACGCCGAACTGTAAACGCGACACCTGGAACGCCCCCTTATGTGTAACTATTGTTTGTGCCGCCGCTGTGGCGGGGGTTACAGGGAGTTGCTGGTAGGCCTGTGCTAAATCGAGCTTAGCGAAACACTTTCCCCCATTTAGCCTGGCCAGGAGGTGGCTGATCACTGGCACCGGGTATGCATTAGGGCGGATCGCCTTGTTAATTGTACACTTATAATCAGCGCAAATGCGCACCTCCCCGTTAGCCTTCAGTGCTGTTACAATTGGAGTCTCCCACTCCGCGGAATCCACAGGAACAAGAATCCCCTGACCCACCAGTTTGTCCAGTTCCGCCTCTATTTTGTCCTTTAGTGCGAACGGCACCCTGCGCGGTTTGAGTCTTATCGGGCGGACCTCCGGGTCTAGGTCGAAGGCTACAGGGGGTCCCTTGAACTTTCCCAGTCCACTTTTAAAAACGGCGGGGTGTGCGTCGCACACCGCTTGTATTGGGTCCACGCCTACGGCATGCACCCCCCCTATGAACAAACCTAAAGGCTGAAACCATTGCGTCCCGAGGAGGCTACAACTCCCCCCTTTTAGCACCACTAGGGGAAGTTCCGCAAAGTGTCTCTTAAAACGAACCCGGAATGTCCCGACCCCCAACACTGGAATGCTGTTCCCCTGTACGTCCCGTAGTGTGGCCCTCAACGCTTTAAGTTTGGGCCGCACGTGGGGGTCGATTTTCAAGAACTCTCTCTGGGGAATTATAGAATAGGAGGACCCCGAGTCAATTTCCATCCTAATAGGGGTCCCTTGTACTAGTACCTCAACGAAGTAATGGGGCTGTCCCGCAGACACGCTGAACACAGGAGCGTCGCCCTCGCTGTCGTCCGAGATGCGGCCCACGCCGTCCTGCTTCCTCGTGGTCCGGGCGCCATCTTTGGACCTCGCTGGACGGTCCGGTCTGGCCGAACGGTCTTGTGACTGCCTCCGGCCCTCTTTCCCTTTCCTGCACGCCTTGGCGATGTGCCCCCGACGGCCGCAGTTGTAGCACTCGGTTTTTCTGAATGGGCACCTCACGCGCTCATGGGCCGCTCCGCAACCATCGCAACGGCGCCCTCCCCTTCGGACCTTCTGGACCTCCTCGCCGTCGCTGCTTTCCGAAGACGACTTCGAGGTCTGTCGGGTTGCGTGCACCGACTGTCCGGACTTTCCGTGCGACGAGCTTTCCGCTTTGCCGGCCCTCGGACGCCACTCACGCCACTTGTGCATCTCATCTACTCCAGCATTCGTGGATTCCGCGGCTTCCGCGGCCTCTACAACCTCTGCCAGTGTGGGTGGTGGCTCCTTGTTCATCAGGCTGCGCTGCACTTCCTTGTCCTTCAGGCCACACAGAACTCCGTCCCTGAGGGCCATCTCTAGAAAGTGGTCCCATCTGCAGGGGGTGGCGGCTACTCTCATAGCTGTTACGAAGGCTTCTACCGACTCGTCCGGCGCTTGAACTCGCCTCCAAAACGCGCTCCGAGCGGGAAACATTGCCCTCGAGGGTCGGAAACGCTCACGCAGCAGTTTCATGATGTCATCGGCTTTGAACTCACCCATCTTCTTCGGTGCAATAATGCCCACCAGCGTTCGCTTGGTCTCCATCCCAAGCATGCGGGTGAGGATGGCCCTCTTCCTTTCCTCGTCGTCTTCTTTGACTTTGAGTTCCACCAGTGCCGCCTGGAAGTCCATCTCAAAAAGCTCCCAGTCTTGCGGTTTGGTAATGTTGAACCCGCTCTGTGCCTTGGCTCCTTGGGGATCCATTATCCCACCTTCGTCGCCAATTTAGTGTATGCGAGTCAAGACACAGGAAACAGCCAAGGGCTGGGTTAACTCAGGTTTATTGCATGGTGGGCAGAGGGAACATGAGGTAATGGCGGACGAACAGCTCTATATATATGGTAGTAACGTATTTGAATGTGGCTCCACGATAGCCCATTGGCTACCGCCCGCGTGACGTCATGGCTGGTCACGCCCTTCTTGTCCAGTTGTAGGTAGCGGCGGGAAACTTCCCGCGCTGTGGCCTTTGATGGGTTTGAACCAAGAGAGCTTGGACGCTCGCTGCTGCCAGCTGGTGGTCATTAGCTCGCGTCCTATTACAGGGTTTATAGTGATCAGCTGAAGGTTACATTGTTACTCGTAGGCAAGGTTACATTGGTTCAGATACATTGTTATCACATGTAGAAGGTTACACTGTTAGAACACAACACCCCCAAAAAAGCGCCTTGAAAATGTTCCTCCCTCCCTCCCTCTTCTAAGGGAAGTGACTGAGGTGGGGAGAACGCCTAGAAATGCGGCACAAATGCATGCGCCGCCTCCACCGCTGCTGGGAAGAAGGTGACTAGCCCCTCAGCTGACTGAGGGGGCATGGTCAGGCCCCTGGCAGGAAAAGGTTGGGAACCCCTGCTCTAGTCTAAGATTTTTTGGATTTGTATATTATTATTATTTTCAGCTAATGAAATAAAGTGGGATGATGGAGAAGATCGGATTACCCCGATTTTTGGTGAATACATCCAGTATGTTCTCTCCAGCCATGCATGGATCCAGCTTGGCCTATATACAGTACTTTTATAAAGACAACTCAGCTACCAATGTGCATAGCAAAAACTGTAAAGCTAATTTCAGAATGGGTTGCAATCACATGCTGCATAGATGCTCACTGTGCAAAGGAGGGGGGAAAGCAATCACTGCATTTCCCAAGTGTTCAGAAGTAATCAATCAATCTTTATTATGGTCCAAGACAAGCATAGAACAGCAAAAAGAACAGAAGTTAAAACGAAGCAAATATATATCAAGGGACAGAAGTTAAAATGAGGGTACTTAAAATATAATTTTAAAAGGAGCATTTCTGGTCAGAGTTTAGGAGTAGTAAAATTAGTATTTAAGCCTATGATGTAGCTCTAGTGGTTTATTTAGCAGAAGGACCTACCAGAATTGTTCTTCTGGTCTTACACGCTGTGGTGCAGTACCTGGCAATGTTGTGGGTAATATTCTCCAAAACCCATTTAGTAGCTCCACTGCCACAAACCTACATGACTAGACCAGTTACACAATAGCCTAACACTTAACATTTTTGTTCTTATCTTCCTGTGATAGAAAGTAGTGCGTCTTCTCTGGCCTAGGAGCCAATAAGGTACAGTAAAACCACCAACTTACAAATGCCCCAGTTACATAAAATTCAACTTACATAATGATTTTGTGATAAAACCATGTCCCGATTTACATAAATGTCCCGATTTACATACATTTACGTAACACGATTTCCTTTGCTTTGAGTTACATTTAAAAAAATAATTTTTCCTATAGGTTTGCTTCAAGTTACGTAAACATTCATTTCCCTATGGGTTTGCTTCGATTTACATAAAGATTTCATTTTTCCTATGGGTTTGCTTTGAGTTACATAAAAAAATTTTTTTCCTATGGGTTTGCTTCGAGTTACATAAAAAACCGATTTAAGCAAAAGCCTACGGAACGGACTTTTCCCCCGTAAGTAGGGGCTTTACTGTACTTCTTCTCTTTCTGCCCCTACCCAAATTTGGATAGCATGTGATTTTCTAGTGTTTCTCTCATGCAGACGGGGTCAGAAAAACAAACACAGCATGGATCAGGCATGGTCCTGGGGAAAGGACATCCCCATCTGCCTCCGGATTTCATCCAAGATTGAATGAACAAGTTGGCTATCTGTGTGGGACATGATGGGGCTTTCTTTCAGGCCTGAGGGAGAGAGAAGAGAGAGACAAGAAAGGGACAGGATGAAAGCTTATCCATGCGCTACCTGCTTTGTCCCCACAGTACA
Organism: Bradypodion pumilum; assembly: GCA_035047305.1. Classification (NCBI taxonomy): domain Eukaryota; kingdom Metazoa; phylum Chordata; class Lepidosauria; order Squamata; family Chamaeleonidae; genus Bradypodion; species Bradypodion pumilum. The sequence continues at coordinate 31,852,477 of JAWDJD010000008.1, read as the reverse complement.
AACCAGCCACACCAGCAACGCCCAGAAATTTTACCTTGAAGAAGACACTGTCTGACATGTTCTGCTTCATAACGTAGGCCAGTGCTGTTGGAGAAGTTCAGTTTCTGTGATGCTGGGGGAAGAGGGAACTCCTCTTTCTGACCATTGACAACCAACTCTGTCGGGCACCAGAAAAGAGCTGGGATCTGCAGATATTAAAATTATCTTAAGTCTCCCTTGTTCGAAGGTCAGTCATATCCAACTCTAGGGTGCAGCGCTCATCTCTGTTTACATCCAAAGAGCCAGCTCTGTCTGCATCTGCAGATGTTTCCATGGTTATGTGGTAGGCATGACTAGATGCCAGAGTGTATGGAACACTGTTACCTTTCCCACCAAAGAGGTACCTATTTATCTACTTACAATTTCTTGCTTTCAAACTGCTAGGTTGGCAGGAGCTGGGACAGAGACGAGAACTCTCTCTGTCGTGCAGCATATGGGTCTCAAAGTGTTGACCTGCTGACTTTCTAGTCGTCAAGTTTGTCTTAACCAACAAGACAACACAGGCCCCTAAAATTATCTTAGGTACCTCCTAAAAGCAATTTCTGCTCTTGAATCTAGTCCTCTTAAAGCGGGGGTTCACAACCTATGGCCCACGGGCCAGACCTGGCCCACTGTACTATTTTATGTGGCCCACCACCACTTTCACTAAAAGTGACGCATTTACGACAGCCATAAATGCGCCCACGGCTGTTGGAAATGCACCATAAATGTGCCCGCGGCTGTTGTAAATGTGCCCGCGGCTGCCGGAAGTGGACATGTTTTACGGCAGCATTTACGGCAGGGGGAACCACCAGTCTGGCCTGCTCAGCTGTCTGAGGGGGCATGGTCTGGCCCACGGGGTGAAAATCTTGAGAACCCCTTTCTTAAAGTTTCTGTTTCTTCCCACTCCCCACCCCCACCTCTCTGTCTCTAGACAGAGAATTCCAAGCACCCTTCTTATTCACACCCTCTCTAGAGAACATACCTCAATTAACCCTTCAGTGTTACAAATGACTGCTCGATTGGGCAATGTGGTTGCCATGCTGTAGGTGAGAACGGCCTGCCGTTGACCAGAGTAGTTCAGGATGACAGAAGCCATTTTGTCAACCCCTGGGGAGAAAAAGCACAAACACACTCAACAGGGGCCATATCCAAATCTTTCTTTGTAGCTGCCTACAGCCATCTCCTGGCTGATCCATGGTCTTACATTAAGCCTGGCAAGTTCATTCTGGTTTGTAAAAGGGTCTTTTCCCCCTTCAAACATGGCCTGGGGTAATAAATTTAATGGCAAATCTTGCCCCAAGATTTCTGAGGATGTGACTTCGCTTAATTTTTTCCTGGGTGTTTGGGGGCCAGAAGGGACCATCAAACTAATTCCAGCTTTATATCAGGGATACATTAGGATCAGCTGGTAGATCTCTAGAAGATTCTTGCTAGATAAGGGTTTTTGATTGCTATTTCTTCTTCTTGTTTATTTTTGGATGTTTTTGTCTGTGTTTTTAGTAATTTTTAAAAATTTATTTATTTGGTGGTGGGGAGGGGGCGTGGTCATTGGGGGTTAGGAAGGGTGGGCTAGGTGGTGGGGAGGGGGCATGGTCGTTGGGGGTTAGGAAGGGTGGGCTAGGTGGTGGGGAGGGGGCGTGGTTGGTGGGGGATAGGAAGGGTGGGCTAGGTGGTGGGGAGAGGGGCATGGTTGTTGGGGGTTAGGAAGGGTGGGCTAGGTGGTGGGGAGGGGGGCTTTATTGTGTTATGGTGCTTTGAGTGTGTGGAGTTATGAAAGTAGATCGGGGTTTCCCCTTTAATAGCAGTGGGTGAGGGGTTGCGACCCCCCTCTCCGCTGGCTCCCCTGGGGTTGGGAGGTTTGGGGGGACAAAAGGGGTATGTCCCTGTTGTGTTCTGATGGTTTTATTGTACACATGGATTACAATGTATCTGAGCCAATGTAACCTTGCCTATAGTAACAATGTAACCTTCAGCTGTATCATATAAACCCTGTAATAGGACGCGAGCTAATGACCACCAGCTGGCAGCAGCGAGCGTCCAAGCTCTCTTGGTCCGAACTCATCAAAGGCAACAGCGCGGGAAGATTTCCCGCCACCACCTACACCTGGACAAGAAGGGCGTGACCTGCAATGACGTCACGCAGACAGTAGCCAATGGGCTACCATGGCACCACGTTCAAATGTATTACTGCTGTATATAAAGAGCTATCGATCCGCCATTACCTCATGTTCCCTCTGTCCACGATGCAATAAACCTGAGTTAACCCAGCCCGAGGCTGTGTCCTGTGTCTTGGTTTGCATACACCAAATTGGCGACGAAGGTGGGATAATGGATCCCCACGGAACAGCCAGGGCACAGAGCGGTTTCAACATCACCAAACCGCAAGACTGGGAGCTGCTTGAGATGGATTTCCAGGCGGCCCTGGTGGAACTCAGAGTCAAAGGAGAAGACGAGGAGAGGAAGAGGGCCATCCTCACCAGAATGCTCGGGATGGAAACCAAGCGGACGCTGGTGGGCATAATCGCTCCGAAGAAGGTGAGCGACTTTAAGGCGAGCGACATCATGAAACTGCTGCGAGAGCGGTTCTGCCCCTCGAGGGCAATGTTTCCCGCTCGGAGCGCGTTTTGGAGGCGAGTCCAAGCGCCGGATGAGTCGGTTGAGGCATTCGTGGCCGCCATGAGGATAGCCGCCGCCCCCTGTAAATGGGGCGATATCCTGGAGTTGGTCCTCAGGGACGGCGTGTTGTGTGGCCTGAAAGACAAGGAGGTACAGCGCAGCTTGATGAATAAGGAGCCGCCACCCACGCTGGCAGAGGTCATAGAGGCCGCGGAAGCCGCAGAGTCCACGAATGCTGGAGTGGACGAGATGCACCAGTGGCGTGAGTGGCGTCCCAGAGCCGGCAAGGCGGAAAATTCGGTGCACGGGAAGTCCGGGCAGTCGGTGCACGCAACTCGACGAGCCTCAAAGTCGTCTACGGAAGGTAGCGACGGCGAGGAGATCCAGAAGGTCCGAAAGGGTGGTCGACGCTGCGAGGGTTGCGGAGCGGCCCATGAGCGCGCGAGATGCCCGTTCAGGAAGGCCGAGTGTTACACCTGCGGCCGTCGGGGGCACATCGCCAAGGCATGCAGAAAACGGAAAGAGGGCCGGAGGCAGTCACAAGACCGTGCGGCCAGACCGGACCGTCCAGTGAGGCCCAAAGATGGCGCCCAGACCACGAGGAGGCAGGACGGCGTGGGCCGCGTCTCGGACGACAGTGAGGACGACGCCCCAGTGTTCAGCGTGTCCGCGGGACAGTCCCATTACTTCGTTGAGGTATTAGTACAAGGGGCCCCTATTAAGATGGAAATTGACTCGGGGTCCTCCTATTCCATAATTCCCCAGAAAGAGTTCCTGAAAATCGACCCCCACGTGCGGCCCAAACTTAAAGCGTTGAGGTCCACGCTACGAGACGTACAGGGAAACAGCATTCCGGTGTTGGGGGTCGGGAAATTTCGGGTCAATTTTAAGAGACATTCTGCGGAACTGCCCCTAGTTGTCCTCAAGGGGGGAAGCTGTAGCCTCCTAGGGACACAGTGGTTTCAGCCCTTAGGTTTGTTCATAGGGGGGGTGCATACCGTGGGGGGGGACCCAATACAAGCGGTTTGCGATGCGCATCCCGCCGTTTTTAAGAAAGGACTCGGAAAGTTCAAGGGACCCCCTGTAGCTTTCGACATAGACCCGGAGGTCCGCCCGATAAGACTCAAACCGCGCAGGGTGCCGTTCGCACTCAAGGACAAGATAGAGGCGGAACTGGACAAACTGGTGGGCCAGGGGATTCTTATTCCTGTTGATTCCGCGGAGTGGGAAACTCCGATTGTAACGGCTCTAAAGGCTAACGGGGAGGTGCGCATTTGCGCTGATTATAAGTGTACAATTAACAAGGCGATCCGCCCTAATGCATACCCGGTGCCAGTGATCAGCCACCTTTTGGCCAGGCTGAATGGGGGAAAGTGTTTCGCTAAACTCGATTTGGCACAAGCCTATCAGCAACTTCCTGTGACCCCCGCCACGGCCGCGGCACAAACGATAGTTACACATAAGGGAGCGTTCCAGGTGTCGCGGTTACAGTTCGGCGTGAACTCGGCACCCGGCCTTTTTCAGTCGCTTGTGGAACGCCTCCTAAAGGGCCTGGAGGGGGTGTTGCCTTATTTTGATGACGTGTTGATAACAGGGGGGAGTGAGGCTGAACTGGCAAAAAGGTTGGACAAAGTACTGACCGTGTTCGAGAAAGCGGGGCTAAGATTGAGGAAGGACAAATGTGTTTTTTTTGAAACCGAGGTCGAGTTTTTAGGGTTCCGGATCACACCCGAGGGGATTAAGCCGTCTAAATCCAAAGTAGCAGCCATTAAAAAGGCCCCTCGCCCCACATCCAAAACCGAGCTACAGTCCTTCCTGGGACTCCTCAATTTTTACCATACATTCCTCCCGCGGAAGGCGTCCGTGGCCGAACCGCTCCATCGGTTACTTAAAAAGGAGGAGCCATGGATGTGGGGTGACGAGCACGAGAGGGCGTTCAAAGAGCTAAAGCAACTCCTAACATCTGAGGCAATCCTGACGCATTTCGACCCCAAACGGCCAGTGGTCCTAGTCTGTGATGCATCCCCGGTGGGGGTGGGGGCGGTGCTTTGCCACGTGTTGGAGGACGGAAGGGAGGCCCCGGTAGCGTTTTACTCAAGGTCCCTGTCCCAAGCGGAGCGAAATTACGCACAAACCGACAGGGAGGCGTTAGCGATAGTAGCGGGAACCAAAAAATTTCACGATTTTTTGTATGGCCGCCCGTTCAAAATCGTGACCGATCACAAGCCACTGTTAGGGATTTTCACGGCGAGCAAGCCCACGCCGCAGATCCTGTCCCCGAGAATGCTGCGATGGGCTATTTTCCTCAACGCATACCAACATGAGTTGGAGTACCGGCCCGGAAAGGAGATCAGCCATGCTGATGCACTTTCGAGATCCCCTTTGCCCTTGTCGGATGACCAGAAGGCGAGAGTTGAAAGAGACCGCCAGGTGTTGCTAATTGAGGTTTTAGACGCACCCCCAATAGTACCAGCCGACATCGCTAGGGCGACAGGCAAGGACAGAACGCTGGAGAAAGTTAGTTCGTGGGTGCAGAAGGGGTGGCCGGCATCGTCCCCGAGTACAGAGTTCGACCCATTCTTTCGGAAGAAGCTAGAGTTGTCCCTAGAAAGGGGGTGCCTTTTGTGGGGCCAACGGGTGGTGGTCCCTATGCCCCTGCGGACGAGGGTGCTCGAACTGCTGCACGTCAGCCACCCGGGCATTGTGCGTTCGAAGGCGCTGGCCCGGAGTTACTTCTGGTGGCCACAGCTGGACGCGGACATTGAGCACATGGTCGGCACTTGCGAGGCATGCCAGGGATCCCGACCTGAGGCGGCCCGTCTTCCGCATAGGGAATGGGACACAGCACGGGGGCCATGGTCCAGAGTGCACGTAGATTTCGCTGGCCCATTCCGAGGAACCATGTTTCTCCTAGTCGTGGATGCGTTCTCCAAGTGGCTGGAGGTTATCCCAGTAAAGAGCACGTCCTCCGCCACGACAATTAGCCGGCTAAGGAGAGTCTTTTCCACGTTCGGTTTACCCGACACTTTAGTCAGCGATAACGCTAGTTGTTTCACCTCCGCCGAGTTCGGGGCGTTCATGGAGGCAAACGCCATTCGGCATGTCACGTCCGCACCGTTTCACCCGGCCACGAATGGCCAAGTGGAACGGCTGGTGCGTACAACAAAGGAGGCGCTGCGGCGCATGGGCCCGGGGGACCTGACTCACCAAGTGTGCCAATTCCTCTTAGCATATAGGGTGACCCCCTTAGCGTCAGGCTACTCGCCGGCAGAGCTCTTGATGCGGCGAAAGCTGACCATGATCCTGTCCAGGCTAGATCCAACGAGAGTCGAGGATTTTGCATACACCAAAGTCCCCCCAACCCTTCTGGACCCAGGAGACCAGGGAGAGTGGATCAATTCCACCCCCCTCCTTAAAACAACTCCGTTTTTAAAGAGAAGAAACCGCTTGGGAAAGGAAGTTGTTTCCCTTTTTTCGCGTTTGTGGGGCTGTTGCCCCACTGCCTGTTTTCTCAATCCTTTGTTGACCTGCGTACCCAGATCGGCCATGTGCACGAAGGGTGAGTGCAGGCAAGTAGGGCGAGGCATAGCAACCTATAGCAAGTTCCAACGGTTAACCCTTGGATTTATAGGTTAAGATATATATAAGCCGATCCAAATATAGGCCGAGATACCTAACTTTGACCTGAAAACCCAGGAAAATAGATTGACCCCGAGTATAAGCTGAGGGTGGGAAATTCAGCAGCTGCTAGTGAGTTTCAATAATCAAAATACAGTAGTACCTCGGATAAAGTCCGATTCGGATAAAGTCGCGGTTTTCATGCACACGTGATGTATTGCATAAAGTCCAAAACCGCTAAAAATGGACGTTATCGAGGTATTTGGCATAGGAGCCTCAGATAAAGTCCTTTTTTTGGGACATTATCCGATGCATCGCCCATTTGTTTCGGATAATGTCCAAACTTCTGGAACGGAGTTTGGACTTTATCTGAGGTTCTACTGTACATGAAAATATGGTAAAATTAATTAAATTGTTGGCACATCTCAATTTGGCATGGTCTTGAGTCTCTCGTGGCCATTGACCCGAGTATAAGCTGAGCCCCCTTTTGGGGGCTCATTTTTAGAGCTAAAAAACTCAGCTTATACTCAAGGATATACGGTAAGTCAGTTTTCCCACACTGTCACTTTTGCTTTTCACTACAACTCCCAGCATTCTCAGCTAGCATGCCCAATGACTGTGGTTTGTAGACTATTTGGCAAAGGAAGGCTAGAGCTCTTTGCATAGCTGCTGAACTAAAGCTAGCCATTGTGGAACCAAAAGACAATCAAAGAAACGATCCAGAATGAAACGGGTAAATTACAGTTGATCAGAAAATTCATTTCTCTTGTATGCGTCTTAAACTGAGGTTGCCGGTCACTTCATGCAGACTTTTAGAAGTAAAAAAAAAAAGGCTAAGTAGCCAATGCTAACCTGTTTCATGTAAAAATCCGGAAGCCACAATGGATTCTGGCTTCTCCCCGCTGAAGACCATGCAGGCTAGCTGGATGCAGTAGAGCCCAATGTCCAGCAAGCCACTACCCCCAAGTGCTTTTTCTACACACCTAGGGACCGAGAGCAGAGGGACGCCAAAGTCGGCATGTAAAAGCACCATATCCCCTAAGGTCCTTTGCCTGAGCAGGGAACGGATCTTCTCTGAAGCAGGGAAAAAACGGGTCCAGAAAGCCTGAGAACAAATTGCAAAATTAGGCAAAGCCCATCAACAACCACTTCACGTGTTCACGTGTCCTTGTTCTAATGTTTTCACCACAAGGTTTAGAACCATGACCATTTAAAGCTGGGCAACAAAGCAAAAGCAAAAAGCAAAGCAATCACACTTATATACTGCCCCATAGTGTTTAGTGCACTCTCTGGGCAGTTCACAAGTTAATTATCATTTTGTACACAACATGCTGGGTACTCATTTTACTGACCCCAGAAGGCTGGATGGCTGAATCAACTTTGTTGTCTCATTCTTGCCTGTTCAACTTCCTTGGCAATTAAAATGTATCCTAAAAGGATATGAACAGGCAACCCTTGACTTCTCCTTCACCCTTCTCTGTGATATGACCAGCAACCTCTAGACCCAGTGGTGGGCTCCCCAAAAAATTACTACCACACTGTGGCCGTAGTATGATGGGCGTGGCCAGGGGAAATCCCTGCGTTGCACAGGAATTAGGACTACTTTATTTCAAAACTTGGATGGGTGGGCTGGGGCCAGACAGAATTTCTGCTCCCGGTTCTGGCGAACTGGTGCGAACCTGCTGATGCCCACCACTGCCTATATCCTGGGTTCAGGCTTGGTATACATGAATGGACTGCACAGTAAAAGGTGGTGATTCCAAATCTATCTGCTCTGTGACATCACCACTTTGATTAATATCTAGTTGGGAAGGGCAAGTGAGACTTGTCTCCAGGAAAGCTGAATCAATCAGACAGACACATATTTTATTTATTATATTAACATCCTACCCATCTGGAATATTCTCCCACTTTGGGTGGCATTTTAAAAAATCAAAATATTTTTACAAGTAACATATAAAATTAAACATAAAGGATAAATCAAACTGAATAAATTATGGGCAAAAGCAATAAACACATTAAAATAATGATGTCCCAAAGACAACACACATGATTAGATCTAGCTTGTTGTTGTTCAGTCGCACAGTCGATTCCGACCCTTTGCGACCCTTTGCGACCCCATGGACCATTTTCCTCCAGGCACCTCTATCCTCCACCATTCTCCTCAGCCCACCAAGCTCTGTGTCCATTGTGTCCACAATACCATCTATCCATCTCATCTCATCTTCTTCTCTTTCCCTCCACCTTTCCCAGCATCAAGGCCTTCTCAAGTGAGTCCTCCCTTCTCATTTGATGTCCAAAGTACTTTAGCTTCATCTTCAATATTTGTCCCTCCAATGAACAGTCAGGGTTGATTTCTTCCAGTATTGACCTATTTGTTCTCTTTGCTGTCCAGGGGACTCTCAGGACTCTCCTCCAACACCACATCTCAAAGATCTAGCTAGCTAACTAGATAAATAGATAAACAGAAGGATGGACTGATCTGTTACTCTGAGTGGTTTACAATGAGAGAATAACGTTAAAATAATAAAACTAATTAAACATGTGTTGTGTTCTGTAAAGCAGTGCCTTTAACAATGTACCTTTACCATGTGTTATCAATGTAACCTTTCTGTGTGCAACATTATAACCATCACCTGTATCAATGTAAAGCCTAATAAGGGGACGCGAGCTAGTGACCACCAGAGGGCAGTAGCGAGCGTCCAGCTCTAATGGATCATAGCCACCTGGTTCAGCAACGCGGGAAGATTCCCCGCGACTTCCTCACCTGGTCAAGAAGGGCGTGACCTCCTACGACGTCACGCAGGCAGCAACCAATAGTCTGTCAACGAGCCACATTCAAATGTATAGCCAGCTGTATATATTGAGCTACCCATCCGCCATTACCACATGTTCCTCCGGATCATCATGCAATAAACCTGTGTTAAGCCAACCCTTTGGCTGTTTCATTGTCTTTGGTCCCTTACACTAAATTGGCGACGAAGGTGGGATGGCAGCCCACGGGACCAAGACATGCGCCGGTTTCGAAATCAGGAAACCGGGCGACTGGGAGATCTTCGAGATGGACTTCCAGGCCGCACTGATTGAGTCCGAAGTCACGGAAGAGGCGAAGAAAAGGGCCATCTTCACCAGAATGCTCAGACAAGAAACAAAAAGGACCTTGGTGGACCTGATTGCACCGAGGAGGGTGAGCGAATTCAAAGCCAAGGAACTCATGCAGTTGCTGCGTGAGCACGTCCGGCCCGCCACGGCGATGTTTCCCGCTCGGAGTGCGTTTTGGAGGCGAGTCCAAGCGCCCGGGGAGACGGTCACCGCGTTCGTGGCGGCCCTGCGGCTGGCGGCCGGCCCGTGCAAATGGGAAAACGTCGAAATCACCCTCCGAGACTGTGTGCTGTGCGGCCTGAACGACGCCGAAACCCAGCGCACATTAATGAACCAAGAGCCGCCTCCCACGCTGCAGGAGGTCGTCAGAGCGGCCCAGGCCGCAGAAGCTACGAAGGCCGGGGTCCAAGAACTCCAGGACTGGCGGCCAAAGTCGAGCAAAGTAGAGGCTCCGGTGCAGGTGGCCCGGCGAACTTCGAGGTCGTCTACAGAGAGCAGCGACGACGAGGACGTACAGAGGGTCCGGAAGGAGAGCCGACGATGCGACGGCTGTGGCGTGGCCCACGACCGCGTGAAATGCCCCTTCCGGAAGGCCGAGTGCCACAACTGCGGCCGCCGCGGGCACATCGCCAAGGTGTGCAGGAAGAAGCGCGAGTCCCGGAGAAGCTCCGCAGACCGTTCCGCGGGACGAGACCGCCCAGCGAGACCCAAAGACCCAAAGACGGCGCCCAGGCCACGCGGAAGCAGGACGGCGTGGGCCGCGTCGCCGACGGCAGCGAGGACGACGCCCCAGTGTTCAGCGTGTCTACGGGACACCCCCGCTACTTTGTTGAGGTACTAGTCCAAGGGGTGCCCATTAGGATGGAAATTGACTTGGGGTCCTCGTATTCAATCATTTCCCAGAGGGAGTTTTTCGGAATTGCCCCCCAAAAGCGGCCCAAGCTCAAAGCATTGAGGGCCACGTTACGGGACGTGCAAGGGAACAGTATTCCAGTGTTGGGGGTTGGAGAATTTCAGGTCAAATTCAAGGAGCACGCCGCGTCCCTTCCCCTGGTCGTGCTCAAGGGAGGAAATTGCAGCCTCCTCGGGACTCAATGGTTCCAGCCCCTGGGTTTGTTCAATGGGGGGGGGTGCATGCCGTGGGGATACACGCTGTTAGGACTGACCCAATTCAGGAGGTGTGCGAGGCGCACCCCGAAGTCTTCAAAATGGAACTGGACAAATTGGTGGGTCAGGGGATTCTTGTGCCTGTAGATTCTGCGGAGTGGGAAACTCCAATTGTAACTGCTCTAAAGTCCAATGGGGAGGTCCGCATATGCGCCGACTACAAGTGCACCATCAACAAGGCGATCCGCCCGAATGCATATCCGGTGCCAGTAGTCAGCCATCTGCTGGCCAGGTTACACGGGGGGAAATGTTTCGCTAAGCTCGACTTAGCACAGGCCTACCAGCAGCTCACGGTGTCTCCTGCTGCAGCTGCTGCGCAGACCATAGTCACCCATAAGGGGGCGTTCCAGGTGACGCGCCTCCAATTCGGCGTGAATTCGGCGCCAGGAATTTTCCAGTCACTCGTGGAACGCCTCCTGAAGGGTCTGGAGGGGGTGTTGCCTTATTTTGATGACGTGTTAATAACGGGGGAGTCGGGCTGAATTGGCCAGGAGGTTGGGGAAGGTCCTGACGATATTCGAAAAGGCGGGGCTGAGGTTGCGAAAGGACAAATGCGTCTTCTTCGCAACCTAGGTTGAATTCCTAGGGTTTTGTGTGACTCCTGAGGGGATAAAACCATCCAAGTCTAAGGTGGCAGCCATCAAGAGAGCCCCCCGCCCCACCTCCAAGCCCGAGTTGCAGTCGTTCCTAGGGCTGCTCAACTTTTACCACTCCTTCCTTCCCCGGAAGGCAGCGGTGGCTGAACCGCTACACAAGCTGCTAAAGAAAGAACAGGCATGGAAGTGGGGCGATGCCCAAGAGAGGGCATTTAGTGAGCTGAAAAGCCTCCTGGCGTCCGACGCCATACTGACCCACTTCGACCCCAAACGCCCAGTAGTTCTGATCTGTGATGCATCTCCAGTGGGGGTGGGGGCGGTGCTGTGCCACGTGCTGGAGAACGGAAGGGAGGCCCCGATAGCATTTTACTCCAGGTCCCTGTCCTCCCTTCTCATTTGATGTCCAAAGTACTTTAGCTTCATCTTCACTATTTGTCCCTCCAATGAACAGTCAGGGTTGATTTCTTCCAGTATTGACCTATTTGTTCTCTTTGCTGTCCAGGGGACTCTCAGGACTCTCCTCCAACACCACATCTCAAAGATCTAGCTAGCTAACTAGATAAATAGATAAACAGAAGGATGGACTGATCTGTTACTCTGAGTGGTTTACAATGAGAGAATAACGTTAAAATAATAAAACTAATTAAACATGAGAACAGAACAAACAGTCAACCATAAGTAATGTCGATTCCAACAACAATAATCTTCTTCTTGTGCCGTATCCGGTTCCGAATATTGGCAATCCTCATGGTGATCAGCCATGAAGATTGTCCTGGGAGCATTCTCTGGATGGTTCACAAGGTAATTAGCATTTTTGTCCCCAACACACTGGGTAATCATTTTACCAACCTCGAAAGGATGGTAGGGTGAGGCAACCTTGATCCCATCAGGATCGAACTCTCACAACATTCTGGCTGCAGTACAGCAGTTTAACCATTGCAATACCAGGGCTCCTGTGAGGAAGGGGTTGCTGCGGAAAACGCCGAATTTGCCTCTTTAACTAGAGCTGAGAAAGGTTATTTATGGGACTGGAAGAATTCTAGGTGCTGAAGTCCAAAATGTTGATTTTCCCCAAGCTCCAATTTTACCTCCATCAGGAAGACCTTCTTCTCCTGAGCTGCCTGCACCATTTTCTTGACCTCGGCAGCGTTCATGGCCAGAGGTTTCTCACAGAGCACATGCTTCCCAGCTTGGATGAAGAGCAGGGAGGCTGGGAGGTGACAGGGGTGTATCACTCCCACGTACACCACATCTGTAAAAAGAAATAAAATCTGAAGAAAGCTTATAAAAAGAGTAAAAAACAGTTCTCTCCAAAGGACACAATGCAAAAGAAAAGGGGACTGAGAAATAGGCAACTCAGCTCTTCCAAACAGGGGAGCAATTCCAGCCCTGAGGGACTTACTAGGACTGCTTACCAACATCTGGATCCTGAGCCAGTTCTTCATAAGACCCATAGGCCTTAGGGATGCCATGGTTCTTGGCATATTCCTGAGCTCGGCTGAGGTCACGAGCAGCAATAGACACTACCTGGAGAGGTGGAAATGTTAAACAGTATGGGTTTCAAGTACCTGAAAGACAATGTCCTATGACAGTGGTGGTGAACCTATGGCATGCGTGCCAAGGGCGGCACTCAGAACCCTTTCTGTGGGCACACACGCCGTCGCCCCAGCAGTTTGCCCCGCCCCTCTGCCCAATGGAAGTGCTTAATCCCTCCCTCCAGAACAGAGCTCACACTGCCCCTCTGCCCAGCAGCCCAATGGGAGTATTTAATTCCTACCCCCAGCACAGATTTCACACCGCCCCTCTGTGGCACAGTTGGCAGCATTTTGAGTTTGGGCACTCGGTCTCTAAAAGATTAGCCATCATTGTCCTATAACAAAAGTCTGTTTTCAGTGCTTCTTCCCATGTCCCTCTTTTATTGTATTTACAACTAGCAAGGGTTTTTTTGGTTTTTTTATTTAAAAAAATATGAAAAATGGTTTTGGATGATTTTTGTTGTATGTGTATTTAAATGAGTTATGTTATTTTTTTAAATAATGTTTTTTTATACATAGGTAGTGTTTTAAACTGTTATAAAAAAATTGGATTTTAAAAAGAGGAAAGGTTGATATAAATTTTTTTTCCAATAATGGAATTTTTAAAAATAATGTGTTACTATGTGGTTTTTGGTAATAGGTGTACCTTGGATAAGAATTTTTTTAAAATGTGTAAGTGTATGTTTTTTTAAATTCAGTGTTTTTGACTGTGTTTAGATGTTTGGTTTTTCTTTTAGTGTGTTCTTATTTATTTATGTTTGAATAATTTTTTTGTTTGGATATTTTTGAATGTTTTTAAAACTAATTTCCCGGGGGGCGTGTCATGATGGAGGGCTGAGAGGGACGAGCTTTTCTCTGCTCGGAAAGGAGAGAAAAGAAAGTGACTTTTTAAAGTGAAAATAGACCCTGAAACCGGCTGAAAAATGGATTAGGAAAAAGAGAAGGAAAATTAGCAGTGGAAAATATATTGGATGCTCCAAAGCAGCGCCGAGAAAAAGAGGTAGGACAGAGTTTCGATCTTGAGAGCGGGGGGATGGGCGACCTGTAATGGCGACGAGTCCCCAGAGCTCTGGATCGAAGAACGGAAATTCTGGAAACGGGAGGAAAGCGGCGTTCTAGTAAAAGAGCTTAAAAGTATGGGCAAAGCATAAGCGGACGTCGGAATTAAAAGTAAATCTGTTGGGGGGCCGAAAGAGATTTTGTAGCGGGCTCGTTTGGTCTCGTCGCCCCCCCCCCGATCGGAGACGTACGGAGCTTCGAGGCGCTGGAAAGGAGCAAAGGGGAAAGCGAAGAAGTTTGACGGTGAGCAAAGTTGTAAAGACTTATAAAGAGAAAGGGGGAAATAGAAAGCAGAAGTAAAGAGACTGATTTTTTCTTATTTTTTTTTCTTCCCTTTTGAAATGTTTTATGCCGGTGGGAGTGGATAAATTAACGGCTAAGTAAAAGGGGCAAGATAGTATTCCCTGCTTTCCCTCTTTTGTTAATTTTTTTTTCTTCCCCCTTCCTTGCCTCCCCCTCCCGCTATTGTGCTGTGGTCTAAGAGAACTGGTTTTTAAAGAAGAAGAGAGACGATAAGCCTGTCCCTGCATACATTTTTTTGGAGATACAAAGAGAAGCAAGAAGCTGTTGTGGCGTAGTTCTCTGAGAAATAAATTGCTTGTAGATCGGAACTTTGGAGAACAGGAAAGTGAACTCATCAGTGTTATCTTTGTCTCTGCTGACTCTCCCTTTTTCCCCCCTTAAAAGAGATTTGGAAATCGTTGGCAATTTACAATAGAGAGTTGGCTCCCCCTACAGTTAAATTTTGGAGATAAAAATTTTTTTTTTAATTGCTGTTATTTTTGTTTGGTTTTTTTTCTCTTGGCTGGTTTGAAGCTTTTTAATTTTTAAATATTTTTTCAAATAAGATTTTTCTAATCGTTTCTTTTTTTTTTTTAAAAAAAAATTTTTTCTTCCCCTTTTTTTTTTCTTGTTCTTTTTTGTTTTTATTTTTATTTTATTTTGAATTTTGTGGGGAGGGGAAATATTAAAGTAGATAAAAATATAAGAGGGAAATTAATTAAATTTAAATTGGGACAACGGAAGTTTGAACGACTCTCTGGGTATACATGTGAGTGTATATGTGTCTGTAAATACACGCGCATATATAGGACAGAGAGAGGGAGGGGGGAGGTGATAAGGGTTAAGTACTGTATTTGGAAAGTTTAATAAAATTGGTTAGAGATAAAATATATGGTGAATTTTGAATGATTAAACTTTATATGTAAATTGATAATAAGCAGTTAGAAATATATTTGAATGAAACGGCAGGGGAGAGGGAAAGAGAAAGAGAAGAAATTGGCTTGGACAAGAGAGCAAAGACCAACGTCCTCCGATAGAAGTTTCAGGAGGCTTACAAGATTGGATGAGGAGAAAGAAGAAATGAAAAAAGCAATGCAACAAGAGATAAAGGATTTGGAGGAACAAGAGACAGTGAAAAAGATGGCACAACAACTACAGCAGCAGCAGCAACAGAAGACAATAATATCACCAACGGCGTCTACTCCATCTGTGGTAAAATCAATCGTGATAACAACAGCAAAAGTAACAACGACAACAACAGCTATGTCAACAGTGTCAACGACAGCGGCGATAGCAGGAACAACACCAACAACGATCGTAACCACGTCCACGGCCACAACACCAACGACATCGGCGACAGGGGGAGGAGAAGGAACTAAATCTGAATTTGAAATTCTTAACGAGAGATTTGATACCCTGGGGAATAATATTGGAAATATGTTTGCTCGATCTAGAACAGAATGGAAGAAGGATTTGCAAGATGTAGTAGTAAACATTATGAAGGGAATTGAAGACATGAAAGAGGAAACAAAGACCATTAAAAAAGAGCAAGAAGAGATAAAAAAAGATCAAGCAATGATAAAAGTAGAGGTCATGGACTTAAAAAAGAAAGAAAAGGAAAGAGAAAATAAAGTTGGGGACCATGAAAAGAGATTGGAAAATGTAGAAGAACAATTAAGAAAAGCAAATGTTATAATTCGAAAATTCCCAGAGAATTCACCAGACAAATTAAAAGAAAGAATAGTGAAATGGCTTGACGAAATTATGGAAGATGGCTTCACGCCGCATGAAGTGGTAAATGTATTCAGGCTTGGTTCAAGAAGGGGCAAAACTGGGTCAAGGAATGTCATGTTAAAATTTGCTAATGTATCAGATAAACTGAGGTTAATGGCGCTTATACGTGAAAAAGGACCAGAGGTTTTAAAAGTAGAAGGCCATGACATTGAAGTGTACAACGACATTCCAATGGAGGATCGTTTCTGGAGACAGTCGATGAAGCCAATCACAAAAAGATTCCAGGAAAGGGGAATAAGATACAATTGGAAATTCCCAAGACAATTAAGTTTTTTTTATCTGGGAAGAAGATATTTAATCAATGAAGATATTAATGTCTTGGACGTAATGATAGAGGCCAAATTATTGGAAGCAGGAACTAAAGAGTGGTTTGATTTGAAGGAAGAATTGATTATATCTGGTGGTTATAGAAGAAGGGATAGCAATGGAAACGAGAATATGCCAAAAGGGGCAGAAGGAGGAATAGCTCCGGACGGGGAGTAGGTTCAGGCCCAATCCAGACTCCTATGTATGACTGCACCCCCCCTCCCCCCTCTGAATTTTGGAGGCCATTTGTAAAAAAGAAATGGGGAGGGAGAGTAGTAGATTGTTTAGTGTATTTTTTCTTTTAGATGTTTTTTCCTTTTTTATTATTATTATTACTTTTTTGTATAAGGTGAAGGAAATGTTATATGTTGATCACATGTCCGTAGGAGGAAGTGGGAACTGTAAAAAAAGGGAGGGAGATACATAATAGATGAAGGATATAAAAGTATTAACATGGAACGTGAAAGGTACTGGTTGTCAAGTGAAGAGAAGGAGGTTGGAAGCGGCACTTAGAAAAGATAGACCGGATATAATTTTTCTTCAGGAGACCCATCAGAATTCGGAAAAAACCAATAAATTATTCTTAGGATGGACCCAAGTTTACGAAAAATCATATGGCTCCTCAAAGGCTAGGGGGGTCGCAACTTTGATATCAAATAGAGCGGGATTCGAGATAATAAAAAGTATATCAGACCCAGAAGGTAGATACTTGATAATAAAGGGGAAGATAGAAGAAGAGGAAATAACGTTGGTGAATTTGTATGTGCCAAATGAACATCAAAACAGGTTTTTAAATAAGATATATCGAATACTAGAGAAAGAAAAAACAACAAAAATGATTGTAGGGGGAGATTTCAATCTAGTAGGATCAAATATAGATAGCACGAATATGAAGAGAAGTGTAGGTGGAAATAAGACGTTTGTGTTAAATAACTGGTTGAAATCCTTGGGGTTGAAAGATACATGGAGAGTACTTAAAGGACAGGAAAGGGCCTATACGTATTTTTCACAAGTGTACAATACATATTCCAGAATAGACTACATATTTGTTACGGATAATTTGATAAGTAATTTAGATGATATAGAAATTGGAATATTCAAAGAATCGGATCATGCAAAAGTATTGGTGGAATTGAAAATAGATGCTATAAAGAGCCCGAAAAATTGGAGATATAACGCCAGATTGTTTAGAGATAAAAAAAGTAAAGATCAAATGGTAGAAAAATGGGAAGAAAATTGGAAGTGGAATGATACAGGGGAAGTACGAATTGGTACCGTATGGGATACTATGAAAGCAATATTTAGGGGTGAAAGTATTAGGTTGGCAAGTATTAGAAATAAACAGTTAAAAAGTAAGCAAGAAGAAACAGAAAAAGAGATTAAAAGGTTACAGGAGATACATGCAATAACCAAGGATAGAAAAGTATATGAAAAGATGCAGGGACTAAGGAAGGAATTAATTGGAAATGATATAGAAAAGGTGAAAAGAGACCTAACATATTTAAAAAGAGAATATTTTGAATACAGTAATAAAAATTCAAAAATGTTGGCAAGAGCGGCTAAAGAAAAGAGAGGCAGAAGAGAAATAGGGATATTAGTGGATAAGGAGGGTATAAGGCATAATAAGATTAAAGATAAATGCAAGGTGGTCAGAGAATTTTACCAATCCCTATACTCTAAAAAGAGAATAAACCTAGATAAATTAAAAGATAGATTGGAAATGCAAATTAAAAATAAAATAAGCCAAGAGCATAAACAAAGAATGGAAGAATTAATAACTGAAAAAGAGATAAAAAAAAGTAATAAACAAACTGAAAGTAGATAAAGCACCTGGTGAGGATGGATTACCTGCTGAGTTTTATAAAGAATTTAAGGAGATAGTAATCCCGAAATTGTTAAAACTTTATAATGGTATTCTTAAAGGGGAACAGGTACCTGCATCGTGGTATAGAACAATAATTGTTCTATTACCAAAACCGGGAAAAGATTTAGAAAAAGTAGAATCATACAGACCTATATCCCTGATTAATCAAGATGCTAAGATTTTTACAGCTATACTGGCAAACAGATTGAATAGTTTTATGGATAAATATATAAATAAAGACCAGGCCGGCTTTGTGAAAGGGAGATATATGACAGATTTAGTAAGGCGAGTTCTAAATTTAATAGACGTGGCAAGACAAAATAAAGAGAAAGTAGGTATATTATCATTAGATATTTTTAAAGCATTTGATTCTGTACAATGGGTAACAATTATCGAGATAATTAAGAGTTATGGATTCGGTAACAGGTTTATAAAGACAATAGAACAACTGTACCAACAAGGATACGCTAAAATCAGGGTTAACGACGGTTTAACAGAAGAATTAAGATTAGAGGCAGGAACAAGGCAAGGATGTCCCCTATCTCCAATTCTATTTATTATGGCGATGGAAATACTAGCTAATATAATAAGAGAAGACAAAAATATAGAAGGAATACTGGAAAATAAAATTAGTTTATATGCAGATGATACTTTGTTAATTATGAAACACCCCAGAAGAACCATGGAAAGGATTCAAAAGCATTTAAAGGATTTTGAACAAATTACAGGTTTGAAGGTAAACTGGGAAAAATCAGAATTAATTTTAAATAATATTGAAAAAGAAGAGCAAAGGAAAATTAGGGATGAATTTAAATTACAGATTAAAGGGAGCTTGAAATACCTGGGGATAAATATATCCAATAATTTAGAGGACCTGAAAAGACTAAATTATGATAAACAAAAGAAGGAACTTAAGATTAAAATTTCACAATATCAAAAACTGAAGTTGTCTTGGTTCGGCAGAATAGCACTGACTAAAATGATGTTACTACCAAAACTAAATTTTTTATTTGATGCCTTACCAATTCAGCTGACAGATAAGGATATTGAGGAATTTCAAAAACTATTTGATAGTTATTGTAATGGGGGACGCAGACCTAGAATTTTAAAGAAAATGTGGTATTTACCTCAAAAAGAAGGCGGTTTAGGAATGCCTAATTTAAAGAGTTATTATAAAGCCTTCCAGATAAAGAATGTAGTTAAGATACTGATGAAGGAGTCGGTTATCTGGGAGGGAATCGAGATGAACGAAGTAAAGGAAGTTGGTAAGAGTTTTTTTTTAGACAAGGAAATAGGAAAAATATCGATTAAAAACAGAATGATGAGATCTATGTTGGGAGTATGGAAGAAAGTTAAAATGAAATTGGCCCCGAATATCTCACCGATAATTGAAATAGAAGACTTGGATAACTTCCCAATAAGATTGGATAACGAGATTAAGGAAATTTTGTCGACAAATAGGGTTCTCCTATTGAAAGATTGGATACGAGTCTGCAAAGATGATGTGAGGAAAAGAGAGCTATATACCCAGATGAAGCTGAATTGGTTTCAGATAATTATGGTGAATAAGTGGAATAATAAATACTGGAGAGAACGAAGCCTAGAAAGAGACAGGACGGAATTTGAGGAATTAGTTTGGAAAATTAGGAGGGAGGAAACTGGTATTAAAGGGCTGGTCAGTAAAATTTATAAAATAATAAACACAGAAGGTAACCCACAAGAAACATTAAGAAATACATGGGAACAGGACTTGAACTTGAAAATAACGGAAAAGGAATGGCAAAATAAATGGAAAAAAAGAATTATGAGATCCCTATCGGTCAGAATAAAGGAACACAATTTTAAAATGTTATGAGGTGGTATCTGACACCCGCGAGACTGCACCAGATGGATAAGAAGAACAATAAAATGTGTTGGAGATGTAAAAACAGTTTGGGCACATATGTTCATATGTGGTATGAATGTAAAGAGGTAGAAAACTTTTGGACAAAAATAGAGATCGAGATAGGGAAAATTATGGGAGTACGTCTCAGATTGGGACCAGATACCATCTTACTGACAGATGTTGAGAATATTAAAATAGATAATGATAAGAAAGAGTTGTTGTCTATGATGTTAGTAATGGCAAGAATGTGTATTGCAAAAAATTGGAAAAGTGATACAATGTTAAAAGTGCAGGATTGGTACGGGCAGATGTGGGATCTCGCATTGAATGAAAAACTAACATGGGAATTAAATCTTAAGAAAGGTATAATAAAAGAAAGTAGATTTTGGAAAATATGGCGAAAATTTGTGGAATACTCAATGACAAGAGATGAAATAAAAAAATTGACACCAGACCAAACGAAATTTTGGGAACAATAGAAATGAATGGGAGATCCCACAACCTCCTAGGACAATGTATATAGCACTAGGGTGATGAAGTCTGTAAGTGTATGTAATATACAGTCTGTCTTATCTTTTATATTATGATTTTATTTTTATTAATTTTTTGTTATTTTTTTCTGTTATGTATAAAATGTTTGTTTCATGTCTTATGCTTTAAAAAATCAATAAAAAAAATTTAAAAAAAAAAAAAACTAATTTCCCTTTTTAAAATTCTTGGAGATTAATTTGAATTCATTGAGTGTCATTTTTCCTGTGGCCACTGGGTGGTGCTGTTGCATAATTTTCTAATTTTAACTGTGTCCTGGCCTGTGTATTCTTCCTGTTCTTTTGTCATTTCAGTTGTGGACCTCGTTGAGGCTGGAGGTTTAAGGTGTGTGCTCTTTTCTGTTAGGGGTGGTGGTGTTGGGATTTGTGGGGGGTGGGGGGTTGTGTTTGTCCTTGTTTATTTTTTTTGTTTGTGGATGTTTTTGTTTCTAATTTTTATGTTTATTATTGTTTTTGTTTTTTGTGGAATGTTCTTGTTTGTGATTTTGGTGTGGGTATTTCTGTGGGCCGGCCACGTTGGAATATCCACGCCGCCGGCCCGTGGGAATCCACCCATTGTGTTTGTTGGTTTGTTTGTTTTGGTGGGGGTGGGGGCTTCGCGGCTTGGCCTTGGTTGCCGGAATGCACAAATCCCCATGCCGTTTTTGTTTTTGTTTGGGGGGTGGGGGGAATCCCAGCGTCGGGGTGTGTGTGGGCTTTCCTTCCTGGGGGCTGGCTTCTGGCCCACAGTAAGGAAGCCCAGTGGTGGGGTGGTGGTGGTGGGCTTTCCTTACCGGGGGCTGGATTTCCTGGGCGGGCCGCAGTAAGGAAGCCCAGCGGCGGCGGGGGGGGGCTTTCATTACCGGGGGCTGTGTCGCTGTGAGCCTTACCGGGGGCTGGCTTGTGGCCCGCGGTCAGGAAGCCCAGCGGTGGGGTGGGTGGGTGGGCTTTCCTCACCAGGGGCTGGCCTCCCTGGGCGGCCCACGGTAAGGAAGCCCAGCGGCGGGGGTGTGTGCTTTCGTTACCGGGGCTGTGTGGCTGTGCGTTTTTTATTTTTATTTTGGCCACGCCGGCTTTCCCAGAGTTCTGTGCACTCACGGCGCGCAGGACCCTGGGGATTGTATTTTTCCATTTGTGCTTTCCCTTTGTGCTCCGTTTTTTTCCATGCGGCTTGGTTTTGATTGGCCGCACCGTGTTTCCCCAGGTTCTTTGTGCTCCCGCCTCTCAGCCTGATTGGCTGTGGCGCAGCGCGGCGCAAAGAACGTTGGGAAATGAAGTTGTTTCCCTTTTTTTGCGTTTGTGGGGCTGTTGCCCCACTGCCGGTTTTCTCAATCCTTCGTTGACCTGCGTACCCAGATCGGCCGTGTGCACAAAGGGTGAGTGCAGGCAAGTAGGGCGAGGCATAGCAACCTATAGCCAGTTCCAACGGTTAACCCTTGGATTTATAGGTTAAGATTAGGCAGGTGATTCTACGGGGTCTTCTTGCTAGTGCTGCCCTTCTGTGAAACATCCTCTTCAGCAAAGCATGCTAAGTGCTTACAGTGATGTACCAACATTTGCATGCTAAGCCCTTTCCTCTGGGCTGACTCCAGAGTTTATAGATGCAAGTCAAGGCACCCTCTGCTTGTCCTTCTCTATGTTTTATGGAAATGTATATGTGAGTTGGTAGTATCAGCATTTATTTACCAAGGGACTGTGGTGGCTTAGTGGTTAAGACGCTAAACTTGATGACTGGAAGGTCGGCAGGTCAGCACTTCGAGACCCGAGTACTGCACAACAGAGTGAGCTCCCATCTCTGTCCCTGCTCCTGCCAACCTAGCAAGAAATTGCAAGGAGATAAATACAGTAGGATGACTTCAGTGGGAAGGTAAATAGCGTTCCATGCCTGCCACATGTCTGTGGAACCGTCTGCAAACGCAGACAGCACTGGCTCTTTGGCTATAAACAGAGATGAGCACTGAACCCTAGAGTTGGATACAACTGGCTTTCGAGCAAGGGTGACGTTTACCATATGTCTGGTTCTAACTACCCCTTAATCTCCCCCCCAAAAGGAAGGAACACTATGTTAGATCATTATGGTAAATTAAATGTGAAGCTATGCAAGGCTTTCTGCCTGCTAAATCTTGGAATGTCACGGAAGAAGAACAAAATGAGGGCAGAGGGTGTCCGGACTTAAGGTAACCAGAGTTTCCTAATGTTACTTTGTTGGACTTTGAATCCCATGTGGGCTGGAGGATATGGGGAAGAACAGCAACATCCTTTCCCAAGCTCTCTTGGTAGTTATCCCAAAGTTGCACAAACCCAGTGGAATTCTGCAAAAGAAGGGGCTTTTTATTTTCCCAGACTTTTCATCCTCCATCATAAACTGGCAACAAGCTGTTAAAAATTATAATACAAATTAAAGAACAAGCTGTTCTGAATGTTTATTTTATTTTATTTAGGAAAACATTTTATAATATTGTTCTCCTTGTTGTTGCATTAATCTAGTGCAAGCGGTTATTGTTACTGAAAGGTCACATAAGGATGTTTTTTAAAAACTGGCTGGGCTCTTTGTTTTTTTGCCTAGGTTTGCTTGGTCTCACTTCTCTCCCAAATGAAATCTGTGCTGTCTGACTCTAGGGCTGTGATGGTGAACCTTGGCAATCCAGATGTTCTTGGACTTCAATTCCCAGAAGACCAAGCCTCCATGAATCCGCACGAATGGGTACGGGCGCGCTTTACTTCCGCTTCCAGGAGTGACGAGGGCGGCGAGGGCCAGATGAATCGCAGTAAACCCATTCATGCAGGCAGATTCATGGGGGCTTGGGCTTCTGGGAATTGAAGTCCAAGAACAACTGGAGTGCCAAGGTTCGCCATCACGGCTCTAGGGTCAGGGGAAAGCAGGCTTCATACTTAGATGATTTCTGTTGTTTTTATTGAGATGTTGAGGCCATCAACTATAAAAAGCCCAGCTAAAAATACATATAGGTAAAACGAAAGCATTTTGAGGTCAAGGACATGGTTAAGGTAGAGTTTGAAAAACTTACTTTTTTAAAAAAAATTCCAATCCCCAAGATCTAATACTCATTATGAATAGAGGATTTAGGGGAGGTTTCATCCAATTATGTAATTTTTCTAAACCCTTATTTAGAATAGAAATAATTGACAATCCATTTGTAGATCCCAATCAATTTTAGAGTCCCTTCTTCTTGAGTGCAGCCACCATCTCTTCTCTTCATCTTGAAGAGATGTGCGTAGGAAAAATGTTAGGAATTGTAGCCGAAGAAAAGCCATTTTGAACTTTAAGTCCACCCTCCCATTTTCTCTGTTTAAGTGCCAGGAAACAAAATAATAATAATAATAAAATAACTGAGTTGGTATGCAAAAGACAAGATAAGATCAGATCTGCACTATTGCGAATTTTGTGTATTTGGCTGTCTGTCTCAGGCCTGGTCTATAAAATACCTTTGTCTTAGATATTTGCCCCTCTTGCTACAAGAGTAGCTCATATGCAAACTGTATGTGAAATAAAGCTTTTTTCTCTCTCCTACTTTTGGTGCATGTATTTCTTTTGATAAATCACAGCAACTGCAATTTGCCCATGTTCAGCAACAGAATGCTTAATATAGTGCTAGAACAAGTAAAACATGTCTTCCTGAAGGAGAGGAGGAAGGAGGAATCAAGTCCAGAAATGTCCCACTTCTTGAACAAAGGGGTCATGAGGATCTTTTCCTCCCCTAAACTAAACCTCTCCTCTCATTAAATCAAAAGACTGCAGAAATAATTACTGCCCACTATCTCTGACGCAAGTTCAAAACCAAAACAAAACAAAGTCTTGTGGCATCTATACAGATTTATAGTAGCCTGAGAATTAACAATCCGTTTCGCTCACAGGGAAATACATGTGTTCTCTTAAAGGTGTCCCAAGATCATAGCTTTGTTTTTGTTTGCTTGTTACATGTGCTGAAATAGATTAACAGGACAACTTGAGGAGACGGAGGGAAACCACCTCTAAACCAATTTCTTTTCCACAGGATCCAGCATTATCACTGGTTGAAGATGGGAACTAGAATCTAGCACAGGAGTTCTCAACCTTTTAAACCTGGGGCCAGGTCATACTCCCGCAGACAGCTTTGGAGGCCAGATGACCATTTTGCCCTTCCTCCACCACTTGGCACTTCCTGGAGTGGTGGAGGCAGGGGGGGGCATGAAATGGTGCCGTGGGCTGCATCCTGCCCACAGGTTGAGAATCCCTGGTCTAGCACACCTATATATTCAGCACCATCAGGGTCAAGCTAATCCAGAACATTTACTTCCAGACACTTCCATCCTTTTAATTTTACACTACAGTATTAGTCCTTCCTTCTTCCTCTTCCTCAATAGAAGAACCAGCCCTTTAGACCCATGATGGCGAACCTTGGTACTCCAGATGTTCTTGGACTTCAATTCCCAGAAGCCCAAGCCCCCGTGAATCCACACGAATGGGTTTACTGTGACTTATCCAGCCCGCGTCGCCCTCGATGTTCCTGGAAGCGGAAGTAAAACGCGCCCATACGGAGGAAGGGTTAACCCGGAAGAGTCTTAACCGTACGGGCGCGTTTTACTTCTGCTTCCAGGGGCGACGCGGGCCGGATGAGTCACAGTAAACCCATTCGTGTGGATTCATGGGAGCTTGGGCTTCTGGGAATTGAAGTCCAAGAACATCTGGAGTGCCAAGGTTCACCAACACGGCTCTAGACTCCCTCCGGCTTGAACTTTACGCATTCAGAGGCCAATGGGGGGGGGTTGTTAAGAGAAGGCTGTGCCCTTCTAACCTGTTTTCACTATCTCATAATACCTTGTGATCATCCGGTGGGAGCGTCTTCACAGCTACGAGGAAATCGTGGCTAATTCTGCCCGCAGAGCAGATCCCCCATCGTGTGGCTCCCATAATGTGATGGAGAGAAAGAATGTGGAAGGAGGGGGGCAGAAAACACGCTTGCAATGGCGCAGACAGTTGTACAAAGGCTGTTACAGTATCTGAATGCTTTGAGATTGCCCACCCTGTGACCGTAATTAAGGACTTTGAACTCCTGGCTCGGGCATCTACCTGGTAAGGAGATAAGAGAAAAAGGAGCCTGCTGGGAAAAAAGGGGGTAAAGCTCCTGGAGTGGAGAAACACTCCTCTTTTGTTGGTGGTGTTTGGATAGTTCTGAATCAAAAGCAAGATTTTCGTTGTTGTTTTTCATCTCTCCCCCAACAACAACAACAACAACAAAGTGTAACTCAAGCAAAGTCAACATCCAAGACCGTTTTATGGGAGGATAACTTATTTATTAAACAAATTACGTATCTCTTAGACAGAGGCGGATGGGATTTATTTATTATGCTTTTGGAGAGAAGTTGAGTGGAAGTCAAGTCTAGGAAGGTCTGTACGCCGCCAGGAAGCCTCGAAAAGATAAGCCTCTGCCGCCCTCTGCAGGTGTGCTGTTGTTTGTGCAAACAGTTTCAGCTTGCATATGGCTCCAAAGTGCAGTGATGGAGAACCTTTTAGAGACCGAGTGCCAAACGGCAACCCAAAACCCACTTATTTATCGCAAAGTGCCAAAACAGCAACAGGGGAGGAACAAAATACTCCCAATGAGGTGCTGGGCAGTGGGGCGGAGTGAACTCTGTGCTGGGGGAGAGGGAGGAAGCACTCCCATTGGGTTGCTGGGCAGAGGAGCAGGGCAAACTGTGCTGGGGTGACTGCACAAGTGTCCACAGAGAGGGTTCCGAATGCCACCTCTAGCACACATACCATAGGTTCACCCAGTGGTGGGCATCAGCAGGTTCGCACCAGTTCACCAGAACCGGTAGCAAAAATTCTGGCTGGCCCCGCCCATCCAAGAGTATTGTACTGTGTTGTATATTATAATGTGTTGTTTTTTGTAGATTGAATTTTGTATATTGTATTATTGTGCATTTACTTTGTATATTGTTGATTTATGTTGTGATTGTTGTGAGCCGCCCTGAGTTGGCGTATGCTGAGTGGGCAGCATACAAATCAAATAAATCAATTTAAATCAAATTTATGTGTTTTATGATTTTGCAATTTTCATTCTTTCACATTGGTAATTCGTCATTACTTCATTATGGCCTTCGGTGGCTCAGTGGTTAAGAAGCTCTCCTTGTTAGCTGGAAGGCTGGCTGGCAAGTTGGCAGTTCGAGACCTGGGTACTGACGGATTGAGCTCCCGTCTCTGTCCCAGCTCTTGGGGACATGAAATTTAGGCATTCCCTGAGTGGAGTTTCTTCCACAAAAACTCTTTCAACCCAGAATAATTTGACACTAAATTATTTATTTATTTATTTATTTATTTATTTATGGACTTAGCGACTCAAGGCGGCTCTCATCGGTTAAAACATCGGTTATAACATTCCATACCATAAAACCAGTGCTAAAATGTTTAAAATGTCCATAAAAAACTGACCCCTCATTAAAAAACCACAGACAGGGCTAGATGAGCCAGCAGGGCTGGGTTGTGGTGCTAGAATCAGATGCACGTGACCCCAGATTATCACTTCATTTTATTAGTTCATTTCCCTCTTGAGCAGAGAAAATCTTGGCATGTTGCAGTAAATCAAGATTTCAAATGCACTTGTTTAAACAGTTCCTGTGTTAAAGTCCATGATGTCATGCAATCAGGTAGATAGGAGAATGCTTACTATCATGTGATGTTCATTCTCAAAGTCATTTTTTGTTGCACATTATATCTTTCACCGAAAAGAAGCCACTCTGGGCCATATCTGTTCTGACTTCTTTTGCATTGTACTATGGCTCTTTGTGATCACTAGTAGGATACCCAGTGTGGTGTAGTGGCTAGAGTGATAGACTGGGAGTAAGGAGACTCAGGTTTGAATCCCTGATCAGCCATTGAAGTTCACTGGGGTGTGGACCTGATAAAACCCCTCCTCAAATATCTCATTTAACTTTAAAGCCCTAGTATGATCAAAGCAAAATGGTTCTCACCTGATGGCATATAACAGAACATGATAATCAGTATGTTAATCATGGACAACTATTTCTAATTTTTCATTTCTAAAGTCATTCACATCTTCACCACATACAAAAAAAAAAAACAACCTTCTGGAAAATAATCATGCAACTCAGTTTTATAGTGATTTTGTGGCTAAAATGTGATGTGGATGAAGATCTTTAACTCTTCATCTTGTTAACACCAGCTTTCCACAACCCTTGTTGGGTTGGGCAGAAAGCAACTCTTCAGAATAACTGTTTTGTAACACCTAATATTTTATTTAACTTTCCACTGTACTGTAATGTGATATAATTTATAGTTTTGCTATAGTTTTTGGTCTGCCTTTTTTATTTTGGCCTACTAGATCATGGGTTCCCAACCTTTCCTGCAAGACGGACTGGCTAGTGGGGTAGCAGGACCGGATGGTGCAAGGGCGCAACAAAATACGACAAAGTGCACACTGCGTACAGGAGAGAGAGGAGCCCCACTGCAGCTCCCAAACAAGGAGGAGGATTCCAGCTGC
This sequence comes from Bradypodion pumilum, assembly GCA_035047305.1. NCBI lineage: Eukaryota > Metazoa > Chordata > Lepidosauria > Squamata > Chamaeleonidae > Bradypodion > Bradypodion pumilum. The sequence continues at coordinate 31,824,606 of JAWDJD010000008.1, read as the reverse complement.
CCGCCCGCCACACCGCCTGACTCGGGCAGTGATGCACACAGGCAGGAGGGGGGGACGGAGCCCCATCACAGTTAAGTAATGTGGAGAAGGGGCCAAACCACACACCCATCCACTGTTTCTGAAGCTCGCAAACCCACCCCGCTCACTGGGCAGACCGGCGGAGCATGCCATGGGCAGAAGGCTGCCACCGGGGCTCCCAGGGCCACCACCCCCGTGGCCCAACTTGGGACAGCCCACGGCCTGACGCCGGTCCATTCCCGGTGGTTGGATACCCCTGTACTAGATGATTTAGGAGCTATTGTTCTTATAAGAATTACATTTTCTTTTAAGCCAAATGCCTAGAGCAGGGGATCTCAACCTACAGCCCGTGGGGCCAGATGCGGCCTGCAATACCATTTCATGTGGCCCCCCACTGCCTCCGACACACCTAGAAGTGCCATGTGTGGCAGGCAGGGCAAAGTGGCCATCCGGCCCCTGAAGCTGTCTGAGGGAGCATGACCTGGCCCTTGGCTTCAAAAGGTTGGGAACACCTGGCCTAGGGCCAATATAATCTATAGCATGCTTCTAATTGATTTATTTATTCAATTATTTGCCATACACAGGTTGAAACATTTCCTCCAGGCAAATTACAAAACAGAGAATAAAAGGCAATATTAAAGTACAGCTTCGTGATCGGACTAGAGCAAATGAAAGAGGAAAACAAGGCCTTAATTAATTAATTACATTTCTATACATTATATTCTCAAGGTGGAAAAATATTGCCAACTAGCTGCTCTGCTTATTAAAAATGACGCACAATTCAGGCTTAAAATGATTAAGCAGAAAAACCCAACAACTATGCAGCTTGATTGTAAGACCGTTGTGAATTAAAAGGCCTTCGCCTCATATGAAGAGGTTCCTGTGCAAGCCTGGTTTTAAGATTACTGTACAAATGAATTAGTGTCTTAGAACGATGAGAATAGTCAGTAAAATATTTATAGTATTTAAGATTAGCATGTTATCTGTAAATTAGGAGAATGGCCTGCCCCCATGGGAAGAGGCAGTAGGTCAACCGGACTTGGTCGTCATGGAAACTAGGCCCAATGCCATTTCTTGATTTCCCTTTTGTATTTGCAAGTCCAGGACAAATTGTCCCCCAACAGCACACAGATAATGACTGTTCTTATTATGGAGAGAGCTTCCAAAATATCAGCCATCCATAACTATTTTGGACAGAAATATATTGGGGAAGTAGCAGTATTAGGTCAGTGGCAGCAACAACAACAGAGTTTTGTAATGCCTAAAGACAAATAGGTCTTATTCAGCATACATTTTAATGGACAACAGTCCACTTCATTAACTGCATGTTATCCACTTTGCATCTAATGCTGGGCTGCAGCACATGAAAGCTTGTACCAAATAAAGCTTGTTAATCTTTGTGGTCTGGCAGAAGTGTTGCCTCATGCTGAGAATTTATGTCTCTGGTTCTACCCATGGATTGTTTTTCTTTTCTTTGTCTTTGGAAGTCCCTTGAAGTACCCACAACACAACTTTCCAAGCTGCATGAAATTTAGTCTTTCGTCTGAAACATTCACCTTTCATTGAGGAACTTTTATCACTTTTTAATTAGTGTTTAGTATTTATATATACTGTATATCAAACGTTGGCTTGAGGTTGCAAAATTTGGGTTCTGGGGGGAAATTAACACAAGAAGCAAGAGTAAGTAGTCTTTTTAATTGAATTGAACTTTGTATTTCAGAAGTCACAGTCAACATTTGCAGAATCTCTGATTGACATGATTTTTCCCTTTATCCACAGGAGATAGATTTCCAGTGGAGAAAAACATCTAGACATTATTTCTTCTCTATTTTAACAAAGATACTTTTTTTTTTTTTTGCAATCATGAGATAAATTAGAAGTGATCCTGAGGATAGGACACCTTCAACTGTCTCCGGATCTCATCTAGGATGAAGTGAGCTAACTCACTATGTGCATGAGACATAATGGGACTCTCCTTCAAGCCTGGGGGAAAAGAGGATGAAGATGAAAAATTGGCTGGGTGATATCTGTCTAGTGTACTTTTTTCAAAACTACAACTCCCAGAATCCCTTTGTCAGTATTTAACATCCCCCAAAGTAGTTGAAGTGGTTAAGATGCTGAACTTGATGACTGGAAGGTCGGTAATTTGAGACCCAAGTATTGCATGACGGAAAGAGCTCCCGTCTCTGTCCCACCTCCTGTCAACCTAGCAGTTTGAAAGCAAGAAACTGCAAGTATATAAATAGGTACCACTTCAGTGGGAAGGTAAACAACGATCCGTGCACTTCAGTGTCTCTAGGCATGCCTGACACATGTCCACAGAAACATCTGCAGATGCAGACAGAGCTGGCTCTTTGGATGTAAACAGAAATGAGCACTGAACCCTAGAGTCGGATACAACTGGCTTTTGAGCAAGGGCAAACTTTACCTTTACCTAAAGTAACTTTTCCAAGCTCTTCCTAGGGAGACCTCTCTCACCAATGCCTGAGAATTTTACCTTGAAGAAGACACTGCCTGACATGTTCTGCCTCATAACGTAAGCCAGTGCTGTTGGGGAAGTTCAGTTTCTGCAATGGTGAGGGAAGGGGGAACTCCTCTTTCTGCCCATTGACAACCAACTCCGTTGGGCACCAAAAAAGACCTGGGATCTGCATAAATGAAAGGTGAACGCAAGTACTGTATGAGAAATAGGTGTAACAAATGCTGGATGTCACCAAATGGGTCTGATTGAGCAAGGTTGTACTCATTTGCTCAAGTGTTTCCAAGGTCAAAGGAAGAGGAGGCTTCATTTTTATTTTTATTATTTTTTACATTCTAGAATATTAGGCACATTGTAGTCCCAAGAAAAGATGAACTCTTTATTCTTTCTAAGCTGCACAATGTGAATTTGCATAATTTAGGATGTGCAATTTTTATTTACATTTCCTTGTGGAGAAAAGTGGTCAAGTGAAGTTAACATTTCAGCCTTGTAAAGTAACTTAGTCCTTGATTCTTACTCATTTAAGATATAAAAATAAATAAAAACACTTATTTTTATTTTATTTTTTGTTTTTGTCTTTGTTTTCTGATATGCCTGAACCACAGACTAACACAGCTACTATTCCAAAACATTCATTTAAGATAATTTGCACTGCTATATTGAATTTTACAGTGTTTTTTTTTAAAATGTTGTAGTCTGTCTTAAGTTTCTTTGGGAGAAAAAGTAGTGTATAAACTACATTTTAAAAAATGCTGGCAGAATACCAGTGCACAACCATCATGACAGATTGGAGCTTGAATATATTAATATTTCATAAAAATAAGAGTGACATGTAATATCTTACCTTTTTTTGCAATACCTGACTTGAAGCTTAATCAGTGTTCACATTTGTGTGGCTTTAGATGGCTAGTTTAATGCTGTTGACAAGGTAGCAGAAGGTATCTTGTTCATGCAGTCAGGATTGTGACCACAACCTCATAAGCTAGTAGCAATTTATGTAAACACGTTTTGTCTGGCCGGACATCCCAGTATGGTAATGGAGTAGACTATACAGCCAGCGACTCAGTGCTGAGAGTTGGGTGGCGGTAAATAACCTGACTCCCTAAAGAGGCCAATGGCTATGGGCGGATGAGCCCCTTTAGGTGGGGTGATGGTCCCCTTCAGTGGAGGAAATGCCACTGGAAACCATCTGATCGGGCCCAACAGTAAAATGAGCGGAGGAGGAACCACTTCACTCTTCTGATTCCCAATGGTCATTGAAGTGGAAGAGGCCATGCCAGATGGACTGGCTGTGAAGGTGCACCTTGTCAATATTCTCAAGGCTGCGGCAGTTCATTGCAGTCTCGGCATCAAATCCTCATATGTCTCATTTCACAGGAGATGGCTCCATGATCATAGTGTGTGGGTCGCTTCATGGCAAGCTGGGATACACAACCTTAAACAAATTCACGCTAATGGCATTTCCCCTAAAAACATTCTCAGGGGAAAATGTATACTCGGACACCGCCGCAAACCAGTAAGATGCCAACTGCTAAATTACATTACAGTTGTAAAATAATGAGGGTAAGTTTCTTCCATTTGCAATGAAGATACGGTACATTTGCTCGTCTATAAAACCCACTTCCTCCCTTAAAATACACTGGAAAAATGAGAGTGCGTATTGTACTGTTTATAGTGGCCTATAGTTGGGCTATTACTCCGATGCATCTTATACGCAGGCAAATACGGTAATCTTGCTGGTAGTTATGTTAGTCTGCTGTAGCAAAAGAGAAAGCAAAAGTCTTGCAGCATGAACTGGTTTTTATTTTTCGTAAGCTATCTTCAGTTAGTTTTTAATGTACTTCCAGACTTCTGGTTGCCCTTATGCAATGTACAGTATCTATAGTAGTTTTCGTTATTATTCTTGTAAAAGTGAGGTTTCATTTGTAGCATTCTATTTTTTTAATAAAGTAATGGAAGGTAACTATTTTACTTCTGAATCAAGAGCCAGTTTCTTTCAAATATTGTAACTGTTATGAAAACTAACTAATCTTGAGGATATTAGAATTATAATTACTTTTCTAAAGTAACTGTGAAAGCACTGTGGCAGATTTGGCTGTAGAACATGCCAGATCCACCAGTGGCACACTCTACTGGTATAGCCATTATTTTGGAAAAGATAGTGGGTGGAATAATGGACAGGACAGTGGCAGCATAGGAAGAGGGCACACTCACAGCAAATTGTATGAACTGTTGTGAATCTCCAAATGACTTTGAGACCTGTAAATTCTCTCCACTGTGGCTCTGCTGTGTAGTACTAATGGGCCATTCCATCGTTACATGTGGGATAATCGGACACCATAATTTCACAAAAATATTATTATAGAACTAACAATTTGACTTTAGGAGTCCTGCACATAACATATGCAAATAAATTAATATTTTAAACAAAAATAATAATCAGGAATGGTGTTTCTGTGCCTAAAATCTCTTTGTACTAAATGTGAATTAGAAAAACCGTGGTTATTTCTATTTGTGAAAAATTGTTAGTTCTATAACAATATTTTTGTGCAATTATGGTGTCCGATTGTTCTGCATGTAACAACAAATGGCCCTAATAAGAATTATAGGCCAAAAACATATGGGCAGCAGATTTGCTTATCACGTCTATCCCATATCAAGACCATCCCAATTTTATACCTTCAGTTTAAACCAGTGTTTCTCAACCGTTGGTTTTTGGACTTCAACTATTTACGATACGCTATGATAAATACGATACAATAAATTTTTATTGCAATTGTCCTGTACAGAACAACGAGATTGAAAATCCACTTATCAACTTAACAAAACCTAACAAAATACAACTATACAAAATTATCAACTCCCAGAAGCTTAAGTCAATTCCCCAAAGCACTGATCAGCCAATGTACTGACTTAGGCTTCTGGGAACTGAAGTCTCCCTCTGGGGCGTGGGGCTTATGTTGGGAACAAAAACAAGTCTCAAATTGGTTTGATCACCGCAATGTCTGCTTTAAGGCCAGCCGGAGTCTTTTTGATACTCATGACAGACTTATGTTGGGGGGACCCTTAACCATAACAGAATGTTGGTGTCTATGAAATTCAGCAAACAGTTTCTTTCAGTCTGTAGGGCTTATTGGGAGTCACGTGCTAAAATCCTGTTGCTTTGCATAGTAAGTTGCATTAGAATAGGCCCATTGAAACAATGTGGATTTAGTAATGCAACTCGTCCTTAAATTCAAATAGTCACAAAGAGAGAAAGTCATTTTAAATCAATTGAATTTATGAAGATAATGACTCATCCTATCCTTCCTAGTTCAATGGGCCTGCTCTAGTCTAGAGCAACTAAACGATCTAAGTAACAGGATCTCAGCCACTGTATGAAAAGGGACACAGATTAAACTCTTACCTTCTAGATTTTGTCGGGTTACAAGCAACTCAGTGCAGAGTGTCAGGTGGGGGTTAACCAACCTGACAACCCTGAGGACTAATGGCCTTTGTTGCGTAAGCCCACAGGGATGGTCCCCAAGTGGATTAAATCTCACTTGAATCTATCTTTTGGAGGGCAGCAGCCTGGGGCTGAGGAGGACTTTACATGCCAAAAGGGCTCAGGACCAGAAAGAGACTCCTGGATCAATGGTATGGGTGTCATGCTGCGATGCAGAAGGCAGAAAGGCCACTGCATTATATTCTCAGGACCGTCTTCATGGCTAATTGCCATGATGAGAGCCAATATTTCGATATGGCAAAGAAGGATGATGATGATGATAACTGTATTTTTACTTCCACAGAAAGGGAAAGGTATTTGTGCAAGAAGAGTCTAAATAATTTGCTCTGCCAAAAATGGGGTTTGGCTGTTCCTTGTCCTTCTAGTGTAAAAGTATAATAATAATAATAATAATAATAATAATAATAATAATAATAATAATAATAATAATAATAATAATAATAATAATAATAATAATAATAATAATAATAATAATAATAATAATAATAATAATAATAATAATAAAAAGCAGTCTTGCTCAGCTTTTCCCCTACTCCCCCTCCCCCCAAATTAAGTGACCTCCTTGTCATCTAAGAACTTACCTCAATTATCCCTGTTCTGCCACTGATACTTGCTCTGTTGGGCATGTTACTAAATCTGGTGTATGAGAGGACAGCCTGGCGTTGACCTGAGTAGTTCAAAATGATTGAAGCTGTGTGGTCCCGTCCTGCAAGTAAATCAATGGAAGTGTCAATCAAACTGAGAAAATTAGTGGCTTGGACTACAATCCACGGAATCTCTTAGCCAGCATGAAGACTGCGGGATATAATACATGTACTTGACATTGATACAACATGGTCAAAGCTCTGGAATTATTATGGAAATAATTGGCAAATAGTTTCAATGCCTAGCCCTGGAATTCTGATGAGTTAGAGGAGGAGTTCTCAACCTTTTAAAGCCAAGATCTGAGTCACGCTCTCTCAGACAGCTTCGGGGGCTGGATGGCTATTTTGTCCTTCCTCCACCGCATGGCACTTCCTGGTGTGGTGGAGTGGAGGCAGTGGGGGACCACGTGAAATGGTGCCGTGGGCCGCATCCAGCCCACGGGCCGCAGGTTGAGAATCCCTGAGTTAGAGCATCTTTATCTTGATATCTGTCTTCTTGTCCCAAGGTCAACTTTATCCTCTTGAATTAAAACTCCATGTTTAGAGGCAATAAGCATGGGACGGAAATTTAGAAAAATAAGCTGATGGCCTACAGCTTCCAAAATTCCTATGCAGTTGTCACCCCTATAAAATTAACTCCTATATCCCCATCTCTGACTAAGCACAAGAAGAATGAGATATTCCTATTCCTGCTTTGAACATAAAGGTCTCTGGCCAGCCATTGCTTTAATGCAAAATATTAGGCTGAATAGTCTTTTCACCCCTGATCTAGTAAAGCACCTTTTCTTCTTCTTCTATGCCTCTCCTCCTTATTTACACTTACCTTTCCTTTCTAAAATTAGAATATACAGCATAGAATTTCATATCTTGCAGAATATGAGGGATATTGAGAAATGCATAATTGAGAAATGCATCATATCCAGCCCAAATCTACTGCACCTGCCTAGATTAATTGTTGCATTGTGATTCCTTACTAGCAATGTGTCTGCATTTTCTGCTGCACCCAGGGAATGTAGATTAGCTTAAGTAGTGATGGTGAACCTTGGATCTCCAGGTATTCTTGAACTTCAAATCCCAAAAGTTTGGTCAGCAGGACTGCTGACTTGGGCTTCTGGAAATTGAAGTCCAAGAAAACCTGGAGTGCCACGGTTCACCATCACTGGTTTAGGACATGCAGTACCAATGGAATTACATGATAAATTCTGTTCTTCATCACCTTGCCATACCCTAATTCTCAGCATGTACACATTTCCTCTCCGGAGTAGCTGTCTTATTCTGCTTGCTGATAGGGCCATCCCAAATTGATTTGATCCCAAGATGCAAATGACCGGGCACTAACCTATGTCATCCAAGAACCCTGATGCCAGGATAGATTCGGGCTTCTCCCCGTTGAAAACTATGCAGGCCATGTGAATGCAGTAAGTGCCAATGACAAGCAGGGTACCTCCTCCGAACACTTTTTCTAATATCTGTGGGTTTTGGGGCACAACCCCCATTTGAACATGTAGCATTACTACGTCACCAATAGTTCTTTGTTCCAGTAAGGAATGAGTCTTTTCCACAGCAGGGAAAAAACGAGTCCAGAAAGCCTGAAACCAAAGGAGAACATTAGCTCAGAATTGCATAATGCTTTCTCATTCTGAGAAGTTTTATGAGGTCTTGGATGATAGCACTTAGAATTATACAACATCTCATTCACGTTCTCTGATCTACCATTGAGAGATCAGTTCATCTTCATTTCAGAAAAATCTTTCTATCTGAATTTCTAGATGTTAGATTTCTGTTACAGCACATGTACAGTACAATTTTTTAAAAAGCAGGCATTACGATGCTGAAGTACACAGAATGCTGTTATCTTTCCCACCAAAGCAATACCTATTTACCTACTTGCAATGTCTTGCTTTTGAACTGCTAAGTTGGCAGGAGCTGTTTATTTTGAACACTTGCTGTATTGAGTGTATTGTATTATGGAAATGTTGTTTAGCCGCCCTGAGTCGGCGCAAGCTGAGAAGGGCGGGATATAAATAAAAATCGATATCAAAAAACAGACAATGGGTGCTCACTCCATCATGTAGTGCTCAGGTCTAGAACTGCTGGGCGGCCAACCTTCCAGTCGTGAAGCTCAGCATCTTAACCACTAAGCCACCCCGGCTATGTTTTGCTTAAGTAATGTACATTCCAATACAACCTGAAATGGATTGATATTTTCTGATGAAGCAATACATGATGTGCTCAAGCTTAGTTTGCCTATAGGTCACAAATTAGAAGAGATGATGCCAGCTACAGTATGTATGTTTCTGCTAAATGCCACTTGTCCCTATGGGAGTGGGAGAGCATGGTTTACCTCCATCAGAAAGACCTTTTTCTTCTGAGCTGCCTGAACCATTTTCTTGACCTCGGCAGCATTCATGGCCAGGGGTTTCTCACAGAGCACATGTTTCCCAGCTTGGATGAAAAGCAGGGTAGCTGGGAGGTGACAGGGGTGTATCACTCCCACGTATACCACATCTGTAAAATGAAATAAAATCTGAAGAAAGCTTATAAAGAGAATAAAAATCCAGTTCTGTCCAAAGGACACAATGCAAAAGGAAAGGGGACTGAGAAACAGTCAAGACCCAAATCAGCCCTTCCAAAAAGGGGAGAAGTTCCAGCCCTGAAGGTCTTACTGGAATTCATGTCCAAACTGTATTTTTAAAACTGAAAACTACTTCTCTCTTCTTCTGTTCTAAGAAAATATAGAAATCTTTTTTTAAAACTGTAAACAATCTCTTTCCAGAGCTTGTGTTCTGGAGCTGTCTTGTGTCTCCTGAGTTAATTGATTGCAACACTCGGCTTCCAAGCAGGAAGCTGTGATGATTTTTAATAACAAACTTAGTTGGATGTTCCATAGGGCTAAAGTCTACTCCTGGAATAATTACAAACAAAAATAATAATGCTTTCAGCAAGTGAAGGGGATGAGAGGCACACAAAATCACAGATTTGTCACTGAATATACTAAGCTAAGGCTTGGGTCACCTGGATGGTGGGAAAAATACAAATATGTATAATCATTTATATATGATGAATAGATTAGTCTTCTGACTTCTGTATAAGGCAGCCTTCTCCTACAATGGTGTGGGGAGCAGAACACACAAGATCAGAAAAGGAATTCTAAAAGAGTTCTCAAGCTCATCAACATTTATTAGCCTATTTAATGGGGAAAGGGTCTGAACTTTAAGAAAGGAGAGCTCAAATATCAGCTCCCCATCCTTCATCTTTCTCAGGAGTTCTCAACCTTTTAAAGCTGGGGGCCAGGTCACGCTCCCTCAGACAGCTTCGGGGGCCAGATGGCCATTTTGCCCTTCCTCCACCACATGGCACTTCCTGGTGTGGTGGAGGTGGGGGGCACATGAAATGGTGCCCTGGGCCACATCTGGCTCACCGGCCAAGGGTTGAGAATCCCTGATCTATCTGTATGCGCTCTGCCCCCCCACCCCAAATTCTGTCTGTCATTCATTGAACGGAATGTCATTCATACGGTGGCCTTCAGAGTTTGGAACAGTTTGTTTTTCAGTGTAAACTCTAGAATGCCTCAGACAACATAGCCACTGGATGCACTGGCTAAGGGATTTGGAGAGTTGTCATACAAAGAGAAGTTACTCTCTCAGACTCAGATTAACCCACAGAGTACAAGCTTTATATTCATCTGTCAGACTAGGGACAACTCTTCTGGTTTTCCATCTCCCCTTAACACCTGGACAAAGTTTGACCAGAGTTTCTGCAGCTTAGGTCAGTGTCTCTCACCAACATCGGGATCCTGAGCCAATTCTTCATATGAACCGTAAGCCTTGGGGATATCATGGTTCTTGGCATACTCCTGAGCACGGCTGAGATCACGAGAAGCAATAGCTACGACCTAGTGAACGAGAGAAAGAATTGATCTGAATGGCGTGCAAATCTCCCAGCTTAAACTCCCTGTATTGCTCTCCTCGCAGACAACATCCATGTTCTTTGCGTTCACAGTTTCCAAAACCTTCACTAAATAATAGCCTATTACTTGCAGAGATACGCATGGAATGGAGATGGCTACCAACACAATACCACCACATGGTTATTAATAGCCCTGAATGGAACACCTGCGTTGGCGGCAGGCATAAAGGGGCCGGTGTGCTCTGCCCGTCAGCCTCAGCGTCCTCTTCCCTGGAGTTGGAGGAGGAGGAGAAGAGACCCTGTGCTGCCGCCGCCAGCCCTGAACAGAACACCTGCACTGGCGGCAGGCATAAAGGGGCTGGCGTGCTCTGCCCACCAACCTCAGTGTCCTCCTTTGTGGATTCGGACTGGCGGGGATTGGTGTGGGGGGGAGATGCTTGGCCGCCTGAGGCATTTACCATCAACTGGGTGGCCAGATGTGCCTTCAATGGCCCCGTTGCCGCCGGACCTGGCCTCATCCTCCTGCATGGGGGAGAGAGAAGGAGGCAACTTGCTGTGGGGCTGCTTACCATTTTTGCTGCCGGAACCAAGGGGGGATTGTGGGTGGGGTAGGAAGAGAGGGAGCTGGTCCTGCCAGCCAGGAAGGAGGGGCAGCATTCTGTCTAGGGGGGTTCCAGGGACCCATATAGGTGTTGTGACGGGCATGGGGCGGTATGGCGGGTACCGAGGGGCGGGCCGCACTCGGGGAATGCAGGTCCGATGTTTAAGTGCGGTCCCTCGTTCCAGCCCCGCAGGTACATCTCTGGGCCCTGAGCAGCAGATCCAGAGTGACCCCGCCCTTAGGCTGCTGCTGGTGAATGCCAGATCATTCTGTAATAAGGCCCCCCTGATTCAAGGTTCTATCCACGAGGGGCGGGCCAACCTGGCATGCATCACTGAAACCTGGCTGACACCTGAGGATGGAGTACCTCTTTCGGACATGTGTCCAGCCGGGTTCGGTATTTGGCACCAGCCTAGAGGTGAGGGAAGGGGCGGTGGTGTTTCCATTGTTGCCAGGGAGTCATTGGGAGTTGCTAGGGCCACTGCTCCACAAGTGTCTGGTTGTGAGGCCCTGCTTCTACAGTTGGGCCCTAAGGGTCAGTTGGGAGTCTTACTCCTGTACCTGCCCCCTTGCAGGGTAAGGGATGCCCTGCCTGAGCTCCTCGAGGCCACCTCAATGTTGGCGTTGGAGTTCCCAAGGCTTATGGTTCTGGGGGACTTCAATTTGCCATCATTGGGGATGGCTTCTGAGGTGGCAAGGGAGTTCATGGCTTCCATGGCAGCCATGGGCCTAACTCAGGTAGTTCGGGGTCCAACCAGGGGCAGTGGTCACATGCCAGACTTAGTTTTCTTGTTGGAGAAGTGGCAGAGTGATCTGAGATTACAGGACTTAGTCATCTCACCTGTGCCATGGTCAGATCACTATCTGGTGACTCTTGACTTTCTGGGGGCGAGGCTTCATCGTAGGGAGGCAGGGCCTATTAAAATGGTCCGCCCTCAGCGACTAATGGATCCAGACGGACTCCAGAGGAAACTGGGGGATGTTCCTCTGGATCGGCTACACGATTCACCCGAGGCACTTGTCGACCTGTGGAACAGGACGGCAACAGCAGCCTTGGATGAAATTGCGTCACTGCGGCCTCTCCGCGCCCGTGGGGTTAGGTCATCCCCGTGGTTCACGGATGAACTGCGGGAACTCAAACGGGCAAAGAGACGCCTAGAACGCCGCTGGGTGAAGACCCAGGATGACTCCGATTGGACACTAGCTAGAGCTGCTATTAGGGCCTACCTAGTGGCGATGGGGGTGGTGAGGCGGCAATACTTCACCACCCTTATTGCCTCCGCTGATAATCGCCCAGCCGCCCTGTTCCGGGTAACCAGGTCCCTCCTCGGTAGGGGGAGATCGGTGTCCGGTTGGCAGGGTTCGGCTGAGGACTTTGCTGACCATCTGGTGGAGAAAATCGATCGGCTTCGTTCAGGGCTGAATCCCGGGGTGGATGGGGAGGGTCGGGGGGGGGAGCCAGTGCACAGTCTTGCTGTGTTATCTGGGATCGGTTTGATCCTGTTGTCCCTGATGAAGTGGACAGGCTCCTTGCAGCTGTGCGTGCCACTACATGTCCTTTGGACCCCTGTCCCACCTGGTTGGTGAAAGCCTCCAAGGTGGCTGTGGCCAGGAGGGCTTTTGCCCAACTTCGGGTGATTCGCCAGTTGCGCACGCTCCTGGACCGGGGCTCCTTGCTTATGGTCACCCACGCTCTGGTCACTTCCCGACTAGATTATTGTAATGCGCTCTACATGGGGCTGCCCTTGACGACCATTCGGAGGCTGCAGCTGGTCCAGAATGCGGCAGCCCGGGTGGTGATGGGATGCGGGCGATATGCCCACGCCTCACCACTACTTCGGGAGCTGCACTGGTTACCAGTTTGTCTCCGGTGCAATTCAAGGTGCTGGTTTTGACCTTTAAAGCCCTATATGGCAGTGGGCCAGTGTTATGTATGTATGTATGCATGTTCATTATACTGTAAAGGCAAGAATGTAACCACTCCAGATACAAACGATACCAGCTGTAAAGGAACGCGAGCAGACAGCCCATAGAGGGCAGCTGCGAGCGTTCAGCCTCACATGGTTCACATTGCTCAATCACGGACAGCCGCGGGAAAACCTTCCCCGCATTCAGCAGCTGAAGAAAGAGGCGTGCCTGGGCGAGGCCACCAGGAGTTCTCCAGACCGCTCGGCGAGGCAGGACCGCACCACGAGGCAGGACCGCACCACGAGGCCAAAGGACGGCACCCGGACCACGAGGACGCGGGACGGAGTAGGGCGCATCTCCGACGACAGCGAGGACGACGCGCCGGTTTACAGCGTTTCCACGGAGCACCCCCGTTACTTCGTTGAGGTAGTAATACAAGGGGCCCCTGTTAGAATGGAGGTGGACTCGGGTTCTTCATACTCCATTATTTCCCAGGGGGAGTTCATGAAAATCGCCCCCCGCATGCGGCCCAAGCTCAAGGCGTTGAGGGCCACACTGAAGGACGTGCAAGGGAACCGCATCCCAGTGTTGGGGGTTGGGAAGTTCCGGGTCCAGTTTAAAAAGCACACCGCAACGCTTCCCCTAGTCGTCCTCAAGGGAGGCAAATGCAGCCTCCTCGGGACTCAATGGTTCCAGCCCCTGGGGTTGTTCATTGGGGGGGTACACGCCGTGGAAGCACACGCCGCCGGGACTGATCCAATACAGAGCGTGTGCGACGCGCACCCCGAGGTTTTTAAAAAGGGGCTCGGGAAATTCAAGGGCCCCCCAGTGACTTTCGACCTGGACCCTGGAGTACGTCCAATCAGACTTAAACCGCGCAGAGTGCCCTTCGCACTAAAGGACAAAATAGAGGCGGAGTTGGACAAATTAGTGGGCCAGGGGATTCTTGTTCCTGTTGATTCTGCGGAGTGGGAAACTCCAATTGTAACAGCGCTCAAGGCCAACGGGGAGGTCCGCATATGCGCTGATTACAAGTGCACCATCAATAAGGCGATCCGCCCTAATGCGTATCCGGTGCCGGTAGTCAGCCACTTGTTGGCCAGGTTACACGGGGGGAGGTGCTTCGCTAAACTCGACCTGGCCCAAGCCTACCAGCAACTCCCGGTGACCCCCGCCGCAGCTGCTGCGCAGACCATAGTCACCCACAAAGGGGCGTTCCAGGTATCGCGCCTACAATTCGGCGTGAATTCGGCGCCCGGGATCTTCCAGTCACTTGTGGAACGCCTCCTGAAGGGGTTAGAGGGGGTGTTGCCCTACTTTGATGACATATTGATTACAGGGGGGAGCCGGGCCGAATTAGCAACTAGGTTGGGAAAGGTCCTGACAATATTCGAAAAGGCGGGGTTGCGGTTGCGGAAAGACAAATGCATCTTCTTCGCCACAGAGGTTGAGTTCCTAGGGTTCCGTGTCACTCCCGAGGGAATTAGACCAGCCCAATCCAAGGTAGCCGCCATCAAGAAGGCCCCTCGCCCCACATCCAAGCCCGAGTTGCAGTCGTTCCTCGGACTGCTCAACTTCTACCACTCCTTCCTCCCGCGGAAGGCAGCCGTGGCAGAACCGCTACACAAATTGTTAAAAAAGGACGAGGCATGGAAGTGGGGCGACGACCAGGAGAAGGCTTTCAATGACCTGAAGCGACTCCTGGCATCAGATGCCGTACTGACCCACTTCAATCCCAAACGCCCAGTGGTCCTGATATGCGATGCATCCCCGGTGGGGGTGGGGGCGGTGTTATGCCACGTGCTGGAGAACGGTAGGGAGGCCCCGATAGCGTTCTACTCTAGGTCCTTGTCCCAAGCAGAGAGGAACTATGCTCAGACAGACAGAGAAGCACTAGCAATAATTGCGGGGACCAAGAAATTTCATGATTTTGTGTACGGCCGCCCCTTCACCATAGTGACTGACCATAAGCCTTTGTTAGGCATTTTCACCGCAGATAAGCCCACACCCCAAATCCTGTCCCCGAGAATGCTCAGGTGGGCCATTTTTCTCAACGCGTATCAGCACGCGTTGGTATACCGGCCCGGGAGGGAGATCAGCCATGCCGACGCCCTGTCGAGGTCCCCCATTCCCCGGGATTGCTGCCACGTGGACAAAGTAGAGAGGGACCATCAGGTCTTAATGATAGAGGTTCTAGACTCCCCTCCCGTAGTACCGGCCGACATCGCCAAAGCGACAGGCAAGGACAAAACGCTGGCCACAGTCTGCTCCTGGGTACAGAAAGGGTGGCCCGTGTCTTCCCCAGCAGCGGAATTCGACACATTTTTCAAAAAGAAACTAGAGTTGTCCCTAGAGAGGGGTTGCCTTTTGTGGGGACAGCGGGTAGTAATCCCCACGCCTCTCCGGCCGAGGGTGCTTAAACTGCTGCACGTCAGCCACCCGGGGATCGTCCGCTCAAAGGCGCTGGCCCGCAGTTACTTTTGGTGGCCCCAGCTAGACGCCGACATCGAACACATGGTCGGCACTTGCGAAGCGTGCCAAAGCTCAAGGCCAGAAGAGGCTCGCTCGCCACCTAGGGAGTGGGACACGGCAAGGGGCCCCTGGTCCCGGGTACATGTAGACTTTGCTGGCCCGTTCAGGGGAACGCTTTTCCTCCTCATGGTGGACGCGTTCTCCAAGTGGTTGGAGGTCATTCCAGTCTCAAGCACCTCCTCAGCCACAACAATCAAACAGTTAAGGAGGGTCTTCTCCACGTTCGGTTTACCCGACACCCTCGTCAGCGATAACGCCAGCTGTTTCACGTCCGCCGAGTTCGGGGCTTTCATGGAGCGCAACGCCATTCGGCACGTCACCTCTGCCCCCTTTCACCCGGCCACCAACGGCCAAGTAGAGCGCCTCGTGCGCACCACGAAAGACGCGCTTCTGCGCATGGGCCCCGGAGACCTCGACCTGAAATTGTGCCAATTCCTGCTAAGATACAGGGTCACCCCACTAGCGTCAGGGTACTCCCCCGCAGAGCTGTTGATGCGCAGGAAGCTGGCCACGGGAATCTCCAAGCTAGACCCCACGAGAGTAGAGGACAAGGGGCGGAACATAGGGGTGGAACCCACAAAGAGTTTCAGCATAGGCGCCCCGGTGCATTGCAGGAACTACGCCAGCGCGGGGCCAGCCTGGGTGCCGGGCACCGTAGTAGAGCAAACCGGCCCCGTCTCATACCGCGTAGAAACCAGTACAGGCTTCCTGTGGAGGCGACACGTGGACCAACTCAGGCGCAGGGTCCCCGGAGAGCAGGACGCAGACGAGAATAGCATCGAATCAGCGTTAGGGTACTCCCCCACCCGTTTAGCCCAAGGGGGAGGAAAAGGGGAGCATGGGTCCCCACCAAGGGGGGAGGGAAGGCAATCGATCCACAGAGATCTTTTGCGGGAGTCCCCGACAGAGAGGAGGAGCCCCGATCACACTCATACCCCGCGGAAGTCTCCCCGAAATTCAGATGCCCATAGAAGTTTAGACGTTGATTTACAGTACCAGGGGGAGTTAGCGGAGTGGTCCCCCACCCGTCCTAGCGAAAAGAGGGGTTTCAGTTCAGCCCCTGGTACCTCCAGTCCCAGTAGCCCCTGTGAGTTAGAATGCGATATAGCGCCACTTTCCCGGAGACCGACACCCCCAAGACGGGAGGCATCAGCGAGTCCTTCCCACCACAGTCTCAGGGTCCCCCGAGCAGGGATCAGAAGGTAGCCGAACCGCAAGGGCGACCTCATCGGTTCCGCGGTTCACAATAGGTGGATCCCCGGGGTCAGAGAGCAACAGGCAGGGGTTCACCTCCCAACTATTCATTCCCTTCCCATCCCCGGGCGCGAGGCAGGCACGGACGCCCCAAGGAGCCACTAACGAATCCCCGTTTCCCGTTGCAGGACAAGCACCCGCGGAGTCAGGGATCACAGGCTCTCCAGTACTAGGTCAGACGCAAGCGCGTCCCAAGCGCATGTGCGGCAAGCCACAATGGTTGCGGGACTTCGTCCCATCCTAGGGGGGAGGGATGTTATGTATGTATGTATGCATGTTCATTATACTGTAAAGGCAAGAATGTAACCACTCCAGATACAAACGATACCAGCTGTAAAGGAACGCGAGCAGACAGCCCATAGAGGGCAGCTGCGAGCGTTCAGCCTCACATGGTTCACATTGCTCAATCACGGACAGCCGCGGGAAAACCTTCCCCGCATTCAGCAGCTGAAGAAAGAGGCGTGCCTGGGCGAGGCCACGCCGGTAGCAGCCAATGAGCTACCGTGCTACAAGATTCAAATGTAGAGAGCTACTGTATATATTGAGTTGTATCACCGCCATTACCTCATGCTTCACTGGAACCTCATGCAATAAACCTGCGTTAAACCAACCTTTCGGTTGTCCGGCTGTCTTTGGTCCCATACACGAAAGCCAGGATACCTTAGAGACCGCATCGTCCCAAGAGTGTCTGCCCATCCAACCAGAGCGGACCGGAGAGGCTCTCTAATAGTGCCATCAGCTAGGGGTGCACATCTATCCAGCACCCGAAGGAGGGCCTTCTCTGTGTCCACACCAACCCTCTGGAACCTCCTGCCAACAGATCTAAGACTTCAAAGAGATTTGCTGCCCTTCAGGAGAGGATTGAAGACCTGGCTGGCAGGGCAGGTGTGGGGCCCGAATGGGAACACGGTCCCCGCCTGCTGGCTTATGTAAACAATTAAGAACTCTCTCTTCTTCTTTTTATAGTGGGTGGGATGGGTGGGTGGGATATGGGTCTTTTAAAGTGGGTGGGATATGGGTCTTTTAAAGTGTTTTTATGTGTTTTTAGAACTTGTTGTAATGCTGCCCTGAGTCGGGTTCTGCCTGAGTGGGCGGCATATATAAATATGACTATTAAATTAAATTAAAAAATTAAAAATAAATAAAACTAGACTGCTCAAGCAACAAAGTATTCTCAGGTGTCCCTTCTCGTGACATGGTCCTTCTTTCCTTCACCCTGTCCCAACTCGCAGAATGACAGAGGCTATAGTGACCCTACATTTTCTGGTGGAATTCATTCCGCATGTGAAGATCAGGCATTTTCATTAGGGCTGTGACTACACTGGTATATAATGTGTGAAAGGCTTCAGGACTGAGAGAGTATTGTTCACATTTCCCCCATTGACCCCATGACATAAAAGCAAATGTAAATCAGTCCAGATGTCATCCTCCCCAAATGTATACTTTTTTTCCTTCCTCTCTGAGGGCTTCTGCACTTTTTAAGAGAAACTGATCCATTCTCATCAGTTCAGATGGTTTGATCCCTTAAACAGATGCAGAAAATTGTGATCCTGTGCAGACTTTGCATTTGCTATTCCCTTCCAGGCAGAATAAAACCATTTCTTTCTTTAAATCAAAAACAGCTTGGTACCAATACTGTTGTTCTAGAGGGCCAAAACACCAGAAATAGAGAGAAGGGAATTGCCACATGGCTCGTGTGTACTGCTTATTAAATAAGTTCTCCTGTAGTTGTGCTTCTTGAGAATCAGGAGGACTATGAAAAAAGCTACATTAACATACATACAAGAGGGAGAACCAGGAGAATGAAAAGATTAAATTACTACACAACTCCTTAAGGCAGGGATCCACAACATACAGCCCACAGGCTGGATCTGGCCTACAGTACCAAATCATCCAGCTTGTGCCCTCACGCCAGCCGCTGCTTCCACCACCGCTTCTGCCGCATCAATCCTTGTCCCCTCCACCTGGCTCGGTGTGTCCCTGCCAGTGCTCCGTAACAGGGCAGATGTTGGAAGGCTTACAACATCCACCCTACTACGAAGTGCTGGCAGGGACACACCAAGCCAAGCGGAGGTGACAAGGATTGAGGAGGAGGATGCCCACAGCCGCCTGCGTCTTTCCTGGGAGCTGCTCTGGTTGAACGCAGGCAAGAAGGACAGCCTGGACCACTCCTTCACCCATGCCATGCAGCTCCTCCAGGCCGGTAAGCAGAAGCAATGTGCATGGGAATGGTGGGTGGCTTGGGGTGGTCCTGCTGACAGTACCAGCAGCAGCAGCAGTGGGTGGGAGTTTAGAATGGTCCTGCCAGTGGCAGTGTGGGGGCTTTGGGTGGTCTTGCTGGTGGCAGCACAGGTGGCAGTGGCGGGACCACCACAAGCCCCCTCACTCTCCCCACTGCCGATGCCGGACCACCAGTCCAGACCGTCAACAGTCTGAGGGGGTGTGAACTGGCCCCCAGCCTAAAAGGGTTGAGGACCCCTGCCTTAGGGTATTCTCCTGTAGCCATGCATCCTGCAAATCAGTTTTATCAATTTCCTTCTCTCTCCCTTTGTGCCCATTTAACTCAAATTTGCTTAGGAAAACTTGAATTCCCATTTGTGAATTCACAGGGAATGAACTCCCATTTTTCTTGCTATGTAATTGCAGTCTGACTTAGCATCCATCCAAACCCAGCTTTCTAAGATTTCAAATGCAGATTTTAATGGAGGCTTTTGGCAAACCTTTCTTTTTTATCAATCCTTTTTTTCATGCTCTCCATCACATTACCTTGTGATCTTCCAGTGAGAGTTTTCAGATCTACTAAGAAACCATGGCTGGTATTCCCAGTAGAGCAGATCCCCCAGTTGGTCCCCATAACAAGAAAAACAACCCACTAAGAGAGAACTATTGCACATCATGTGCAGGTATCTTACGGCAGTGAAGAATTGTCCCTCTACTGTCTTATTTTCAGTCTTGGGTATAAAAGGCACCTGTGACAGAAGGTGACCTATAAAGGACAGCAAAACCTTAGGGAGGAGGGAAATGATTTAAGGAGAATAATAACAGACTTACCTTGTGATCCTCTGGTGGGAGAGTCTTCAAAGCCACCAGAAAATCATGGCAGATCTTCCCAGCAGAACAGATCCCCCAGCGAATGGCCTCCATAATGAAATGAAGTAGAGCATGTACTGTACTTAGGAAAAATAATCAGGGTCTGTATGTGGACACTGAATCACTGAAGAGTGCATGATGTGGAGTTGATGGCTAACTGTGGCAAGAATCCAGGACTTTGTGACTTTTCCTCCAATGGCATTTGTTCCAAATGCCCCCCCCCCCCGGATCATTTTGTTTGTTTTTCTCCCCTTGCATCTTTTGCAACACTTTTATTCCTGCAGGGTTGCTGTAATAACAATGCTGCACTGAGTATCAACGACAACCAGTAGCTTTGGTTGTTAAGGGATTCTGGAAGTTAAAATCCAAAGAAGCAACTTTACCAAGCTTTTTTTTTTAAAAAATATAATTTTTATTAATTTTCAAAGAAAGAACAGATAAAAAATAACAAAACAAAAGGAATAATAAATGGGGAAAAAAGTCAAAACACAATACATTTAATACAATACGAAATCCTAAAATACAAAACAATACATAAATGAATACATAAATGAAAATAAATGAGTACATAACTAAAAATAAAACTTGTGTTGCTCATTATTTTAATCTAATCTCATTTTAACCCATTCATCATTCATCAAATGTATGCTCCTTATATATGTGTCTCTTATAATATATAACCACTTGAATATTTACGGATATGTTTCAATAAATTGATTATATTTTATCCCTAACATTCTAATAATATATGAAATGAGCACTAAAACAGAATAAAATCACCTGTGATATTTACAATGCCCTGGAGATTGTGTTTTTCTATACCTACCGCTTCATTTCCAAAAACTTAATTGCCCTGGTAGTGGTCTACCACCTTTTCCTTCAGTCAGTGTGTGTTCCAGAAATGGCTTCCATATATTCTGAAATTTATTTTACTTAACTATACCCTTCCTCTGGTTCAATTCCCGAGTGAGCTTATCATTCAGTGCAATTTCCCACATTCCTTTATACCAATCTTCAATTTTTTATCAAGACATCACTCTTCCAATTTCTTGCTATACATTGCCTTGCTGTTGTCAACATAATAGCTAACAGATCTTTTTTATTCATAAAGGTAAAGGTTTCCCTTGCTCGAAAGCCAGTCGTATCCGACTCTAGGGTTCAGTGCTCATCTCTGTTTCAAAGCCGAAGAGCCAGCACTGTCTGCTTCTGCAAACGTTTCTGTGGTCATTTGGCAGGCATGACTAGACACCGGAGCACACGGAATGGTTACCTACCCACCGAAGTGGTCCCTATTTATCTAATTGCAATTTCTTGCTTTCGAACTGCTAGGTTGGCAGGAGCTGGGACAAAGACAGGAGCTCATTCTGTCCTGCAGTACTCGGGAATAGAACTGCTGACCTTCCGCCTCCCAGTCAGCATCTTAGCCACTTGAGCCACTGCAGTATCTACATTCATATATAGATACTGCAGTACTGTATCTATATATCAGCCAATAAGGCAGTACCCGCACCCATCTTAAAATCCACACCCATTACTTCTGTAATCTCTTTCTCTATGTTTACCCAAAAATCCTTTTTTAAAAAAACTTTTAAAAAAACTTTTTTAAAACTACATTTGCAGCTGAAGGCAATAATTTTGTTATGTGCTGTCCAGTTGCTTCTGATTTATGGTTACCCTATAACATAGGTAGGGACTGCGGTGGCTCAAGTGGTTAAGGTGCTGAACTTGATGACTGGAATGTTGGCAGATCAGCAGTTCGAGACCCAAGTGCTGCACGATGGAGTGAGCTCCCATCTCTGTCCCAGCTCCTGCCAACCTAGCAGTTTGAAAGCAAGACACTGCACGTAGATAAATAGGTACCACCCCAGTGGGAAGGTCAACAGCTGTAAACAGAAATGAGCACTGAACCCTAGAGTCGGATACAACTGGCTTTTGAGCAAGGGTGACTTTTACCGTTACCTATCAAGCGGGTTCCCTTCAAATGTCCAGTAATTAAGAACAGGTCTTGCAAACCGAAAGCTCCCTTTATTATGTCAATCCATCTCATGTTCATGTGCGAAGTGCTATGTGCTTTCTTGGCCCCAAATCACCCAATCCAAGGATTGTATTGCATCTATGCAACCTTAAGCAACCCTATTAATTGGGCCATCTAGCCAAGCCCATAGTCTCATTTGACATGCTATTGGTCTCCTTGGTGTGTTCAGACAACAGCAGAGGAAAAGTAACATAGGTATTTTTGAGTAATTCATTCCAAAAGCAGATTAAGGAAGCTGGCCTTGAAGAATTAATTCTTTTCACATTGTGTCAAAAGAGCTACACAACGATCTGTTTCAGGTCAATAGAAAGGACACGATGTGCAAAAGGAGACCGCAGTAGAAAGATTGGAAGGAAGGTAGTGATTGATTCCCACTCAAGCCATGGATAGTTTTATCTCTGCAGTGCCTTGAAATGTACTTGTTAAGACTACAGCTCCTAGTATCCCCCCAGTTGATATCACTGGCTGCAGCTAAGGAGAACATGATAGAGTTACTACCTACCTGCCAGAGCCTGCCCATGTGTCCTTGGTGGATAATGAGAGCATGGCAGGAGCAGCTGTCTGGAGGCCAGAGGAGTGAGGGCATAAAGGCAGAGAAGACTGGCAGAAAAGCCAGGTAGAAAAAGAGAGAGGTCACAACAGAGGCGGTTGGCTAGGAAGAAAGGCAGGAGTGGATGTTAATCAAAGACAGCTGGAAGGGTAAACAGATGTTGGAGGAATTTAGTTATTCCATTTTTAGTAAAGGATAAAAAGGGTGGTGAGATTCATCCAGTCCCACCCTCCCTCTAGGAAAAGATGCTTTGTCTAGATTCAATGTTGTTAAAGGACAGAACATTTTTACTTAGCGCTTGTAAGGTTGTATGTAGTACGGAGGGACTGCAGTGGCTTACTGGTTAAGACCCAGTGTTTGACAACTGGAAGGTTGGCAGGTCAGTAGTTCGAGAGTGCTGCAGGACAAGGAGTGACCTCCCATCTCTGGACAACATGGAACTTTGAAAAGAAGAAATTGCAAGATTAATAGGTACCACTTCGACAGGGAAGGTAACAGCATTCTATGCACTCCGGTGTCTAGTCATGCCTGCCACATGACCATGGAAATGTATGCAGGGGCAGAAGGCGCTGGCTCTTTGGCTGTAAATGGAGATGAACACTACCTCCTAGAGTGGGACATGACTGGCATTCGAGCAAGTGACATTTACCCTTATGTAGCAGCTCCATACATCTAACTTCTTCGGAGGTCAGAAAATGGAGGTGGAAAAAGCTGCTAAGGGCTGATCTTGACAACTTTAAAGGGTGTGTGTGTCTGTGCGTGTGTAGGGTGAGGGACTCCTCTAAGTTAACAGTGCTTGCCACTGCTATAAACTTTTAAAAGGCGAGGCATGCAATTTCTAATAACAATAATTTTGTGTCACAAATTATTCTGGGTTGAAAGGATTTTTGCTGAAGAAATCCCACTCAGGGGACGCCCGAATGAGGCTCCTTTCATGTTCCTAAGATCTTTTCCCCACTGAAGTGGTCCCTATTTATCCACTTGCACTTTTGCTTTCCATCTGCTAGGTTGGCAGGAACTGGGACAGAGACGGGCGCTCAATCTGTCATGTAATACCCAGGTCTCGAACTGCCGACTTGCCGGCCTTCCAGCTAACGAGGCGAGCTTCTTAACCACTAAGCCACTGCAGCCCCTTGCGATTTTTAATAAGAGGTGAAGATGCAAAGACTGTAAGGAAGAGAAACAGGAAGGTGATAACCTCTCACTGATGCTTGGGGCCCAGGTATACCTTTGCCTTTTAGCCCCACAGATTTCCTTGTTCCATTGTTCTCTCACCGCTTGCCAATGTCTGGCCCTGACTCAGGATCTACTTACTTTAATCTTAGTCTTGATTCTACATTGCTCCGTCCTTCTGGCTTTCTGAAAGTGATGTGGCCTGCCTATCTGATAATTGTAAATTGAGCAATAATGTTCAGTAATACTTTTCACTGTTTTATTTTCAAATTATAGATGGGGAGCATCAGGTTCATCTAGGACAGTAGAGTAGGAGACAAGGTTATATACACAGAGACAAGTAAATAAACACACAAAGAGGGAGGGAAAGAAGGAGCCATTCACTCATGCAGACACTGATACAGTAACCCCTTCCATTTCATTTATTCATGCTGGAAATAGAAAAATGCCTCTTTTCCTCATGTAAGAACTGTTCCTACTTGTTCTTCCCTCCCCAAATGCTAAGTTTCTCCACCACAATAGGCCCACAGAAAGCAACAAGGAATTCAGCTGGAACAGGGTTAGAAACAGGGCTCTGAATCCCTGCCTTTAATGGCAAGTGAACTCTCTGTAGATTATTGTGCTTTCCTTGGTTTCTAGATAGGGAGATAGATCTCAAGGAAAGCAGTGCTGGGGAAGCAGAAAGTTATATATTTGTATGGAGGCAGCTTTAATGTCATGGTGGCTTAGGAGTTAAGACACTGAGTTTGACGACCGGAAAGTCAGCAGGTCAGCACTTCGAGACCTGCGCACTACACGACGGAGTGAGCACCTGTTGTTTGTCCCAGCTCCTGCCAACCTAGCAGTTCGAAAGCAAGACATTGCAAGTAGATAAATAGGTACAGCTTCATCGGGAAAGATAACATTATTTTGTGCGCTCCGGCATCTAGTCATGCCTGCCACATGGCCACAGAAACATCTGCAGACAGCGCTGGTTCTTTGGGTATACATCACTTTCCGTGTGTGTGTGTGTGTGTGTGTGTGTGTGTGTGTGTGTGTGTGTGTGTGTCTGGTGCCTTCGTCCCCCATCCACCGAGGAAAGAGAACCACTTCCCCAGGAAGCAAAGGCAGCGAACGGCGCTCCGTTCGCTGCCTTGGCCTCCCGGAGGGAAGCGAGCCCCTTCCACATTCAACCCTTGCCTTGCAAGCTGCACAGTCTCAGGACGTCTCCTTCAGAAGAATTCAATGGGAAACCACATCTAAGTAATCATGATGGCTGCACGTTGAGGGGCCGAAACCACACAATAAAAACAGTAAGCAACTATTTAAATGCCCTATAACAGGGTTCCTCAAGCTTGGCTCTCCAGCTGTTCTTGGACTTCAATCACCAGAAGCCCAAGTCAGCACACCTGCTGATCAGGAGTTCTGGGAATCTAAGTCCAAGAACAGTTGGAGGGCCATGTCTGAGGAACCCTGCCCTATAAAAACAAAACAGAGAATGTGGTTGCTGATAGGACAAAAGATATCAAAGATATATTCCTAGGAAGGAAGAGATTGCTACCATGGAGAAGAACTTTAGATTCCTCCCACCCCATCACCATCCAGGAGGTTTTTCAGGTCTTAGGGCACTGGTTGAAGCTGCGTAAAAGTGTCCTACACCTCTGGGTCTCCAGGCAGAGCAACAAATCTGCTGGAGAAGGTGTTATGTATGTATGCATGTTCATTATACTGTAAAGGCAAGATTGTAACCACTCCAGATACAAACGATATCAGCTGTAAAGGGAACGCGAGCAGACAGCCTATAGAGGGCAGCTGCGAGCGTTCACTCTCACATGGTTCACATTGCTCAATCACGGACAGCCGCGGGAAAACCTTCCCCGCATTCAGCAGCTGAAGAAAGACCTGCATTCAGCAGCAGGAATGGAGGCGTGCCTGGGCGAGGCCACGCCGGTAGCAGCCAATCAGCTACCGTGCTACAAGATTCAAATGTAGAGAGCTACTGTATATATTGAGATGTATCACCGCCATTACCTCATGCTTAACTGGAACCTCATGCAATAAACCTGTGTTAAACCAACCCTTCGGTTGTCCGGTCGTCTTTGGTCCCATACACTAAAGAAGGAGAAAAATTGTGTGCATAATGTGGGATGCAAGCCAAGCCCTTGCTGCTGATGTTAGCTGCCTTCATTCACCTGACCAGCCACTAAAAATTGGCTTTGCTTTCTCTCTCTCTCTCTCTCATATGGCTCTGAGTTATCATATTACCTCATTAGGCAGGATTAACCCAGATTCAGGGCCCATTTGTTTCAATTCCACTCTGGCCCACTTCTGCAACTTAACTGGACCAGAAGCAATTCTGCCTTCACTCCCAGCCTATGTCTGCATTCCCTCTGTGACATCACAGATGCCTGCCTCTAGGACCGGGGTTCCCAACCTAAGGCCTGTGGGCTGGATGCAGCCCATGGCACCATTTCATGTGGGGGCCCCACCCCTCCAAGAGCATTTGAGAAACAAAATGGCCACCCCTTTGAAGCTGTTGGGAAAAATACCCACCCCATTATGCAGGCAGGGCAAAATGACTGTCCGGCCCTCTAAGCTGACTGAGATAGCATGACCCCGGACCCCAGCTTGAAAAGGATGGTAACCTCTGCTCTATGACATCAGCTCCAATCTCAGACTTTGGCTCCATTTCTATGCTTGCATTTGAGACCAAACAGTTCTGGGTGCCAATCAATAAGACCAATCTGCTGTGAGTTCAATCCTGACAAGGATCATGGTCTGAAGATGGTAAAATGAGTACCCAGAATGTTGGGGGCAAAATGCTAGTTACCCTGTGATCTGCCCAGAGAATGCACCAAGCGATATTGGATGGTATATAAGTGCAATTGCTATTAAAGGTGGAAAAAGAGAAACAGCAAACATGGGAAGAAGAAGGAGGAAAATCAGCTGTTGAAAGTCTGCATTTCTTGCAGTTTTTAAATAAGCACAGGAGCCCCACAATAAATAAAGCTAACAACTCAGCCTAAACATATTCAGTATTACTACTAACTCTCTCATCACACCAGCCAGGTCCCTACAATTATGTTTTTTCAATTCAATGCATTTTGTGCATTTAAAATATCCACTGCTTGGGCAACAAAACTTTAAACACTGTTACCAGAACCTAGTCTTTCCTTATGTTAGATGTCAATCCAACACTTGATTTCTTCTTGGTGTTTGGTACCTAAAACCTGACAACTTTGGAAATGACAACTTTGGAAATGAAAGGAGGAAATGTCTAGTATGCTTTCTGTACATGCCCACTAGGGGGTGGTATCTCCTCTCTTTTTAAAAAAGGTTTTCCGTGAAACAGCCAGCGTATAAGGATAGGGCTAGAAATTGCTACCGATTTACATCCCAACCTTGGGCCTTGGTCAGGATCGAACTCACAACCCTTTGGTTGCTGTACAGCAGTTTAACCACTGCACCACCAGGGCTCTTCTAGAGACTGGGGTGCACAGAACTTTTCCCATCAAAGTGGTACCTAGTTTATCAACGTACAATTTCTTGCTTTCAAACTGCTAAGATGGCAGGAGCTGAGGCAGACGATGGAGTGCTCACTCCATCACGCAGCACTCGGGTCTCAAACTACTGACCTTCCGAACGCCTAGCTCAGCATCTTGACCACTAAAACACCATGACCCTAAAGACCTGCTGAGGCCCTAAGCTATGTCAACCAACCAGGAAAGGGACCTTGGTGTCCTGGTGGACAACTCAATGAAGGTGTCAACCCAGTGTGCCTCAGCAGTGAAAAAAGTAAACTCAATGCTAGGGATCATTAGGAAGGGTATAGAAAATAAGTCAGCAAGTGTCATTTTGCCTCTTTATAAATCTATGGTGAGGCCCCATCTGGAATACTGTGTACAGTTCTGGTCGCCATACCTCCAGAAGGATATTATGGAGCTGGAAAAAGTGCAGAGGAGGGCAAGCAGAATGATTAGGGGACTGGAACACCTTCCTTACCATCTGAGGCTGCAACGGTTGGGCCTCTTCACTCTTGAACGACGATGTCTAAGAGGTGACCTGATTGAAGTTTATAAAATCATGCATGGTGTGGACAAAGTAGATAAAGAAAAACTGTTTTCCCTATCGCATAACACTAGAACTAGGGGACACTCCATGAAACTTTTGGGTACTAGTTCTCAAACAAATAAGAGAAAGTACTTTTTCACCCAGAAGATCACTGGTCTATGGAACTCCCTGCCAGAAGAAGTGGTGACAGCTGTCAATCTTGACAGCTTTAAGAAAGGATTAGACAAGTTCATGGAGGACAAGAGTATCAATGGCTATAATTATGGATACTTAAGGACAACCTCCGGGTTGGAGAGATAGGCAGGATTTCTCTCAATGCCATTTCCAGGGAATCCTAAGCAGGTGAAGGCATCTGCTTGGGAATACTCTGAAGGAAATGGTGAGCCACTGTGTGAGACAGAATGCTGGACTGGATGGGCTGTGGCCTGTTCCAGCAAGGCTGTTCTTATGTTCTTATCTTCAAGGAGTCCCATAGCATTACTCAAACAATGTATTTAAACTGTTGCTTCATCTTCTAGCCCAATCTGTGCTTTCCAACTTTAATTTATTAAACATCCTTCTCAACCTTGTTGAAAATTATTGATTATCCAAGGCTGACACAGCTTTGCACAAGGTATTTTCTCTAGAGAGTCATGCTTCGACATGGACCTTCTCCTTTGCCCCCACAGATCCTAGCTATTTTTCTTTTGCTGCAAAGGAATGGATGGAAGAGAATTTTGCTAGTGCATACACTTACACAAAAGCAACCACTGCAAAAAATAATAATAATGAACAAACTGGTGCAACCCTGAAAACCTGCATAGGGGGAGAAATAGCAGCTGGTCTGCAGAAGCAGGTTACAGACTAGGTTTTTCTGCCCCTTCCTTTTCTCTCAGTTCTTTTCCCTCCCTGGACGTCTCTCTCTCTGTTCCTCCCACTCCACTCCCGTGTAAGCTTCTAATCCTTCAACCAACTGTCTATTCCTGATTTAATCCTACTGCAGCTGGCAAGCCATGTGCAACTTCAGCTCCCCTATAAATAAGGTTGCCAACTGGCTAGATGTGTTTAGGATCTGGGGGGAGAGGGGGAAGGACCTACGCTGCCCCTGCCACAGAGTCCTTGATCTCCTGAAAGCAACAAGGAAAAGATAGCAGACTATTTATCAATCAACCACAAGTAGCCCATATATGGTTTTCCAGTGTTGGTGGACATCAGCTTCCTTCAATCTTAGGCACTGTAATCAAGGACAAGAAATGTTGAGCCGCCCTGAGTCAACAAATAATAAATAAATAAATATAAATAAAATAAATGTCAGCAACTGCATTTGAGCAACTCTGAGGGGGACACACTTTCCCCATCCCTGGTCTAGATTGTGAATGGCTGGCTGGCTCTCCAGAGGTTGGTGGGTGATGCCTCCCATCAGGCTGACCACTGGCTTTGTTGGCCACCACTGTTGAAATGCAGCAACTTCTGAGGCCACATGGTTCCCATCCTTGGAATAACCTTACTGGAGACTACTTTGGCTGTTCCATTTTAGTGATGGAAAGGTGGAATAAACATATTTGAAGGGTGCAATAAAGAGAAATCATAGGGGCACACAGAAACATCCTCCTCGAAGATTGTGGTTATTTTTGAACCACAATCGAGCATACCCTGGTAACGACAACCTTGTGTTGCCAGCTAATCTTTCTTACACTAGGTCAGGCCAAAGGAACTGCAGAATGAAGTCACCAAAAGGTGCCTTCATTTTGGCAGCTTCACATCTGGCCTAGACATGGAGGAGGAGGAAGAGAAATCATAGAGAAAAAGTAGAGAGAAAGAGAATATATAAGCCATGGGGGTGGGTGGGTGGGAAATGTAGAGAAGAAAATGATGAATAAACAGGATAGGTAGATACTTCTTACACAGATCATATTCTGTTCCAAACCATATTTGATTTCATATATAATATTTATATTTATATATTTACACAAGAACAAGGTATGTATTCCAGTTGATTTGGGGGAGTTTATCCAAGGAAGGAAGTTACACGTACAGAGTGAACACCAGATGGACCAACCAACTCACGGAGGGCACTATTGAGTGGAGGCAAGGGGAACGGGAAAGAGAAGCTAGACAGAAGGAAAAAGGAACTAGGTTGTAGGCTGGACACCACCAGTCTGCCACAGTTGATGGAATGTATTATTATTAATAGTAGTACAAAGTGTCTGGCAATCTTATTTCTCCCACACCAACAATCTTGTGAGGTAGGCCACTATTCTTTTCTTTTTGCAAGTAAGAAGTCTGAACTCCCAGGGCCCACTTGATAGAAAGGTTCTGAAGACCACCCCTTGCCTTTCAAGTCCAAAAGCTGAAAAGTTTTTTTTACTACTCACAGCCCTATAGCACCACAGGGCTGCTTGCTATACATTCTAGGACCTGTGATCCCCAAAACATAACTTTTCCAAGCTCTGTCCTAAAGTAACATTCTGAATAATACTGGTTTGTGTTACAG
The DNA here is from genome assembly GCA_035047305.1 of Bradypodion pumilum. Taxonomy (NCBI): domain Eukaryota; kingdom Metazoa; phylum Chordata; class Lepidosauria; order Squamata; family Chamaeleonidae; genus Bradypodion; species Bradypodion pumilum. Next base: position 31,794,385 of record JAWDJD010000008.1, on the reverse strand, counting down.
AGCTAAACCCCAAAGCTGCTTTCACTCTAGAATAGTTACTATGCAGAACGCCCAGGTGTCACTTCCCAGTATTCCTCAGAAGAAACCAACAGAGTTACAAGTGATCAGCAATCAGGCACAGGGTCCGGAGAACTTTTGGTTTATAGTTATTTTTAGACTACAATTTCCATAATCCCTTAGTATTGGCCAAGCTGGCTGGGGCTTGTAGGAGCTCTAGTGAAAAACCAGCTGGAAGACCAAAGGATGTGGTCAAGCAGCTTCACATTTTGCAATTTCAATACAGGGAATTTTAAAAGACGTTTTCACATAATTCAAAACAGCATTTGAAGTTCTTTAACACATATCTGCTATGCCCCTAGTGTGACCATTTAACATGCTTTATATAAAAGTTTAGATGAAATACATTCCAGTACCTCACAAAGAAGTACCTCTCAAGTAATGGGAAACCCTCGTAGCCTGTATAACTGTGAGCTGTCAAGTTTATTCCAGATACAGTACCCTTTCTGGGGAAAGGTCAATTTCTTAATATAATAATAATGATTCCAATTTATGACAACTCTTTCTAGGTTTTCTAGATACTGAGTGGTTAGAAGTGGTTGACCATTCCCTTCTTTTTGAGATACTCTTGGACTGTGCAGCTTTGCCAAGGCTACACAGGATAACTCTTCTCTGGGGAGACAGAGTGGAGTATTGAACCCCCAACCTCTGACTCCAGAGCCAGGTATCTAACTCACGGAGTTACCAAGCAAATCTGTGTATTAATTTGTTATGTTCAAATTGGCCCTCCTCAACCCATTGCCCTCTAGATGCATTGGACTACAACAATAACCACGTTGAGCTGACATGTCAGATCAATACATATGAATAGGATGTATAGATTGGAGGAGACTGATCTAAAGCATTTTGAAGAAGTGGTGACGGGTAATTCCAATTTTGGGGTCCTGTGATTATGCTCTGTGTTTTAATCTTCTGTTTAGAGGAGTTATCAAGGTACTGAATCTATTTGGGGCGTGATGTTCAGCCATTCAATTAGCAATTGTACAGTGCAGATGAAAAGCTGGATTCATAAGACCCCTGAAACCAAACTCTCCAAATCCCATTCTTTTGAAGAGTTGTTCATTCAGAAACATTATAAACCCATTCCAAGAGGATTAGGCTTTTTGGTGATGTAGGATGATGGCAAGGTACTTTTGGAGTCAAGACAGGTGACCTTGAATCTACTGCTGATGAATATTCCTGGAGGCCGCTTGAAACTCTCATGGAGGTTATGACTTATGGGGAGAACATCAACCTTAGCAGGGAAGTGGTAGCCAAGTTAGTCTGTGCAAGCATATCAGATAGTAAATAAAACAAGACAAAAAAGACAACATTGTTGTTGCACCTTGCAGACTAACTACTATATTTTAATGTTAGCTTTCAAGTTTTGTCAAACTTGACCCGTGAAAGCTAAGATTAAAATATAGCTGTTTGCCTTGCTTTATTTACTGTCTGATATGCTTAGCTGGGAAGGCATTTGTGGATGATGGGAAAAACCCATACTATCTGAGCTGCACTGTTTGTGGTATAAAAACCTGTAGTGTATAGAGAAACACTGTATTTTGGAGAGAAGCAAAACTAATGGGAACTCTGTCTATCACAGGAATAAATTGTTAGTTTCAGAGCTGCACGTGAGGTACTGGTGGTCTCCTTTTTGGTACAGAGAGATGGCTTGGATGTTAAACATGTCTGCTATTCTACCTTTTCTGTATTAAAACTGCCCAAATCCATTCTTTAGGGGAACGTCTGAGAAAAGGCCAAACTGTTTGCTGACGATTGAGCTGATATGTTAGCATTCCAGGTTAGACTTGGGCAGATATTCCTGCCTGAGAAATCAGATATCCAAGCCAAGAGCATGTTGTCATGATAATCAGCCGCAAAACAGAGCAAGTTAATTTGTAAACCACAAATGTTGAGGAAAAGCTCCTGTTGTGACAATCAGCAATGAAGAAATTGTCTTCTTCTTGGGTGTGGAGTACAGTATTCCAAAATCTCAGCAGGGCCCTCAGGGTTACCACAAGTTGGAAGTGGTGGCCCATAACGACAACAATAAAATGACCATTACCACTCGGACTGAGTGGAAGATCCTGAGACATGGTCTAAGGCCGGAGTGAGTAATTTGTGGATCTTCAGATGTCATTGGTCCACAATTCCAATTATTTTAACCTTAATCAGAATGCTAATGGGCACTATAGTCCAGCAACATAGGAGTACAGTACCATAATTTGCCCATCACAAATTGGTGTATGGAGCTTCAGCTGTGAGATGCAAGACAGAGCTGTCTATAAGGGCTAACATAATTCTATTCTTATTTCCAGATGGGAGGAAGTCTGTGTGGGAAAGGCAGATTGCGCACATAAAGCTATTCAAACCATTGGTCCATCTAACCTAGGACTGCCTACTGCCAGGCATGGCAACTTGTGTTATGGGACGATATATCCCACCCCTCATCACTTGCAGAATCTAACGTGAGTTGTAGTTCACACATTCCCACCCCACTCTGAGAGGAGGTCTCTTTCCAAGGCCTGAGGCACAGTCATCCTCTGTTTTGCTGCCACCAATGACTAAATACAGAGCATTATGCTGGCAAAGCTGGAGTTGCTCTTGGACTGAATGGGGTGTGTGCCATATTCCCAACATTTTGCAGGAGCAGTTCTGGCTTCTTACCAGGAGCCATTTATATGCAAAGCTGCTGCTGCATTATTGGACTTCCCATCTCCAAGTTAATGTAGACCCAAGTAGTCGTGTACAGTGTTGTGGATGTGGGTCCAAAGCTATTCACAGCAGAGAAAGGGGCCTGGTATGTGTGTGTGTGGATGTCTCTCTGTGTAATTTATCTCCACCCTCTTGTTTGAGGGTGGGGAAGCTCTATGTATAATGCATTAAAAGGCTGGAGGGTAAGGTTGCGTGATGAATGAGGGGTGAGTCTTAGTTGCTGTCATAGCAGCACATCAAGGCTTGTGGACAAAGTAAGGAAGGTTCAAAGTATGTGCTCTTGGGCCATTATGAAGGCATGAGGGAGTGGGCAGTTCTTGGTGGGTCCAGAACGTTGTACCATTGCACCAGAAATGAGGGTTGGAAGGGAGGAAAAGATGGTAAAGTGAAGGGTGTGGAGCAAGAAGCAACTCAAGATGGAGGCTCCCCCCTTCACTCCAGTGGATATTGAACCAAGGCCCCAGCACCCCACGAAGGAAGAGGGATGGGGCACCCCTAGGATAAGTCCCGCTCTCCTGGCGTGCCGTACATGTATGAATCTTTGCCAGGCTCTTGCACATATTCCTCCTTCCTGTCCCAGTCAGCTGTCCAACCTCCATTAGCAAAACTAGTGCTCTTTGTGGCACCGTATCCTCCGCCTCCCCCGCCACCCACTGCGGCCATCCGGGCGGCTTCGTCCTCCTCATCGGCCAGTTCATCTTCATGGATGAAGCCACACTTCTCATCACTGAGTTCTTCAGGCTCAGCCCACGGCTGCTTCTCGCCTGAGGCAAAAATACCGTAGAAGACGACACCTCCATAATGCACCAGCGAGGCTATGAGGAACACGTACTGCCATTCCTCCCGTGTCTGTGGAAAACAGAAGACGAAAATAGTGGAACATTCAGAACAAAGGGATGTGAAGAAATTGAGAAAGATTGTCTTGACACAGAGAGACAGTCTGTTCAGAGGGGTTTTTATTTTACAGGCCGCAGAATGTCCTGCCTCTGACTACACAAAAAGTGGTGTGTGTGTTTTTTTTGCCCTGATGGAGTTGTAGAAATCACACAAAATGCCTCTGTTCAAAAGTAGTGCTTTTTCTTTCTGTGAAAAAAGGGCATATACATACTACACATAGACATTCTAGCTGATTGATTAAAATGACACAAACAACCTATTCAATGTTTCTAAATTTTTCTAGAGGCAGCAGCTATTGTAGTTTAGTTATACATTCTAGTCTAGGCAATGTTATGTGTGTGATCTATGCCACTTATGTAAAAATTGTTCCAACAGATGAAAAAGCCTCTAGGACTGATTAAATACCTCACTGTCTCACAGGTAAGGATTTAAAAACTTAGGTTTCATGGGCGGCGGCGGCAGGGGGGTTTGCATGTGAGAACAGAGCACCTAGGATTTATAATGTACTGAGAACTTAGGTTAAGAAAAGTATCCTGTGGACCCTGATCCATCTCTCCCAAAGCTTAATTGTTGGCTTCTGTGGACCAGGCCAAAATATTATGAGTGTCAGCAAAATGGGGTTATACAGTATTTTTATCTTCAGTGTAATTATAAGAGCAGGGTTCTTCCTATAGTCCTAAACTTCTCTCCTTTCTAAACTACTTTGACAACTGTTTTGTGTGCAGTTGTCACATGCTCATGATTTTTGTGATGGGGATCATAGCTAACCTTATATACTGAAAGGAGAAAAAACCCTATAAGACACTGTCTTATAGATAAAAAAGATCTGTCATCAGATTTTAAAAAAGATAATTGCAACCTTCCATGTTACCCCATTCCATTTTATTTTCCCCCCACAAGCCTGTAGGTGCCTCTGTGCTCAAATCTAGATGATACTATTTCACATACACAAGAAATATCATTCAAAAAATTGGGGAGAGGGGATTGAAAAGAAAAAGAGGGAGGGAGGGAGAGAATGATATCAAGATAGTAATTATTTCCTTCTCTTTCCTACCTTGTGTTTGGTCATCGCTCCAACGATAATTGGGCACACCATGCCCGACAAGGTTCCTACACCATTAGAAATCCCCATCAGAATACTGGCATATCGGGGGGCAATGTCTAAGTGATTCACATTAAATCCTAGAAATAGCAGGAGATAAAAAGGAATTTGTGTCATATACTGTTCTATAGGTCAAAAACTCCATGGAATACAGCTAATTTTGGATGTGTTAAGCTAACACTTCACAGCAGATCACAGCAATAATATTTAGTAGAAATTATTTTCCCACTGCATGTTTTGCACTCTTTCCCCAAAGTCTAAAGTAGTTTTATGATAAACTGCAGGTAAGAAGTTAAACGTGGGCTGTATTACTCACTTTATTTGCTATAGGGATGGGCTAAACTTCATCTCACTTTTCTATTTTAAAATTAGAATTTACCCATATTGGTAAATTTCTTCATATTTGGGATGGAACATACATGTGAATTGTGGAAATTCCACAATTTGACTAATTTGTTTACCTAGACCTAGGCTTTGAAAGAACTCTCAAAAATCTGATTTTGAATCCTTATGCATTCAACCTTGGCTTTGTTACCCACTTGTCTTGGAGCAGTTTGGATCAGGCTAAGTAGAAGTTCTGATATGCCACTAAGTTGGTGTGATATTTGTATCCAAATAGCCTATGGATCTTAAACAACCTTATTTGCTCCATGCGTCATTGATTTGCTGCTATAATGAAGTGACTTAAGAAGAGAGTCTCTTCAGGATATTGGAAAATTAAACACTTCATAACTCGGGTGTGTGTGTGTGTGTGTGCTGAAGAAGTGAAATATTTGTAAGACAGTGTATATGTGCTGAATCATATATATATATATTTTTAAAAAAAAGCTAAGTGGAAAACTTCCTCCTGGAAGCAGGAGGAGACAGGAGAGGGCCAACAAAGAGTATTTTTGTTTGCCTATTGCCTTTCTCTTAAAGGTCTTCTCAAGAGCTGGTCGATAAAAGCAAACAGAAAACTCCCCCCACCCCACCCCACAAAAATGCTCCCTCCTGTCTTCTCTTGGTTCAGGGAGGAATTTTTGCATTTGGCTTTTATTTAAAGTGATACAGCACATATATGCTGCCCTAGTACTCTTTTAAAATTTCTTATTGCTTCCTCAGCCACCCCACAGAATCGAAGAAGTGCTTCACTTGCCAATAACCTGAAACGACCCTTTTCTTCAGCTACTTCATGATAATAGCAATTCAAACAGGAAAGCTTGATTTTAGTACATTTCCAGCAACTGGATATAAAACAGAGCAATTCGACCTACACCAGAAAAGTAGAAGCTCCTGACAGAGGCTGAAAACGTGCAGGTAGAAAGAGACACTATGGAGGATAGGCTATTTCGCTCCAGCAAAGATGTCCGATCACTGACTTTGGTTCCTGTGGTGGACCAAACAGTAAGCTAAATGCCTGCGTAACATCAACCAAGTTAGTGCTGATCTGGTTAGTGTCTTTCCACCAAGACACTCCTCTTTAACCAGTACAACATAGTCCTCTCCATGCTGGATATAACCACACTCATTGAATTAATATTCAGGGTAGAAAGAAAGAAATGGTTTTAAGAATTCAAAGATAGAAAAAAGTGGGAGCAGAAGACAGTTCCATCCCTATTTCTGTAAAAACAACTGGCTCTCAAGCAAGGGAGACCTTTACCTTTACCTACAGCCATGATGGTGAACCTTGGCACTCCAGATGTTTTTGGATGTCAATTCCCAGAAGCCCAAGCCCCTGTGAATCCACACAAATGGATTTACTGCGATTCATTCGGCCCGCGCTGCCCTCGTCGCTCCCGGAAGCAGAAGTAAAATGTGTGGGCCAGATGAATCGCAATAAACCCATTCATGTGGATTCACAGGGCTTGGGATTCTGGGAACTGAAGTCCAAGAACATCTGGAGTGCCAAGGTTCGCCATAACGGACCTACAGTGTCATTAAGGGAGAGATATTGAACCTATAGCCCTGCATGAGAACGTTGTTAGCATTAACAAGAGCCCAAATTGTTCCCTGGTTTTACATAATTTGGAAAAGGCACTGTTTTGGACTATAATTGGCAGTACTGGGTGGGGCATTTGGGCCATTGTTATATATTTGTGTGTGTGTGTGTGGGGGGGGGCAATGTTTCCAAGTTTGAACTTGGCACAGTAAAGAAGATTTAATGTGGCGCTTTGCAATGTCAAAAAGTTACCCCTCATCCCCAAGCACTTACCTGAAATAGCAAAACCACTGAAACCCACAGCCAGGACTAGGAAAGAAATAGCAACGCCTTTGCTGTGGGAATAACCGACCACTAAAAGCAGTGTGGCTTCCATACCAAACCCTGTATGCCAAGAGATACAAATGGACAAAGAGAACTTAGATATGCAGATACAGTAATACCCTACATAATGAAAAAGCTCTGTTCCACGGTGCTCTTCGTTATGCAATTTTTTTCATTATGCAGATCAAATGGGCGATACCCGGCAAGAACAAACATTATTGAGGGTACACAATAGCAAAATCAAATTAGAAGATGGAAAAAGGAGCTCATTGGACAAAGAATAACATTAAAGAAGGATATGGTTGAGGAACTTAAATTCCCTTATGTCACTTGGAGGACCCTGAATAGGCTGAGGGATGCAACTGAGGGATCCAACATGCAACTCCTGCAATAATTAGCTAACAAAACTCCAGTAGACTACTAGAGCCAGAATGCCTTGCATCTCACAGGGAGCTTAGCCCTACCTAGCCACTTCATGTCCAAGAAAAGCCATTATGTCTTAAATGAGACATTTTTAGGTGTCTCAGTTGAAAAATAATAGCTTTTCTTGGACATGATAGAGATGAAGGAAGTGGCTAGGCAGGGCTATGTTCTCTAGAAGATGCAAGGCATTATGTATATGGTAGTCTCCTAAGAGGCACCCTGGATAGAACATTAGTCAGAGAGACTACCCATCTATATAACACCTAAAAGGGTTGGAAGTGTTTTTATTTTTTTATATAGTTGGAGGAATCCCTGCAGACTTTTGTCAGCTATAGTCCATGAAAAATCTCATGTCTACTGGGGAGCTGCTCCCAGTTGGTGACGATAAGACAATGCTTAGAGGAGCTAATGACTCAGAGATCAAACCATGACACCTTATGGAATTATTTGATGAAATCTGGCAAGGTGGGGAGGGGGGAGAGGTGTAATTAGAGATTTCATTTTTAGAACCAAGCTGCAAGTTGATAATTAGCCACAAAACACACAATGCAAAAAACATGAACGTTGTTGGCTAGTAAACTTGTGAGATCTGAAGCTTTATAGTGCTTGCCATTAGTTTCTTTATCCTAGCTGCTGACACTGGAACAGTGGACCAAAAAAAACAAAAACAAAAAAAAAAAAAACGGAAAAGAAAATAAACAAACCAAGAGAAGATACAATATGATTTGTTTCATCAGCTGCAATGCTTGATGCAAACCATGATTGATTGCAATGTGGAAAACGTATCCTATAAAAGGCAAATTATTTCATCCTTAGCATTTAATAATGGAACTGGAAGGGTGGGGTAAGGCTATGGGACTGTTTACCACCAGCATGGTGGATATGCAAAAGTTCACAAGTTCAGTTCTCTGTATCTACAAAGTATTTTATGCATCATCTTGAAATCAGGCAAAAAGCCTTTCTTCTTTTTTTAGGCAAGCTTTTAAAACCTTTTAAGCCATTCTGGAAGCCAGGTTTTATTAATCTGTGGTGCTTTATTGATTGTGCTTATATTTGCTGCTTTCCCCTGTGTTGTGTTATTGTTCGATCTGACTGCTGAGCATGCCATTTTAACTTTCTTTTTTTAAATCATGAGCTGCCCTCAGAACTCAGGTGAACTCAAAGGAAAGGTTTTACAAATGCACAAATGAGGGGGAAAAAACGCACAACTAAAAGTGTTTGTGGTTAAAAAGAGACAGGAAACAATGTCAGCTACTTGAAGCAGCCTTGTATAAATTGATCCTTTCCAGAGGCATGGACTGGAATTCCAGTTATCTCTTTTGGGGCCCAGGGATGTACCCCCAAATATCTGGAGGGCATAAGGTTAAGGAAGGCTGTAGCACTAGACCAGTGATGGCAAATCTTTTAGAGACTGAGTGCCAAAACAAAACAGGCTGCCGGCCACGCCGCAGAGAAACAGGGTGAATTCTGTGCTGTGGGTAGGGAGTGTTGTGTTCTGTAAAGCTGTGCCTTTAACAATGTACCTTTGCCATGTGTTATCAATGTAACCTTTCTGTGTGCAACATTATAACCATCAGCTGTATCAATGTAAACCTGATAAGGGGACGCGAGCTAGTGACCACCAGAGGGCAGTAGCGAGCGTCCAGCTCTCATGGCTCATATTCACCTGGTTCAGCAGCGCGGGAAGATTCCCCGCCACCTCTTCACCTGGTCAAGAAGGGCGTGACCTCCTACGACGTCACGCAGGCAGCAACCAATAGTCTGTCGACGAGCCACATTCAAATGTATAGCCAGCTGTATATATTGAGCGACCCATCCGCCATTACCACATGTTCCTCCGGATCATCATGCAATAAACCTGTGTTAAGCCAACCCTTCGGCTGTTTCATTGTCTTTGGTCCCTTACACTAAATTGGCGACGAAGGTGGGATATGGCAGCCCACGGGACCAAGACATGCGCCGGTTTCGAAATCAGGAAACCGGGCGACTGGGAGATCTTCGAGATGGACTTCCAGGCCGCACTGATCGAGTCCGAAGTCACGGAAGAGGCGAAGAAAAGAGCCATCTTCACCAGGATGCTCGGACAAGAAACAAAAAGGACCTTGGTGGACCTGATTGCACCGAGGAGGGTGAGCGAATTCAAGGCCAAGGAACTCATGCAGATGCTGCGTGAGCACGTCCGGCCCGCCACGGCGATGTTTCCCGCTCGGAGTGCGTTTTGGAGGCGAGTCCAAGCGCCCGGGGAGACGGTCGCCGCATTCATGGCGGCCCTGCGGCTGGCGGCCGGCCCGTGCAAATGGGAGAATGCCGAAATCACCCTCCGGGACTGTGTGCTGTGTGGCCTGAACGACGCCGAAACCCAGCGCACGTTAATGAACCAAGAGCCACCTCCCACGTTGCAGGAGGTCGTCAGAGCGGCCCAGGCCGCAGAAGCTACGAAGGCCGGGGTCCAAGAACTTCAGGACTGGCGGCCGAAGTCGAGCAAGGCAGAGGCTCCGGTACAGGCGGCCCGGCGAACTTCGAGGTCGTCCACAGAGAGCAGCGACGACGAGGACGTCCGGGGGGTCCGGAAGGAGAGCCGGCGATGCGACGGCTGTGGAGCGGCCCACGACCGCGTGAAATGCCCCTTCCGGAAGGCCGAGTGCCACAACTGCGGCCACCGCGGGCACATCGCCAAGGTGTGCCGGAAGAAGCGCGAGACCCGGAGGAGCTCCGCTGACCGTTCCGCGGGACAAGACCGCCCAACGAGACCCAATGACGGCGCCCAGGCCACGCGGAAGCAGGACGGCGTGGGCCGCATCGCCGACGGCAGCGAGGACGACGCCCCAGTGTTCAGCGTGTCTACAAGACACCCCCGCTACTTTGTTGAGGTACTAGTCCAAGGGGTTCCCATTAGGATGGAAATTGACTCGGGGTCCTCATATTCAATCATTTCCCAGACGGAGTTCTTGGGAATTGCCCCCCACAAGCGACCCAAGCTCAAAGCATTGAGGTCCATACTACGGGACGTGCAAGGGAACAGTATTCCAGTGTTGGGGGTTGGAGAATTTCAGGTCAAATTCAAGGAGCACGCCGCGTCCCTTCCCCTAGTCGTGCTCAAAGGAGGAGATTGCAGCCTCCTCGGGACTCAATGGTTCCAGCCCCTGGGGTTGTTTATTGAGGGGGTGCACGCCGTTGGGATGCACGCCGTGGGGACTGATCCAATTCAGGAGGTGTGCGAGGCGCACCCCGAAGTTTTCAAAAAAGGACTGGGGAAATTCAAGGGGCCCCCAGTGACTTTCGACCTGGACCCGGAGGTCCGCCCAATTCGCCTTAAACCACGCAGGGTGCCGTTCGCACTTAAGGACAAGATAGAGGCAGAACTGGACAAGTTGGTGGGCCAGGGGATCCTTGTGCCTGTAGATTCTGCGGAGTGGGAAACTCCAATTGTAACCGCTCTAAAGGCCAATGGGGAGGTCCGCATATGCGCCGACTACAAGTGCACCATCAACAAGGCGATCCGCCCGAATGCATATCCGGTGCCGGTAGTCAGCCATCTGCTGGCCAGGTTACACGGGGGAAAGTGTTTCGCTAAGCTTGACTTAGCACAGGCCTACCAGCAGCTCACGGTGTCCCCTGCCGCAGCTGCCGCGCAGACCATAGTCACCCATAAGGGGGCGTTCCAGGTGACGTGCCTCCAGTTCGGCGTGAATTCGGCGCCTGGAATTTTCCAGTCACTCGTGGAACGCCTCCTGAAGGGATTGGAGGGGGTGTTGCCTTATTTTGATGACGTGTTAATAACGGGGGGGAGTCGGTCTGAATTGGCCAAGAGGTTGGGGAAGGTCCTGACGATATTCGAAAAGGCGGGGCTGAGGTTGCGAAAGGACAAATGCGTCTTCTTCGCAACCGAGGTTGAGTTCCTAGGGTTTTGTGTGACTCCTGAGGGAATAAAACCATCCATGTCCAAAGTGGCAGCCATTAAGAAAGCCCCCCGCCCCACCTCCAAGCCCGAGTTACAGTCGTTCCTAGGGCTGCTCAACTTCTACCACTCCTTCCTCCCTCGAAAGGCAGCGGTGGCTGAGCCGCTACACAAACTGCTAAAGAAAGACCAGGCATGGAAGTGGGGCGATGACCAAGAAAGGGCATTTAGCGAGCTGAAAAGCCTCCTGGCGTCCGACGCTATACTGACCCATTTCAACCCCAAACGCCCAGTAGTTCTGACCTGTGATGCATCTCCAGTGGGGGTGGGGGCGGTGCTGTGCCACGTGTTGGAAAACGGAAGGGAGGCCCCGATAGCATTTTACTCCAGGTCCCTGTCCCATGCAGAGAGAAACTACGCACAGACGGACAGGGAGGCACTAGCAATAGTCGCGGGGACGAAAAAATTTCACGATTTTCTGTACGGCCGCCCCTTCACCATTGTAACAGACCACAAGCCCCTGCTAGGCATCTTTACTGCTGATAAGCCCACCCCACAGATCCTGTCCCCGAGGATGCTCAGGTGGGCCATTTTTCTCAACGCGTATCAGCACGCGTTGGTCTACCGGCCCGGAAAAGAGATCAGCCATGCGGACGCTCTATCTAGGTCTCCCCTCCCCCTAACGCCCAGCCAGGTGAGCATGGGGGAGCGGGACCATCAGGTTCTCATGATAGAGGTGCTGGATTCGCCCCCCGTAGTGCCTGCCGACATTGCCAAAGCGACAGAGAAGGACAAAACATTAGCGACAGTCAGCTCCTGGCTGCAGAAAGGGTGGCCCGCGGCCTCCCCAGCGGAGGAGTTCGCTCCATTTTTCAGAAAAAAGCTAGAACTGTCCCTAGAGAGGGGGTGTCTCTTGTGGGGGCAGCGGGTGGTGATTCCCACTTCCCTTCGGCCGCGGGTGCTCAAACTGCTGCACGTCAGCCACCCCGGCATCGTGCGATCCAAGGCGCTGGCCCGGAGTTACTTCTGGTGGCCCCAGCTGGACGCCGACATCGAGCACATGGTCGGCACTTGTGATAGTTGCCAATGCTCCAGACCAGAGGAGGCCCGCCTTCCCCACAGGGAATGGGACGCGGCTAAGGGGCCGTGGTCCCGGGTGCACGTTGATTTCGCGGGCCCGTTCAGAGGCACCCTGTTCCTCCTTGTAGTGGACGCTTTCTCCAAATGGTTGGAGGTTATCCCAGTCACAAGCACCTCCTCGGCCCAGACCATTAGGCATTTGCGGAGGCTCTTTTCCACGTTCGGCATACCCGACACCTTAATTAGCGACAACGCTAGTTGTTTCACGTCCTCCGAGTTTAGGGCATTCATGGAGATTAACGCCGTTCGGCATATCACCTCCGCCCCGTTCCACCCGGCCACCAACGGCCAAGTAGAGTGCCTCGTCCGCACCACGAAGGACGCGTTGCGGCGCATGGGCCCAGGGGATCTGAACCTACAAGTATGTCAGTTTCTGCTAGGGTACAGGGTGACCCCGTTGGCGTCAGGATACTCCCCCGCAGACCTCTTAATGCGCAGGAAACTGACCACCATCCTGACTAGGCTAGACCCCACGAGGGTAGAGGACAAAGGAAGGAACATCGGACTGGAGGCCACAAAGAGTTTCAGTGTAGGCGCCCCCGTGCATTGCAGGAATTACGCCAGCACGGGCCCAGCCTGGGTGCCAGGCGTAGTCGTGGAACAAACCGGCCCCGTGTTGTACCGCGTGGAAACCAATACGGGACTCTTGTGGAGGCGGCACGCGGACCAGCTCCGACGCAGGGTCCCCGATGAGCAGGGCGCAGACCGGGCACAAACAAAGTCAGCGTTAGGGTTCTCCCCCACCCGTTTAGCCCAAGGGGGAGGGAAGGGGGACCGCGGGCCCCCACCAAGGGGGGAGGAGGATATCCTCGTAGATACCCTGGGGGATCTTTCCGAGGAGGAGGAACCCGACCCCATACATATCTCGCGGAAGGTCCCCACAAATGCGGGTACCCCCACTAAGTTAGATTTTGATTTCCAGAACCGGGGGGGGTTTCGGAGTGGTCCCCCACCCGTCCAAGCGAGAAGAGGGGTTTTTCGTTAGCCCCGACGGCCCCCGGTCTGCCCACAATGGAGTTTTTCCCTTCCCCTAAGGCCGCCAGGCAGCGGCAAACCACTAACGAGTCTCCCTCTCCCATTTCAGGACAAGGGTCCAGGGAACAAAGAAGCAATAACGCCCCCGGGGGGGCAGCCCTCGTCACGGCCCAAACGCACATGCAACAAGCCATCTTGGCTGAGAGACTTCGTCTCATCCTAGGGGGGAGGGATGTTGTGTTCTGTAAAGCTGTGCCTTTAACAATGTACCTTTGCCATGTGTTATCAATGTAACCTTTCTGTGTGCAACATTATAACCATCAGCTGTATCAATGTAAACCTGATAAGGGGACGCGAGCTAGTGACCACCAGAGGGCAGTAGCGAGCGTCCAGCTCTCATGGCTCATTTTCACCTGGTTCAGCAGCGCGGGAAGATTCCCCGCCACCTCTTCACCTGGTCAAGAAGGGCGTGACCTCCTACGACGTCACGCAGGCAGCAACCAATAGTCTGTCGACGAGCCACATTCAAATGTATAGCCAGCTGTATATATTGAGCGACCCATCCGCCATTACCACATGTTCCTCCGGATCATCATGCAATAAACCTGTGTTAAGCCAACCCTTGGGCTGCTGGGCAGAGGGGGGGGGGACACGAATTCTGTGCTGGGGCAATGGTGTGCGTGCCCACAGAGAGGGCTCTGAGTACCCCCCGTGGCATGCATGCCATAGGTTCGCCACCACTGCACTAGACTAGCTGTTGGGCAGAAACTGATATTACAGGTGAAATAACAAAGGGAAAATCTTTAATGTAGACTTTTGTGTGAGTGTCACAGCAAGATTTACTCTCACCCCCTGGAATCAGTAAATGGCCTGTTTTGTTTTGTGACTGGTTTTCAGCTTTTAGGGATCAGGGTTTTCTGATCTTTCAGACTCAATAATATGTCTGAACCATTGCTTCTAACACTAAGGGGTTTTTATGCCCAGAGTCTAATAACAGATTATCTTTTTTTATTTGTGTCAAATGCACCACAAGCATATAATAACATACAAAGCTAAAATTAACACATCTAAAAACAAAATAACGTATATTTCCTTTCAGCATGTCTGGATGGAACTTGGGAGATTTTGCTTGTATAGCTGGTGTAAATTTTTCATTTTTCTGAAAACATGAAAACAGATTCTTTCAAATTACTGTACAAGCTACCATTTTCTGTCTTTAAGCCAGCGGTGAGGAACCGAACAGGATTTCTCACCACCACCTGTGTTGGATGATCCTGGAGTGTCATTGGACTGAGAGTGTGATCATGCAAGGAAAGAGATCGCTATTTGTTTGATGCGATCTATTTCTCACATGATGGGGAAAGGTACTCCAGCCTGACCTGGGCCCAAGCTGGATGCTTTTGGTTCACCTGTAGGGCTATTATTTTCGGGACTAAGCTGTAGTGATTCACCTGCAAAAGAAGGGTTATTTAAAGGGCAATCACTACAGTTAAAGTGACCATTTTCAGTGCAATCAGATGTACACCATTATAGATGCCTGATTGCATCCTGAGACTGACATAAGTTAAGCAGTGTCTGAATTTGTTAATCACATTCAAATACAGTACAACGAATCCAAGTCTTTTACAACAGAAAACAGACTTCAAATGGCAGCCTCCATCATCCCTGACTACCAACCATGCTAGCTGGCAATAATGAATATTAGGCCTGACAGCCTCTGGAGGGGTCCCCACCTCTGTTGTTAAGATGTTGCTTAACATACATTCTTGCCCATACCAGTTTCTAGGATCTAACACAACTCATAGGCTGCAGTGGCTCAGTGGTTAAGAAGCTCGCCTTGTTAGCTGGAAGGCCGGCAAGTTGGCAGTTCGAGACCCGGGTACTGCATGATGGTTTGAGCACCTGTCTCTGTCCCAGCTCTTGGGGCCATGAAAGGAGCCTCATTCAGGCGTCCCCTGAGTGTGATTTCTCCAGCAAAAATCCTTTCAACCCAGAATAATTTCTGACATGAAACTATTATTACTCAACTCATGACCTATTCCTCTCTCTCACCTCCACAGTTCATCATCTTGCGGACGTTAGTGGTGGTCATGATCCTCCGTGATCTGAGGAAGTCAGCAATTTGGCCCCCAATGGGTACGATAATGGTCATGACCAGGTGGGGCAAAGCTGAAAGCATACCCACCTGTAGGAAAAGAGAGTTGGAAAGAAAGTTTCAATAGCTACAAGTTATAGGCAGGTGTCTGAATGTCACACAGCAAATCCATCTCTCATTGTTGAGAAATGAACCATGGGAGACATAAATGTGCCCCCCTCCCAACTTTATTCCTTTCAACAGTCACTGTCGGCTGCAACTAGTATCCAAGAATGCTTTCCCCCTGAAGCAGGAAAAATGCCATTGGCGTGAATTTGTTTAGGGTGGATCTTAGTGTGACCTGCACACTATGATCATGGAGCCATTTCCTGTGGCACTTATGGAATGAGACATGCAGGATTTAACACTGGGACTGCAATGGACTGCCGCAGCCTTGAGGATATGGATAAGGTGTGCCTTCACAGGCAATCCATCTGGCATGGCCTCTTCCGCCTCCATGACCATTGGGAATCAGAGTTCCTCCTCCGCTCATTTTGCCGTTGGGTCTAATAGGATGGTTTCCGGTGACATTTCCTCCACTGAGGGGACCATCACCCCACCTAAAGGGGCTCATCTGCCTATAGCCATTGGCCTCTTTAGGGAGTCAGGTTATTTACTGCCTCCCAAAACTTAGCATTGAGTTGCTGGCTGTATGGTCTACTCCATTACCATAGCGGGTATCATTACTTTAAAAGAATTAACTCTACTTCCAAAAAGGATGTTTCTAATGGCAGTGGTAACAGTAACTATGGTGCTAAAAACAGCAATAAGAAATGAACTAGTAAGTGTAGTAACAGTAAGAGGCAAAAGAAGTAGACTAAGAAGGTGATCACATTGATAAAATATATATACTGTATGCTGAGATATTACAAGTTTGAGACAGGCTGATTTACATTTCTCCATTGATCATATGACAGAAAGGGAAATGCAATTCAGTCTGAAATCCCCCCACCCCCACCCCCATTCATAGTTTTCACTGTCTACCACTACTTTTTAAAAACTGGATATATTCACAGCAGTTGAGACATGTGATAATTTGGATTGATGCAGGAAATGGAGGATGGGTCTTTCCCGCAAAAGTCTAAACTTCTACATTCTGGTTTCTTCTCCACACTAGTTTATTCAATTTTTATTGCTTCTCACTTTCAGAACTCCTTGGCCCAACAGATGACCACTCTGCATATGCCTTGAGGCATTTTCATTTCTCCAGAAATTTATTATGGTGCAGTGAACTACTAGACCATGTGTCTCTCTCACCTAAGACAAACTTCTCTAGTTTCTTGGTCCAACCTCAAAGTCTGAGCTCTCACCTTGCTGATTTCAAAACCAAAGACTTCTTCAAAATAGGCTGGCTGGCTAATTAAGAGCAGGTAGAAGGTCCAGCTCCGGCAAAAGTTGGCCACAATTATGGCATATACAGGCATGCTTGTGAAGAACTTGCGCCACGGTGTTTTGAATTTCTGACAAGAGTGAGGGAAAAAGCATGTGAAAATTCATATGGCCACCCTCATGTCCTAACTCCAGAGACCTCTGTCTCCTCAAAATGGCATCTCATTCAGGTGTTATGGGTTTTCTGTTGACAACCTTCTGTCATCCCCATTTCCACTCCACATCTTGTTTTTGAAATTTGGAAAATACACTTTTTGGAAGTCTAATTCCCATATTTCCCAGCCTAGTTGTGTTTTTTTAAAAGTATCAAAATGCATGTTTTGAGAGAAAACACACTGACACATTTTAAAAGATGGGGAGACAGGTATAAAATGCATTTTTGAGAGAAAACAACAAGGATTCTTGTGGTACTTTGAATACTAAAAAACAATTTGGCATGATATTATCTTTAGTGGATATTTTCCATTTCTTCAAATATGTGTGGCCAGAGTATGTGAAAACACAATTCATTAAAAGGGTGTTAATTTTAAAGGTGCCATAAGACTCTTTGCTATTTTCTGTTATGACAGACTAACGCAATTGCCACCTAGAAATTTTGAGGGGAAAAATAATGTTTTAAAATATGTATTGAAATGTGAACATTCACATCCTTTGTTTAATTTTGAAACTATAAATGGAATAGAACGGACTTGTGTGAGGAGATGTGTTTATCCGTGTTTTTCCTACAAAGCTTATTCTTCTCCTGTTACTTCATCTTCCATCATCTGGCCTTAGCCAAGTGCAATCATATGTAGCACCATCGTGTTAGAAAAATATCCTCCAATTGCTCTGTCTTCCACACAAATGGCAATGAGTTGAAAAGGAGAGGTCCCTGTTCATATGTAGGCTCTACACCTAAAGAAGTGCTAAACTTACGGCATGCAATCCCATCATGCTTTGTATTTATCTTACATAGTAACATTGAGATGGGAAAGGCTAGCATTTAACAAACATAACCATTGCCTGGTTTAAATCCAGTCAGTTTCTTCCCTCCAAAAGTAACTGCCTTTCCACTCTGAGCTCTGTGTCTGGGTGCATACTAGTTTAGTTTAGTTCTGCTTGTTCTGTCTATTTTCAGCCTAGTTTCTTCTGACTCAGAATTATTAGTCTCAGAAAGCTTCTAGCTCAGTACCTTCTTGCAATTGTTTCCTTGTTTGAACACAAGATTTTAAAGTAAACATTCTTTTTCCTTCTGCTAAAGCTGTGCCTGAGTGTTTGTTTGATAGGAACTAAGCGAAAAGAAATGGGGAATTGAGGAGGGCTTGTATTTCAAACTGTTCTGCCTTAATCCTTAGAGACACACTAGCTGCATCACTCTGCAAATAATGTCCAACAAGAAAAATTGCAGATTTTCTAAATGTCTTGTTCATGTGTAGAGCTTACATATGTCCAGGAAGCTGTTATCTTGAAATTCATCATCTCTCACTTAGAGAAAGTGACCATTGCAGGAGACAGTTTTGCTATACAGTAATATCTGTATAGGACTCTTCTGCCTCAATTCCTGATTTTAAAGTGTAAGTTGCTTTGGGAAGAGCCCTTTCTTATAATTACAATAAGCTTCCACACACGTAACACATTCAATCAGCTTTCCCCAAGCTGGCATTGATCAGATGTACTTGGGTACAATTTCTTTTATCTCTAGTTGATGTGGCTGGCAACACTGGCTGTGGACGGAGAGAGCTGTAGTTCAGCATACTGTATCTGGAGATCATGAGCTTGGGGAAAGTTGTGCTATAACTCATAGTTAAGAAATTGATGCAAGACACAGACCTGGAGAGGATTCATAAGACTGGAGCTTTCTCCAATACTTTCTTCTATGTATTTCCTCTCTTCTTCTGTGATGGTTGGATGCTGTGCAGGACTCTCATAGGAAACCATCAACCAGAATAAGTACCAGAAGATACCAAAGCTACCTATTGAGGGACAGAACAACAGAATAAGTGGAAGGGTCTTCGTTTTCACCTAACAGGGATTGAATACTGAAGAAAGACCCAGTAAAGCTTATCTGGTCCTAATTATCTTGTGTTGGACCAACTGTATACCTTTGACCTTGTCCCCTGTTGTAAGGAGGGTCCTGAGACTTTTCTTTAAAACAAAGAGCTCCCCACTCTTGTAATAAAACTTGGGTTAGGAATCTAGCCTTTCATATTTCAGATTACAAATTCCAGCATTCCTACTATTGGCCATTCTGACTAGGACTTCTGTGAGCTGAAATCCAAAGCCTCTGGAGGTCAGAAACCTCCCACCTTTGCAATAAACCAAAGCTATTTTGTTTGTCTGTCTCTGATTCACTTACCGTAGACATAGAATACGGAGCTCCACCCGGAATACTGGACAAGAATACCGGCCAGAGGCATGGCGACAACAGCCCCTGCATAGGAGCCTGTAGAAATAGAAGAGGAAAAGCTAGCCATGGATACCAGATGGGACTTTTAGGTCCTCTCAGCTGCCTGTGCTCTACTATGAGGGATGCTCTCAAATGTGCTGTTTAGTCTAGAATTGCCATCCACTGTTATAGTTGTTTTACAGAAAACAAGAAAGATAATAAGGAAAAAAGAAGAAAGGAAAACAAAAATTCTAACTGCTGCATTCCAACACAAAATAGGAATGGACAAATTATGGAGCAACGATGGGGCAATTCATCAGTTGTTTACTGGACATGCTGGACACAAATAACTGAAAGGGAATATATTGGGCAAAAACTACGAGTTAACTTTGCTAGAGACTTTTCCTAATAGAATGTCTCATTACTATGCAAACATGATGTAAGCATTTTGGCCACTAAGATCCATGTTGCTGGACAATTACTGTATATCTGTAAATTCTATGTTTTAACTATTCTTCTGACCACAACAATTTTAAACAGACATAGTTTGAAAGCAAAGTTAAGAAAACACATTCATAAATTTTGATGAACACGACTACATAGGCTCAAATCATGAGTTGAAGCTTAGTTTAACTCACATTTTTGAGGACCATTGATCTAGACTTTGGAATAGTTTCTGGGGTTTTTAGGGAAGCCTTCTTCAACTTGGTGTCCTAGAGATGCTCACTGTGGATGCTGGGACATCTAATTTATCACATCTGTGTGGGATCAGGTTGGAAAAGGATGTTCTAAACAACTCAGAGTTTGATCCTTCTTCTTCTTCTTTAAGCACCATTTCCAATTCCAAATACTGTATTGGCTGTCCACATGACAATCAGCCATGATGATTGTCCTGGGAGCAATATAATGCAGTGGCCTTCCACCTGCCTTCCATATCACAGCATATTCTATTACCTGTCATTGTGTTACTTTTTAAAAGTAACGGTAATGATAAATGCTATTTTTATATATAGATAACAATATTACTGGTAAGAAGTTACTTCAAAGTTCTAGAACAGAGGTGCCCAAACTATAGCCCAGGGGCCGGATCTGGCCCCCTATGCCAAATCATCTAGCCCACAAAACCCTTGTTGTTCCTGGAAGTGGAAGTAAAACGCACCCATACGAGCACATTTTACTTCCACTTCCGGGAGCAATGAGGGCTTCGTGGGCTGGATGAATTGGTGTTGGTGGCTGGATCTGGCCCCCAGACCATAGTGACCACCCCCCAAACCATGTGACCGGCCCGTGGCCCAAAATGTTTGGGCACCCCTGTTCTAGAAGTATTGACTCGTAGGTTGTGAAACAATCAGTGTGTCAGAATCCAAGACACATCTTGCTCAAGACATTAAGATTTAAGTTGAGTTAAAGTTGAGTAGAGTTGAGTTAAGTTGACCCTCAAATCTTTGATGCTAGCAAAGTTTTCATGACCAACGTCTAGGTTACCTTACCGCAGAAGGCAGTTGTTGCTAGGCGACTGCGTTCCAAAGGTGGTGCCCATTTGCTCCAAATCCCATGGCATGCTGGGTATGTGACTCCCTGCAGGAGGAGGAGAAGGGTAGACAGAGTAAGATAAAGACCAGAGCTACCTTTCTGCTGAAGAAAAGGAGGTGGAGCCAGAAACCAGCACCACCTCTTAATCTGCCTTGACTTGGCTATCTTTTCTGTGATGGCTATAGAAAGATTAAGCTACGCTACATAAAACTGAACAAGACCTGCCCAACTATTTTAATGCCTGAGCCAACCAATCTAACGGTTGGATCCAACTTCTAACACCAGCAACAGAGCAGCAGCTGTCCATTGCACCTGGAGGTTGGGGATGTAGCACAGCTTAGGGGGTTCCGGGTCAGGTCAGGTCATGCAACCCACACACTTCTCTTCTGCACTGCCTACACACTAATCCCCACCTCTGAGCCTCTGCTGAGTAAAGTAGCTGTTTCATTGCTACAGGCAGACCAGAGAGAAGACATGGGGGATAGGGGACACTGGTGTTACCTCTACCAGTCCTTGCAGGATCCGCACAAAAATTACGCAGCCAAAGTGTATCCGAGCGGCCGATGGAATGAGCATGTTCAGCGTGGACGTTGCCACAATGGCAAAGCCAAAAACCCTGGGACCAAATATGTGTGTTAATGAGAGTCACAAAAATGAAATAAAATACAAGGCTTGTTTCTTTTGTCCCCCCATCTGTCTTCTTTGTTCATTGTGATCTTTTTGTCCTACCCTTCCTGGTCCTGGAAGACACTCAAATGGCATAACCTGCTCCCAGAGAATGTAAATGTTACCAGCCCTGCAATTGCCCCAGCTAACATGGTGTTTGAAGGATTCAAAAAGCTATGGTCCAAAAAAAAAAAATGCTTCTGAGCTCCGTCTAATAATATGATGGTAGATGTGTGTTTATATTTCACAGCCACTGAACCTTCCACCATTTCAGGTAAGATAGCATCCTTGACTGTTCCTGAGATCATCAGGTAAGGTGATGAAACAGGTCACAGGCTAGAGGTCATCATCAGCAATATTCATTGTGCCCCCCCACCCCACCCCCCAAAAATCTGCTTCCTGAGGTGTCTGCATGAAGGATGTATATTTCCAACCAACTCACATTTTCATCTAAATAGATAGATGGGTAGGTCGACAGAGCGACTGTCAGACAGATATTGAGCATTTCTGATAACATTTAAAAACCCCTAATCCTATTGATCGTAGCTGCAAAGCCAATGTGATTACAATGCATGAGAAACCTGTGTTCCCCTCACCCAAGGCTGATGCTCCTGGAATTACTCACCCCTGATTTATAGACATAGACCCATAGTGTAAAGACTGGGCTCCTTAATCTTTACCTGTTAGCTGCAAATTTCTGTGATATGAAGCCCCCTGGTATCTGGGTGACAATGTAACCCCAGAAGAAAGACCCATGGATCATGCCCACTGTCTCTGGATCCCAGGCGAATTCGGGTTTCTAGAGAGGAGAACAAACCAACAATATGTTTAGCTTAATTTTTTTATTAGAGTTACAATCCATAGTGTACAAAAATGAACTGCTCACCACCTTCCCTGTGAGATTTTTTGGAAGCGCCACATTCAGTTTCCTGTGCAGGTTCCCTCAGGTTGAGTTGCTAACAATGGGGCAAACATTTTTCGATTATAACTCCCATTAGCCCCAGCTGGCATGGCCAACAGCTAAGGATTCTGAGAGTTGTAGCTCAGCAAGATCATGACGGTCTCTGGTTTCCCTCCCAGGTCACAGACACGGTCCCTTTGACTTTAACTGAGATGCTCTACCAGGCTAGGGGGCTGCATTTGATTGAATCGTTAGGATCATTCAAGAAGCAAC
This sequence comes from Bradypodion pumilum, assembly GCA_035047305.1. Taxonomy (NCBI): domain Eukaryota; kingdom Metazoa; phylum Chordata; class Lepidosauria; order Squamata; family Chamaeleonidae; genus Bradypodion; species Bradypodion pumilum. Next base: position 31,771,696 of record JAWDJD010000008.1, on the reverse strand, counting down.
TGAAAACTTTTCTTTTTGAGGAGGCCTTTGGCAGCTTGTTGAAGTTTAAATAAGAGACCCTCCCATTGTGGCCACTTGGCTAGTGGCCCTTGGTACTGATTGGACTGTGTGGGTGGGTTTTCTATGGTTTTGTTCTGCTTTTTTAAACATTGTTCTGCTACTTAAACATTGTTCTGCTTTTTTAACATCCACTTTTTTAACATTGTGAGCCGCCCAGAGTGGGAGTGCATGGTAAAAGTAGAATTTAATAATAATAATAATAATAATAATAATAATAATAATAATAATAATAATAATAATAATAATAATAATAATAATAATAATAATAATAATAATAATAATTATTATTATTATTATTATTATTATTATTATTATTATTATTATTATTATTATTATTATTATTATTATTATTATTATTATTATTATTATTATTTAACAGGCAACCATTCAACAGGCAACCATTCAATAGGTGATGTTCCCTACTCTCTCTGTGCCAGTCAGTGTTCTCACTACTTGAACCAACACCTGTTGCACACCTGTTAGAGGGCAGGTGAAATCTGTCTGCAAGTGAACTATAAGGGATTAAAGCAGGGGTTCCCAACTTTTTCAAGCTGGGGGCCAGGTCACACTCTCTCAGTCAGCTTCGAGGGCTGGATGGCCATTTTGCCCTGCCTGCATGATGGGCCTCCCGACCATTTTGTCCCAACAGCTTCAAAGGGGACAGCCATTTTGTTTCTCAAATGCCCTTAGTGGGGTGGGGGGCACATGAAATGGCACTGTAATCTGTATTCGGCCCACAGGCCTTAGGTTGGGAACCCCTGGATTAAAGCCCACCAGAAGGATGGTCTCACCTTTACAATGATCTTGTCCCCCTCGTAGACAGTGTTGTTGTTGACCATGCTGACAATGGCCACCCCCAGGTTACAGCGGATGCCAAAGCTGATGCAAAAGCCCAGACCACAGAGGATGGCAATGATGTAACGGCGAGGGAGGCCAAAGCATGTGCAGTCGATGACAGGTTGATGCTTCTCAACCACCTCAATGGGCCGACCTTCTTCGGTCAGCTCAATCTTCTCTCCTCCTGGCTGTTTCTTTTCGAGGATCCTGGGAACGGAGGCAATAGAAAGGGTCAGGATGGGTATGGCAGGTATAAAGAGCTTAAGTCGATAGCTGCCAGAAGCATAAATAGGACTTTGAACCAGTAGTGGGATTCATTTTTTTTACTACCTACTATGTGGGCGTGGTATGGTGGCCACCAGGGGGAAAGCCCTGCGTTGTACCTGAATTAGGACTACTTTATTTCAAAACTTGGATGGGCGGGGGCCAGCCGGAATTTTTGGTACCAGTTCTGGCGAACTGGTGTGAACCTGCTGAATCCCACCACTGCTTTGAACCCATACTCCACTGCCAATGAGGTTCGGATGTGAGAAGTGCCGAATTCTTGGGTTATCCCCAAAGCATGCTGGGAATAAAAGAGCAATACCTAGCCCACTGCCTTTGACAATAATAAATACCAGCAAAAGTATAATTCTGATTTGCCTATCTAGGCCTAATGTAAAGTCACCAGCCTTTTGGAGTCCAAGATCAGAAAATAAGAACAACATAGTGGCTGTTAATTGAAAAGGCTTTCTTTAAGATACTGTTCTTTAAGACGGTGGGGGGGGGGGGGTAGGTAGTATTCCCCAGTATTTGGAAAGAAGTGACCCACTAATTCTTTTATTCAATTGTATATTTGATTCCAATAGGGCCACAGTGCCTTAGTGGTTAAGGTGTTGAACTTGATGACTGGAAGTTTGGCAGGTCAGCGGTTTGAGATCCTAGTGTTGTACGATGGAGTGAGTTCCAATCTCTGTCCCAGCTCCTGTCAACCTAGCTGCTCGAAACCAAAAATTTCCAAGTAGATAAATAGGTACCACCTCGGCTAGAAAGGTAACAGCATTCCATGTGTTCCGGCATCTATTCATGCCCATGTGACCATGGAAACATCTGCAGATCTTTGATCTAGATTAGCAACAAGCCCTAGAGTCGGATACAACTGACTTTCGAGCAAGGGAGACCTTTACCTTTACTTTATATTTGATTCTTGGTAAATGTAAGCATGCAGGCCTCTGTGACCCAGAGAAGGGTGGCTGCGATAAGGGAAGAGATTTTGGAGTGGTCTGGAGCACCCCCACTTCCATCACCACCTCCTTCCTGTTCTTACACATTGTCTCGTCAGCCTGGTAGGAAGGCGTCAGTACCCACGCAGAAGCTGTTTCCATCAGAGCTGGCACAGATGGGCTATGAGCAAAATTTCGGCACCAGGCCCAAGAACTACCCCCTCCCTTAGCAAAAGTGACAAAAGGGCACTTCTTCAGAATCTCCTTAGATCACCTCCAAATTATCTCACTCCGTATTTCTTCCTGCCCTTTCTCTAACGTTGCTGTCTCTCCCATCGCATGTCTACATCATTACCATAAACCAACTGGTTTCAGTGGGCGAGGAAAAAAAATCATAACAACCAGGCATTTCTATTGAAGAATATTTGTGAGAAATCAGGGGGCCACACTGAGAAATACTCCAGTGCCCATATTACAAATTATTCTATACGATTGCCCCACAGGGAGTGTTTCTAGAAGACAATGGGAAATATATAATTTCACAGGATCATAGAATCATTGAGCTGGCCATTGACTCCAACCTTCTGCTCAATGCAGGGATCTAAATCAAAGTTGTGGTGTATATCACAAGAATGGGCCATCATTTCTTTAGGCCAGCGGTTCCCAACCTAAGGCAAATGGGCCGCATCTGGCCCACAGCACCATTTCATATGATCTCCTACCCCTCTAAGGGCATTCGAGAAACAAAATGACTACCCCCTTTGAAGCTTTTGGGACAAAATGGCACCCCCATTGTGCAGGCAGGGCAAAATAGCCGTCCAGCCCTCAAAGCTGAGTGAGAGAGCATGACCCAGCCCCCGGCTTGAAAAGGTTGGGAACCCTTGCTTTAGGCCAGAGGTCTGAAAACATGGCTCTCCAGATGTTCTTGGACTTCAATTCCCAGAAGCCCCGATCAGATGTGCTGACTTGGGCTTTTGGTAGTTGAAGTCCAAGAACATCTGGGGAGCCAAGTTTGCAGACCCCTGCTTTAGGCCATCCTACTTTAAGCTTAAGAATGGTATTTTTTGATACAGTACTACCGCTCCAGAATACCAAGCTGGTTTGGTCATAGGATTCTGGGAGTTGTGGTCCAGAGAGCAGTATTTCTGAGCTCTATTGTTAACCCAGAATACAGTAAAACCACTACTTACCCAAAAAAAAAAAATCTGTTTCGTAGGTTTTGCTTGAATTGTTTTTTATGTAGCTCGAAGCAAACCCATAGGAATTTTTTTTTTAATGTAACTCAAAGCAAACCCATAGGGAAAATGAAATTTTTATGTAAATCGAAGCAAAGTTATAGGAAAAAGAATCTTTATGTAACTTGAAGTAAACCCATAGGAAAATGAATTTTTACATAACTCGAAGCAAACCCATAGGAAAAATAATCTTTATGTAACGCGAAGCAAACCCATAGGAAATTGTGTAAATTGGGACATGGTTTTAGCACAAAATCATTATGTAAGTCGAATTTTATGTTACTCGAGGCATATGTAAGTCGGGGTTTTACTGTATAAAGACTGGAATTCTCCATTCCCAATGAAAGTTTGTTTCAAAGTGATCTAACAAACAACTAGACCTAGACAGTATGATAGGAGTTTTTGACTGAGACTTTGAGGACCTCAATTCAGCTGCCCACAGAATTCTGGTTGACCTTATGCCAATCGTTTCTCACAGCTTAACCTACTACTTCACAGGGTTGATGTAGGATAAAATGGGAAGAAGAAGAATTCTGTTTGCCACCTTGAAGAAGACACAAATGCAACATACAAATATATAAGGCGATGCCATTTCTTGCCTCTTGTCATTGTTTGCAAAGGGCTATGGAAGAACAAAGACACCAAGAGGTGAAAAGAGGAGGGCAAGAAATCTTTAAGAGCCACCTTCTTCCCATTAGTTTAAGTCATTAAAAAACAAACAGTATGGTAATATCCAGGATGGGATGTGAAGAAATCTTGCTAAAATGACTCGTTCTCAACAATAGTGGGCTGCCTCAACAAATCCAGGCAAGCTGTCATGCATTTGTTAACACACACATACACACTCTGACAAGATTTCTCATCTGCAGTGCAATGAAATAATGTCCATGATTTTTTACACTGGGGTTTTCACACTTTGCAGAAAGCATCCCTGCAAAATCTCTTTCTTTTTGTGAAACAGACATGCAATCCGTGCATCTACAGAGCAAGCACAGAAGGATTGCCTGGTTGACCCGAAAAGACACAAACAACCCACCCGTTGCTTCTAATGTTGAAAAGTTCATCCAGTGAGGCCAGAACTATTGTAACACAGCTTGATTTGCATTGTTCTCACATTTTCTACCAATTCTTCCACCTAATATGAATACAGTAAAACCCTGACTTACGTAAAAAGTCAGTCCCATAGACTTTTACGTAAATCGGTTTTTACATAACTTGAAGCAAACCCATAGGGAAAATGATTTATTTTATTAACTTGAAGCAAACACATAGGAAATTGTGTTACTTAAATCGGGACATTTACATAAATCGGGGCATGGGTTTAGCACAAAATCATTACGTAAGTCGAGTTTTACATAACTAGAGGCATACGTAAGTCGGGGTTTTACTGTTTGTCATTCAGATCCTCAGAAAATACCTCACTGTTTTGTAGATAGGGAAAAATATTTGTAATTTCTATTTCTTGGGCACAAGAACAAGAAAAAGGACATTTTCTGTTCCTAGTCCTTTCGCTTTTCTGCTAGATAACAGAATGAGAGAAGCATTCAGCCATCTCTCACTCAGGGAGAGTGTTTTCTGCTGGTTGAGCCAGTTACTCTATACCAGGAATTCTCAACCTTTTAAAGCCAGGGGCCGGGTCACGCTCCCTCAGACAGCTTCGGGGGCCAGATGACTATTTCCCCCTTCCTTCACCACATAGCAGTTCTGGGTGTGGTGGACGCAGTGGGGGGGGCACATGAACTGGCGCAGCGGGCCACATCCAGCCTGCGGGCCAGAGGTTGAGAATCCCTGCTCTATACTCTCCAAGATAGCAGCAGCTGTCTTGTACAGACAGATAGACAGACAGACAGACACATACACAAATCTTGCCACCTCTGGATCTTTCCTGCTTCTGGATGAGATCCCTCTAACACTGACGTCAGCTCAAGGCAGCAGAGCCATCAGCTTAGGAAAGGAGGTTTTAAATAACCCTAGCTAAGCTGTCCATTGCCAGCAGGTTTGCGGGTGACCTTGGGCGGTGCCATAAGCTCATCAAGCTTCGATTTCTTGCTTGGCTTTGCCTTCACGCCACCAGATATAGACACTCAACCCTCAATGAGGAAAAGGAATCTCAAAAGTGGCAAACGATAATTTGGAATAGGGCAAAGGCAAAGTTCTTCCTTGCTTAAAAGCTAGTCGTATCCGAGTCTAGGGGACGGTACTCATCCCTGTTTACAGTCAAAATGCCAACACTGTCTGCATCTGCAGATGTTTCCATAGTCATGTGGCAGGCATGACTAGGCACCAAAGCACACAGAACACTATTACCTTTCCTGTAGAAGCAGTACCTCTTTATCTACTTGCTTTTTATTTTATTTTGAACTGCTAGGTTGGCAGGAGCTGGGGCAGAGACAGGAGCTTACTACACCAGCTGTTTTCTGTAGCCTCCATCCAGGCAGGAGAGGCATTTTACAAGTTTCATCTGCTTGAAATAGACACGTCATCCAAGCACCTTCCCCTGTTGACTTCCACAATAGCTTGAGGAGAAGCCATTTTAGAGCTGTGGGAAACCTGCTTGCTTTCAACAGCAGTCAAAAAGGGAAATAATTCTCATTGCTCAGCACTTTGAGGTCTCATTGACATGCTGTCAGGATCAGCCATGAAGACAGACTGTGATAGAGCCTGCATTGTGATAGTGTCCACATGTTGAACTGCCTTGAGATCACACAGTGATGGTGAACCTTGGAACTCCAGGTATTCTCAAACTTCAATTCCCAGGAGCCCAAGTCAGCACTCCTGCTGATCAGGGCTTCTGGGAATTGAAGTTTGAGAATACCTAGATTGCCAAGGTTCACCATCATTGACCTAGTAGATGGCTACTAGGAATTGAAGTCCAAGAACACCTGGGGCCCCAAGTTTGGGGAACCCTGTAGTAGAAGCAGCAGTAGCAGCTGGATTTCATTTTAAGTCTACATCTGGCTCCAACCCCTGATTTCCCAAATGATAGCCTATTGGTTCATCCTAATCTAGTCTGGCTATAAATGCTTCCAACAGGGCTGAGATATTCTCAGAGTGATGATCAGATTGGAGGTTTACTGGTGTACAGTAGTTCTACAGTCTGGCTCTGGATGGTTTCGCCTCTGTGCCTATCAGCTTCCCCATGTGCTGCCGGGATTCCTTCAAGGACCAGCTTAAGGCCAAATGCCAGGATAGGATCCATTGCGAACCCCTTAGCCTTCTAAAATCCCTTTTCTGCCATCATTGGTTTTTTGCAATCAAGCAAGCCAAGACAAGAAGGCTTCTATCCACCTGCCTTGTCTCTATTTTCTGGCTGCATGTTGGTCCCAAAGGAAGAAGAGGCATACTAATAGACACTGGGAGAAAAGAGGAGGATGTGAGTTATTTATGGGTGGCGGCGGCATGAAATGCATTTGACTGGGCTTTGCCAATCTGAAAGTGGCACTTCCTTAACTGTCCCTGTGCAGATTTGCTAATCACCCCAGCTTTTAATCATCCAGGGTTGCTTAGATGCATCTGTATCCTTGGCTGCCTCTAGCTCACAGAAAGAATGGCTGAATACCAGGAATACCTGGTATATCTCGGCAAGCAACCAATCAGTCTGCAATTATTTTAAAGGGCACCTCCTGGGATGACTCTCCCCATTTGCAAAGCAGTTAGCCTCACTGTTTCTTGCTTCTGGGCATGAAGGGAGTGGCTGTCTGACACGTTGTGTGCCTTGTTGGAAAAGGTTGACTTCCATCATTGCAACAAGTCAGTCCATTCTAAAAATGGTGGGAGTTGTAGTCTGCTGTCTCTAACAGGTGTCCAATTGGGAAAAGCTAAGCTAGACCCCGGACCCATGCTAAGAAATTGCCCCTAGCCCGAATGAAGCTCCTTTCGTGACCCCAAGATCTTTTCCCACTGAAGTGGTCCCTATTTATCTACTTGCAATTTCTTGCTTTCGAACTGCTAGGTTGGCAGGAGCTGGGACAGAGACGGGAGCTCAATCCATCATGCAGTATCCGGGTCTTGAACTGCTGACTTGCCGGCCTTCCAGCTAAGAAGGTGAGCCACCGCAGCCCCCCTGCCATGAGCAAAGAGGTAAGGCAAGCATGTAAAAGGATCACTGAGCTTTTAAGGCCAGTACATCTTTGTTTGACAATCTGTTGTGTTCACATCCCTATTTTTGGCTGAGATGAAGAGGAAGGCATATGCTTTTGATATCAAGGCAAAAGATGGGAAGACATTGACTTCCGTCATGGTGACGCACATCCAATGGGTTTGGTTTTCCACAAAGGGTAATCGGGTCCTGCCTGATATCTTTGCAAAGTTGTCTAACCAATGGCATTTATTTTTGGCCTCCTCTCCATCCTTCCCACAGTGTTCGCAGAACAGGTGCCAACATTGGCACCTTGTCAGTTTTCGTGAGAAAATCTGCAAAATGGAAACGCAGAGAGAGGAGAGGGTTGCAAATTAAGGAAAGTAGATCTTTCTTCCCTCTAAGACAGGGTCCCCCACTGAATGCTTCCTCCTACCCTTGCCTTCCTGAATGGTGCCCTTAGATGTTTTGTTTATTGAGCTGGGAAAGGCACAACTATATACAGGGCCGTAGCCAGGATTACAGATTTGAGGGGTGGGGTGGGATGATTTTTTTTTCAGGAGGGGCAGCAATGTCACACACACATATATAACATTGGCATCCCAGGGTAGGTTGGGGGCCCCCGGGCTGTTAGCTCAGGAGGGTTTTTACCTCCCCTGGCCCCTCTCTGGCTACGGCCCTGACTATATATTAGCCCAACCAAACCCCTGATGGTTGTGAGCAATTGGCAAGTGTCTGTGTATGACATTGCTGACATTGGATAACAAGGCAGGAGAGAACATATGGAGGTAGATTTCAAGCCCTGCCTCCTCCTCCTCCCTTGTCACCTTGTTCATAAAATATGCAGCAAGGAAGCCAAGAATAAAATGTACATACATAAGATGTACAAACACACACACACATTCCCCTGTGGGAGCATTTTACCCATGAGCTGTCGAGGACAAACATTTTGCACGCACTTGCACAAGTGCCTCATGCAACTTAAGCATATGGACCAACTGTTGTGCATAGTGTCGCTGGGTAGCGACAAGAGGAAGTTGTTCTACTGAGCACAAGACACATGGAAAGATTTTTATTCCGTACAAGGTCTTATGGCAATACCTTTCTTAGACCAGCCTGAAAGGCACAGAAATCTGTGCGATTTTTCAGGATCACAGATGTCTTTTTCAGGCTGGATGTAAAGGTAAAAGACAGACAGGAGGCCAATAAAAGTTTTGCAGTCCACAAGCTGAATAAAATTGTTGTCTCAAGGAAGGATTTATTAATTTGCATACAGTACAGATAGAGAGGGTGCTGATGCAATAAAAGCAAACATAAGGTCTAAAACATGGAATAAAATCAAAACTGACTACCCAAAGGTGTAGTCCATACTTAGTTTAATGCATGAGTTCTCAACCTTTTAAAGCCAGGGGGGGGCAAACTACTAACTCAGGGTGGGCCAAACCTACCCTGGGGGCCCTCTGGCTATGGCATACCTGTCAACCCGCGGCTCCAGAAAAACGGGACCTGCGCACATCGCTTGTGCGCAGGTCGCGTTCCACACATGCGTGGAAAGGTTTTACCCCTTCCACGTATGCGTGGAAGCACTACGCTGCTTGCGCAGCCCTTATGCAAGCGACGTAGCACTTCCACGCATGCGCGGAAAGCATTTCCCCCGCTGCCAAATTACAGGTTTTTTTCAGCGGGGGCCGGGTTATGACGTCAATCGACGTCAATTTATGGGGTAATCCCGGCCAAATCGGGAAGGTTGACAGGTATGGGCTATGGCCCTGCTTTCAAGCAAGGACGGCCTTTACCTGAAGCAGTTGGAATGTCCCTGAACATCCAGTGACTATCTCCACTGGCTAATCAATGAATATGGTTTTAGATCCATGGTTCTCAATATGGGGCACACGCCTCACAGAGGAGCAATTTGATTTTTAAGGGGGACAATTCGAGAATGAGTTATTAACAATGAATGGCCTTTAAGGCTTCCTCCATGTGAACAGGAGTTTCTCTACGTGAATAGGTTGTAGGGGTCTGCATGGGGGACAATGGGCTACAACTGAATCCTGGCAAGACTGAGTGGCTGTTGGTCAGGGGCCTTGCATCTTTGGTACTGGATGTGGCTCTTTTGCCTCAGACAGACCCGGTGCGTAATTTAGGGGTTCTCCTGGAATTACGGGTCTTGCTCATAAGAACATAAGAACAGCCTTGCTGGAACAGGCCACAGCCCATCCAGTCCAGCATTCTGTCTCGCACAGTGGCTCACCATTTCCTTCAGGGTATTATTCCCAAGCAGATGCCTTCACCTGCTTAGGATTCCCTGGAAATGGCATTGAGAGAGATCCTGCCTATCTCTCCAACCCGGAGGTTGTCCTTAGGTATCCAGAATTACTGTATAGCCATTGATACCCTTGTCCTCCATGAAATTGTCTAATCCTTTCTTAAAGCTGTCAAGACTGACAGCTGTCACCTTCTTCTTCTGGTCCCATAGACCAGTAATCCTCTGGGTGAAAAAGTACTTTCTCTTATTTGTTTGAGAACTAGTACCCAAAAGTTTCATGGAGTGTCCCCTAGTTCTAGTGTTATGCGATAGGGAAAACAGTTTTTCCTTATCTACTTTGTCCACACCGTGCATGATTTTATAAACTTCAATCAGGTCACCTCTTAGACGCTGTCGTTCAAGAGTGAAGAGGCCCAACCGTTGCAGCCTCAGATGGTAAGGAAGGTGTTCCAGCCCCCTAATCATTCTGGTTGCCCTCCTCTGCACTTTCCCCAGCTCCATAACATCCTTCTGGAGGTATGGCAACCAGAACTGTACACAGTATTCCAGATGGGGCCACACCATAGATTTACAGAGAGGCAAAATGACACTTGCTGACTTATTTTCTATACCCTTCCTAATGATCAGGTGGCAGTCTTGGCCAGGAGGGCTTTTGCACAACTTCACATTATTTGCCAATTACGCCCGTTCCTGGACCTGGACTCCTTACTAACGGTCACTCACGCTTTAGCCACCTCAAGACTAGATTATTGTAACGCACTCTACATGGGGCTGCCGTTGATGACTATTTGAATGCTACAACTGGTGCAAAATGCAGCTGCCCACATGGGCACGAATGCGCAGTAACCCTTTTCCCCGCTGTTCAAAATACGGAACGGTGGTGGGAAAGGAGGAACGAGCGCTGAAATATGGGAAATCCTGGCCAATACAGGATACTTGACAGTTATGATAAGAATTATGTGTTGGGGGACAGCATCTGGATTTTAGAAATGCTTAGGTGAGGCATGGCCAAAACATGGTTGGGAACCACTGCTTTAGAGTTCTGGGTGGTTCATAGGCATGAAAGGATTACATATATTAGTCCTTTAACGATAACATTTCTTTCTGCAAAGGCACCAATCCTTTTATTTTCATTTATTTTCAGAGCAAGCTCGATGCATTAAGCGGACTGACTTTCATCAAGGTGCAATGATGTGGAGTTTGTGATGCAATTGCTTTGCCCTACAATCTTTCCTTTCCTGCTGAGCAACAAAGGTGGCCGAGACAACAGGAAAGCTGCTCGTGCCGGATGCCTTTTAAACCTGCTCCTGGCCTTCTTGAATAATGCATGTCCCCTAGCGCTAAATGCTTCCTCCTTCATCTGTATTTCATGCAATTAAACTTTGCTTGAGCTTTTATTTCTTGCTCCTGCTTCTCTCTCGCTCTCTCCTTTCTTGAAATTGCAATGTGTTTAAATCTCTTGCATTCTTCTCAGCATGAGGACTAGTGTCTTAGGGCTAGTGGTGACAGAACAAGAGGGGAAATCTCTCCATATAGCCCTATGTTATACATCTCATTTATTTATATATTCAATTTGTATAGCCGTCCCAATCGATGTGCGACTCTGGGCGGTGTACATAAAATCCCCATCATTTAAATCCACGATGACGAACTTTGGCACTCCAGATGTTCTTGGACTTCAATTCCCAGAAGCCCAAGCACCCTGTGGATCCACACGAATGGATTTACTGCGATTCATCCGACCCATGCTGCCCTCATCGCTCCCGGAAGCAGAAGCAAAACGCACCCGTACGGTTAAGGCTCTTCTGGGTTAACCATACCTGTCAACCATCCCGATTTGGCCAGGAAATCCCCGTAATTTGACGTCGATTGACGTCATAACCCGCCCTGCGCTGCCAAAACACTGTAATTTGGCAGCGGGGGGGGACGCTTTCCGTGCATGAGCGGAAGCGCTACGCTGCTTGTGCAGCCCATACGCAAGCGGCGCAGTGTTTCCGTGCATGCACGGAAGGGTTTTACCCCTTCCACGCATGCGCGGAAGCGCTATGCCGCTTGCGTAGGGGCTGCACAAGCGGCGTAGCGCTTCCGCACATGCGAGAAAGGAGTAAAACCGTTCCATGCATGCATGGAAAGCAACCTGTGCACAAGCGATGTGCGCAGGTCCCATTTTTCTGGAGCCGCGGGTTGACAGGTATGGGGTTAACCCTCCATATGCCATCACGGGTTTAAATTACAGAGACCCTTAAAATTCCTAAATACACTGAAAAACTACCTCCCACCCACACCAATTAAAAATCTAGTTAAAAACTATTAAAAGCATGAGTGATCCTCCTGTAAATGAGCCGGTGGCGGCGGTGGCGGCGGTGGCGGTGGTGGCGGCGGTGGCGGCGGTGGCGGCGGTGGCGGCGGTGGTGGCGGTGGCGGCGGTGGCGGCGGTGGCGGCGGTGGCGGTGGTGGTGGTGGCGGCGGCTCCCTCTCCACCTACCTATACCTGCCCAGCCAGCCAGGTTTTCAGCTCTTTCCTGAAGTGCAGCAGCTCTGTCTGGAGACACAGTTCAAGTGGCAGGAGGTTCCATAGAGCCGGAGTGGATCGCGAAAAGGCTCTTCTTCTGGTGCTCATGAGTTGGCCTCACTTGCTGCCATGCTACTTGTGATCCAGTCGGCTGAACTTATATTATTATTACTTAAGAAAAGATTGCAAATATTGAGTGACAGCATCAAACTGGCAATCATGGCATTAGTTTACAATTCTAGACCATCTTAGTACAAAGTCTTGGGGGGAGGGGGAAAGAAAAATACCCCCAAATCTACTGTAATCATAGCAGTATGAAATAGACATGTTTCTCTTCGTATTCTCCCCCATAGACCAAGCCATAAGCTGCAATGATTCATACATTTGCGGCACAGTTAAACGGAAATAATTGTAATTGCCTTTTCTCCAAAAAAAAATAAATAAATTCTAGGAGCAATAGTTTTGGAAGGTAATTAATGCCTTTGGAGCAGGGGTGCCCTAACTTTTGGGGCCGCAGGTGGGTCATGTGGTCGAGCATGCCAGTCACGTGGTTCCTCCCACCTGGAAGCAGAAGTAAAATGTGCATGTGTTTATGGCAGCCACAGGTCATTTACGGCAGTCTCTTGTGTATATATGGGTGGGTTCAGCACCCATGTTTGCGTTTTTTACTTCCACTTCCAGGAGCGGCAAGGGCAGCAAGGCCCAGATTAATTGGTGCCATGGGGCAGATCTGGCCCGTGGGCCGTAGTTTAAACACCCCTGCTCTAGAGACAGGAAACCCCAGAGCTTGGAAATTTTACTATTTCAGGCTCCAGTTCCTAGAAACTGCCAGCCATAGGTCACATTTTCATGTTTTGAGAAAATCTGTTTCACTTTCTCCTTCTTCTTCTTCCTCTTCCTCAGTGTCTAGGCCAGACATGAAGGTGCCAAAATGAAGGCACCGTTTGGTGAGTTTATTCTGCAGTTCCTTTCGCCTGACCTAGTGTGAGACTTGACCATACTCTTTTCATCAGCTGTAATAGTGTTTGAAAAGAGATTCGTCACCATTACTTGTTGTAATATTGTAAAAATAATTAGGAGCATTGTTTGTTCATCTGCTCATCACATTTTTGTTATCAATGTTATGCCAATGTTATGCTTCAAACAGTATCTGTATCTATATAGATCAGGGGTTCCCAACCTACGGCCCACAGGCTGTCCCCAGCTTCCGACACCATCCCATCTGGCCTGTCGTCACCTCCACCACACCCGGAAGTGCAAGTGTTTATGTCAGCCGTAAAATGCACCCGTGCATGCGCAAACACGCCCACAGCTGTCGTAAACGTGCCCGCAGCTGTCATAAACATGGAAGTGGCCGCGTTTATGACAGCTGTAAATGCATCCGCTTCCCCTTCTGCTTCTGGGGGTCGTGGCCCAACACAACCCGCTTAGCTGTCCAGGGCCGTGGTCAGACCTGTGATGTAAAAAGGTTGGCCACCCCTGATATAGATGGTCAAGGTTATCCCTTCCACTTTGATCTGTGTTAGAATAACCCACAATTTTATATGAAAGTTGGATCTAGTCATAGAACTGCCCAGAGCAGAACTCTTGAAATTCATGGGAATTTCTTGAAATTTCATAGACATATGTAGCTCAGTGCCTGGTTATCTCCACATGTCTTCTATCTTAAAGATGACTGAGAATGCAATCAGATGGTAAGAAAGGCTCATGTTCAACGATACCAGGAAAAGGTAGTTTTTCTGCTAGATTGGCCAGGATAAATCAGACATATATGGCAAGAATAAATGACTAGATTTTCCATCACTCTTTTTTGGGGTGGGTGGGTGGGGATTGGTCATCTTTAAGTTTAGATAAGGGTCATAGGGAGGTGAGTTTCAATGCCCAGTCAGAACACTTCTGATTAGGTTAGAGGGGCTTGGCAAAAGCTGAGCTGCTATGCTACACAAATCCACTATTGTTTCAACAGCTGCTCAGCAAGTTAATCGAAACAAGCCTAGATCTGATTGGCACCCAGCCAATTTCATGTCAATTAAGAGGAAAACTCACCAACAGCAAGAGACAAAAGAAGCCTTTGGATTGACTGTTCACCATCAACAGATGGCAATACCATGTGTTAATGGTTTTGCTTTCTCAAAACCCAAGTCTTTAGGAATGTGGCCTGCCCATATTAAAACACCCACATTGGTTTCATTAGCCTAGTCCTCTGGTTGAATGCAATGGCCTGGGCTAGAGATAAGGACCTTAAGTGGGGCACAGATAAGAAATTACTCACACCACTAATGCTTATAAAAGACAATGAAGTAAGCAGGATAGATTCAGACAGGGTACAGCTAATAGATTTTGAGGCCATGGAGAGATAATCATTTAAAGCAGGGTTTCCAATCTAAGGCCTGTGGGCCAAATCTGGCCCACAGTGCCATTTCATGTTTCCCCCACCCCTCCAAGGGCATTCAAGAAACAAAATGGACACCCCCTTTGAAGCTGTTGGGACAAAATGGTCACCCCCATCGTGAACGCAGGGCAAAATGGCCATCTAGCCCTCAAAACTGACTGAGAGAGTGTGACCCGTCCCTCATCTTGAAAAGGTTGGGAACCCTTCATTTAAAAAGCAAGATGGGAGCCTGGCATGACCTCAAACATGTTTCTGCCTGGGGCAAAGAAACAGTCCCCTTCCTCGCAATTCCATGTGTAAAATAAACTTGTGGCTGAATGTTACCACAATACCACTATTGCTATTATGTCTTCCATAGCAGCTAAGAGCTGTGTTTTAGGCATAAAGTTCAAGAGGAACAGCTAGGCCTGCTTCCGTCAGACAGTCCTCTCATTCTACCTGACAAAAGAGTCAACCCTAATGATATTTCTTCCTCATTACAATGGCTCTAGCCTGTTTCACTGATAATTAAGAGTGAAAAAATAACAGGTTATGGAAAATAGGAGAGAATTCCACCTCTAGAGATGTAGTATGCCAGAAGTCCCTTAAAGAACTGCAGTACTGTATATCTATTTTCTGTGGGCACCCTGAACATACAACAGAAGGCTTTGTGAAATTGACAGATGGAACATAACACATGTACCTTCTTGTATAGTCAATACCAAACAGGAACCAGGAAGTCATAGAGCCCCCAGTTTCCTCTTTTTCTTTATTGTCCAGGTGCTATGGGAGGGTGGTGATGTTTCTGGTGTTACCCAGAATTTATCATCAAGTAGGGACTGTAGTGGTTTAGCGGTTAAGATGCTAAACTTGATGACTGGAAAGTCGGCCCCCTGAATGCTGCCTACCGCGTATCAATCTTGGAACATCAAAGCAAGTTAGCAGTTTGAGACCTGAGTGCTGCATGACAGACTGAGTGCCTGTCTCTGACTCAGCTCCTGCCAACCTAGCAGTTTGATATTAAAAAAATGCAAGTAGGTAAATAGGTTCCACTTCAATGGGGAAGGTAACAGCGTTCCATGCCCTCCTGCGTCTGGTCAAGTCTGCTACATGACCATGGAAAAGTTTGGAGACATAGACAACTGTTGTGTCCAAGCGTTATTTATTAAAACTGCTATTAGTGCCATAAGGTCTACGGTGGAATAGCGCGCCTTTTGCAAAGGCGCTGTTTTCAAACTACTGTCAAAATAGCTGATTCGTCAGTACAAACTTCCCGCCTCTCCGGAGGCCTGCCGAAACGTATCAACCTGTGTAACTTCCATTCTCACTGTATATAAGCTGGCCACCTTGTACGTGTTCCCCAGTCCTGTATCTCTAAGCTGAATAATAAATCACTTGTGTTTGACCCAATCCTGCTGGTCAGAAGACTTCTTAAGCGCAAGACTCAACAACAACGCTGGCTCTTTGGCTGTAAATGGAAATGAGCACTGGACCCTAGAGTTGGATATGACTCGCTTTTGAGCAAGAGCAACCTTTACTTTTTACAAGGGATATGGAGAAGTCTCAGAAGTCTGATGATGAGGTTCTAGCTAAGACCAGCCATCTCAGTACAGTACAAGCTAAACAATAACCCATTGTTAGAGCTGAAATAAGATCAGTGTTCCAAAAGCATGATTTAGGTAGACTGTCATACATTGCCGTATTTAGGATCTGTGGGCCCCTAGGCTGAACCTGTGGTGCAGGCCCTACCGGGGAAAGTGTTTTTTTTATTTTTTATTAACCTACAAAAACTGCATTTTCAGCAATTATCCAATTAAAAACTGAAAAATAAACGTCATTGCGCTCCGTGTTTTCTGATTTTAAAAACTGACGTAGAATCATGTGGTGTGGGCCCCCCTTTGTGGTGCGGGCCCATACACTGCAGCCTAGATAGCCTATGCTTAAATCTGGCCCTGCTGTCGTGAGAAGCTGATTCTGTATCTAGAAGCAGTGCACCCTTAAAAAGGAAGTCTGCTTGAACTAACAAAAGCTTGCCTTAATCTGTTATGTGGGAAATTAGTTTGCTCTTGTTTTGTAATTGGCCGGTTGGGAAGTAGCACTGCTAGTTCCAATGACCTTAAATTTTGCCTTAAAGTGTGGCCTGACCCTGAGAAATCAAAATTGCTAACAAAGCCCTTACATGCTTCCCAAAGACCTATCATAAAACAAAACACCTGCAAGCTAACCTGCAGGTGTTAAAAGCATCTAGTGTAATAGTCGCATATCAATTAGTGCAGGGGGTTGCAACCTACGGCCCGTGGGGCGGATCTGGTCTGTTGCACCAAATAATCCGGCCCCCAACCTCACTCCAGCCATATAATCGGCCATGGACTCATTTATGGCTGTGTAAATGCATTTACAACAGATGTAAATGAGTCTGCGGCTGTCGCAAATGTGTTTACTACAGCCACAGACTCATTTTATGGCACCAGTCCGGCCCACTCAGCTGTCTGAGGAGGTGTGGTCTGGCCTACGGCTGAAAATATTGAGAACCCCTGGTTTAGTGCACAAGAAATTCTCTCTTCTAATTAGGGTTATCTGTAAGATATAGTTCAGCCCTGAAACAACACCTTGAGGATTCTCTAATCCTCACAAGGAATCTGAGGGCCCCCAGAAACAGATTTTATGGCTCACATATTTCCCATTTTCACAAAACATAATGCACATAAAGCACCTGGTGGCACAAAATTAGTATCTTTCCTCCTTGTGATGCTAAGCACACATCTACACAGAACATACAGATAATGCACAAAGATGCAAACAACTCATTCTACTACGTGCAGTTCAACAGTATCATAGTATTTACTGGTTCAAAGAGTGCTGAGTATTGTGCCAGTGGTAGGAATGTGCATAGACACACCAGAAAAATCCCCAACCCAAGCGCGCGCGCGCGCACACACACACACACACTTGAAAATGCACAAGTTGTCTCTGAGACCCTCCATTCCCATCTATGGTCTCAGACTGGCTTGGGTTTGAGAGAATTTTTTAAAAATAGTTTCACATTTACTAATCAAGGACAAATCAGGCCAGGATTTACATCCCTATCCATATGTGTGATTAGATACATATTTAATCCCAATTGCAGCATTCATTCTGTTTATAAACCATCAGCAAGTGGTGGAAATTCAGAGCAATAACTGATTTTGAAGTGGGATCCCATTTTTGCAAAATTCTAGCTGTTTTTAATTATTTCTTTTTCTGTCACTCAAGGCTGCCTGTCAGATTCTCCCATTCAAGGCAAACAGTTGTTGTTACATGCCATAAGGTCACCTCCAGTTTATGAGAGATTCCCAAAATATCCTGTCCAAACAGGCTTACTCTAAACTCAAGGCTGTGGTTACTTTAAGGCAGGGGCTCCCAACTCTTCAAGCCGGGGGCCAGGTCACGCTCCCTCAAAATGGACGGCCATTTGCTCTGCCCATTTTTAGACTGCTGTATAAATAATAAAGCTGGCTCGCTGGTTCAGTGAGTTAGTTATCTAACTGTATCTCAGAGATTGACAGTTCAATTCCCTGCTGTGCCTTCAACAAGAAGAGCCAATCTGTGTAGCCATAGACATGATGCACCATTCCAGGTCACCCCCAGAAGAAGGGAATGGAAAAACCACTTCTTGGTATTCTCTACCTAGAAACTACCCGAAAAGAATAATCATAAGTCAGAATAAACTTGGCAGCACACCATTATTGTTTAATTTCATTATGATTTAATTTCTGACTTATCGTGACACTTTCCACGATTTTCTGGGTAGAGATTTTGTTGACGTGGATCACCATTCCTTTCCTTTTGGTGCACCCTGGGACTGTGCAGCTTGCTCAAGGCCACACAGGTTGGCTCTTCCCCCAGGAGGCAGAGTGGGGGAATTGAACTCTTATAACCAATGGTATCAATGGCTAAATTATGGATACTTAAGGACAACCTCGGGGTTGGAGAGATAGGCAGGATATCTCTCAATGCCATTTCCAGGGAATCCTAAGCAGGTGAAGGCATCTCCTTGGGAATACCCTGAAGGAAATGGTGAGCCACTGTGTGAGACAGAATGCTGGACTGGATGGGCTGTGGCCTGTTCCAGCAAGGCTGTTCTTATGTTCTTAACCTTATTAATTCTTATGACTTTAACATACTTACTTGCCTTTAACCTTTAATAGTTTTATGGTAGGATTGGTTTATATCAGGGGTTCACAACCTATGGCTTGTGGGCCAGATCTGGCCTGTGGCACCAAATAATCCAACCCCTGACCTCGCTCCAACCACCACCAGCACCACCGGAACCAGCCGTGGACTCATTTACAGCCGCATAAACGGAGTTACAAAAGCCGTTAATGAGTCTGCGGCCATAGTAAATGCATTTACTACAGCTGTAAATGAGTCCGTGGCCATCATAAATGTGTTTACTACAGCTGTGGATGCATTTTATGGCACCAGTCCAGCCTGCTCAGCTGTCTGAGTGGGCGTGGTCCAGCCTGCAGCTGAAAAACATTGAGAACCCCTGGTTTATATGATTTTATATTTTTAAAACATATTTACTTGACCTTAACGGTTTAATGGTAGCATTGGTTTATATGACTTTATATTTTTTACATAAATGTGTTTTTA